>SJYO01049755.1:9665252-9748944 GCA_006410555.1 Capra ibex
GGTACTTAACTACCCTGGTCTACGGTACTAGAAGCAAAAGACTTACAACTCGAAATTCGGTTGAAAAAACGAGAGGAGAAAGTGAAAGTAGTTCTCCGAGAAATCAAGAAGAAGTGAAAGACAGTAATCCCACCACAGTAGACGTATAGACTCCAATAACTATAAAGAGGGCCGTTAGAACTAAGGTCGGACATGAAGAAGGTCGGGTCGCAAAGAGTACTACATGAGACGTACATTCAATTTATTCGTCCCACTGTTATATGTCGGAACTGTATGAGGAAAAGGATAAACCTTGGTCAGACAACAAGGTACAGGTCAAGATTGACAACGAAGGACCGGACGTATATCCAAAGAGTTCTCCGTCTAGTCCACCAGACCATAAAGGTAGAGAGAGTCTTAAAAGGTGTCAACTAACACTATGTGGGTCAGTTTCTGAAACCGTATCAGTTATTTCGTCTTTATCTACAAAAAGACCTTGAGAGAACGAAAAAGGTACTAGGTCGCCTACAACCGTTGAACTAGAGACCAAGGAGACGGAAAAGATTTTGGTCGAACTTGTAGACCTTCAAGTACCAAGTGCATAACGACTTCGGACCGAACCTCTTAAAACTCGTAGTGAAATGATCGTACACTCTACTCACGTTAACACACCATCAAACTCGTAAGAAAACGTAACGGAAAGAGACCTTAACCTTACTTTTGACTGGAAAAGGTCAGGACACCGGTGACGACTCAAAAGGTTTAAACGACCGTATAACTCACGTCGTGAAAGTGTCGTAGTAGAAAGTCCTAAACTTTATCGAGTTGACCTTAAGGTAGTGGAGATGATCGAAACAAGGATCACTACGAAAGATTCCGGGTGAACTGAAGTGTAAGGTTCTACAGACCGAGATCCAGTCACTAGTGTGGTAGTACCAATAGACCCAGAACTTCTAGAAAAAACATGTCAAGAAAGCACATAAGAACGGTGGCGAAGAATTATAGAAGATGAAGACAATCCAGGTATGGTAAAGACAGGAAATAGTTCGGGTAGAAACGTACTTTACAAGGGAACCATAGAGATTAGAAGAACTTCTCTAGAGATCAGAAAGGGTAAGACAACAAAAGGAGATAAAGAAACGTAACTAGCGACTTCTTCCGACAGAATAGAGAAGAACGATAAGAAACCTTGAGACGGAAGTCTACGAATATAGAAAGGAGAAGAGGAAACGAAAAACGAAGAGAAGAAAAGAGTCGAAAAACATTCCGGAGGGGTCTGTCGGTAAAACGAAAAAACGTAAAGAAAAGAATTGATGGAACCATCAATTCTCGAGAGTTTACCACTACAATTTTTTAAGTTGGTACAGAAAATCTAAATAGTCAAATGTACATGACCAACAGTTCTAAAAGGTAGAGAAACACAAACAAATGAATAAGCACATACGACCAGTCCCGAGTACCCCAGGACAACGTCAGAAATGAGAGTCCCAAAAAAACAACGAGTTTGCCACGGGGTGAACCGGTCACGCTTGAAGTAGCTCGGTCACAGAGACCGAAGACTGTCCCGGGAGGTAAGAAACTTACAGACAAATGAAAGGTGAGTTCTTCTACGAGGTCCGAATAGAACACAAAAGACACGAGGTCAGGGCCTCAGTCAGTAACGAAGTTCCTCGGATGCAAGGAACGTCACCTCTCTAGTTGCAGATCCACAGGCAATACCCCACCTCCCCGCTTACAGTAACAAAGATCCGAAAGAGTTGTCTACGATATCCCTTGGCGCTCACTCACACACACGTCTCTGTACCCGTGTGAGAGACACTGACGCGGGCACAAGAGACAGAATACAGAATGGGTATATATTTACATACTCATAAGTATGGTCCTGAATAACCTTGACAAAAGATCTAAAGACATAGACATCGAGTAAACTTAAGAATAATGATTTTGGTTTCACTAAGACTTTATCAATTTTAATACATATAATATACAGTTTTATTTAATTATCTCTAACTAATAAAATTGACGAGACCTTAACCTCCGTCTATGTAAAAAAAACATTAACATCTCTTTGTATATTCTTTGAATTCCGGGTAAAACTTAACTTCGGTACAAAGGTCAAGGAAAACCAGTCATAAAAAACACACGTTGAACCTTTCACTTTTGATTAATGGAAGAAAACGAAAAACAGTGTCCTTTGCTCTAATACTTCCGATAAATACAAGGGACAATGAGGGACGGCTTAGGTCTTCGAGACGAAAACGTGACTCTCGGAAGTTACACCTTGACCGAGTCCGACCATAATTTTATGGGATATTTAATAAACGTTTTTTAACACTATATTACACAAATTACGACTTATTATTGTTTGACATCAACATTGAATATACAACCTGTACGAATTCCAGAGACGACGTCTGAAGAAAGAGGACGAATTGTTAAGTTAAGGTTTTTATTTCCATCGATTACTTGAATTACAAAGACCTTTCTGGTAAGACCTTAAAGAAAAAGATTCCTATAAAATTTGATACGTTCATTGCAACGTGAAAACAGATAATTAACTTATCCAATTACCCTCATAATGACGAATAAGAGATGTTATAAACGTATTAAACGTACATATATCGTCAAGAAGTCTCGTGAAAAACTTTACTCAAAAATTGAAATTTCCCTTTACCTTTAACTTCATTAATATCGTTTGGGTTTAGAATATGACTGAGAACAGACTTCTCATTGTTTCCTTCCTCTCTCAGAAGGAAAATAATCTTACCTTTCTTATACACGACTCCATATTCTATTTAACTTTACCTCTCCGCACAGTAACTCCCTCAACTCTATTTTACCGGAATTAAAAGAGACATTTAATTTACTTCTCTAGTCTATGACTCTCACTCCCTCGTACCCTCCCAACCCCCAGAACTTCTCACACCGTTCAAGACTACGTCGGAGAGACCACTTATACTATCCTCCACTCGATCCTTGTTTACTTTCCTACACTAACATCGTGACTCCGTACTGCTTCGAATCTGAACTACTTAGACGTCTCATTAAACCAGGCCGACAACCAGGAACCACATAAAGATCTTCAGTACCAAGATACAAAAAAGTGAAATAGGAAAAAGTCCATATTTGATGTGAAATCGTAGAATTCAGTCAGTGTCAAATTTTTATTAGAGGTAACACTAGAAGGTAATATTGAAGTTTTATTATTTTATAAAGTAAAAATTATCTATTTAGGAGGTATAAAAGGGATTAAGAGACAGTAGAATATTCTACAGAACGACGAAAAAAAAAGTTAACTTACTTAGTTAATACATCCGTAAAAGCGAGGACGTGAGGTCCGTCACACGGGGACCAACGGGGAACCAGGATACCGGGGAAGTGTTCTGAAGACAGAGGGTCGTCGACAGACAGAATGACAAACAAAAACGTGTGTGTTTAAGTAAGTAAGTTGTCCATAACGGGTTTTATACGATCCGTGATAAAATCCATGACCCAATATATCGTGACTCATTTTGTACGTTTCAGGAACGTGAGTTCCTCGTTTATTTAAGACATATCTTTTCCTCCAATCCCTTCCAAACCACATCGTCCCCAAAGACATTCGTTTTTGGAGTGTTTCCATCGTAAACTCGTTTCTAAACTTCCTCCGTTTCCTCACACTTTACACACCGACTTATCATAAGGTCTATTTTCATCGTCGTTTATGTTTCCAGGACTCCATACACACGGACTGTGTAAATTTCTCTTCTTCCGGTCACACTGTGTCGTCTCTCCCTCCCTACCACACCCTCCAGTCCAGTCTCCGTAGACCCGGTCTTTCGATTCCAGAACCTCTGGTGACGTCGGTGAAACCGAAATGAGACTCACTCTGTCTTTTGGCGACCTCCTAAGACTCGTTTCTTTCTCTGGCAGAGAACCAGTACAAAATTTTCCTAATGGGAAATTTTAAAATAAAATCATTTTATATCAACCAAATATTATAATACAATCAAAGTTCACAAGTTGTATCACTAAACTATAAAAATATCCAGTATGAGGTAAATTGTAATAATACTTCATAACCAATATAAGGGACACAACATATCATATAGGAACATAGAATAAAATATATAGCATCAAACATCGAGAATGAGAGGATAGGGACAGAACCGGGAGGGGAGTAGGGAGAGAGGTGATCATCGGTGACGAAATAAGAGATATATACACCCAGACAAAGAGAAGAAAGGAGCAACAATACAAATAAGTAAACACATTTGAAAATCTAAGATGTACATTCACCATTGTATGACATAAACGGAAAGAGATTAAATAAAGTGATAGTAGTATAGGACACCGGGAAAGAACAACGTATACCGTTTGAAAATAAGAAAAAAAACACCGAATCATTATAAAGTAACACACACACACACACATATACATACACACACATATACACACACATACATTTGGTATAGAAGAGACAGGTAAATAGACAACTACCAGTGAATCCAACGAAGGTATAGAACTGATAACATTTAGTACGACGATACTTGTGACCCCACGTATATAGAAAAGTTTAATCACCAAAACTAAATAAACCTAAATAATATAACCACGTTTTCATTAACGTTAAAACATAACAACTTGAAACAAGAAACTATGACCTTATGTAAGAATTCACACCAATACAATATGTAGTAAAATTACGAGTAAATAGTGAAATAAATAAATAAATAAAAACGATTAATAATGAACGATAAATAAAATATAACTAAAGTCTGATCCCTTTACTACAATCTGTCTTTCGTTTAAACTCGTTAAAAGAATAAGCTCAAGTTTTACCCAACATTTCGTCGTCTCTGTTAAACGTTATAGTTGTTACGTAAACGGGACTTGACTATTATATGTCACATCACCACCAAGTTTTTCAAAACGTCTCCTCTGTCCTTGGAACTTCTACTCCTCGTGTCACCGGTCGGTCGTCTTCAACTGTTGGTGGTTGACTCTCCTAGTAACTTCGACCAGAAAAATATCGATATACTCTTTACCGACTTCTCGAGTTGTAGTTGGCAAGACGCCAACAACCGTAAACTTCGTTTAACCTTTCCACTTTTTCAACTTATTCACACATGGTGTACTCGACTGAAGTCTAGGTCTTTAACAAAAAAAAACTTCACAGGAGAATTAGACATCTTTGGTAAAGAGTCAACCTAACACTGTACGTCACTTTTCACCTAAAATACACTGTCGTCCGTTACTGGTCGAGTCCCCAACGTGGTCGTCACACGACCCCGACAGAGAAGAGGTGTAAGTACGGTCGTAAAGAATTAAACACCAGAAAAACTAATATTGGTAAGGTGTCTACACCCCACTACAGAGGGACCACGAATCACTACAAAGTCGGGGAAAAGTACCTGGAGAACCGGTAGACATATAGAAGAAACCATTTCACAGATAAATCCAGAAAAGAAACAAGAAAACTATAGTTCAACACACTTGACGAAAACTTAAAACCTATAATTGGGGAGTTTCCTAATAGTAAACGTTTATCAAAGAGTGTAAGTCATCCATCACGTTTACATTAATAACTATCCACACCTGAATGACCTGAATGACTGAAATAATGAACAAAAGGTCAACAAAAACATTAAAAAGAGACAAGTAAAGTAGAAGTAAAACAAAGAAGGTAACACTAACATATTAAAAGAAAACATGATACAAACCCAACGAAAGAATGACCAAAAACACATAGCATCCAAAAATAAAACACCAATGGTACCCCAAACATATACGAAATATGCCATTAATATAGATGAACTGAATTTGATCAGAAAATTCAAGTTTGTGTAAGATCTGTTAAAACTGAAGGTGGGGAGTATAAAAATACAAAAACAATAATTTGAAAAGTAGACGTACCGACAGAGAAATGGTAAATAACATCAATACCAACGAAAATGTTAAATTTTTTTTTTTAGAAGGATGATCGAATAACTTTCACCAACTAGGTGGAAGAAATGACATTCTAAACAGAAATGATCACCCTAAAAAAAAAAAAGGAGATACTTAAGAACGAAGAATATTAGAAAACAAAAGGTGAACTTTTTCTGGAAAACTATGAAGAACATTCCAACGAAATGATGACCATTTGAGTTAAAAACGAACAGATTCTTCAAGAAATAGAGGAAGTCAAAACTTTCTATTGTAAAGACCCATCTCATAGGATCCAACATCCAAAAAAGGAAAGTCGGCAAATTTATATAGTACGGTGAGGGAAGATCGAAAGTATCGAAGACGTCTTTTATAGTCGACTATCTATCGGAATGTCCCTAAGGGGACACAAACTGAGAGACAAAAAGAGAACAACGGAAATTTAAGAGAAATTGAAAACGGCAAAATTAATACTACGTAAAACCACACCCAGAGTAACTCAAGTAGAACAAACCCCGAGAAACTCGAAGGATATCTTTAGACAGAGGAAGTTGAAGTTTTTCAAAAGTCGGTATTAAAATAGTTTATGTAAAGGATGAGAAAAGAGTGGGAGAAGAGGACCCTAGGAATATTTCACCCACGATCATGTGAACTACAACAGAATCTCCAGGGAATTTGATAGGAGAAAAAAATTGTAAACAAAGAGAAAAACGATAAGACTACCCACTAAAGTAGGGAGGGGGGCGGGGGCGGGCAGTGAAAACACAAGAGATAGTCGATCAGACGACACGCAAGGAAGAACACGTGAAAAGTAAAGAAATTAACACAAGAAGTCGAGACTGACCAAGAAAACTTATAAAAGACCAAGGAACAAATTTAAGAATCACACAAGTACCTAAGAAAAACGTTTAAATCAATCGTAAGAAAAATGACAATGACACTTTGACATACCCCATTTAATAAATAGAGACATAGTGGTCCCCAAACAGAATCGAAAAAGGAATAAGAAAGCGAACTTTGTATAAGGAAACAGAAAAGTAAAACATATTGAAACATACTTTAATCCACTTGACCAATGAACAAGGTCAGAACTTCCCCGTAGGAAAACACCCCGACAGGAATATGTCAGACAAACACGGGCTAATAAAACTACCCTCTCGACCTAGACTTCACTCGCATCCAGTACAGAAGAGAACCCCATACGACCGTCGATGGTGACACCACCCTTCATCTCGATTTCTACTTCCCGATATCGATTCGGTCCACATTCGACCCCGAAAAGGACCCGAGGAGGTCACCGCCAGTAGGGGAACAGACCCACACTAGTCTCGAGTCCCAGGATCTCTGTTCGAGATTCCCAACCAGACTCGAGAGTCACACACGTGAGGAGACCGTCCCGTGGAGTCGGGATCACCTCTCGGTCTCCCCGCCGTCGTCCGTCGACCCACCCGACCCCACGCACGACCTTGTCAGGGTCCTCGGTGCGTCTTGGGGCCCGTCAAAAGTCGGACGTCACACCGTTCGCACGACCGAGTCCAGGTCCGACCGAAGGAAAAGAGAGTCACACACGTGTGAGGGAGCGTCACTATCGGAAACGGACTCACCTCCCGCCACGACCTGTTCTCCCCGACCTCGTCCGTCGACCAGTCTCGACGTCCGTGAAAAGGCAGATGTCGGAACTACGTTCAGGACCCTCATTCATTCGAACACGTCTCAGAGACAAAGAGTGTCGGGCGGTCATCCAGGGCGACCAAAAGTGTGGTCGCTTCCCACTAATAGAAGGGTCCCACCTAGGGACTCGGACACACACTATAAGACGAGGAGAAAACACAGGGGACGATTCCCGGGCCCAGGGTCGGAGTGTACACAGGGAGGGAAGGACGGGTCGAGGTACACGTAAAAAGAAAAATCGGAACCAACGTCTTCTCGGAGAGAAACGGTCAAAGGTCCAACAAAAGTCGCTACATCTACATAAAAACTACACAAGTGACCCCCTCTTCACTCGAGTCACAGGAGGACTTTACTAATCAGAAAAATTTTTCACAAAAATTGAATAAAAAAGAAGAGGTAATACAAAAAATATCCCATAACTTATATCAAGGGACACGACATACTATCCTGGGACAACAGACAGGTAGACTATGCGAACGTCGACGATCAGGGTCTAAGGGTCAGGTAGGAAGGGGGAACCGTGGTTGTCCAGACAAGAGAGACACGCGGACAAAGTCAAAACATCTATTCAAATAAACACAGCATAAAATTTAAGGTGTTTATTCACCATAGTGTACCATAAAAGAAACAAAAAGACTGAATGAAGTGAATTAGACTATTAGAGACCCAAGTAGGTACGACGACGTATACCGCAAGAAAGCAAGAAAGAATCCAGACTCATTGTAAGGTAACATATATACACGGGTGTAGAAATTTCCTAATGAGAACTACGACATAAATCTTATCTGGGATACGGTACCCTAGACTTGTGATTTGTAACTCTCTCTGGGTGAGTCGTGGTTCTGGTAATTTTTTTAAAAAAAAAATTAAACCTTTATGAAAGTACACGTGTCCTCATTCTTATCATGTCTCTTATGGCTATACGGGAAGACAATTATAAACCGGGGTAAGTGAGATAGTGCAACAAGGGGAAGAGAGAGAGAGGGAAGGAAAGAGAGAGGGAGAGAAAAAGAGAGAGAGACATATGTGTGTGTGGATATACGTGTGTGTAAGTACACGACACAAAGAAAAATACTTAGTAAAATGACATTGAACTGATGTGGTACCGATGTGGCACCGGGTAATGAGTATTTGAACTCGACATAAAGTAATCGTGTCCCTATAAGAGAAAATATTGTCAATGGGCAGACTCATTTAAACTCTGTCTGTGTGATCAAAATAAATTAGATGGAGACCAAAGGCCAAAACAGTTTGCTAACTTACTACAAAAAATACCGTAGAAATTTGGGAAGACATGTCCTAGGTTTGCTTCTAGTGTATAATGTAAATCGAAAGTACAGAGAAAACGGAGGAAAATAGACCTCGTAAAGGTATCGAAAAGAAACAGAAGATAATTTGTGACTGTAATTTTTTTTGTATAACAAGGAAATTTTTAGAACTTAGAAAGAGTAAACCTCAAAAACAGTGTTAATATGTAAAGATTAGATTATGAATTGACAGAATTACCACATACAGGAAGAGTCCCTTAGTGTCACTCCGTACTGTCCAGACACACGGAGAATAAACACTATGGTTAAAACTAGTGACCAGTTCTACAATTATAAAAAAAGGGCAACTTACACTCCTCCGCAAAATTCTGGTACCAGGAGTAGTTTTAAATGGAGTATATGCCGGTTATCCATGTACTTTTACACGAGTCGGAGTGAAACTCTCTTCACGTTTAGTCTTGGTGTCACTCCACAGTGGAGTGTGGATAATCTTACGACGATTCAGCGAAGTCAGTTGACACGCTGGGGTATCTGCCGTCGGGTGGTCCGAGGGGGTAGGGACCCTAAGAGGTGCGTTCTTGTGACCTCACCCAACGGTAAAGGAAGAGGTTACGCACTTTCACTTTTCACTTTCACTTCAGAGAGTCAACACAGGCTGAGAATCACTGGGGTACCTGACGTCGGGTGGTCCGAGGAGGTAGGTACCCTAAAAGGTCCGTTCTCACGACCTCACCCCACGGTAACGGAAGAGGTTGGATAATATTATCGACAGTAGTTTTTCTGTTCTTTATTATTTGCAACTCCGACACCTCATTTACCTTGGGAACACGTGACAACCACCCTCACATTTAACCACGTCGGCGACACCTTTTGCCATACTCTAAGGAGTTTTCTAATCTTGATGATGATTTAGATCATTAAGGTAAAGACCCATAAATCGGTTTTCTTTACTTTTGTGATTGAACTTTTTTTATCAACGTGGAGGAACAAGTAGTGCCGTAATAAATGGTATCGGTTCCGTACCTTCGGTGGGTTCACAGGCAACCACCTATTGACCTATTTGCACCAAATAGCCCTGAAGGACCACCATGTCACTTATTCTCAGACGTCACGTCCCCTGCACCCAAGCTAGGGACCAGGTCCGTCTAAGATGCACGGCACCCGTTACCTTCGGATACACGGCGTCGACAACTCAGGTGCTCGACGTCGAGGACTTCGGACTCGCGGGACCTCGGACGGGCGCCGCTGGGGGTTCGGGTGGACGACATAGACGACTTTGGGCGCCGTTGGGGGTTCGGGTGGACGACATAGACGACTTTGGGCCGGTGCACCCTCGCACGTGAGGTGGTGCCTTCGGTGGCGTCACTCTTCGGACACGTGACGCGGTCTCTCAGTGAGGTCGGGTGACGTTGAACCCTTGCGGGCGCCCGTCGTCGCTTCTGGGTCACGTCGGTTTTTATATTTATGCATTTATATAAACATTTTTTCTACTCCACATAGATGTGTCACTCAATAATGAACGGTATTTCTTCTTCCTTTGGAACGGTAAACACTGTTGTGTCTACCTGCAACTCCCGAAGTACGATATACTTTACTCAAACTGTTTCTGTCCATGGTATACTAGAGTGATTGTACACCTTAGATTTCGTTTTCGTTTTGTTTGTTTTTGAAGGGGTCGGGCATCTATGTCTCTTGTGTAGTCACCAGCGGTCTCCGTCCCAATCCTCTACCAACTCTACTCACTAACACCAATTTTTCATCTTTGAACGGTGACATTCATTTATTCCGTACCCGTACATTATGTGTCGATTGTGACAATGATACGTAAACTTTCAACGATTATCTCGTCTAGAATTTTCGAGAACTGTATGTGTCTAAAGATTAAAACACATCACTATTATCTATAATTACTGTGGAGACCACTAGAAAGTGTTATATATCCATCCATCTATCCATCCAAATCAGCGAGTCAGTACAGACTGAGAAACCCCGGGGTACCTGACATCGGGTGGTGCGAGTATAGTTTAGTATAACATATGAATTTTGTTACTTTGACAATACACAGTCAATATCGAGTCAATCTTTATTTAAAAGGAGGATCTAAATCGTACGTAACTACTAAGAACGGTCTCGAAGTGTTCCGGTAAGAATTAGTCATCATTCAATCCCTCTCTCAGATTGTCAGAAGAAAATTTTTCAATCACTTATTTGCTCACTCAAATAAATTTACATAGTGTCATTTTAAGTGAAAAACACCATATATCTGGATATCCAAAACTTTTGACGAAGTTCAGGACATCTATGGCAGTCTCAGTACTATCTCTTGTTAAGGCAGTCGGGCTCTCTAAGGGCATACGTAGGGAAACGTCAGTCGGGGATCGGAGCGGTATCAGAAGAGGTACACGTACTCTATTCGCAGATGGAAAGACTCGGTATTAAAGACATGAACATCTTACTTACACAACTATTCCTGGGCCACTCAAACAAGACTACTAACACTAGTCCGTTGTAGACCATGTCATGGACGTGTCCCGGACCTTGAACATCTGTAAATAAACTATTTATTATAAAGGACGAGACGAAGGAGACTTTTCGGAGACCAAGATAAAGGATCCAAATAGCAGTCTGGTTCACTCCTAACAAAAAGAAGTGAAGGTGAATAAAAAAATTTTGAAGTAACCTTTTAAAGTTAGTATATATCTCACTTCATATAGGTATATGTGTCTCTCTTTATATTACTTGGGAGTACATGGGGTAGTGGGTGGAGGTCGACAATGGACGAGTACCGGTTAGAACAAAAAGTAGAAATAAGGAGTCGGCGTAGTAGGGGTGGAGGTCCAATAAAACTTCAATTCAAAGTCTACTTAAAAATGTAGACGTCTATAAAGTTAAACGTAGAGATTTTCTTAAGTGAATTTTTTTATTGGGATGATAATAATATGTAATTTTTAAATTTTTATTAAGGAATTATAGTAATTTGTAGACCACAAGTCTAAAAGGATCAACAGAGAAAGAAATTTAGGCCTAAGTTTATCCAGATATACACTGACCAACTAGAAAGAATTTAAAGAAAATTTGTTTTACAGGGGAGAGGAAACAAAAAGAATATTGAAAAAATCTTCTTAACGAGCATAAAAACTTACGTCTGGAACTCTTATAAAAACTTATTCGTGGTTCATTAGACATCGAAAATGAATCCATTGAGTATTACCACTGTCAAATTGGCTATATATTGAAGTTCCTTTTTAATTTACGTCTTTTCTGACTTAATATACTAAAACGCCAATATTTATTACTAAAGACACTGAGACTCATCACACCAACAATTACAAAAATTTGGGACAAACATCTAATTCCTGTGACAGAGACTCTTCTGTTAACCTGACTACGCTTGCGTCAAAACCTTCTTTTGACACCTACTATATATACCACTGTTAGGTGGTGTAGTCGGACACCGGTAACTTGACACCTTCCATTTTGTCTTTGTCGACGAAAGGTAAACATTCTTACAATAAATCCGTATGAAAAACAATGTATGTTCAACCTATCACCGTTACCCCTTAGATAGGACTTTTATAAGAACTCGAGTACATTGCAAGTCTATATATAATCAAAACTGTCTTAAATTTCAGTAATTGTTCATTAAACGCATGTAGAAATCACACAAATAATTTTCTTCTTTCTCCTTAAACCAGACAAATCCAATATTTAACAAAAGGTGTACAAACCAACGTCTTAAATTTGGGATGTTTAAAACTTTCTTACTGTCCACTTAGAAGATAAGACAGACGGTTCATCGAGAAATAAGGTCACGAAATCAAGTATGAGACCTGACATCTTTTACTACGTAACCAGAAAACACGAGAAAAGTAAGGATTTCGACGGAACAAATCAAAGTATCTTAACGGAAAAAGAACTACTTCAAATCCACAGACTCTTACCTTCGGATACCCGCTCCAACAATAAACATGTGATTCTACATAAATCATCAATCAAAATGTAATTTCGAGACACCTGAGGAGTAAGTGTTGATCGGAATGTGTCAAATTTTTATGTAACTTGATCGTCGTCTCCTGTCCCAAACCCGAGGAAAACAGTAACTAGACGCGGGGGTAACAGTATAACACTCACGGTCTTCTGTCGCGGACAGGGTCCTCGGAGACCGTCTGGATTGACCACGTGAGGAAGAGTCCAGATGCGGGGTCGTCTCCGTCCGGGGAAAAGCCCCGGAGTCCAACTGAAATGTCTCGGAGTCATTAACCTCTCGGTCCGGGGAGGTTAGTCCCTGACCCTTCCTTTGCACCTACCCTTCGAACACTCATAACCCAATCGACAAAGGGAAATCAGTAGGGTGAAGTTCTTGGAGTAGGACCGACTGAGTCAAATCTCCTTTCAAAGAGGTTTTAGGTCTTTGATGAATAAAATATACATTTGGACTGACGTAATCTTCAAATACGATTCTGAACATAGTTTCTAAGACCGGAAACAGTCCTTTATTGAACTTTCTAGTCTCTAAATAAATTGTATTTAAATAGAACAGAATCGAAGTGAATTTACGGTCTTCTGTATGGACTTAATGTCTTACAAATGTACATACGGTTAAACAGGTCAAAATTTTCGACGAATTTAAAACTACTAATTACAACCGGTCGAGAGACTATACTGTCCATAACGTCTAATTGTACTTGTAAACTTTCTTCGTCCACCACAAGTCTCACCAACAGGACTGACACACAAAAAATGAAGAGGGGTAAGAAGACCTCGTGCACGAATAACGTAGTGACAGGTCAGTCTGAAAGGTAAGTAACGAATTTCTCGAAGCCCAAGAAATCTACTAATTTGTCCCCTTGTCTCATGTAAGAACGACGCGACAAAGTAACCACGAAAATCTCGTGTCTTATCTACTTTAAGAATATTAAAGATTATTAATATTGGTACTAAAAATAAGGTAAACCGAAGACAAAGGTTTCAAAACTATGGAAATAAGTTGTCCAAAAGTCGAAGAATATTCATACACAAAAAAATAGAACTAGAGACTACAGGAAGTCTCAGTCTGTCTTGAGACAAACACTAGTTCCTTGACGTCGACAATGTCGCAGTCAGAACTCATTTATCCTCAGACTGAAAAGTCACCAAATCATAGATGACTCATGAAAATACACGGTCCTTACCACGAACTATCACGCCAATGTTTCTAGTTTGTTCGGGACGGGATGAGTCTGTACATGTTTTGTTTTACTCTCGTTCTGACTTCACTGACTCCATAGGGTCCGACTAAGAACCCTGACCCCGCTCTCCGGACGCCCTCACGACGACACGTTAATATTGTTACGACTCTCGTGAAGGTTTGGTTGAGAAACGTCGGGAGTATCGAAGACGACGCAAGGACAGCCCGTTTCACCCGAGGTAAGACGTGTGAAGGTAGGAAACGGGGTACCTACACATAACTACTCGGACGGTCGGAAATGTAATTATAGTCACTGTAGAATCTCAGAGTCAACTTTACATCCTATAGGGCCTCTGAAATACAAAGTGATGATATAAAGAACACTTTTATATAAGATGAATCACAACTGAACCGTTTTTTCGTCACAAATGGAATAAACCTTTATCGAAGTTTTAAAGTCCTTCCAATGTTTTAATTTTTAGAACGTTCTTGTGAAGATACAACAAGTGAGTATAAATGGACAACAATTGTAAAATAGGATAAACAATTAATAAACACACACGAGTGAACATACACACACACACGACCGTACTAGAGACATATAAAAGTGTGTATCAAAAAAATTTAGTAAACTCATATTCAACGTATGTAGTACAGGGAAATAAAGAGTAATGAAATCATTAAAGGATTCTTATGTCTGTAAGAGAAATTGGTCTTATCAATGACTGAAATCATCTAAATTGAAACTTTATTGAAAGTAGACTAAAAGGGGAGTATAAGGTTAAAACAGTCAACTGGATTATTATATGTAATTACATAAAAAGGGGAGGTCACATCCTAGGTCAGTCGATAAAAAGTCAGTATAGACAAATCGGACTAAATTAGACCTTGTATAGGTATCGAAAAGAAACAGAAGACACTGTAACTGTAAAAACTTCACATATTGTAGAAAAAAAAAACATCATCTTGTAAGGAGTAAAGCCTAAACAGATTACAAAGGAGGACGAATCTACCAAGTCCAATACGTGGGAACCGGTCTTATGACGTAGCCACTACAGTGTAGACCTCTGTGTAAGACAGGTAGACAGGAAATAACGTAACAAGTAAAAGTAATTGTAAGTTCTACAACGGGCCAAGAGGGTTACACATCAGATGACATATTAATCTTAAAGGGAACGTCGATTAGTCCAAATTCTGTTACGTTTATAGGACGAGGAGTAAGACACTTTGCATTGTAAGTGACTACCAAGAATAGGTCAGAAATGATAATACTAATGTCTTGCTATTACAGGGCTGAGATTACGAGACAAGTGTAAATGGTGCACCGTGTGATGATATTCGTCGACGAGAGTGAGAGGATATAATAAATAAATAAATTGATAACCATATTTGAGGACTTAAAGAACAAAAAGGGTCATGAAATATTTAGTAACGAACGCACGTACGAGTAAGAAATTCAACACAGGTTGAGAAACTCTGGGATACCTGACACCGGGTGGTTCAAGGAGACAGATATCTTAAAGGGTTCGTTCTTATGACCACACCCAACGGTAAAGGAGGAGGTCCCCTAGAAGGACCGGGTCCCTTATTTGGGTGAAGAGAATAAAGAGGATGTAACCGTCCGTCTAATATGGAGTAATGACATGAATTAATAAACCATAAGTATATCAGGGTATAAACCTGTTACTCGGAAGTTTTACCGAATATACAGGATTGTACGGAAAAAAAAAAAAAAAAAAACGTGAAAGATAAAAGACCGTGTTACTTTACCAAATCCTAGGAGAACTTAGAGGGAACAAGGTCGAGACCTTAAGGGGAAACATCTCAGACAAAGGAACCTACCTTTACCATAATCTCTGGTCCTAGATTCGTGATTCACACGAGAAAGAATTACCTCACAGAAATGAACATTCCATTGTGACATGGGATGTCTAACAAAAGAAACCTCGACATAATCGGAAAAGATAAAATATTTCACCAATAAAAGTAATTTATCCCAGAAGTAAAATACCCTCTTTTCAAACATTATTCGTATCTTCAGCTCCGTATGGTGCCTCTCTTCGAACGAGTCGAATTAAGAACAAAAAACAAACAAAACTTTCACCTAAGTGATTAATGATTATCATATTCCTTTTCCCATCACTTTTTCAAAACCTATATAATAGAAATGAACCTTTACAAAATTTTACAAAAGATCCCCGTAAAAGAAAAAGGGATCCAAAAATTGTAACGACAGACCACTACTTAATAATGTCTACAAGGGACCGGACCAAAACATAAACCAAATACAATAAGTCCAGATGTCTTCAGTAAACATCATGAAAGGTTTTTGAATTTTGAAAAAAAAAAAATCCGACAGTCTTCTGTATTAGACTGATTTTCTACCGAATACTTTTAGTAACTACTTTCTCATTCAACGTTAACGAGTTCAGAACAAA
This sequence comes from Capra ibex, assembly GCA_006410555.1. Lineage (NCBI taxonomy): Eukaryota > Metazoa > Chordata > Mammalia > Artiodactyla > Bovidae > Capra > Capra ibex. The sequence goes on from SJYO01049755.1 coordinate 9,681,683, forward strand.
AAAGAGGAGAAAATTAGGAATACGATTAAGAAGTCCCTTCTTTACAAAATTATTCATACAGTTATAAAACCTCCTTCCTCTGAAAATCTCTTGGCACGGTAAAATAGACAAGAGGTAGTGACGTACGGCGGATGGAGTCGAGGGTGGGACACGGACCTCTGTCTGTCCGTTTGCCCGCAGGTCCGTCTCCGTACGCACACGTATAGTACGAGACGATAGAACCACAAAAAATTTTTTATCTTTTACAAGTCTGAATGTATTTTTATCTCTTTTATCACATTATATGAAAGTACATAGGCAGTGGATCGAAATTATCAATATTTGGGTACGGGTCACAATAAAGTAAATAAAAGATGGTCGAAGGGAGTGATTTGGGATAAGCTAATAAAATTCATTTGGGGTCTGTACAATAGTAAACTAGACATTTATTTTACACATATTTTGTCTATTAGTTGTTCCTGGATAACATATCGTACCCTTTGAGTCAAGACATTATTGGATTTACCCTTTTCTTAGACTTCTTATCTACATTCATATACATATTGACTTAGTGAAACGACCCAGGGACTTTGATTGTTTTGTAACATTTAGTTGAGGTTATATTTTATTTTTAACTTTTCTTCTCCGAACATATTTTATATTGATATTATACTATTAGTCTGGAATTTTTCATACCTATTAAGGAATTAAAGTAGTTTTGATCTTATCAACATGTGTATGGTAATATGAGTAGGTCACGAACTTCGACACAGGTTTATCTCACTTATTTATTTCAGACTACCCAGATCGTTTATCTTAGAATGTGAATCTTGATTCAAGATCAAGGTTGGTCCGAACGTCTAACGAACTACCGACCCTGACTAGACACACTAGAAATACTGTGCAACAACCGACTCACAGGAACTAGATTATAAACAGTATGTGACAACAGTACTTTTACATTCAAATGAATCAAATAAACCTATTTTAGACAATTATTGGTATCCGATGTCATCATTATTATATTCGGTTTTACTCTATTACTGAAAATGTAAAATTTTAAGAGTCAACCGAATATCTTAATTAATCATACTTCTTTCAGACGAAAAGTCTATAGAAGACAAAAATACTACATTCTTTTACACTCTTGAGTTCTGTCTATTACCTTTTAGAGAAAAAAATACTTTTTTGTTTTCAAAAAGGTAACAAATTACCTTTTACTGTAAACCGTAAACGCATCTTCCTATATATTTTCATTCTAACCTAGTCATAAGTACGTAACTAGATATCTAAGTTACGTCAGGGAAATTTTTAAGGTCGACGAAAAAAAAAAAACGTCTTTAACTGTTCAACTAGGATTTTAAATACACCTTTACGTCCCCTGGGTTTCAGTAGTTTTCTTAGAATCTTTTCTTCTTATTTCAACTTCCTGAGTAAAGGGTTAAAACTCTGAACTGGTGTTACAATGTCATTAGTTTGACACATCGTAACCGGAAGGTATCTGTATAACTAATTATACATAACTAGTATATTTAGTGCATATAACCGTACCTTATCTTAACTCTCAAGTCTTCATTTGGATATATAACTATCAGATGACTAAAAACTGTTCCCACACTTCTATTAAGTCACCCCCTTTCTTGTCGGAAAAGTCGTTTGTCACGACCCTGTTGATCTATAGGTGTACGTTTTCTTACTAAAACCAAAGGATGGAGTAAGGTATATATCTTTGATTGGGTTTTACCTATATTTACATTCAATTTTGACATTTTAACAATCCTCCTTTGTATCCGTATTTAGAAAAATTCAAATATAACCCGTCACTAAAGAATCTATACTATGTTTTCGTGTTCGTAATTTTAATTTTTCATCTATTAACCTGAAGTAGTTTTAAATTTTCCAAGTCCTTTTGTTTTTCTGTTAGGTGTCTTACCCTCTTTTATGAATAGTCAATATATATACTATTCCCTGATAACAGATCTTATATATTTCTTGTATATTGAGTTGTTAATTTTTTTCCTTAGGTTAAATTTTAAACCTATTTGTAAAGAAAATTTTTCTATGTATTTATTCTCTACCCTTAGTTTCGTTGTTACTTCCCCGAAGGGACTACCGAGTCCGCACTTCTTAGACGGACGGTCACGTCCTCTGTCCAACCTAGGGACCAGACCCTTCTCGGGCGGACGACGCCTCGTCGAGTCGGACATGTGGTACTGACAACCCGGACACGAGTTCGGGCATTCGACGTCGATGGTTCGGGTGCACAACAGTGACGACTCCCGGTGCACGGGGTCTCGGCCACCAGGTGTTGTTCTCTTCGGGCGTGTGACATCGACCTCTCGTCAGGGGTGAGGGACGTTGGTCTCTTTTCGGTCGCGTTGGTGTTTATTTATTTATCTTTAAAATTTTTTCGTTCGGTGTTACGCTATGATGAAGTATGGGTAACCCTACCGAGGTCATTTCTTACTTGTTATCAATTCACGACCACTCCTATACCTCTATGACCCTGGGAAGCATGTTACGACTACCTTTTCACTTTACCACGTCGACAAGCCTTTTTGACCGTCTAAGAAGTCTTTCAATTTGTATCTCAATAGTATCTGGGCCGTTAAAGTGAGGATCCAACTATGCTCTTTACTTTTGTATACAGAAGTGTTTTGAACATGTGTTTACAAGTATCGTCGTAATAAGTATTATCAGGTTTTCACTCTTACGGAGTCTCAGATACTTACTCACTTATTTGTATACTACCTTATAATATATATAAAAGAAGTGAATTTTCCCTACTCTATGATTATCTAAACGGTGGTACCCACTTGGAACTTTTATGCGATTAACTTTCTTCGGTCTATGTTTTACGGTGTATAACATAGTGACATGACAATATTTTACAAACGTCACCTGTTTAGGTGCCTCTGTCTTTCACGTAATCACCAAACACCGCTAGTCCTCTGCCCTTTTGCCCTTCCCTGTCGAAGTATCTATGTCCTAAGAAAGACTCCACTACTCTTGTAAGACCTTAATCTATCACCATTATAACGTGTTGAAACCCTGAATGATGTTGGCACTTTAACATATGAAGTCTTCTAAAATACCACACACTTAACAAAGTCCAAAGAAAAAAAAAAAAAATTTACACTTTCTAGACCTCCTATAAAAAAGGGGGACCCTAAGTAACAACCACGGTCAAAGAGGATCAAAATTTTGTCCTCCTTCCCCACCTCCTTATTATAATAAAACCGGTGCGTCTGAAAGATTTACATAATATTTTCAACGATCTACGCGAACAAGATTCTAACTACAAAAAGACAAAGAACTTATATCACATAAGACCATTAGTTGGTAATGAAATACCTTATAATGATATCTTATCACGTTATTACAGACTCTACGAATTAATTTATCCGCGAGTCAATTCATTAAAAGAGGTACTATAGAATCTGAAACAAACAAACCACCGATTCAGTATAGGTTGAGAGAACCCTGAGGTACCATCTGGTGCTCCGAGGAAACAGGTACCCGAAAGGGTCCGTTCTTAAGATCTCACTCAACGGTAAAGGAAGAAGTCTCTTAGAAGGGTTGGGTCCCTAGTTTGGACACTGAAAAAGTAACCGTACGTCCAAGAAATGGTGACTCGGTAGTCCCTTCGGGGGTGGAATGTGAAACAACAAGTCAGTAGGTCAACTCAGACTGAGAAACGGTGGGGCACGCGACGTCGTGTGGTCCGGAGGGACAGGGAGTAGTAGAGGGTTTCAAACGGGTTCAAGTACAGGTAACGTAGTCACTACGGTAGGTTGGTAGAGTAGGGTACTACGGGGGAAGACAGGAATCAGAAAGGGTCGTAGTCCCTGAAAAGGTCCCTCAGTCGACTTCCTCCTTTAACATTTGGTAATGTCATAAGAACGACACTCTTGGAGTATTTGACATATTTTTCTGGAATGTGAAATCTTCGTTCATTTTTAATTCGGTTGGGGTGCAGGTACCACTAAACACGTAACTCTAATAAGGACTCCATAATAAAACTCCCCACTAAACATTCATCACTTGTACATCCTGAAATTATAAAATTAAAATAAAAAATAGAATAAAATAACACATTATCAAGTATGGTTATCAAAATTAATAAATTATCAGTAAAGAAATCCCCTTTTTAACACGTAAAAATTTTCTTCAATAATGGGTAAGTAGTTTGTTTATTTCGTAAAACAAACATCCTTTTTTTAAACCTACTGTTTCGTATAGCATTATAGGTCCTTGATCTTTTAATACGACTTTTATGTGTCTCAAGAGAAGAAATAGATTATGATCTTTATAACCCATTCAAAAAAAAAGAAAAGATAAAATATGAAGAGAAAGAATTTTATGAAAAAAAATTAACTTCATATCAACTAGATGTAGTAATACAATTAAAGTCCATAAGTCCTTTCACTAAGTCAATATACATATGAAAAAAAAAGTCTAAGAAAAAGTGACATCAATAATGTTCTATGACTTATATCAAGGGACACGATTCAGGAACAACAAATAAGGCATATATTACTACTCGTAGACAGTCAGGGTACGGGGATTAAATAGGGAGGGTGAGGAAAGGGGAAACCATTGGCAGTCAAACAAAAGATTCAGACACTCAGACAAAGACAAAACATTTCGTCAAGTAAACATAATAGAAAATCTAAGGTGTACACTCACCTCAACATATGGTAAACAGAAACAGACTGAATGCAATGAGTCACACGATTAGGGATCAGGCAGGTACAACGACGTCTACCGTACACAGCAAGAAGATACCGACTCAGTATGGGGTAACGGACACCCATGGTGCGGAAGAATGAGACAAGTAGACGCCTACCTGTCAATCCAACAAAGATACAGAACCGATAACATTTGTCACAACGACACTTATAACCCCACGTATATAGAAAAGTTTACTCTCAAAAGTAGAAAAAGACCTATATACGGGTCCGTATTTGAACGACCTAGTATACCATTGAGACAATAATCAAAAAATTCCTTGGAGGCACGACAATTGTATTGTGGAAAATATGAAGTCAGAAAGAATTAAACTGTCAGATTGGTCAAATTGCAAGTTTAAAAAGAAACGTGGTTGATGTTTTCTGATCTAAAAGAAAAAGAAAGCTCCATCTTTCCTTTATATTATATATGGAAAGAAACCTTACCTTACGTCTGATTACTTTTATGGGTCTAAGAGCATTTTCATGAATTCGATGGAGAACGATATTAATTATTAGACCATTAATGTCTACTAAAATGAAAAAATACGTTGGGAATGACAAACCTTCTGGATACTGGACTGAGGAAAGAAGAAACAGTTATTATGAAAGGGTACAAATTCTGTTTTCAACTTCTTTGTTTTGAGACATTCAAAAATACTCTAAAAAGAATTTTTTTTTTTGTTTTGGGGTTTGATACCTCAACTCTACAAAAACGAGGAAACGGAGATAAGATTTAACCACTCCCGAATAACAGTACTCCTAACATTACCTTAATAAACCTCGTTCCTGTTATGGTAGGTAAACTTCTTTCGTTATGCAGAAATACAGTCGGATTTTCTTATTATGTTCAGGAATGGGTTAAAGGGTCCGGACAAGACGGACGGGTAAGTCACTGTACAAACGGTTACGTCACTTTCCTCCCTCGTTTCTCGTCCTTCAAACAATTCGTATATGAATTTTACTCCAGTATACCTTTAACGTGACTCCTCTTCTTTACGTTCTGAACGGCACAAAAGGTGTTCTCGACTAATTTTAAGGTTTACACGAGAACCATACGACAACAGATTCCTTTGAAGATAAATTTTCAACTGCAAGTCTTTGGGCAATGACCATTTACTAGTCGAACAGAAACACGGGTCAAAACGAGTGTATTTAGGACAAAAAGTCTATACTTCGTGTCCTATTTGTGGAAAATGTACAATTCCACTAAAGGGATACGAGGAACATAACTGAACAATGCGTAAACTTCTCTTTTCTCGTCGGATTAACAATCTAAAGACTTTAGTGTCCGTATTTCCTAGAAGTACGTCTGGTACGACGGTCAGTGTAACCCTTTCGTGTTCCGTAACAGTGAACGAACTCTCGGTGTGGGATAGTGCCATCGTCCTCTTCCCACAAGGAAGGGTACCTGTAAACATACGACCATTCCGACAATGAACATGAGGATTAATAAATGGAATTCTTATACCCCTTCCTGTAAGAGAAGAACCAAGAAATCAGACAAGATCATTGAAGAAACTTTGTGTACGAATAACGTAAAAACGAGGTCTTAATAGTTCAGTCTCAAAATAGTCAGTCCGTAAAATCCAGCACCATCTCGACACACATTCTTCCAGGTCTCTTGGAGTGAACCACATCGGAGTAAGGGAAGATTCGTTAATGTATTAATAAGGATCACAAACGGAATCGGACAAGAAAATGAAATTTCCTCCTTCATTAGGAATTCTTTTTAATGACAAATACTCTTGGAAACAAAAGACCTACTCCAAGTAATAACAGACAAAATTTAAAGAATAGATAGACAAATAAAACAAGGTCCATGATGACAACAATGGATCGTAGAACAACGTATAAGAAGCTCCTCTCGGTCACACAAACACACACTGTACATGTACATCGACATAAAATTTTTGGTATTCTCCGTAAAATGACATGTATAACAAGACAGCGAACAACAGAACTCGACTTAATCAAAATTCACACGAAACTAAGGATTGCATTGCACGTAAAAGGACACATCGTACCACAAAGTGTTCTCCTAAAAGATGCCTTCTCAGTTCTATCCTTACACTCTCTACACCATATACTGCAACGGTCGGCCCGTGTGAACGTGGATTTCGTGCATTCATCGGAGGAAACCGGCTTAGCAAATCCTTTGGTAGTAAAGATCGGCACCAATGAGGATTACCAACCAACATCGCAAAAGACAAATTGTTACACATAGGTAACGAGTGACTTTAGGGTCGTTTACATAGAGTCCCTGATAACATTTGAAAAGGGTGAAAAATTTTTAGGGGGAAAAAGGAGGAGTCGAAGGAGGTACTCCGAGGGGACCCTGGGCAGGTGAGTGACAAAGAGACAGAGAGTCCGCTCTCACACAGAAGGACGGACCAGTTCCGACTACGGAGAGGAGAAGGTGGGAAGGTCTTGAAAGGGAGGAGTCGTCAAGGGTCGACCACAAAAGTCGACCGGAGAGACTGTTGAACGGGGCAAGTAGAAGATCAAACAACGACGACAAAGACAACTCGTCGGACACCCTGGGAAGACAAAGAACGAAAGGGGAGGGTCAAATGGAAAAAACTTACGTGCAAGACACACATAAACATGGAGTTCCGGGAGTGGTGACACTGGGACAAGTGGCCCGATATAAACCGAAGGTAGGACGTATGAGATTATTAGTAGAGATCATTTAGTAAAGGATAACGGTGTAAACTTTCCCATAGACTAAATAACGTAAGAATTTGGGAGAACCATCGAAGTTGGACTAACGAAGGTCCTATACTCACTTACGGTGTCCTTGACGTCCCCTCAGGTTTCCCGACACGGCCAGGACACCGAGTCAGAGTAAAGTATGGACACTGTAGAGGATTCTCTAACCATTCTCCCTTTACACAGTGGCTTTGGTACCACCAGAAACTTAGAACGTCCACATGAGTAAGCGTCATATGTTACATTCTCGTTTAAACAACGTCGTTCATAAAAACATTGAATGGATCAAAAGAGTCAGTTTTATCAAAGACTTTAATTTTTAAGGTGAATTCAATAATTTCGGGTCTTTTAAGTTTCTTCACTAAGAGTATAAATTATGAAACACCAACAAGTCAACGAGTCAGCACAGGCTGAGACGTTGGGACACCTGACGTCGGGCGATCCGAAGGGACAGGAAGTAATAGAGGACCTCTAATGAGTCCGAGTACAGGTAACTCACCCACTGCGGTAGGTTGGTAGAGTAGGAGACGGTAGGGGAATAGAACAGAAGTCAGAAAGGGTCGTAGTCCAGAAAAGGTTACCAGTTAAGAAACGTAGTCTACGGTTTCATAACCCTCAAAGTCGAAGTCGCAGTCAAGAAGGTCACTTATAAGTCCCAATTAAAGGAAATCCTAACTGAGCAAACTAGAGGAACGTCAGGTTCCCTGGGAGTTCTCAGAAGAGGTTGTGGGGTCAGTTTTCGTAGTTAAGAGACCGAACCAGGTTAAGAGTGTAGGCATGTACTGATGACCTTTTTGGTGTTGAAACTAATATACCTAAAAACAACCGTTTCATTACAGAGGCGAAAAATCACACGACAGATCCAAATTATGAATGGTTAATTAAATTATGAATGGTTGATTAAGTCGGTATTATTCAGTAATTTTTTATTTCTCACAGACTAAATCCCTCCCATCTACGAAATATACATACATACACTTACATATATGTATGTACGACGACGACGACGATTCAGTGAAGTCAGCACAGGCTGGGACACACTGGGGTATCTACCGTCGGGTAGTCCGAGGTGGCAAGGACCCTAAGAGGTCCGTTCTTGTGACCTCGTCTAACGGTAAAGGAAAAGGTAACGTACTTTCACTTTTCACTTTCACTTCAGAGAGTCAGTACAGACTGAGAATTCACTGGGGTACCTGATGTCGGGTGGTCCGAGGAGGCAGGTACCCTAAAAGGTCCGTTCTCATGACCTCACCCCACGGTAACGGAAGAGGTCCCCTAGAAGGACTGGGTCCGTAACTTGGGCCTAGAGGGCGTAAGGTCCGTTTACGAATTGGAGACTCGGTGGTCCCTTCGGGTATATATGTATATTGCTCGAAGGGGTCACCGAGTCGTCTTCTCTTAAGTGGACACTACGTCCTCTACACCTAAGTTAGGGACCGAGCCTTTTAGGGGATCTCCTCCCGTACCGTTGGGTGAGACCATAAGAACGGACTTTTTAGGATACCTGTCTCCTCGGGCCACCCATGTCAGGTACCTCAGTGTTTCTCAACCTGTACTGACGTCGTTGACTCGTGTCGTGGACCGTGTGTGCCTTGTCTCCTTCTTCGTTGATCTGAACTAGTGACTAACCTAACGTCGTCCCGGTCCTCGTCCTTTCAGGTCCCAAGGTACTTCAAGTCGATATCTAGCACGACCACGGTCAGTCTCTGACGTCATCTTTTCGTCACCACACGACCGACGACTAGTGATCAGAGGCCCGCAGTGACTTAAATTCCCCTAAGCTCCCGTACATTCCGTCACCCGGTCTTACGTCCAACGTCCCACTGCCGACATTCTCCCCAGTCTTGACCTCTGTTTCGGGTCCCTCCGTGGGTCCACCCTCCGAATCCCAATTTCGAGGTCCACACTTACACGGCAACAGGTTTCTCTCACATATAGATCCGTCCTTCCGGTTTCCGGCTTGGTACTTGGGTGGAGGTCAAGAGTCCATCCTTCTCTTTCCCGGCAAATAATCCTTCTTCCTCTTGAGCCTCAGCCACACGACCTTTGGATTCCCTCCTCGTCTAAGGTTCTTGCCCTTTATGATTTCAGGACGTAAGGGGTCTCTCTAACTTCTCTTTTCTTCCTACGACTAGTCATTTGACACTTACTATAGCTTCTCTCGTCAAAATCATCTACCTCATTTTGGCCTCATGTCACCCAACTCTTCACTCAGCCCCTCATCTTCGTCAAAGACTGCTACATTTGTCTCCAGACATCTGTCTTCACCCGAACCCCTCCAACCTCCCACCCGTAATGAGGTCCACCCAGCTCCGAAACATCAGGTCCCGTAATCCCTTGACCCAACCTATCCATTCTAATCAAAGCTCTACGTCTCCGGAAACTTAAGATTCTACTGATCAACTCTGTACTAGATAGTCCCTCAATTAAATTTCAATTTGCTGAAGTACTGTAATTAAACCGGTTAACACACTGTCCTTAATTGCCATCCCCTTGTGTCTGCGTCCTTCGTACCGACCCTCCCAGCATATCAGTAGATCTGTTCTCTCCGACTGCAGGTCCGACCCCTCCACGACCCTGACTACACGTCTGTGTCAGCTGGGAACATGTTGGTGTCCCGAATCCCACGGTCGGGAGGTGCGTCAACTTCTAGGTGTATAGTAAACGTCCACCGGAAGACATAGGTCCCAAGGGGACACACACCACCCCCCGTTACCATCAGTTTCAACACCGTCGACCTTTACGGTTTTGGTTTACAGTCTTTCTTATCTTAAGAACCCTGAAGGACCACCAGGTCAGTGATTTTGAGGTACAAGGGTCACGTCCCCCGGACCCAAGCCAGGGACCAGTCCCTTGATCTAGGGTGCAAGACGTCGACTTTTACGACGTACGGTGTCCATTTTGGACCGTCTCAGTCTATTTTATTTATTAAAAAAAAAAATTTCTTCTTATCTTAAGAATTATATCACGGAAAAGGACTAAAGAAATCCAAACCGTTCAAATAGAGTTGGTCGTCCTCTATTGACAAAAGAACAAAAGTTCTTTCCGGGACCGACACGACAAACCTTGACGACCACAACGAAACACAAGTGAAAGTCTCCCTCTCCCAATTAAAGGTCTTTATGAACAGAAAGTTTGGTCAAAAGAAAACAGAAGGGCAAAATCCGATCCAGGAAGGTGTCTTCACAAGGACACTTTCGTAAAGGACGAAAAGAGGTCTGACATTCATCTAATTGTCTCATTCAACAAATTAATAATTTCGTCTACACATATCGAAAAAAAGAAAAAAAATTTATTCCAAAGGTCACGTCAAGAAATCAGAGATCATAAACAAAAACAAAAGTAGGGAATCCCATCCAAAACAATCAATTGTAAGACGAGAGCCACTTCCAGTACGGACACAAGGGGTCTCCGTCCACCCACCTTAACAGTAATCACGACTGACGACGCCCTGGCGTAACCAAACTTGAACGAAACAGTGAATGACACCTTGTTCAAGGAATTAGTAATACAGGGAGTCAAATGAGTATCCATTTTACCCTTAGCGTCCTCTTTGGTGGAGTATCCTCACAATCCGACGAAGATCGGTATATTCAGCCTCTTCCGCCACCGTAGGGTGAGGTCATGAGAACGGACCTTTTAGGTACCTGCCTCCTCGGACCACCCGACGTCAGGTACCCCAGCGATTCTCAGTCTGTGCTGACTCGCTGAAGTGAAAGTGAAAAGTGAAAGTACGTGACCTCTTCCTTTACCGTTGGGTGAGGTCACAAGAACGGACCTCTTAGGGTCCCTGCCGCCTCGGACCACCCGACGGCAGATACCCCAGCGTGTCTCAGCCTGTGCTGACTTCGCTGAATCGTCGTCGTCGGTACATTCATACTGAATTACCACATGAACAATTAAAAAAAGAGTTATCACCGGTATTACATCGGGACCAAGGACTTTCACGTCACGACTCGACCGACGTAGTCTTAGTAGAGCCTTTCGGAGAAGTTTCTATGACTAAGGACCCCCAGAAGAATGATTCTGAGTCTGAGAACGCCGACACCCCCCACGTAAGGCTTCTCCTAAACACTACTAAAAATAAAAAAATTAATGGGTCCACTAAGACTACACATCGGTCCAAGTCCTTGGCAACAACATTTTATGTAATTTTTTACTCCGATTGAAGACCAATCATCGTGGATAATACCCTTTGTCTAAGACTCGGTCTAGTAGAGTATGTAATAAGAAGTCACACCAAATGAAGTAAAATATCTGGTTCCAAGTTTCTAAACACTACAAACTTTTACCTTTTGAGTTCGAAACAGATGTCATGGTCTGTATGGAAGATGGAAAGAGGGACACAAGTTTCTAAGTGAAGACAGGGCATTGTAGAAAACAGGATCCAGAGTCTAGACTCACAAATTTTAGTAAAGCAAAGAAATGACTCAAATGAATAACACTTTCATTACGTAATTATAAAATCTACAAGTATATTGTTCTCCGTATTCTTCTTCAACCTTAGAAAAGAGTTAAGGTAGGAAAGGTCTCTATTACAGACAAGTAGAAAAGCCTGAAAAATATAAGTATATTAATATACACATAAAAACCATATTTACTCTACAGCTCGGAGACAAAGATACAGTTGTGCAAGATTTAGTGGTAAAAATTAACAATAAATAAACTAGTAAACCACTACATGGTAGTGGACAAAACTGAATATTCGGGGTTCTTCCAATTTCTGATAAAACAAGTGAAAACACCTTTTTTCCAACAAGAGTTGAGACCAACAGACAGTCTTAGTGAACCTTGAAAATTTTCTTTTGTTACAACCTGAATAGAGATTTGGTTGATTTAGTGTCACAGATTCTCCACCTCAGATCCGTAGCTATGGTGAATGTTCAAGGGGGTCTTTAGCACTTCACGTCGATCCGGTTCTTGGTCAGAGAACCCGACCACCGCACCAGGGACCCGACCGTCATAGACGGAACCCAGGACAGCGTTTACGTCTAAACCCCCACGTGACGTCTGGATTACCTAGTCTCTCTGAGGACCCCGACCTCGGGTCAAGAGTCAAAGGTTTGACACGCTCCTCTTTCACCGCCCTGACGTACTGTCAGGGTCCCTCGACGACGACAGGATGAGGAGTAAGGTCGGCTCCGTGTAGAGTGGGGTACACGAAACACACACCCCGTAGACAATCAAGGAAAGAAGTTGCTTTTCCAAGACGACTAATTTTTACTGAACTTTTACTGAACGGGCCCCATCGTATACAACAAGAGATATCTACTCCAAAAGTCTTTTCACTTCACGATCACTTTCAGCGAGTCAGTACAGGCTTAAGAGGTCTGATCTTATGACCTCACCCATCGGAAAGGGAAGAGGTCTCCTAGAAGGGTTGGGTCCCTAGTTTGGGTCCAGAGGACGAAACGTCCGTCTAAGAAATGGTCGACTCGGTGTTCTCTTCGGGTTCTTATGACCTCACCCATTTGGATAGGGAAGAGGTTGTCTAGAAAGGTTGGGTCCTTAACTTGATCCCAGAGAACGTAACGTCCTCCTAAGAAATGGTCGACTCGATGGTCTCTTCGGGTACCAAAAGTCTTCGATATAAGTCTTTAATATTCTAGAAACTTTCAAAGTGTTACTTAAACAATGGAACTTGTTAAATAAACGGTAATCGGTCTGAAACGAAACCTCTTCCGTTACTGTGGGGTGAGGTCATGAGAACGGACCTTTTAGGGTACCTACCTCCTCGGACCACCCGACGTCAGGTACCCCAGAGATTCTCAGCCTGTGCTGACTCTCTGAAGTGAAAGGGAAAAGTGAAAATACGGAACCTCTTCCTTTACCGTCGGGTGAGGCCACAAGAACGCCCCTCTTAGGGTCCCTACCCCCTCGGACCACCCGACGGCAGATACCCCAGTGTGTCTCAGCCTGTGATGACTTCACTAAATCGTCATCTGAAACGAACCACTTCCTTTACCGTCGGGTGAGGTCATAAGAACGGACCTCTTAGGGTACCTGCCTCCACGGACCACCCGACGTCAGGTACCTCAACGTTTCTCAGTCTTTGCTGACTCGATGAGTGAGTGAATGAGTCTGAAACTTGGTTTAGGACTAAACACTTACGAATCAACTCGAGATTAAAACTCCAGATAAAGTAAACATAAAGTTACTTTAGAAGAGGACTAATATTTTCATTATATAATAGTATTATCTCTAAACCTGTTATATCTTTCTTATAATCTTCTTTCATTAATATGGTATTTATCGTGTCAAGGACCTGGGTCTCTATTTTCGATAAATGAGACCAGAAAAAAAAATTACTTAAAGACACACATAAATTTTAGTGTGAAATATACCATCATAGGATAAATAGTTCGTAAATTGGTGTAGTAATTTTTATAAATAATTATAAATTACCGACATATTAATAAATAATACACGAATGTGGAATTAAAGTCATTGATAAGGATATTAACCTATAATATTTTGATAATTTTTACATTCCTTCTAACTTGCACGACGTCCCGTCGATTCGGCCAGTGGTGTCGACCTCTTCGGACGCACGGCGTTACTGCTAGAGGGTGTCGGTTTCTTACTCAGTGTCTTGTAATACTTATTATACTCGAAAAAAGGGGGTTTTGTTTCTCTTGTACACTCCCAGGTGATTTTATGGAAGTCTCCAAAAAGAAAATAAGAAAAAATTTCACAAAAAATAAACTATAGATATTTACTGATATAGATATATACATACGTACATAACACTTCGCATTGTATTACTTATGGGCACTTGAGTGACGAGGTAGGTCTTTGATCTTACAACGACAAGGTAACGTGAGTACACAAAAGGGGTAGAGTAGGGGAATGAAGACGGAAGGAGGAGGTCCATCGACAGGACCTGAAGCATAAATAATAAGATTTTTACGAAAAGGGTAAAATATATATTGGTCATTCAACGAATCAAAAACAAAAACTCGAAATATTTTTACCTAGTAAAAGACAAATAAAGAAGATCCAATGTGTGTGTGTGTGTGTGTGTGTGTATAAAACAACGATTCTAAATAGGTATAATAAGATAGATTTATGTAAAATTAAAGTGACGTCGAATTACAAAGTAGTACACTTGTAAAATAAATGGTATAAACAAAGACAGTTTCTTGTAGACCTGACAAAGGTTCAGAAAACGTCGACACGCGCAAGTACGTGTATGGACTATACACATATATTCAACTCTCTAAGTCTTCATCTCTGACTTAACTATACATTTGAATAAGCAACCATCACATACCCTCTTTTGGGTCAGGACATCTGCTCGGGGTCGGTCGACACCTGTGGGTCCAACACGACGCCTTGAGATCCCCCGCGACACGCGCACCCACTCTCCCGCCACCCCGGCGAAACGTAACACGTCACGGTTTGATCCACGAAGAGACACATTATTCAATGACGTTATGCTATTTTTAAATGTCTAATCATTGTAACTTTTGGTACTTCTCGTGACGGGTAGCCGTCACAGAAGGTTGGACGGGGGGGCGGGGGTAGGGTCTCTTTTGAAACGGTTCAAAACACACTACCCCCTCGTACCGCACTGGAGGTTCCCTGGATCCTAACAAAAGGGACCAACGTCTAAAAGAAGATTGTTTTTATATCTCTGAGACTTGAAAAAGTGTTTTATAACAAAATTCGTTGAACCCGAGGCCGAGTACCGTGTCACGTAAAGACACGTCCCCCGGCCCCCCCACCCACAAGAAAAAGGAATTAACTTAGTGGGGAAAACATAAGATGTCTTAGATCATTATTCTAGACGTTTAGTAAAGAAAAATGTAAAACTGGTCTTGTGATATTTAATACTAGGCTTAACCGAACTATAAAGATCAGGATCGAGACACTATGTCAAAATGATCGAAGTATTGAAGGTTTGCAGAATCTTCTACAGAAATAAAAGAGAGAGAATTTTTAAGAGCAAATGTCAGAATCGTACGTCTTCTGGTAGAGTCCTTATGATTTCATCGGAATTATGGACGACCAAAATAAAAACAAAGAAATTTTCTGAATTAGGTATACTAGACCACTGGTAATAAGAGAAAAAGATCCAACGAGACCTCCTGATAAATTTCTTTTAAGTTGTTCACCTAAAACTAGATAAGGTGGGTAGAAATGTCGCCTTCTTAGGAAACGAGGGCAATAGAAACATATAAGTCAGTACCTCTTTTTCTATGACTTTATTAAAGTACCGTGACTATAAATAATCAAAATGCCTTCATAGGAACTAAATCCCAAGAACAAATGTGTGTTGTCCTTGATGAATTCCTCTTTTACTTAAATAGTCTCCTCACACATCCAGTGTCTTACCTACTCTTCAACGACACCCCGGTCCCCCGGCCCTAAGACGGGGGCCGAGCCGGGAACAGCCGTCGTCACGTCTGGAAGGGGCCTCGCCTCGGGCAGCGTCGACGCGACTCCGACGTCCGGCACGAAGACGGCGGTCTCCCGCCCCGTCACCGTCGGGGGGAGGGAGAGTGGCAACGTCTCCTTGACCCTTCCCCGACTTCATCCTGACCCAAACACACGACTCGTCGGTCTGGGGTCCGTGGGTCATGTCGACCCTTTACGCAAATAAATCCCTAGTGCTTCTCACTTCACTCGTAGTCATAAACTCCTGAAATATAGAGATTGTAAATAAGAAAGGGTGGGACACTTTTAAACAGGTACTACTATTTTATTGAAGAAAGCCCACCGGCCGACAGTGCCCGAGGTTAGGATTACACCAAAATCCAGACCGACTGAACTTCCGAAAATGAAGAAACAAATGGAAAGACGAAGTGAGAGACAGTAGCTCGTAATAGTAGTACTTGTTTTGAGAAGAATTGTTTTGCACACAATTACAGTTAATTTAATTGTTTTAACACAATTATTAACTAATTCCCCTATGAGGTAAAATTTTGTGATCACCTGATCAACTCGAAGGGTCAATTTCTCGAGACACGGTACATGAAACTGACCACAAGAGTAGACTAGAAGTTTTGATACTTTGTTCCTTGTCACGCCATTAATTTCTCAAAATTAATATTTTATGTATGATTAACGTTTTTCGTCTTAACAAACGCAGCGAGGATCGACCGCCTAGACCTAAGACTTACTCCGAGATCGAGTGTCGGGTCTTACTGTGGCACCAAGGAAGAGAACGCAAAAATCACTAGAGTAGAGGACGGGTGAGGCGGAGGTAACACGGCAAAGAGACAGGGTAGAGTTCAGACACCAAAGTCGATACTTATTCACGGACGAAGTTAACACTTAATTACTACCGAATTTTATAATGTAAAAACGTTTATTTTGAGATGTGACTCTCGACGAATTCTCGTCCTTATGTAACAAAATAAGAAGAACCCTGGGGGGGTCAAGAATCATACCGAAGGCTAAATCTCGTTCACCTCTAATCATTTACATATTTACTTAATTCTATGTCACGTCAACAAATACAATCACATGAATACATACCTGATATGACTACCACTTTCTTCTAGAAGCATGAATTAGGACTCCGAAATCTCTCGATTTTCTCCTTTTGGGTGCCTTTACCCTGTGTAAAGGAGAACCTTAAGGCTTACCCGGTCTCAACTTTTCAAGTAACGACGACGACGACGACGATTCAGCGAAGTCAGCACAGACGGAGACACGCTGGGATATTTGCCGTCGGGTGGTCCGAGGAGACAGGGACCCTAAGAGGTCCGTTCTTATGACCTCACCTAACGGTAAAGGAAGAGGTTACGTCCTTTCACTTTTCATTTTCACTTCAGCGAGTCAGCACAGGCTGAGAATCCTGGGGTACCTGACGTCGGATGGTCTGAGGAGGCAGGTATCTCTGCCAGATAAACATTCGCAACAGAAACCCAGAGTCCAATTTGAACCGTCGTCAACCGATGATTCGTAGAATCAAGGACAGATTCTTCCCAATTTTTCTTCCCGAATTTGTGAGTTGACCTAATGACCTAAAAAATGACCGAGTCTTCGGTTAAATGACAATTCGTTTATTAAAGTTTTATGAAAGATTCAGGAAAATTTAAACTACGAATCTCTAAACCTACTTCAAAGGTCGGAGGATCTCTAACTCTATCGAATAATAAGTAACTACAAATGACATGATAATTAAAGGACCTTAATTTCCATGAGGCAATCCACCACGGTTGTAACGAAAAATAAAAAGTCTAGACAAAAAATAATCTCGTAAATTTCCTCAGTCTATGTAAAAGTAAATTCTGTAAATTCTGTGTAAAACTATAACTTATCCACCTCTCGTTGTCTATTGTTTACAATTCACAATTAGAGTTACATCCATTGCAACGAATAGTATTTTATGTAACTTATCAAGGGGTTAGTCGATCGTAATAAAAAACACAGGAAAACCAATTTAGAGAAGAAAACTACTTTCAATTTACAGAGGACTCTTTATTTCGTCGTCAATTGTGAACCGTGCTTGAACGTGTCCACTACACGAGACGCGGGGAAACGAAATTAGAACTGTCGCTTCATCCAGAAATAAAAGGCTTCCTATTTTGACGGAGTCAAGTTCCAGTGTGTCGGTAATCTTGATCTCAGCCTACGGTTTGGGTGCAATCAAGTTACGGTTTCGAGTGTTGCGTATATATAAAAAATGGTAAGAACTCTAACATTTTATTTGTCAGTTCAAATTTCGAGTTCCCGTGTTAAAAAAAAAAGGTCTCTATTTATAATGACTTATTTAAATCCATGTTTAACCCGATTTTTCATATAGATGCATATAAGAATTGATGTCTAGTCTCTTCATTTATCCGTTGACTTTATCTATGATGCACGACCAGTGACCCATGTGTACCCTCTCTGCGTATCGGTGAAACCTCCAGTTTCCAAAGGGTCTCCTCCCCTGTGTACTCCTTAAAGTCCTTCAACCCCATCCTCCGTCCCAAACCCTTCTCCCACGTCCACAACACCCCTCCAGAGACGACTCCTTCGTCATCCTTGTTTCCGGTCCTCCGTCTTGACTATGTCGGAGATCGTTCTTAGAATTTAAAAGACCGAAGTCGAATGAATTCACTTTTCTTATATTACAAGTCTCAAGAATCCTTTCAAGCACTGATTTTTCACTGATGTAGAGGACTAGATCACTTTACAAAATTCTAGTGGCTGAGCCCTCAAATATAGAACGGACAACGTGGTCTACGGAGGCACAGGAACCTAAACAAAATCGACCATAATTTTCCTGAAAAGACTTCTGTGACCGGACTACCTAACGGAACAGGTCTTTCTGGGTATCCCCATATTTGCAATACGACTGTCAATGACCTTTGGTTTGCAATAGGACGACAAACCTCCTGATTATTATTTGGTGTACGTAGGTCTTAACCCTTCCCATAACCTCTACCTGACCTTCCTCCCCTGTCCTCCACCCCTCATCAACACTCTTACGGTACCTACGGAGTTAGTGAAGTGAGAGAGGTGAAAGAGGACATCACTTGTACATAAAACCCCCCATATAGATGTTTCAAAAAAGATTTCTTAACTTACTTTTAGCGACAGCATAGGCTGAGAAACACTGGGGTACCTGATATGAGCTACCTTAAGAAGTCCGGTCTTATGACCTCACCCATCGGTCGGTAAGGGAAGAGGTCCCCTAGAAGGACTGGGTCCCTAGCTTGGGTCCAGAGGGCGTAACGCCCGCCGAAGAAATGGTCGACTCGATGGTCCTCAACACTCTTATGGTACTTATGGAAAAAAAAAAAAAATTTAAAATTGAAAATGAAATAAAATGAAATGACATAACCAAAACGGTATGTAACTGTACTTAGGCGGTGCCCACATGTACTCAAGGGTTAGGACTTGGAGGGAGGGTGGAGGGTGGGGTATTGTAGAGAGACCTAGTAGAGGCATGTGGTCGGGGTTCGTAGGATAGGACATAGCTTGTATCTGACCGCTAAGCAAAGAATGTACTGGTACTTATGGAATTTGTGAAGTGAGAGAGGTGAAAGAGGACATCACTTGTACATAAAACCCCCCATATCGATGTTTCAAGAAAGATTTCTTAGTCTTGGAAGTTTACTCTTTTTACTAACATTCGTTCCTTACACTACTTTAAATAGTTTGACTTGTCTAAAAAAAAAAAACGTAGTTCAGACATATATGACTAATTTTCAAACAAGTTGTTGTTTTTTCACTATAAACCGTGTAATAATTTATACATTGATCACATTCGACTTATTTCCTTAAAACTTTCAAACCTGTGTCGTCATATTACGACACTTCATGATGATGCTTCCTCGTACTGACACAAGTCGGAGGTCAAAGCGGTGGGATTGTCGGCAGATTGGAGTCGTTCAATACTCCTGGGAGACGACGGAGTCAACAAGGTGAACATTTTACCCATCTTAGTGTCATAGTCGAAGTCGTACATTTTACGGATCTTCTCCCTGTCCCTGATGTACCTCATCTGTGATTTACTACAATTGGATCCTTTATCTTCTGTCCGTGTAAAACTAGAAGTTCGTACCGTAAATTTTTTTCTTTAAATTACGGAAATCTAGTCAATAGTCGCACTCGATAACAGAGTGAGGGTCGGACTATTTAAATACAATGGACGAACGAGACATTCTGAACTCAAACGTTTGTCACCAAATCCTCTTAAACACTTACTACCTAATTATTGTTCACTAATGTTTATTGACCTCCGACCCAGGTGATTCGCATCGGTACTCAAGAGGGACGTTCACCTGACGTAAAGTTGACAACAAATGGACAGACAGGGAGTGAGTAGGTTTCAAGAACTCACGTTCTGGTATAGGGGTCTTGGATAATATCTAGGACAACGACGAGGTATTTAGAAATACCAGACCTACTTGCACGGTGTCATATTCCACCCCACCACCCGAGGTTCCTTTACAATTACCTAACCCCGAATATACATTCCCTACTTGACCTTCAAGTACAGTCTTTCACCACTCACCTGTCACATATACCGTAAGTTCACAGACCTGACACCCCATTTTAACTTTTCGTCGCACATTCCTTTCTCCGACCTTTCTTTAATATCTGTGTAATTCCACAAATCCAAACTTTTTACCGTACTTCAAACCTTTATGACCCGGTAAGTGTTTACCAGGTATTATGTACATAAAACATATATACGAATACTTATAATAAAAGTAATAAAGACCATATTGGTATATAAATTAGTCTAAACTTAGTAAACTTTATCTTATAAGAATGACCTATTCAGATACCCAACTGAAAAATAATCGGTCATATCTATGACAAAAGGAAACTCAGTGGGAAGAGAGCAATTTGTCAGGACGGAACCACAAGACACAGAAAAGGGAAAATAAAAATTAGTGCTAATTAGAAGTGTCGACGAATCAATATATTATTATAGGACACACAAATTTGTGTCCGGATGTCTAACTTAAAGAGTCTCTCGTTCAAGTTCTAGAAAAAAATTTTGGTGTTCTAGAGAAAATACCCACGATGTTTCTAAGAAATCCTCGAGTTGCAATTAGTAAACTCTTCGATAAAGTAGGAAATGTAAACAACGAACAACGTCACCAAAAGTAGGACACAATTAGAACATTCACCTGATTATTCGACTCTTTCAAGAGTAAATTGTATGTCTGTGCACGAGCTGAGGAAAGAACAGTCGACAAGTTACATCAACAATCTAGACGAACTTAGAGCCAAACCTCCTCACATATCATGAGAGAAATGACACACTAGTAAAAGAGTTAATTACATAAATAAATGAAAAATGCGTTCATTGGATGTACACAAGTAATGTCTTCAGAACCCTCCACCTTTATTACGTTTTTATATTTCCTTTTTGTAGAAGTTTTAGTTGACGTCCCGAGGGGACGACAGAGTCACCCTTTCCCAGGTGGACGACTACGTCCTCTGGTCCCAAGCTAGGGCCTAGACCCGTCTAGGGAGCACGACGTCGCCTTGATTTGACCGTATGGCGTGCATAACTCGGACGTCGAGGACTCGGGTATCCGGTGTTGACAACTTCGGACACGTGGGATCTCAGCCCCGAAACGTTGTTCTTTTCGACGGCGTCACTCTGCGGGCGTGTGACGTTGATCTCTTTCGGGTCCGCCGTTACTTCTAGCCGTGTCGGTTTTTGTTTATTTTAGTATTTTCATTTATTTCAGTTAAGACTAATACGGTCCATTCTCTCTTGACGGTAATTGTACCCGAAGGGACCACCGAGTCTCCAATTTCACAGACGGAGGTTACGCCCTCTGGACCCAAGCTAGGGACCCAGTCCTTCTAGAGAACCTCTTCCTTTACCATTGGGTGAGGTCATAAGAACGGACCTCTTAGGGTACCTGCCTCTTCGGACCATCCGATGTCAGGTACCCCAGCGTTTCTCAGTCTGTCCTGACTCGCTAAAGTGAAAGGATGATAAAAGGTCGTAATTGTATCACAAATACAGAAAGGTTAAAAAGGAACCGTATATACATACTATATGTTTTAACCACATAACACACATCATATCAGACGTAAAATCGACTCCTTGTGTTAAACTTTATCGTTATAAGAAAAATAAGCAATCTTGTGGTAAAATTAAGTCACCATTTTACAAGAGAGAGGATAAAACGTTGACATCAGGTTTACATAGATCCCGGAGACTTCAGTTTCAAAGGAGATTATTAGTTTCAAATTCGGTGGTAGGGCACATTACAAGACACTTTTCGGTCGTACTATTGGAAAAGGTTATAAATATTCCAAAAGGACTCATCTTGTCTTGTGTCCTAAATACAGACAGGAAGAACCTTGTCGAAGTAAACGGAAGCAAAGTAATACCTACTCAAACTTGTAGAAACGTATATACATTTTCGGTAAACTAATGGGAAACTAAATTAAGAAATATCAAAAACGGACGAACTAATATTTTATAAAAAGAGGGTACTAAAAAAAAATCATAAAACTCACACGAGTCAACCAGTCAGTACAGACTGAGAAACACTGGGGTACCTGACATCGGACGTTCCGAGGAGATAGGTACCTTATAAGGTCTGTTCTTATGACCTCACCCAACGGTAAAGGATGAGGTCCCCTAGAAGGTCTGGGCCCCCAGTTTGGGTACAGAGTACAAAGGACGTAGAGGACGCAACCATCCTCCTAAGAAATGTGACTCGGTGCACCCCTCGGAGTGTAAATCCAGGTGCACCCTGCTTAAACTTCGTTCTACACTCCTTTTCTAGGTTCACTTGACTATCGTAGTCGGCAGAACTCGTATATGAGTTAAAGATAGACATAAACTTAGACTTCACAATAAAATTTACAATCTCCTCCAGTGAAAAACTTCTGCAAGAGTATTGAGGAAAAATAATTTTTACTTTCCGAGAACTCTTCACTCACCAGTGTGAGCCGAACCAGTAAAAAGTGCTTTAGAAAAAAAAAAAAAAATTAAACAGGCTTTACCGTATAAAACCTCATAGTCAGTTTAACATCAGGGGGATAGTCGAAAGAGAAAGTTGGCAGAACCAAAGGAAAAGGAGGGAAACGAAAGGGGGAGGAGTCTGTCACCTTTCCGTTCTCTTCTCTCCTCTTATTTGATCTTCGGCCCTTTGGTGTCACGTGTAATCGCACAGAGACTCGTTTTTGAACTTCGTCAAGATTCAGTAGAACTGAGATTTTTCTAAAGGTAAAACAAAAGACCAACCAATCGAGTCTATACTTGGTATTATTTGTTCTCTTTACCCGCGACATGAGTTGGTTCCTTATACTCCATCTGATTATTAAATCGGTTAGGTTTGATTATAAGTAAATTTATTCAAAAGTTCTAAGTAAATCGCACCTACCTCGACCACGACCATTCCTGATAAAAGAGATGACGACGCCTACACCCTGGTCAAGTATAGATGACCAATACACTCCTCAACAAACACCCTGGACTCAATTACTTTGTATAAAAACTCAAGTAAGATCACTATAAAGTACAGGACATACCTGGCTACGGCGTGTGTCGACGAGTCGAGCGGATCATTTGAACGAGACCCCTCAATCAACAATAAGAGGGACTGAAAGTACAGACACGACCACTCACTCTCTGCTACCTACTCGTTATCTACATTAATACAACACAGAGGACTTACAGTCTTCTTTTTACTTTGGTCACACACGGAGTCCCACATACCCAAGACTACCTGGTTAGGTCGACCCAGGACCACTCTTTGACCTCCAGTCTCTATGCATAAAACGAGAGTGGTCTCTTCTAAATGATGACGCTGATTAGGGGTCGCGTCGCCAGGACCAGGACCAAGTATCTTGCCAAGGATCTTTTCTGTGACTCACCCTACCTCTTTGTCCTCCCTTCCTTTAACCGTCCGCACGAGCCTCCCCACTGACGAACCGACTGTCCGGTGAGAGGATAGAAGAGGTGCCTCGTGAGGTATCCGGCGAGTGGGTTCCACTCGAACCCAGACGCCGACGGGTCTCGTGTAGCCACAACCCTGGACAGTAGACCCTGTCTCCCGTAGAAGAACAGGAACCATTTAAAAGAGGGTGATAATTTTTTAGGGAATCGAGAGGGAAGTGGAAAAGGGGAGAAACAAGTTCTCTCTTGTGCCTTCCCGGGAAAAGCGAAACACACACAGAACCAAAAATGCAAAAAATTCAAATTATGTTTGAGGGGTCTACCCTTAACAGAAAGTCACCGTAATGACCCTACATTGAGGAGT
Organism: Capra ibex; assembly: GCA_006410555.1. NCBI lineage: Eukaryota > Metazoa > Chordata > Mammalia > Artiodactyla > Bovidae > Capra > Capra ibex. The sequence continues at coordinate 9,705,792 of SJYO01049755.1, forward strand.
CAATAAACCATCACTAAATGTAGTGATACATCCAACTGTACCGTGAAGGACAAACCTCAAAAGAGACAGGGTTTGGTTCCTTCGGTGGGATCCCTCAACTCTTATGTTCCTTTACCATTCACACTGGGACAGGACCCCGTCCAGACAAGTAAGAAGGACCGCTTGCGGGTGTTAAAGACGACGAGGACACCGGTGAGGAAGCACGCGTAACCACTCGTGTAACTACCAATGTTGACGAGTTACAGATGTGGACCTCACTCAACGGTCACTCAAAACCAAATCTTAGGAATCGTTGGACTGATGGGACGATCCTCGACCCCTTCGTTTCGACAGATACTCTGATCCCAGATCCTCTTTCTCTCGACGAAGGGTCCACCGCGATCACCATTTCTTGAGTGACCGCTTACGTCCTCTGCTTCCTCTGAGTTCAAACTAGGGACCCACCCCTTCTCAAGGACCTCTTCTCGTACCGTTGGGTAAGGTCACAAGAACGGGCTTCCCAGGGCACCTGTCTCCTCGGACCCCAGGATGTCAGGTACCCCAGTGTTTCAGCCTGAATTGTCTTCACTGAAGAATACGTACGTCTTTCCCTACATTTGTTCGTTTTATTTCGTAGTAGTCTAGGTACCATGTCCATATATCTCCTATATAGACAAGAAACCCCTAGGTTTCTTGTCACAATTTGATAACACTCTTGTATGATCCTTTTTTAAGAATCTCCTTTACTACGAATTTACCTTGGACATCACATTTCATCCGTAAGTAGTCCTCCTACTCCTAAACTTCTCCACAAACACCACCTACCTTGGTACACTGATCGTCTAGATGGTACGACACAATACTCGGTCGCAGTGAGAGTAAGGACTTTAATCAACTCGACCTCGACCCCTGCGTGCCTACTGTTCTCAGTACTCAGAGTTCTTGGTGACTACCGGTACAAAAGTCAGAGTACCTTTAGACTCTTTACTTTAAGGATAACTCTTCATCTTTAGTTCTTTTCTCTCACCTTCTGTAGACTAGTACTAAGGTACAGAAACTAAAGGTGATTGGGGAACAGGTCGGTTGTCAAACCAAAATACTCAGAAGGTCCTTTAAGAAGGGAAAACGAATTCACTCAAACAGTAATACAGTACAGGGAGACTTAGAGACCATTCACAGAAACGAGATTTCTTTATTGTTTATTACAGGTAAAGAAAAACACACGAGTCAGTGAAGTCGGCACAGGCTGAGAAACGGTAGGGTGTCTAACATCGGACGGTCCGAGGAGACAGGTACCCTAAGAGGTCCGTTCTTATGACCTCACCCAACGGTAAAGAAATGTTAATGAAATGAAAGAAAGTTAATTACTTACAAACCTACTATGTAGAAAAAGATAGGAAAATGAACGTCTGATGGATATTTCAGTATAAATCCACGCAAAGAATATCCTCGTAAGTCAACCCAGTATAAAGGATTAGGTAAAAAGGTTAGAGACAGAAAGTCAACCCCATACATACATACATAAAAAAGTCAACCACATAAATCCAGTGAATACAAATTACATTAATAACTACAATCTTGAATTTGGACGGTAAAATAACAAAAGACGAGATAAAGAATACGAAGACAGAATAAAAAGAACGGAAAAAAAAACTAGTGAACTTGTAAAAAAAACTTAAGATAAAAAGTACTAGATATGTCAAAATTAAAATATAATAATACATCTAAGAAGACACCGATATCACAAAGACTCACATAGACATCGAAAAAATCATTAACGAGGTCCATAATGACATGTATACATGTTAAATAATGTCAGACTACCACAATCATAAAATAGTTAAGTTCACATCTTTGGAATGGAGGGAAATGTCGAGAAACGGAAGGGAACCAATATTAACAGAATTTATAAAGGAGATGGGTATAAATATTGATATAGTACGTCAATATTAAATACAAAGTTAGTAGTTTATTAAATCTTTGAATCTTCCTTCACATAAATGAGTGTCAAAAATGAGACACACACGAAAGAAGGAAAAAGTATAAGGATCTAAGGAAGGAAAAGGTAAAGTGAAGACAAATCTCTTGAAGGAAATCGGTAAAAGAATTCTATTAAGACTACTACTACTTGACTTGAAAGAATCAAAAAGAAATCGACTACAGAACTAAAAGAAAGTAAGAATTTCCTATCAAAGTGACCTATATCTTAATATCCAACTGTCAATAAAGTAAAGTCGTGAAGTGTTTACAATACGGTGGGGGAAGAACGAAGACGCTAAACACTACTCTTTAGACGATAATAAGTTCGACAAAAAGAAGAAATATATTCCGCAACGAAGAGAGTCGAAAGTTCTAGGAAACAAAAATCCTAAACAAACAACAACAAGTTTAAAAAATAATATAAGTCGTCGTATTTTAATATGAAGTCATTTATATTCTGCTTATGACACAAATCAAAACATTTCAATTTGAACCATACCCCAAAGAAATCCGAATAGGACAAACACTAAATGAATGAACAGTACTGAATGAATTAGATATCCAAATACCAAAAAACGGTTTAAACTTTTCAAAAGTCAGTAATAAATAAGTTCATTAAAAAGTCGGGAAGAGAGAAAGAGGAGAGGATAACCCTAAGTCTGTTGTATTCCAATCTAAAAACGACACCCAGGTATTTAGTGGTTTCGAGACAAGTAAGGGGGTGGGGTGGGGTAAGACAAAAGAGACATAAGACGTTTAACCCGTTAATGATAACGAGATATAAGGTTAAGTGTCTAAAAAAAGGGAGGCTGGAGAGGTAAGGTGACAACTCGGGTAGGTGACTTAGTAGTCGAAATATAAAAAGTCAAGAATTTAAAGGTGAAAAAAGAAAAAATATAGAGGAGACACGACTCTCAAAGGTGAATAAACCAGTCTGAAAAGATAAAAAAGTACAAAGTTCGTGCAAGTATTAACGACCAACTTCGTGACTCTACCGACGAAATCTCAGAAAGAGTCAATTAACATTATAGACAGTAAAATCTCAACCGTGCATAACTACTAGAAAAGAGAAAGTTCAAATCTAAACGGAGTAAGAACCACACTACACATTAAAAGTCAACTTTGGACCTGTAAAACCCATAATGTAATACTCTGAGACCTAGAATGAATTTGAAAGACAATACTGACCAAGAAGACTAAGGACCGTCTCCTTCCCTTCCCGTGACGGAACAACGAAGGTCCAACCCTATCTTCAGGTCAAGTGGTGAACTGGAGACGACTGTGACCTCTCCTTTCCCCGAGGATACTTGACGAACCGTCCCCACCCTCCAAACCTAGGGTGCTCCGTCGGTGGTTATGGAATCCTTAACCATGGTTAAGGTGGTTATCCTTAAGGAGCAATGACGAGGGGTACCCCGGTGATGACCGGAATTCTTCCATTACTAGTCGGAGTAATAGAGACCCGCCACCACTTTTAGGACTGAGAAATGAGACGGAGGAAACTGTGGTGGGGTCGACCCTACCTCTCCCCACGGAACAATGACAACATCTACCTCAAGTCTACGGGGTTCACCGGATGACTGTCGTATCCCCGTCCCGGGTAATGACAGGTCACCCCTACTTTCAGACCGAGGGACGTCTGAAGAGACTATGGTAGAGTCACACCCCCCACCCCACCCCCCACCCCCATGTCAACCCTAGGAAACTATATGGGATGATCGTCCTTCAGATCCCAAGGTGAGGAGGAAACTACCACACCCACCCTTACCTCAGCGGTAAAAGTAGACACCAAAAACCGACCTCATTCAACCAATTTTCAAGAATCAGAACAATCTGAAGAGGAAAGGGCAATAAAACTGAAAACAACCCCTGAAAAACGAACAAACAAACGAGGAAAACCGTAAAGATCCTACGGTCGAAGAAGTCGAGGTCCAGACCCTTCGTACTTGGATTTTCTCTTGTGTCCGTTGAGTAGTGGTCTAACACGGAGTCTAGGGTTTCGGGGATCGGACAGACGTAAAAGGGGAGAAGAGTACAGAATATATATTACAGATCCCAAAAACAACAAAAGTCAGCGAGTCAGCACAGACTGAGAAACACTGGGGTACCTGACGTCGTGTGGTCCGAAGGGAGGAGGGGATGGAAGGTCTCAAACGAGCTCAAGTACAGGTAACTCAGCTACTACGGTAGGTTGGTAGAGTAGGAGACAACGGGGGGAAGAGTAGTATGGGAGTTAGAAAGTGTCGTAGTCTCAGAAAAGATTACTCAGTCGAGAAACGTAGTCCATCGATTTTATAACCTCGAAGTCGAAGTCATAGTCAGGAAGGTTACTTATAATTCCTGACTAAAGGAAATCCTACCTGACCAAACTAGAGGAACGACAGGTTCCCTGGGAGTTCTCAGAAGAGGTCGTGGTGTTAAACTTTCGTAGTTAAGAAGTAGCGAGTCGGAAGAAATACCAGGTCGAGAGTGTAGGTATGTACTGATGACCTTTTTGGTACCGAAACTCATCTGCCTGGAAACAACCGTTTCACTATAGAAACGAAAAATTATCGACAGATCCAAACAGTATCGAAAAGAAGGTTCCTCGTTCGCAGAAAAGTAAAGCACCAACGTCAGTCGTAGACGTCACTTAAACCTCGGGTCCTTTTATTTCAGACTTTTGTTTTCTTTTTCTTTCGATTTTCTTTTTTTTTTTCTTATCTTGTCGTTGTTGTTGTTGTTTATTTCAGACACGGACAAAGGTAAAAAAGGAGTAGATAAACGGTACTTCACTACCCTGACCTACGGTACTAGAATCAAAGAACTTATAAATCAAAATTCGATCGAAAAAGTGAGAGGAGAAAGTGGAAGTAGTTCTCCGAGAGATCAAGGAAAGTGAAAGACGGTAATCCCATCACAGTAGACGTACAGACTCAAATAACTGTAAAGAGGGCCGTTAGAACTAAGGTCGAACACGAAGTAGGTCGGGTCGTAAAACGTACTACATGAGACGTATATTCAATTTATTAGTCCCATTGTTATATGTCGGAACTGAATGAGGAAAGGGTCAAAACTTGGTCAAGTAACAAGGTACAGGTCAAGATTGACAACGAAGAACTGGACGTATATCCAAAGAGTCCTCCGTCCAGTCCACCAGACCATAAGGGTAGAGAAAGTCTTAAAAGGTTTCAAATAACACTAGGTATGTCAGTTTCCGAAACCGCATCAGTTATTCCGTCTTCGTCTACAAAAAGACCTTAAGGGAACGAAAAACTTGGAACTAGAGACCAAGGAGAATGGAAAGGACTTAGGTCGAACATGTAGTCCTTCAAGAGTCACGTGTATGACACATCAACACGTCATCAAACTCGTAAGAAACCGTAACGGGAAGGAACCCTAATCTTACTTTCGACTGGAAAAGGCCAGAGCACCGGTAACGACTCAAAAGGTTTAGACGACCGTATAACTCACGTCGTGAAAGTGTCGTAGTAGAAAATCCTAAACTTTATCGAGTTGACCTTAAGGTAGTGGAGGTGATCGAAACAAACATTATTACTAGGGATTCCAGGTGAACTGAAGTGTAAGGTCCTACAGACCGAGTTCCACTCACTGGTCTGGTGACACCAATAAACCCAGTCGTTCTGGAAAAAACATGTCAACACACATAAAAACGGAGAAGAATTAGAGAAGACGAAGGCAATCCAGGCATGGTAAAGACAGGAAATAACTCGGGCAGAAACGTACTTTACAAGGGAACCGTAGAGATTAAAAGAACTCTAGAGATCAGAAAGGGTAAGATAACAAAAGAAGATAAAGAAACGTGACAAGTGAATTCTTCTGAAAGAATAGAGCGTCAAGAAACCTTAAGACGTAAGTCTACCCATATAGAAAGGAAAAAAGGGAACGGAAAACACGAGAAGAAAAGAGTCGATAAACATTCCGGAGGAGTCTCTTGGTAAAACGGAAGAACGTAAAGAAAAAGAACCACTACCAAAACGAGTGGTGGAGGATATGTCACAAAGTTTCGAGGTAGGTATCAAGAAATTCGTGAGACAGATAATCTAGAAGAGGGAACTTAGATAAACAGTGAAGGTGACATGTTAGTATTTCCTAAACTAAATCCAGTATAGACTCACTGGATCACCAAAAAGAATGATTGAAATTAAATTCGGACTTAAAACGTTATTTCTCGAGTACTAGACTCGGTGTCAGTCGAGGGCAAGAACAAAAACGACTGACATATCTCGAAGAGGTAGAAACTGACGTTTCTTATATTAGTTAGACTAAGACCATAACTAGTAGACCACTACAGGTGTACATCTCAACAGAGAACACAACAATCTTCTCTCACAAACCATGCTGGTCACATAAGACAACCGTTTTGAGACAACCGGAAACGGGACGAAGTAAAACATGAGGTTCCGGTTTGAACGGATAATGAGGTCCATAGAGAATTGAAGGATGAAAACGTAAGGTCAGGGGATACTACTTTTCCTGTAGAGAAAAAAAACCACAATCAAGATCTTCCAGAACATCAAGAAGTATCTTGGTAAGTTGAAGGTAGACGAAGCGGTAATCAGTAACCCTATATCCGAACCTAATGACACTACAACTTACCAAACGGAACCTTTACTTGACTCTAGTAAGACAGTAAAAACTCTGACATAGGTTCATGACGTAAAACAACTGATACTGCCGATGAGGTAAAGAAGATCCCCTAAGAACGGGTGTCATCATTTATATTACCAGTAAACTTAATTTAAACGGATAAGAACAGGTAAAATCAAACGACTAAATTTACAACTACAAGTGAGAACGGTAGAGAACAAACTGGTGAAGATCCCAAAATTCAACATAAATTACCTCCGTTGAAATTTATGTTGCATTTCTTTCGACTCGTGACTTCTTGACTACGAAAACTTGACACCATAACCTCTTCTGAGAACTCTCAACGAACCTGACGTTCCTTTAGTTTCGTCAGTCAGGATTTTCTTTAATCAGGACTTATAAGTAACCTTCCTGACTACGACTTCGACTTTGAGGTTATGAAACCGGTGGACTACACTTCTCGACTGAGTAATCTTTTCTGGGACTACGACTCTTTCTGACTTCCGCCCTCCTCTTCCCTTGTTGTCTCCTACTCCACCAACCTACCGTAGTGACTGAGCTACCTGTACTCAAACTCAACCGAGGTCCTCAACCACTTCCTGTCCCTTCGGACCGTACGACGTCAGGTACCCCAGTGTTTCTCTGTCTGTGTTGACTCGTTGACTTGACTTGACTTACCCCCGTCGTCCCTTTTCATGTAGATGAGGTAGAAGGAGAATTGTCTCTAGTTCTATACTTTATAGTACTTTACTTTATAAAATATTTTATCAACCGAAGTACAAAAACCTTAACATGTCTCTATAAAAAATAACGACCATACAACTGAGGGGGTGATCTTTCTTGACAAAGACCGTGTACCCTCCTTGAATTTTTATAAGTCACTGACTTAGAGATGAAGTCACTCTTTTGAATTCCTGAATGCATTAAAGAAGAAGTTGACCATTGAAGAGTTCATTAAAGAAGAAGTTTGTGGGTTGTGTCAACCCAGCTCATTTCTCACGTCAATTTCTTAGTCACATTAACTTTTATTACGACGACTCTTTAAATTATTTAAATAATATGAGTCTTCAATCTGTCACCTTACTAGAGACGTACTAGACTTAAACCTGACAGACTAAGGTCTCGGACTCGAGAGTCTGCGTAGTGACTCCGTGAGTACTTTAAGTTCCGGGGAAAACAAGGAACTCCTGTTTCCTACCCACTCTCCCTCGGGGGTGAACTCTGTTACTGTTTCACTGTTGTGAAAGGGTGACTTAATTGTTACAGGAACGTAAGAGGATCGTTAACGGGTCACGACAGTCGAGGAAGGAAGGCAAGTTACGACCCGAAGGACGGATCACGGGATTAATGAGGAACTAAGGACACGTTCACCCCAAGGTGAGGTCAAAGAGAGAACGTCGACGTAAAAAAAGTCGGGGGGTTTTTTGGGTTTACGTTATCACGAAAGGGTAAATAGACGTCACAAAGGATTAAGATGAGTGGTGAAGGGTCTAAAGAGGGATGAGAATTGAAAGTCCTAGGAAGTGAAAGAACTAAACGGAGACTAAACTAAACGGGTGACTAACGAAAGACTGAAGAGAAAAATGAGGGTAGGAGACTGACCACGTGAAGGAGTTCTAAGAAGGAAAGGACAGTAACAGGTATCAGAGTAAGAGTCGAATGACTTCGAGTGTCGAAGTTATTCAGACCATTTATGTAAATAAGTAAGTAAGTCACAAGTAAATAGTTCGTGGACGACACATGGTCCGTAACAAGATATCGTCCCTTGTCCTATTTATTACAGTAATAAGGTCACCTTCTGTGTCGTTTGTTGTCGTTGTTTTAGTCAACCAAAACCTCGGAATGTGTAAAGTTGTCATAATTAGTTTGAAGATTGAACAGTACATGTATTAGAGTTAATTAAGGTTTTAATAACTCTTACTCCTAAAACAAAAAAGTATTTCGATTACGAGGGTGGAATGAAATACGTACTCCAGATGAAATTTCAACACGAAAGTGTATCAACCACTAAAAATTTTGAAAAACAAGTAAATAAATCGACACAACCCAGAATCAACGGAGTACGACCCAGAAGTCAACATCGCACACTTGAGAATCAACATCGTACACCCTAGATCAAGGGACTGGTCCCAAACTTGGGACCGGGGGACGTAACCCTCGTACCTCAGAATCGGTGACCTGGTGGTTCCTTTAACGGTATCAACCACTGGAATTTTCAGACAACTAAATTTTTATAACGACTAATAATTAAAAAAGATTCCTCTGAACTAAACGTTTATAGAGTTCCGTTAATTTACATAAGAACTACAATGTGTTACCGAGACTTTGGACGGGTCGGTGTATGGTCGGTGTGTCAGACCTTGTTCAATGAGTCGGAGAGACGTGGAAGTAATAAGAACGGGGGTCCTCGGGGAGTTGAATACTTGGAGTACAGGTCTGATCCTGAGTTGAGTGCTCAAGTTTCGTCAAGGGGACTTCCTGACGACACAGGATTCCCCTTCTAGGAAAAATCAAAACTTTCAGTATCGTTACTCTGTTCTTACACCGAGACCTTGGTCCGCTGAACCAAAATACGCGACCAAGAAGACGAAGGATCCCAATAGGGAATCGTTCAATAGATTGGAGAGACATGGAGTTAAAAAAGTAGGTATTTTACCCTATTACTATCACGGATCAGATCTTAAAAATATAACTACTTTATTCAATTATTGATACTTTCATGAATCTTGTCACGGACCATAAATTATTCCCGGTGTAATCACTCATAAACAAAAAAATTAGATAAATATGTGTATCAAGACAGAGAAATTCTCTTTTGGTCCAGTGACCTAAAATAGACAACCTTAGAATCAGACGGTAATTCCATACTTTGAACCTTAAGATGTAAAACTTGCGAAATTACTTAAGTATAAAAGTTTGTTGGAATTCTTTTATGTAAATTTTTTTAGAGTCGAAATCTCTTACTCGAAGATTTTTACTTATGAACCAAAGAAAGGTGAAACTTCATATTTGTTGGGGTTTAAAACAATATATTTGTTTTGTTTTTCGTGTATTTTAGGGAATTAAGTCTCGATATAAATTTTCTCTCCCGTCTGCCGTCTATTAATTATATGTGATGTTGACAATTACAGTGTGTGTTCTTAATTTTACATAGTTGTTGGTCTTCGACCCGTCTCTTAAAGACCGTAGTATTAAGTGAAGATATCGTGACACGACACGTTAAATTGACGTCAATGTTTGTCTTTTTGGGAGTGCAGAGGAAAATCAGTCTAAACACCAAAATTTCGTATAGAGGGTACTAAGGAAGGGTATAAGAAGAGGGAGATTAGTGGAAGGGAAATAATAAACAGATTCAGTCTCCCTCTTTTATTAAAAATCTTTTCGCTGTTCGACATTTTTCGTTACAGAAATTGTCCTTTTGTGATGACCACTTTTAGGTTTAGTGGGTCTTCAATGTGGATGGGAGGAACGGGTCAGTTTGGTTCCTCGCTACGTAGACAATCATGGTATACCACCCAATAGACTCTCGGCTTGTCTTGAAGGCGTCGTGTCTCCGAGTAATCGGTCAGACGGACCGTTAGCACGTATACTGGGTTCCGACAGGACCCCCGAGGCCCGGACGTCCCCGACCAAATTCTGTAACCGGTGAATAGTCCGGACGGAGGTGCCGGAAACGTCGAAGAGACACTCCCGAAGTCCCTTGAACGTAGGACAAGTCACGCGTACCCCTTTTCCCAAGTACAGGACCTTTATGGAGCGAACCACCGAGGCTACCGGTCATTCAGTAAAGGCCGTCTTAAGGAGGTCTCTACGGAAACTTACCTCTCTACACAGGAAGGAAATTCTCCGCCCCCGACCCCGGGACACCCTTAGAACTCTCGGACCCCGACTTCAGTAAGGACTGGGGCCCGAGTCGAGGTCGTTGTGGGCCCGGGGAGACCTGGTCGGCTCAGGTGTCCAGGACGGAAGGCGGGACCCGGAACAAACACCGTCTCTAGGAGAATCCCCCGAAAACCACTCCTGTACTCGACACAACCGCCCCCAAGTCACGTTCCGTCTCCTCCCAAAGGACACCGACCGTAGGTGAGAGAAAGTTCTGAAGAAAGTGAGATGCGTCTGACCGAAATGGAATACCACTTTAACTTTCACTTCGGCGAGTCAGCACAGGCTGAGAAACGCTGGGGTACCTGATATCGGATGGTCCGAGGAGGTAGGTACCCTAAAAGGTCCGTTCTTATGACCTCACCCAACGGTAAAGGAAGTCCTCTATAAGGGGTGGGTCCCTAGCTCGGGCCCAGAGGGTGTGATATCCGTCTACGAAATGGCAGACTCGGTGGTCCCTTCAGGAATGGAATACCCCTCTCCTTATTGTTTTTAACGGGAAGAGGTGAAGTCATCAAAAATTGCGAGGGGAAGGGTCTTCAATCAGAAATGTACATATAGTCGTGGTCGTATAGAGGAAAGAGGTACAAGTCATTGTACTATTTAAAGGAAAGGAAGGTGGAGAGGACGGAGGGGTCAGGACCGATAAATGATTCTCGGTTCCCGAAGGGACCTTCGAGCCAGCTATTTCTTAGACGGAAGCCACGTCCTGTGGACCCGAGTTAGGGACCCAGCCCTTCTAGGGGACCTCTTCCCTCACCGTTGGGTCAGGTCATAAGAATGGACCTCTTAATGTACATGTCTCCTCGGACCGCCCGATGTCAGGTACTCAAGTGTTTCTCAACCTGCACTGACTCGTTAACTTGTTGTTGTGTTGTTCCCGGGGACTCGTCACTCCCTTTCGTCCGTAGGGACCCTAGAGAGGTCGTGGACCTCCTCCTCGGACCGTGGTCGACCTTTTCCTACAGGGAACACATCCTCCCGCGACCCGCCCGCTCACCCGTTCCCACATTAACGTTTCCGTCGACGTCCCTGATAACGTTCTCCACCCGTGTGACTCCCGGTCCTCCTGGGGCAGACCGGGACAGTGCACTGCCCCATAGTCCGTAGTTCGGACCGACGGGGAAGGTGGTTCCTCTGTGACCTAGTTTCGGTGGCCCTCGACACGAACAAACCAAGAGTCGAACCAAGAACGCACCGTGTGCGTAGACCGTCACAAACACGGACAAAAGAGGGGTCCCGGTGGGCTTCGGGGATGTCTTCTTAGAAACGAAAGACGACGTCCATTAAGTCCCATTCGTTGAGACGGTGCCGACCTCGCTTCTGAGGACGTGCGAGGTGGTGGACCAGACTCGAAGTCGGAACCGGACCGACGCGGAGACGAGGACCAAGGGTCCACAGAGACGGGGAGTTTACAGCGAGAAGGATTCCCCGGAGTCCCCGGCGTCTGGGGACAGTCAAGTGTGAAAAAGGGACGACTAGCTTAGACGACGGGACTGAGGGATGTTGTGGGAAGTGACCTAGAAAAACGTATTGTAAGTCTTACTTCCACCCAGATTTAGAGTAGTCCCGAAGGTCCAATGTCCTGTATTTGTCCTCCTACTCGTACGGTTGTCTGTGGTCCCCTTACGTTGGTCGCTCTGGGTCTCACACCCTTTAAGGTACCCGTTTGTCTAAATGAAGTTTCTATTTGTCCTTCTCCTCATCCCTCACCCCTAGTCTCTCCCGCACCTCCCTCTCTTGGGTATGTCATTTTCTAGAATTCTCAGATAGTAGCTAGGGTTAGACACCAGATTACATTTAGGATTAAGTTTATTTGACAAAATATTTTTTACTTTTAAACTTGGACTGAACCATAAACTAATTTTTTTACAATTAAAAATTCCGTACTATAATTTTCTACGAATGAGGAACCTTCCTTTCAATACTGGTTGGATCTATTGTATAAGTTTTCGTCTCTGTAATGAAACGGTTGTTTCCAGGAAGATCAGTTCCGATACCAAAAAGGTCACCAGGACATACCTACATTCACAACCTGACACTTCTTTCGACTCGCGGCTTCTTAACTACCAAAACTTGACACGACAACCTCTTCTGAACTCTCAGGAAACCTGACGTTCCTCTAGGTTGGTCAGGTAAGATTTCCTCTAGTCCGGACCCACAAGAAACCTTCCTTACTACGATTTCGACTTTGAGGTCATGAAACCGGTGGAGTACGTTTCTCAACTGAGTAACCTTTTCTGAGACTACGACCCTCCCTAACCCCCGTCCTCCTCTCCCTTGCTGTCTCCTACTCTACCGACCGACCGTAATGACTGAGCTACCTACACTCAGACTCACTTTAGACCCTCTACCACTACCTGTCCCTCCGGACCGCACGACGCTAAGTACCCCAGCGTTTCTCAGCCTGTACTGACTCGCTGACTTGACTTGACTTGACTTACCATAACACAACAAAAAAAAAGTCAGGTAAACTTTAAGAATTTAAAACTTTCAGGAATAGAAGACTTTATAAATAACCCTTTCGATACTCCAGACCTTGAACGAATTTTTATTACGTCGCTCTTTACCTACTCCCAACTCTACTTTGTTCCATTTGGTGTTAGACTAGTCACGACCTCAATCCACTATCCTTGTGACCCCAAGTAGTATAAAGATGAAAACAAATAAAAATTTTACAAGACATCATTCTTCAATTTTTTCCTTTCTCTTTTATCTAGACATAGTCGACGAAGCAGAGTCGCGAAAGACCCGGTGTATGTCCTTACCCTTCTAGTGGACCCTTCGGAAAGACAGCCACTGAGCACACCGGGGAGACCATGGGAGACTGGGGATTGACCCGAACCTCAAAGGTGGAGAGACGTGAAGGGGAGGACTTATAATTGATTTTCCCTCCGCCAAAGGACAGAACAGACTAGAGTCGTGCAGACTTTGACAGGTCGTGGTCCGGGAGTGGGGGTTGAAGAGGAAAAGACAATGACCAACTCGTAAAGGAAACGGAGACAGTGCCTAATTTCCGTAGACCGACAAAGACTGAGAGGGAAGGAGAAGAGAGACGTTTAGGTGAATCAGTGGTTCGATACGCAAGAAAGTGTTACAAAGAGTCTGAGCAGAGAAGAAAGGTGAGGGCATCGAAAGTGGTTACGGTCGACACCAAAGGGGAACATACACTGAAGGAACGGGTAAAGGATGGTAATGACAAGAGGAAGGTCGGAAAAGAGCGACGGTGGTTGGCAACCTCCCTGGTGACCCCGTTCTCGGAACATAACAGAGTCGGATTCTCCCCTGTCGTACTAGACCTGAAAGTTTGGGATTAAAGGACGGGAGGGTTAGAGCTCTCAGGGTACGTTTCTTCCAACCTTACTACTAACAGTCCGTCTGTCGTTTTTTCTGGAGTGTTGAGTTTGGCTCAGATTACACCTTTTGAAATAAAGAGTTAACGATTCGTTTGTGTAGAAAGTAGGTAACAACCATCCAGTTGTTGTGGACCTGAACCTGTTGGTTGTCTTAGATTCCAGAGCTTCTAGGACAAGTTCAGCTAGTTATCTATTTACTTTTCGAGTTTACTGTCTTCATTTCTTCTCAGTCTCTAAGAACGATTAAAACGATCACACGAGTTGTCATCTCGTTCTGTGGTCCAAAACAAAATAAAAAATTTGGTTCCTGTACTCTAAACTGTTTACTTAGAGTTTAAATCAGTGAGTAAGTATACTTCGACATGTTTTCACAAGTTTTTGTTTAGTACGAAGTCAAATCAAGTCAGTGAGTCAACACAGGCTGAGAGACGCTGGGGTACTTTGCGTCGTGCGGTCCGGAGGGACAGGTAGTGGTTGAGGGTCTCAGATGGGTTTGGGTACAGGTAGCTCAGTCACTACGGTAGGTCGGTAGAGTAGGAGACAGTAGGGGAAGAGGAGGACGAGAGTTAGAAAGGGTCGTAGTTCCAGAAAAGTTTACTCAGTCGAGAAACGTAGTCCACCGGGTTCATAACCTCAAAGTCGAAGTTGTAGTCAGGAAGGTTACTTGTGGGTCCTGACTAGAGGAAATCTTACCTGACCAACCTAGAGGAACGTCAGGTTCCCTGAGAGTCCTCAGAAGAGGTTGTGGTGTCAAGTTTTCGTAGTTAAGAAGCCACGAGTCGAAAGAAATATCAGGTTGAGAGTGTAGGTAGGTACTGGTGACCTTTTTGGTATCGGAACTGATCTGTCTGGAAACAACCGTTTTATTACTGAGACGAAAACTTATACGACAGATCTAACCAGTATTGAAAGGAAGGTTCCTCAATCGCAGAAAATTAAAGTACCGACGTTAGTGGTAGACGTCACTAAAACCTCGGGTCTTCTTATTTCAGTCGGTAACAAAGGTGACAAAGGGGTAGATAAACCGTACTTCACTACCCTGCTCTACGGTACTAGAATCGAAAGACTTACAACTCGAAATTCGGTTGAAAAAGTGAGAGGAGAAAGTGAAAGTAGTTCTTCGAGAAATCAAGAAGTGAAAGACGGTATTCCCACCACAGTAGACGTATAGACTCCACTAACTATAAAGAGGACCGTTAGAACCAAGGTCGAAAACAAAGAAGGTCAGGTCGTAAAGAGTACTACATGAGACGTATATTCCATTTATTCGTCCCACTATTACATATCGGAACTGTATGAGGAAAAGGATAAACCTTGGTCAGACAAAAAGGTACAGGTCAAGATTGACAACGAAGGACTGGACGTATGTCTAAAGAGTTCTCCGTCCAGTCCACCAGACTATAAGGGTAGAGAAAGTCTTAAAAGGTGTCAAATAACACTAGGCGTGTCAGTTTCCGAAACCGTATCAGTTATTTCGTCTTTAACTACAAAAAGACCTTGAGAGCGAAAAAGCTACTAGGTCGCCTACAAGAGTTGTAGTGTCGAAAGTGTTATTTATAAAGTTATACTTAAAGTTTTCTATTCCTGAGAATTTTTTTTTTTTCGTGTTATCATAATGGGACAGAATTTGTAATAGTCACAAAAGAATATAATAGTTTATATTTCAGTCCACCTTTAAAGGTAAAAAATTTCGTGTAAAATAAACTTGACCCTAAGTTCAATCTGACGCCAACTCCAACTGTCTCAGAATTTAAGGAGATCACTCCTTCCGTTCCTTTAATTCCGACATTGGTGAGTCCGACACTCAGAACATGTCTGTCGGGCGGACTCTCTCGCTTCGGTCGTGTTCTCGCCAAACTCTTCGTCTCAAGGACCAAAGTCCGTACGGGCTCCAGTCGACGTGGGGTAGAGTGGTCCATGAATACGGATCTTTAGAAAGACGAAACGGTCGAGGTCCCCAAAAGTCAATGAGTGGTACTCCTTTAGAACCTGTTTGTGTCGAGTCCCCAAAACACTCGTCCCGTTCCATTGGTGTGTTTTAGTTCTGTTATTTTCTGTCTCGGAGGACGAACCCGGTAGAGGGTCTCCTGGTCACCTTATTTGGGTTGGGAGCCTTTCGAGATCTGTCCCCACCACTGGATGGGGAGGATCTTTGACTGAACTAGACCCCTCACACGGCTACCGGTCACTACACGACTTGGTTCGCGCAGAGAGAGTCGTCTACCTCGGTCGACCTTCGTCGAGTCTCGGTGACTCTCTACCGTCCTCTGCCGTCCCAGTGAGCATTTGGTTTCGGTGCACCGTGTCTTCTCTACTCCTGTTCGTCCGTCGGCCCCACCTTCCCCGACCACCCCTCTTAGTCTCCACGCCCACATCGGAGTCCGTGGGCCTCGAAACTCCCGAGGGTCACTCGGTGACGGGGGCACCCTCCGGCCGAGACGGCGACTAGTCGGCGAACCTTAGAAAGAAAGAAAAGGAGTCACCAGTCCTCTCCTGAAAATTCGTGTCGGTCAATGCAAACTCTGGGAACAGGGAAAAACACAGAAAGAGAGGCCTGAGTTGTGCAGAGGGGTCTGCCCGATCTACTGACCTCGCCTCCTTCCACTTCCGGTCCCGTAAACGGGTGACGCGAGGGACCCACGACCGGAGGACACGGGGGTGGCGACGGACCGTCCGGAAGGACAGCGGAGGGTAGGAAACCTAGAGCGGTTTCGGAGTGAAGGGGGTCCTGTTGTGTAGGGAGTGGACCGTCACACACAACTTCAACCCTAATAAACGAAAACGAATATTAGGTGGACATTACGCCCTCTGGACCCAAGCTAGGGACCCAACCCTTTTAGGGGACCTCTTCCCTTTCCGATGGGTGACGTCATAACACCGGACCTCTTAAGGTACCTTACATTTCAGGTACCCCAGTGTTTCTCAGCCTGTGCTGACTCGCTGAACGTGAAAGTGGAAAGTGTACTCTCTTGAACTAATTAATAAGTATTACAATTAATAACACCTGGTGTTTGGGGTACCCCCCTGTCTCCGGTGAAACGTGAGGAGACAGAAGGGTCCTGAGTCGTGTCCCGGACCAGGTGTTATCTAATAACCACTTCCTGATCTAAGATCACTATGTATGTTCCCTTTCACTCAATCCAAACGAGTTTCAGTGCATAGATTGTTCACTGCGCTCCCCTTTCAGTCTACTTACGATGAATTGGTCGTAAATCCGATTGTGTACTATGGTTCGGGGAAACCCCCAAGGACTCGTGTTTCGGATAGACACAGGAGGTGAAGAAAGTAATGTTCTTTGTCGGAAGTGGGTACTGGAAGGGATTCAAGGTTCCCCTTCTAAGTTCGTCAATGATTAATCTCTTCCCTCCCCCTACCCTCTGGCTCCTCTTTGTCAGTTCTCGTCGGAACCCCGTTCCAGGACAAAGGGGGAGTCACCTATGTTCGTTGTTATAGAAACTCGACAAAACGTCTCTGGTTTTGGCGAAGGTCCATCCTCTTCAATGGGTAGCTACTACTGTCCGACGGGTGTTCGTACCTCTGGGGTCTGGTCGACCTGGACCTCCACCTACGACCCGAGGATGAGCGGAGTAGTGGTCGGGTAGTCTTCTTACAGGCACTCGACTGGATCGGGAACAACTTGTTAACGATATTCTGAACAGTGATAGAAGGGATTCGCTCCTGTGTACCAAAACCTCCGTAATCAGCTGACACCGGGGGAAACGGACCGTTTCGTTATTTCGACAGGAAAAGAAGAAATGGGTTTTGAGACAGAGACTCTAAACTAAGTGGTTGCCACATGAGTCTTCGACTTGAAAACCGTAGTGTGTGTCGGTGTGTCGGGGGTTTGAGGGGGTTTTGAGGGGGTCTGGGGTGATACCCGGAAAAGAGTTCTCTTATCTTATACAATACTAAGTTCAGTAATCGACTGTCTGTCTCCACCTCCCCGGGTGAACAACGTTTTCGTCATGAATTCAAAATTGATTACTGTCACATTTTGAAACTGACGAATTTATATGCGGGATGTTCTTTTACTTTCAACTTTAATTAGTTCTCTCGACAGGAATTTTTCAGGGGTACCTTTACTTTATATATCCCCAAAAGTCGGAAAAATAAAAAACCTCACCTCCCCGTCTTTGTGTGTGGGACAAAATTTTTATTTGAAGATTAATGTAATAATTGATTTTTCCAGTATCAACTAAGTACAAAAATGAATTACAGAAAAAAGACAAGGTCCTAGGGGAGGTCCCTGGTATAATGTACGCCAATAGTCAGCCGAATCCGAGGAGAACCGACATATTAAAGACTGAAAGGAACAAAAACAGTTGGAAGTGTCAAACCTCCTCACAAAAGAAAACAACTACTATAGTCATAAAACATCTTATAGGGAGTTGACTATAAACAGACTACAAAAAGAGTACTAATCTACTCCCAAGACCCAAAAGACCTCCTTCTAATTTCTTCATGGTCAGAGTAGTGTAGAATAGTTCCAATGTAGTTATCCCGAATGGTGGCGACTACACCCAGAACTAATGGGTCGACTCCATCAAAACAGTTCAAAGAGGTGAGATTTCAGCGGTGGTGGTGAGGATTCAAGGAGGGTGGGGGCGGTGGGGGTGGAAAGTATAGCACGAGAAACCTTCCTTCGTGGTGCACGTCGAGTGTAAGGTCCTCACCCGTAATACAAGGTGAGGAATTCCCGTTGCATAGATGTATTTACAAAATTTTAGGAAGACGTACCCTCTAAACACGGAAGAGAGGGTAAAAATTTAAATAAGTTAGAAGGCCCTGAAAGTACCACCAGGTCACCAATTCTTAGACGGACGGTCACGGTCCCTGTGTCCAAGTCAGGGACCAGGCCCTTCTAGGGTGTACGGTACCCCGCTGATTCGGGCACCTGGTGTTGATGACTCGGTCTCGAGATCTCGGGCACTCGGCGTTGTTCTCTTCGGTGGTGCGTGACGTCGCTCTTGCATCGGGGTGGAGTAGTGTTGATCTTTTTCGGACACACACAGGTACTTTTAGGGTTTATTGACTTTTATTTGTATATATTTATTGAATTTATTTATTTTTATTCAAATAAGTTGGAAAATAAATTTAGTCGTATCTGAGTACCTATGAAGGAAATATGAAACTCAATATTAGGTTGCCATGAAATAAAAGAACGAGTTTAATAAAGTCGAAGCCGGTACCCTTGAGAAAGTCAACTGGGCACAAGGAAGTAACACACGCGCACACACAAAAGAAAGTGAGACAGAAGAAGGAACATAGAAAGTCCTTGTGAATAAATGGAAGACCCTGACGTCCGACGAGATCCAAATAGAACATAAAAGACGGGGTCAGGATCTTAGTCGATAAAGAGGTTTCTCGGGACTCAAGAAAATAATCTCTTATCGTAATCTTTGGGTTCAGACCCGTCATCCACGTTAGTACCGATCACCTTCCAACTGAGATCCAGGGGAGTCGACTGTCTTGTTTCTTTTTACACACATATCAATCGGTACATGCATAATATATATAAATATAAAGATGTCCTTTGGAAGACATAGATATAATTAGATTTACACTCAAGTATGAGTTGAGTCACATCGATTATAAGGACACAGACCAAAGATGTCCGAGACCTCTTACCCCTACCTTGGACAAGAACTATGTTTAGGCTCATTTAAACAGCGAACCAACTCTTTATCTGAAATGTGGGACGAGTATTAGATAAGGTGATCATAAAGAGACACAACGTCTTAAGTTAACACACTGGAGGTCTTAGGTTTACGATTGCGTGTCGATAACAGGCTAGTCTATAGGTATCAAATAGTCTGTTGTCTTCCTTACTCTTCGAAAGAAAATAGACGGACATGTACTCCAAGAGACTTGACAACAACAACAAGTCAACAATTCAGTACAGGTTGAGAAACGCTGGGGTACCTGACGTCATGTAGTCGAAGGAAAAGTGATAGAGGACCTCGAACGAGTTTGAGTACAGGTAACTCAGTCACTACGGTAGGTTGGTAGAGTAGGAGACAGTAGGGAAAGAAGAGGACGGAAGTTAGAAAGGGTCGTAGTCGTAGAAAAGGTTACTCATCCGAGAAACGTAATTCACCGGTTATGACCTCGAAGTCGAAGTCGTAGTCAGAAAGGTTACTTAAGTCCTAACTAAAGGAAATCCTAACTGACCAACCTAGAGGAACGTCAGGTTCCCTGAGAATTCTCAAAAGAGGTCGTGGTGTCAAACTTTCGTAATTAAGAAGTCGTGAGTCGAAAGAAATACCAGGTTGAGAGTGTAGGTATGTACTGATGACCTCTTTGGTACGACGACGACGATTCAGTGCAGTCAGTATAAGATGAGACACGCTGGGGTCTCTGCCGTCGGGTGGTCCGAGGACAGGGACCCTAAGAGGTCCGTTCTTATCGAAACCGATATACATGGAAACAACCGTTTCACTATAGAGACGAAAGATTATACGGTGTCAGATCCAAACAGTATCGAAAAGAATTTTCTCATTACCAGAGAATTGAACGACCGACGTTAGTGGTAGGTGTCACTAAATCCCGGGGTCCTTTTATTTTAGACAGAGACTTGACGGAAATCCATTTAAGACCTAATACCCCTTCTAGACCCAAAGTGACGTCTACCACTGACGTGGGTACTTTAATTTTCTACGAACGAGAAACCTTCTTTTCGATACTATTTGGATCTGTTACATAATTTTTCGTCTCTGTAATGAAACGGTTGTTTCCAGACAGACAGATCAGTTTCGATACCAAAAAGGTCATCGGTACATACCTACACTCTCAACCTGGTATTTCTTCCTACTTACGACTTCTTAACTACGAAGACTTGACACCACAACCTCGTCTGAGGACTCTTAGGGAACCTGACGTTCCTCTAGGTTGGTCAGTTAGGATTTCCTTTAGTTAGGACTTATAAGTAACCTTCCTGACTACGACTTCGAGGTTATGAAACCGGTGGACTACGTTCCTCGGCTGAGTAACCTTTTCTGGGACTACGACCCTTTCTAACTTCCGTCCTTTTCTTCCCCTGTTGTCTCCTGCTCCACCAACCTACCGTAGTGGCTGAGTTACCTGGACGCAAACTCGTTCGAGACCTACCACTTTCTGTCCCTTCGGGCCTCACGACGTCAGGTACCCCAGTGTTTCTCAGCCTGTGCTGACTCGCTGACTTGTTGTTGTTGACCTAAAGGACCTTATAACAGGATTCCCGACTGTAACAAATAGGAACCAGTTCTTTTTTTGGATTGGTTATGACTTTCTTATTTTTAGTCGAGTTTGACTCTTTCCTTTTTCGTCGGAACGGAAATTGGTGATCCGACCCTCCTGTCTCTGTCTATTCTGGTCGACGTTACTTGTCTTTTGTAGAAAACAAGAGTTTCAACATTTTACGTCATTATTGGTCAGTGTCTGGGTGAATGGATAAAAGTGAATAATGGTACCCATCGGGTACCGAATCGGTGTTTATCGTGAGTTAGGAAACAATTAGGGACGAAGAGGATTAGACCGGACTCTTTATCGTTCGTTGGGTCTTTACCGGGGAAGGGAATCCGCGGGGGAGTCTTAGGAAACAACCCTTACGTTTGGATTATATTTACGAAGGGAGCCAGGAACCGAGGACACCTTACGAGAGGGTCGGACGTTAGTCCCTTACGTAAGATTTCAGGGGTCTCCTTCAGACACCGACACCCACCACTGACAGTAGAGGACTCCCTCCCGACACGGTAGGTGACCCACACGGACGTCGTCCAATACCTTCAAGGGTCCTGGGTTTACTTTGAAGAATTTGCAAGTGGAAAGAGGAAGTATATGTATAAGGGTGAAGACCATCGACGAATATGGAAATATCCTCAGGTGTAAAGACGATGGGTTTCTAAGAAGGTTTCCCGAAGGGTCCACCACGATCACCATTTCTTGGACGGACGGTTCCGTCCTCTGTCTTTTTTACACCCAAGTTAGGGACCTAACCCTTCTAGGGGACCTCCTCCTTTACCATTCCGTGAGGTCACAAGAATGGACCTCTTAGGGTACCTGTCTCCTCGGGCCACCCGATATCAGGTACCCAGCGTTTGTCAGCCTCTGCTGACTTCGTTAAATCGTACGCTTCTAAGAAGCAGGGGTAGAGACACTAAGAAACATGTTAAAAAAGAAAGAACTTCATTCTGTGAAACAAAGGGAAGGGTAAAGAGGATTTCAAGGGATCCGGAAACAGAACCACGTAGTTCACCGAGACAGTCACAAGAGACGTAAAAGATCGACGGGAAACGAAAGAGACGGAACCAAAGGACCCGTGGACGAGGGTAAATTTGTAGACACGTCCGTCTTTAGATAACCGACAAATTTTTGAAACTGAAAGAGGAAAAGAATCGTAAAAATAAAATTTATAAATTTCTTATAAAGAGTGGCAAGACACGGAGGAACTTTTCCACTAGGGGTCAAGGAAGGGAACAGGAAAATAAACCAAAATGAAACGTAAAGAGAGACCGTGTGCCAACGATTCGCCGGGCAGTGGGTCCAAGACTCTGGTATCAAGGTGAGCTTGAGTTGCGCCTTGACGTCAGTCGTCCCTGAAGACTCAACGCAAAGTGTTGAAGGTCTGAAAGAACGTGTAAACTGAGTCCGAACCACACACTGTGTACCTACTACTGTTGTTTTGAGTCAAAGAATTCTACGGGGAGGGCGATCTATTGACTTTTGGGGTCGGACGTCGACGACACAAGTCTCGTCGAAACCCTCACCTCCCTTCGGTTGTCAGTCACGAGTAGTTTGAGAAGGACCGTCACGGGCCCTCGACCGGGACGTCCGAGGAGCCCGGTCGTCGGTAGGTGGTCGCTCCCCAGAGGTGAGTCCACGAACGTAAACCCCGGGACGACAGATGTCACGGTAGTCGTCGGGATTAACGACGTTCCTACGATCTCAGGTCATGCAGGTGTTCCCAACCGTCACAACTTTTCCACCGTCGAAGAGGAGGGTGGAGACAGGGTGTGAGTGTGTAGAGACTGGGGCTCACGGGACCGTCCTGACCTCTCCCTGTCGATATGGGTAGTGTATTCCAGGACTATGTTCCGAGGTCCAAGAAAAGTCTAAGGGAGACCTTTGACCTTGACCGTCCTAGTTGTAGTAATGGTGAGGGTTTTACCCGTTGTCACTTATAAGAAGGTGACACGAAACAAACCGACCTGAGTAGGAAAGATGGGGTTAAATAAGGGAAGGGCTTTGAACGGACGAGGCGCCCGCCAGAGGGTGTATGACATTGAGGTGGTTCTCCCCGGACGTCTCCGTCGAGGAAAGACAGTTAAAGGGAAAAGGTATACATGGGATACCCGGGACATAAAAATGTATTACTGGATTCCGACCCGAAGTCTTCAGTTGAAATCGAATAAAAGTCGACTTAGTGAAAGGTCATTACAATGGTGCTCAGGTTCGAGGTAGACGCTCGACGTCCTGTACGGTTCGTCGGCTCTGTGTTCCACAACTCCGTTCCCTATACTGAAAAAAACCTTACGGCCGACTGACCTCTTCCACCGTCTGATTACAGGGTTTTGTTGGTAGAATAGTCTCCGACCTACGGTCAAGAAAATATTCTGTCTTCCCCTCCTCAACTCCTTCATTTCTGGTATTTTCTACTACGACAATTTCACGACGTGAGTTATACGGTCGTTTAAACCTTTTGAGTCGTCACCGGTGTCCTGACCTTTTCCAGTTAAGAGTAAGGTTAGGGTTTCTTCCCGTTATGGTTTCTTACAAGTTTGATGGCGTGTCAACACGAGTAAGGTGTACGATTGTTCCATTACGAGTTTTAGGAAGTTCGATCCGAAGTTGTCATACACGTGATTGTCGAAGGTCTACATGTACGACCTAAATCTTTTCCGTCTTCTTGACCTCTGGTTTAACGGTTGTAGGTAAGCTAGTAGCTTTTTCGTTCCCTTAAGGTCTTTTTGTAGATGAAGACGAAACAACCGATTTCGGAAACTGACACACCTAGTGTTGTTTGACACCTTTTAGAATCTGTCTACCCTTATGGTCTGGTGGAATACATAGAGGACTCTTTTGACATGCGTCCATTCTTCGTTGTCATTCTTGGTCTGTCCCTTGTTGTTCGACCAAGTTTTGACCCTTTCCTCACACAGTTCCGACATATAAAGTGGGACGAATAAATTGAATATACGTCTCATGTAGTACTCTTTGCGACCTGACCTTCTTTGCGTTCGACCTTAGTTCTAACGGTCCTCTTTATATTTATTGGAGTCTATACGTCTACTGTGGTGGGAATACCGTCTTTCACTTCTTCTTGATTTCTCGGAGAACTACTTTCACTTTCTCCTCTCACTTTTTCAACCGAATTTCGAGTTGTAAGTCTTTTGCTTCTAGTACCCTACACCAGGGTAGTGAAGTACTGTTTGTCTACCCCTTATTCACCTTTGTCGCTATCTGAAACAAAAGAACCAGAGGTTTTAGTGACGTCTACCACTGACGTCGGTACTTTAATTTTCTGTAAACGAAGAACCTTCTTTTCGATACTGTTTGGATCTGTAACATAATTTTTCGTCTCTATAGTCAAACAGTTGTTTCCAGACAGATCAGTCTCCATACTAAAAAGGTCGTCAGCACACCTTTACACTCTCAACCTGGTATTTCTTCCGACTCTCGACTTCTTAACTACGGAAACTTGACATCTCTCAAGGAACCTGTCCTTCCTCTAGTTTGGTCAGGTAGGATTTCCTTTAGTCAGGACTTATAAGTAACCTTCCTGACTACAACTTCGACTTTGAGGTCATGAAACTGGTGGACTACGCTTCTCGACTGAGTAACCTTTTCTACGACTACGACCCTTTCTAACTTCCGTCCTCCTCTTCCTCTGTTGTCTCCCACTCTACCAATCTACCGTAGTGGCCGAGTTATCTGTACTCGAACTCGTTTAAAAGACTCTATCACTTCTTGTCCCTTCTGACCGCAGACGTCAAGTACCCTAGTGTTTCTCAACCTGTACTGACTCGGTGACTTGTTTTTATCAGAACGTTTACAGAGAACCTTACCGGTTGAAGTCCCTCCCTTACACAATTAGAGAAGTCCGTCTCCTCATTCCGAGGGGTTCCGTCCAATAATATATACTAATATTTTTGTTTTTGTTACTTTTGGTTTCCCATTTCGGTTTCTTTATATAGGTAGTACCTCAGTCTTAGCCGGGAAGGGACGTTGTCATAGAGGAATATATCTTCTTTACATTAATGTCATATTTAATACAAATCCTCTTTTTCATTCCCCCCTCAATAGTTATAAGGATGAAAAAAGGGAGGTATCAAAAATAGAGGTTGATAAGAGAATTTGGAGTCTCAAGTTCACGTAAATCTCACCTACCTCCGTCCTTCAATGATGTACCAACACGGTCGACGAGTGAGGGAGTTTGAGGGTATTTTGCTTGACCTTACTTGTTGTAAACCGTGACCCATAGAGAGAGACCTTGGTCGGTTTAGAGGATTGACCCTCGCCCCGCTCCCGTCATCAAATTACGGATCCCTAGTTGACGCGTACGAGTTAAGTCACACCCCAGTCGACCCGAGTCTTACTCGTAGAGAACGCACATAAAAAAACGTGTTTATAAACCTTTTCATAATAAGAAAAAAAATTAAATTTGCTCATTCACGGAAATGAGGTGGAGATAAACCGAAACGATAAATAAACATAAAAACTGACACACCCCAGAAGGAACTCCGTACACCGTACACCCTAGGAAACGACGCCACGCACATGAGTCATAGACGTCACGACCCGGAACCAATGGGGCTCCGTGCACCCTAGAAATCAAGAGACTAATCCCTACCTTGGGAGGAAGGAGACATAACTTCTACCTAAGAATTGGGGACCTGGTGGTCCTTTCAGGACTTTTTATGATAAGAGTTTAACTGAAGTATTACCACCCCGGACACAAAACACAAATTTGTGGACGGTGGGACTCCCAGGAGGACGGAACCCGGGAAGGTTCGGGAAGGGGACTTGTGGAAGGAGGTGGGCGACCAGGACCGCGGTGCACTCCTGTCCTGGGGTCCGGGACGACACACTGATCACTCCCTCCACGAGGAACAACTTACCAGTATGGACCAAGATGGGTCCCACGCGGGAAAGGTTTATTGGGTGACACCCCTCTTGGAGAGTCGACAAAGAGAAACAGACCGTAACCTCAAGAGGGACGAACTTCGAGGGAGAGATCTTAAAAGGAAGGATATGGAATATGAAGGCATCGTACCGGGGTGATCGATGACTTCGTAATATTGCAATTATAGACAAACATAAATGAGACAAGAAATCGAG
The DNA here is from genome assembly GCA_006410555.1 of Capra ibex. Lineage (NCBI taxonomy): Eukaryota > Metazoa > Chordata > Mammalia > Artiodactyla > Bovidae > Capra > Capra ibex. The sequence goes on from SJYO01049755.1 coordinate 9,731,894, forward strand.
TACGAGACCTAAAGAGAAGAGGAGAACACAAACTGAATGGGACAAAACCAGAAGGGTCCACCGTGATCACCATTTATTGGGTGGTCGGTTACGTCCCCTGTATTCTCTGAACCCAAAATAGGGATCCAGGTCTTCCAGGGGACCTCTTTCCGTGTCGTTGGGTGAGGTCGTAAGGACGGACCTCTTAGGGTCCCTGTCTCCTTGAGCCGCTCGATGTCAGGTATCCCAACGGGTCTCAACCTGTGCTGACTTCGCGGACTCGTGCGTGTTCGTGCAAGGAGAAAATAGAGTCCAAGACGGTCGTCGAGGTCGAGACACGAGACTGTAAAGAAAGGCACCTCTGAATCCCAAGGACGCCACTTCGGGACTGAGAACAGAAGGAGTGGAAAGGAATAACTAAGGAGGGGAGGTGGGAAGAGGAGGACACGTCCGAACTGTTTTTCAACTCAGTACCAGGAAAGTAAAGGAGAGTTCACGATAAAAGACGGTGAAAGATAAAGAACGATAGTGAGACCAAGTAACGAGTTATAATAACTTTCAGTAGACAAGGTAAGAGGTTTGTGGGTTATGTTCGAATTTAGATAGAAGAAATAAAACGGGACCTTCGAGAAGGTCTTTTGGAGGGGAATTGAATGCAGACGGGGTTGGGGGGATTTTTTTTTTAGAGAAGGAACGTAAGAAGTCTGTTTACTTTTATTGAGCAAACAAGGAGAAGGGAAAAGAAGACCCACGGGAATTTTGTTTGGGTTGAGATGGGTGGAGGAAGAATGATGCACTGCGAGAACGCGTCAAACGGATTGACGTACAATGACGTTTGTCCACCATCACGACTAGAAGGTGTAAATGTGGAAAGAATAAACATGGACCCGGTGACAAGGGTGGAAGTGTGACGCGAGTTCTCAAAACTTAGTGTGACCATGTACAAGGTGACAGAGATTTACCTCAACAAACCGTACACCAATTGGGGTTCAAGGGGAAACTGTATTAAACTAAGGTACAATTAGTAGACGTCCGGTCTGGGGTTTGACCGGTCGTAGAAAATGATCTCAATAAATTATGGAGTCCTTCAGAAAATTCATTTATTGTTTTAGAGGACATAGGTAGGAATGTACATGTTTGTCATAGGTCTTAATTTAGGTAAAAGAGACGACTAGACGTTAAAGCACTCTTGTAAACGAGGATTTCGTAGACTTAATATCTTCTGTATACAACTCAAATGACTCAAACAAGATTGGTTTAGGTTCCGGTGTCACGGGTGGAACACGACGAGTCACCCGTCGAAAGGAAAAGAGACCTTGGTAGTTCATCCTTCGGGTCCCTTCCCCCTTTATCCCTCCCGTCTACTACGAATCCAAGATCCATCGATGCCACCCGAACACACGACCGGGGTGGGGTTGTCCCTGGCACTTGTCGAGTGAAGTAGATACGGAGGTAGTCGTTGTGAGACGTGGGGGGCCGGGGCGGGTGGTTTCTTGGATGGAAAACCCCAACAGTCTTCCGAATTTGTCCTATTCTACGTTATAGGAATTTTGCTCAAGAATTGTGTCTCCTTCACAAGTCATTTACAATCGATCTTAAAAATCACGGTTCGTAGAAGGGAAGTCTCAGGTGAGTCCCAAGAAGGGAGTGATTTAATCGATAAGAGAAAACGAAAGGGAAAGAGTTCGGAAAGAAACTTTTTTTCTCTTTACCAACTAACTAACTAAAGACTCACACGACCCAGAAGTAGCGACTCGTCCGAAAGGGATCAACGGCACTCGTCCCCGGTAAGAAACAGCGGCACTCGCCTGAAGAGTGGCACGACCCAAGACACCCGAGGCCCCCAACACCGACGGTCCGAGACCTTACGTCCAAGGTGCCGACACCGTGTGCCCGAATCGACGACGAGCCGCTCATCTTAGAAGGACCTGGCCTCTAACTAGAAGGACCTGGCCCCTAACTTGGGCACAGAGGACGTAACCGTCCGCCTAAGAAGTGGAGACTCGGTGGTCCCTTCGGGGGGAGTTCCAGAAGAAATGTGGAATTTCTTTATGGGGAAAAGAGGGAAAGGGGGAGGTGAAGGAAGACTCGTGGGACAGGGAAGAAAAAGGTGTTGAAAGATACTGAGGATTCAAACAAACATGGACTGTCCACTGTTGGTGGTAGGTCAATCTCGACTCCCTCCCTTTATTTTTTTTTTATACCCTGAAGGGACCCCGAGGTCACCAATTCTGCTGTGAAGGTAACGTCCCCCAGTCTCAAGCTAGGGAGCAGATCATTCATTCTTAGGTGTTTAGGGTGTTCGGAGGGTCGTTCCGTTTTTTTTTGTTGTTGTTGTTGTTGTTGTTTTTGGGGTGAAGTGTACAGATTCAGACTGGGTACTGACATCTTCTAAGACAGACGGAACGTGCGTCCGTAGATCCGAATTACACGTTTGATACTGAGTCACCCACTTTCTCCTCTTAGTCCACTAGACCCGTTTGCGTCGCTGGGCACCCTTCCGACAGTGGAAACACGACAGTCTCCTTCTTCCTATAACCCTAACCCTGTGCCCTGTAGAATCACCCCTTCCCCGCATCCCAGTCATTGGGAGTCGGTGAGGGACACCGGGGTAAGAGAATTGTTTCACTGTTAGATTTCCGTTAACTGGAAACTCGAGGTCCCACCCCACGGTTCCGTCCGTCCCGTACCTTTCCGGTTAGGTAGTTCTGACAGGATCCGAGATCGGGTTCCGTCCGTTAGGGACCACCGACCGACGAGGAGTCACGGACAATGAAAAGAAGGTTCAGGACACACTAGGCGTGGGAGGAGGTGGGTCGAGTCAGGTGTAGTCCCGAACTTACAGACATTTTTCGGCTAAATCAGAAATTTAAATTTTACCTATAAGACAAATATTATTGGAAATAACGGCGCCGGTCGTGTTCGTTCTCAGTGTGGACGTATCCCTCTTTTGCCTCGCAGGGGCGATTCTTTCTATTCTCTATCTCTGTTTTCTACCCCAACTCTCCTAGTCTGGTTTTACCGACTACGGAAGGAAATAACACGACGTCATATATATCCTATTTCATGCACTGAAGACTGTAAGTGTTCTAACAAGAATTAGAGGTTTATGTTAGTGTTCTGGGAATGGCAACACATGTAGTGTTTATCTATTAGATAGAAGATAGTTATTCGATTAGATAGAAGATACTTTACAACGTTCTTGGTTTGCAGGACCTCGGAATTCCCATTATTTAAGAAGTCCCCCCGCCCTGTCCCTCGAATCCTTGTACAGGATCCCGAGACGTATTGCGGCTCGTCGAGGGTTCTGAATTGGGAAGTGCCCGTCAGGGGGCGTGAAATAATAATATTTATTGTTGAAAAACATAATATAAAAATATAAAAACATTGAAAAACATAAAAACATAATAATTTTTGTTGAAGAATTTTTTAAAAAAATTACATAAATAAAAAATCAACTTCCTATTAACGAAATGTCTTAAAACTACAAAAGACGGTTTGTAGTTGTACTTAGTCAGTATCCATATGTGTACAGGGGAGGGAGGACTTGGAGGGAGGGTAGAGGGAGGGGTAGGGTCGGGAGATCCAACTATGTCTCGGGGACAAAGTCAAAGGACTCAGTATGTCGTCTAATGGGAACCGATAGATAAAATGTATACCATTACATTCAAAGACACAATGAGAGAGGTACGTAGAGTGGGAGAGGAGGGAGGAGGAACACAGGTATTCAGACAAGAGATACAGACAAAGAGGTAACGACGTGACTTTTATATAACTAGTCATGGTAGGAAGATCTAGGATCGAAGTTGAATTCAAAAATTCAAGTCGAATGCTTAGAAACATTTGCATCGTCCAAACTTGTTAATAAAAATTCTCCACAAACTAGTCGATCAGTCAAGTCAACGAGTCAGCACAGACTAAGAAATACTGGGGTACCTGACGTTCTCCGGTCAAGGGGGACAGGTAGTTGAGGGACTCGGTTGTGTTTGAGTACAAGTAGCACAGTCACTACGGTAGGTCGGTAGAGTAGGAGACAGCAGGGGAAAAGGAGGACGGAAACTAGAAAGCGTTGTAGTTCCAGAAAAGGTTACTCAACCGAGAAACGTAGTCCACCGGTTTCATAACCTCAAAGTCGAAGTCGTAGTCAGGAAGGTTACTTGTGGATCCTGACTAAAGGAAATCCTACCTGATCAACCTAGAGGAACGTCAGGGTCCCTGAGACTTCTCAGAAGAGGTTGTGGTGTCAAGTTTTCGTAGTCAAGAAGCCGTGAGATGAAAGAAATAACAGGTTGAGAGTGTAGGTATGTACTGGTGACCTTTTTGGTATCGGAACTGATCTGCCTGGAAACAACCGTTTCATTACAGAGACGAAAACTTATATGATAGATCCAACCAGTATTGAAAAGAAGGTTCCTCATTCACAGAAAATTGAAGTACTGACGTTAGTGGTAGACGTCACTAAAACCTCAGGGTTTTTTATTTCAAACTGTGACAAAGGTGACAAAGGGGTAGATAAAGGACACTTCACTACCCTGGTCTACGGTACTAGAAGCAAAAGACTTACAACTCGAAATCCGGTTGAAAAAGTGAGAGGTGAAAGTGAAAGTAGTTCTCTGAAAAATCAAGGAGAAGTGAAAGACGGTATTCCCACCACAGTAGACGTATAGACTCCACTAACTATAAAGAGGGCCGTTAGAACTAAGGTTAAACACAAAGAAGGTCAAGTCGCAAAGAGTATTACATGAGATGTATCTTCAATTTATTCGTCCCACTGTTATATGTTGGAACTACATGAGGAAAAGGATAAACCTTGGTCAGACAACGAGGTACAGGTCAAGATTGACGACGAAGGACTGGACGTATATCTAAAGAGTCTTCCGTCCAGTTCACCAGATCATAAGGGTAGAGAACTTCTTAAAAGGTGTCAAACGACACTGGGTATGTCAGTTTCCGAAATCGTATCAGTTTCTTCGTCTTTATCTAAAAAAAAGACCTTGAAAGAACGAAAAAACTACTAGGTTGCCTACCACCGTCAAACTAGAGACCAAGGAGACGGAAAAGATTTAGGTCGAACTTGTAAACCTTGAAGTACCCGGTATTTGAGACCGAACCTCTTAAAACTCGTAATGAAACGATCACACACTCTACTCACGTTAACACGCCATCAAACACGTTAGAAACCATAACGGAAAGAAACCCTAGTCTTACTTTTGACTGGAAAAGGTCAGGACACCGGTGACGACTCAAAAGGTTTAAACGACCGTACAACTCACGTCGTGAAAGTATCGTAGTAGAAAATCCTAAACTTTATCGAGTTGACCTTAAGGTAGTGGAGGTGATCGAAACAAGTATCACTATGAAAGGTTCCGGGTGAACTGAAGCGTAAGGTCCTACAGACCGAGATCCACTCACTAGTGTGGCAGTACCAATAGACCCAGTACTTCTAGAAAAAACATATCAATAAGACACATAACAACGGTGAAGTATTATAGAAGACGAAGGTAAGTCCAGTCAAGTCAGCGAGTCAGCACAGGTTGAGAAACACTGGGGTACTTAGCGTCGTGCGGTCCGGAGGGACAGGTAGTGGTAGAGGGCCTCAAGTGAGTCTGAGTGCAGGTAGCTCAGTCACTACGGTAAGTCGGTAGAGTAGGAGACGGGGGTCAGGGAGGGTCGTAGTCTCAGAAAAGGTTACTCAGTTGAGAAGCGTACTCCATCGGTTTCATGACCTCAAAGTCGAAATCATAGTAAGGAAGGTTTCTTGTGGGTCCCGACTAGAGGAAATGTTACCTGACCGACCTAGAGGAACGTCAGGTTCCCTGAGAGTTCTCAGAAGAGGTTGTGGTGTCAAGTTTTCGTAGTTAAGAAGCCGCGAATCAGAAGAAGTGTCAGGTAGAGAGTGTAGGTATGTACTGGTGACCTTTTTGGTATCGGAACTGATCTGTCTGGAATCAGCCGTTTCATTACAGAGACGAAAACTTATACGATAGATCCAACCAGTATTGAAAAGAAGGTTCCTCATTCGCAGAAAATTAAAGTACCGACGTTAGTGGTAGACGTCACAAAAACCTCGGGACTTTTTATTTCAGACTGTGACAAAGGTGACAAAGGGGTAGATAAAGGGTACTTCACTACCCTGGCCTACGGTACTAGAAGTAAAAGACTTACAACTCGAAATCCAGTTGAAAAAGTGAGAGTAATTCTCCGAAAAATCAAGGAGAAGTGAAAGACGGTATTCCCACCACAGTAGACGTATAGACTCCACTAACTATAAAGAGGGCCGTTAGAACTAAGGTCGAACACAAAGAAGGTCAGGTCACAAAGAGTACTACATGAGACGTATCTTCAATTTATTCGTCCCACTGTTATATGTTGGAACTACATGAGGAAAAGGATAAACCTTGGTCAGACAACAAGGTACAGGTCAAGATTGACAACGAAGGACTGGACGTATGTCTAAAGAGTTCTCCGTCCAATCCACCAGACCATAAGGGTAGAGAAAGTCTTAAAAGGTGTCAAATAACACTAGGTGTGTCAGTTTCCGAAACCGTATCAGTTATTTCGTCTTTATCTACAAAAAGACCTTGAGAGAACGAAAAAGGTACTAGGTCTCCTACAATCGTTAAACTAGAGACCAAGGAGATGGAAAAGATTTTGGTCTAACTTGTAGACCCTCAAGTGCCAAGTACATAACGACTTCGGACCGAACCTCTTAAAACTCGTTATGAAATGATCGTACGCTCTACTCACGTTAACACACCATCAAACTCGTAAGAAACCGTAACGGAAAGAAACCTTAACCTTACTTTTCACTGGAAAAGGTCAGGACACCGGTGACGACTCAAAAGATTTAAACGACCGTATGACTCACGTCGTGAAAGTGTCATAGTAGAAAGTCCCAAACTTTGTCGAGTTGACCTTAAGGTAGAAGTATCACTACGAAAGGTTCCGGGTGAACTGAAGTTTAAGGTCCTACAGACCGAGATCTAATCACCAGTGTGGTAGTACTAATAGACCCAGTACTTCTAGAAAAAACAAGTCAAGAAGACGAAGGTAATCCAGGTGTATTAAAGACAGCAAATAACACGAGTAAAAACGTACTTTACAAGGGAACCATAGATTAAAAGAACTTCTCTAGAGATCAGAAAGGGTAAGATAACAAAGGGAAATAAAGAAACGTAACTAACGAACCCTTCCGAAAGAATAGAGAGGAACGACAAGAAACCTCAAGACGAAAGTTTACCCATATAGAAAGGAAAAGAGAAAACGGAAATCGAAGAGAAGAAAAGAGTCGATAAATATTCCGGAGGAGTCTGTTGGTAAAACGGAAAAAACGTAAAGAAAAGGAACCCTACCAGAACTAGTGACGGAGGCAGGTATCAAGAAGTCCGTGAGACAGATAGTCTAGATTAGGACACTTAGATAAACAGTGAAGGTGACATATTAGCATTCTCTAAACTAAATCCAGCATGGACTTACTGGATCACCAAAAGGGATGAAAGAAGTTAAATTCAGACTTAAACCGTTATTCCTCAAGTACTAGACTCGATGTCAGTCGAGGACCAGAACAAAAACGACTGACATCCACAAACTATGAACTGGGTTAAGTGGCTATCAAATTAACGGTTAAGTCCAGTTTGGTCCTACGTTCAAGAGGAATAAATCTTCACACACGTGTAAACCCTCGACACCCGTCACCCGTGTCTTTGAACCCCACCCTTTCCCAGTCTTCCACTTCTTACGCTTCCCCTCCCTGTAGTGTTGGCCCTGAATCTTCTTTAATGAGCCGGAACGTCCTCCAGTCCGACTGTTCCACACAAAGAGACGTTTAAATACTTGTTAAGTTCATTAGTTCCACTTATCCCTACTTTTCGCCAGGAACCAATTATCTGATTCTTTGTTGTCGACTATTTTCTTTCTTAATTATAATAATTCGTCTGCAACGAGTAATCCGAAGGGATATTGGAATTCTCCGGTCGTAATAAGAAGGGTATAATACCTACACCTTTGACGTCTCGATCATTCATCACCTCCGATATCGGTAGGTCATTTAAAATTCTATGTATACAGAATTATTATTGATATTCATATTTGTAGAACGGTCTCATAACCTTGATAGATTGGGTTTGACCCAGTACGACACTGGAAAAGTGGAAATCGTAGAAGAGACTCGGGGACCAGGTGTGACTAAAAAAGGGAGTTTCGGAGGTAGAGTCAGTCATAGACTCTGAGGTGCCTAGTTTTCGTCCGTTCGGATTAAAACTCCTAAAGTATACTCCTTTCGACGTCCTGTCTCGACCAAGACGATAATAATGACAATGACGTCAACGGTTTCACCTTCGGCTCTAGAACGTGTGAACCTCTACCTCATCAGAGACCACCGTAACGAGTAGTCGTCGTTACGACCACCTTAGGGTAGATTTTTCCGGACTCCCCTCCATTCCTCAGTGGATTTGAAACGTCTAGCATCTCGGGAACCCAGGTTCTTGTTTGAGTAAAAGGGTAAAAATGTACACCGACCTATATAACAGGGAAAAGTTTCGTGGAATACCTGAGTCTCTCTTAGAAGAAAAGTTCGTAAGTACCCTTTACTGGTTTTATATACTACGTGATACAGGGTTTAAAGGTTTACCCCTTAACGGAGCCGGTGTCAGGAACTGACGTACACTTTACTTCAATTCTTACCTATTGTTTCTAATTTAGTACTGTAGAGCTAAACTCTTAAACTTTCATGAAGGGAATAACCATTACCCACTAACCATTTTCCTTTTTTAATCCTTGTTACTTTTACAAGTTGTTATCTACATCTTACGATACGTCAACAATTTTATTACAAAGTATAAAAATAGAAAATTATCAAAATACTGTTATTACAAATATAATAACTACGGACTCTACTTTTAATTTGAAAACCCTCAACTACACGAGTGTTTTCTTGAAGGAAGGTTCTAAGTAAATAACTTTACCATCAGGAAATAAAGGTTGTTGAGGAACGAAGGTTTCTCAAAGTCCACTCTCGTCGAAGACGGAATCGTCACTATACAACTAGTCCTGACAAGACGAAAGGGTTTCATTTAAAAGAATTGTCTAATTTTTTCCTTTTTTTCTTACAGATAATAATGTAGAACTCACGAGTCTTAACTCTCTACACATCTCGAGTCACTTGACTACCGTCAGTACCGCTTTCCGCACTTTGGAGTAGACAGTGACGCTAAGGATTTGATGTCTCCCTCCTCTACCCTCTTGTACGTCTCTTTTGATCCACCCGTTTCCGGTACCTCTTCGACCTTTTGAAATGCCCATATCACTGGTGACATAAATTTTTAACTGTAAATTTTAAATTTTAAACTTAAATTTTAACTGTAATGCTGATACTCCTACCTTGACTTTAGAGAGCCTGATAAACCCTCTAGCCAAAAAGATTAAGATACTTTAGACTTACCCTTTAAGATGTCTAACACAGGGCTCTTCTTCTTTCGGATCATCGACACGAACCGCTTTAGAACTCCTTCAACGTTTCATCTGACTACTGAACTCTTTAGATTCTTTCGACCTCAAACTTTTCTCCACAAAGTTTGATACAAAAATAATTTTTTATAAACAACACCTTTTAGTATTTCTTTTATTTGGTAGATATTAAGGCGGTGAGACTTTATTACTGAAGACCCCAAAAACAGATCTGAAAATTGAACCTATATATTAAATTTTTTAACATCATTTTATATGTATTGTATTTTAAGTCCCTGAAACGACGACCAGGTCACCGATTCTGAGACACGAGGGTCATGTTCCTCGGACCCAAGTTAGGGACCAGTCTTTTAATCTAGGGTGATTCTCAAACGTACGGTACTGATTTCCAAGTGTGAAGTGGTACTTCTAATTTCTCGGTCGTGTCGGTTTATTTATTTTTTTAAAAATTTTTAATAGTAAAATGGGTGACAATTCACAGGTTAAATCACCGCAATCCATCAAAGTGTAGGAACACGTCTGGAGTAGTGATTAGTAGAGATTTTAAGAAAGTAAAACACTTTGACTTCGAGATATGGACGAGGAGTGGTTGTGGAGTAAGAGGGGCGGGGGTCGGCGACTGTTGGTGGTAAGATAAAAGGTGGGAATACTAAAAGTTAATTCGTGTATTATAAATAAATTTTAATTCTAATGTGACGTATAATATCTCAAAACAAGTGAGGAGATTAATTATAATCTAGAGAGTATAGTTATGTATTAGAGTGGTCGTAGGAAAACATTACATAAGATATTCCTACAAAGAAGTAAAAAAAATAAAATTTTAACAGGTATTTGTACGAATGTATATTTCAGAATACTCATTCGTTGTAAGACATCTTATAAAATTTATTGGGGTATTTTAATTGTCAACAACTTTGAACAAACTGTTTTATTCCATTTATGCTATTATACCAAAAAATGAAAAGATAAAGGCATCTCTTCGATGTGAACAATCTTATCTTTGTTTCCTTTTTACCAATTGATTAGATAACAAATCAGTTAAAAGACTCTGGTGGATTATTACTATTTGCACACGTAGTAGTCAGATATAAAAAGGGTTCACACTATTTTGTGTTTTCTTGGATGGTGACAATTATGTACAAACAGCGAGTCAACACAGTCTGAGAAACGTTGGTGTACCTGACATCGGATGTCCGAGGGGAAAGTACCTTAAGAGGTCTATTCTTATGACCTCAACCCATCGGAAAGGGAAGAGGTCCCCTAGAAGGGTTGGGTCCCTAACTTGGGCTCAAAGGACGTAACGTCCGTCTGCGAAATGGTAGACTCGGTGGTCCCTTTGGCTTTGTTGGGTGTCCATACTTTTGATGATAGAAAGGATTCTCTCAATATTCTAAAGACCGAAGTGAAGGTGGTAAAGAACAAACCCGGTCAAATCTGACTCACTTACTCACCTCACTTTAAGGAAGTCAACATAGGTTGACAAACACTGGGGCACCTGTTATGTCAGGGACCTTAAGAGGTCCGGTGTCACGACTTCACCCATCGGAAAAGGAAGAAGTCCCCTAGAAGGGTTGGGTCCCTAGTTTGGGTCCAGAGGGCGTAACGTCCGCCTAAGAAATGGTCGACTCGGTTAAATCCGATTTTCGTTCCTTTGGAAAATTGGACTATCGTGGGTGACTCTCCTTATAAAAAGTGAAACACTGAACTCTTGTCTTTGTCCTGCTAGAAGGAAGTCTCGGAGACCATTATTCCGTCTCTGGACCAAAACAGAGGAGGGTAGGGGAAGTTGAGAACCGAGTAGACAAGTCCACAATTGTACTCAAGACACACGACACTTAAGACACGCAGTCCGTGACCCGATGCACCATGGACCTGGACCAGCACGGGAAGAAACCCTGACCTCACGTGGGGGGTAGGAGCGGGTGGTCTTCCTTTCTCGGTTTGGAGATCAACACCACTTCCTCCCCTAACAACAACAAATCAACGAGTCAGTGCAGGTTACGAAAACGTTGGGGAACCTGGCATCGGGGGGCCCGAGGAGACAGGTACCCTAAAGGGTCCGTTCTTATGACCTCACCCAACGATAAAGAAAGAGATCCCCTAGAAGGGTTGGGTCCCTAGCTTGGACGTCGAGGACGTAACTACCCGCCCAAGAAATGGTGACTCTTCCATCCCATCTTAGGGACTTAGGATTTTAGGATAAATGAGGGTTCCGGAGTAAAGGGTCGTTCGGGAAGGAATACTGGCACACGATTCTTTCCTCATAGCACAGAGACAGGAACTTAAAATCTTCTATGTACGAGTACAAATTACAGAACAAGCTCGTATACTGTTGTCCGGTCACGACTACAATTTGACGTCGAGCTCGGTAGGGGTTGCGCCACTGGAGTGTGGAACTCCGAAGAGAAGTATACAGCTACGGTGTTATGACGGTTGCAATACTCCCGTTGAAAGATTAGGTCTCTCTGGGTAAAGCGGACTTTCACCGAAGGGAGAGTTTCGCACAAGGATACCCTGGGGCGGTCGGGGCTGGTCAAGAGGACCCAAAGGCACAAACGACTGTTTCTACTGGCACGAGTGCCACTAACGGAAATGTAAGAGACGTGCGGAAGGGAAGGTGACGGACCGGTTTTGAAGGGACCAAATACGTGCCACACCGGATCCTTCTGAAGGATCATGAAAGGGACGTGATTTGTCTCTGCCCTCGAGGAGAGCATTCTGGTCGGAGAACCCACGAGACGGGGAAAACAGAGAAGGGGAGTCCAATGTCTCGGGGTCGGAAGAGTGACCCTAAACGATCTCCGTGTGGGGTGGATAAGAGAAGTAAGGACCGGTGAACTAGAGACAGAAGAGCGGAGATTTCGTAATGGATATGATCTCGCAGACATTCACGGATAATTTATTTGATAAGCACCTTCCAACCGGAGATTACGAAGGAGACCATGGGGAAAGTAACGAGGTCCGAAGTCCTCTTAGAGACGTTGACACGACAGGGTTTGGGAAAGGGAGCTCCTGTCTCACACAACTCCGAGACGACACAACCAGACCCGACGTCTATTGTTGGGAATTCGGTATGTGCTCCGAAACCTCACTTGATTTGTATCTACCCAAGTGGACTAGATCTTTAACTAAAATTAACTAGTCCCTTCAGTTTAACATTTCCGAGTCAGGTCCCCGCCAGGGATGGAAAGGACCGAGGATTAGTTAAGGACGGAAGGGAGTCAGACACATTTATTTATTTTACAGGAACTTTACTCCTATAGGCATTCTTAATCCAAAATTTTACTAAAGGACGAGTCCTACGCTAGACGTACGTTTCTTATGTATCTTCTTTGTTATCATTTATCTTCCTGTTTAATTCATTAATTTTAACTTTCGTTCAAAACGAGGTATTTTGGACATTACCTTGACACCAACTTTAAGAAAAAAAGGAGAATTTCTTTTCCCTTTTTTTTTTTTCCAGCTATCACTTTTCCTTTACTAGACTAAACGACTTTACAAACCAGATCTCCTGATAAGGCATATATCAGTCTACGTTGCAACGGAGACTGAAGGACTTATATAATACAGAAACTCATGTGACACAAAGACTAAAAAAAACCATACAAAATCAAAGTGAAAGAAAGAAAGAAAAAAATCCATATACAATTTGGTTGAACAGGATGTACGATCTTGACCGATCAAAACTAGCTCTATTGAAATCTTCAATATAATTAAGTCTTCCACAACCCTTTATAACCGACTTATTACGTCGAAAGTCACATTAAATAAGGGTCTTTGGAGACGTAACGTTCTAAGACTGAGTTTTATAGATAATACAAGTATCTGTTTGTGTAACAAAAGATAAAAACGTCCGTAAAGGACAAATTGAAAGTGTGTGAGACACTACATCCACACTGATGACAAAACAACTAAGAACATGAACCTGTTCGGTTTGGAGTCGTTTTAGTTCAAGAAAAAGAATAAAGAGAAGGGGAGGGAGAGCGGGGTTCCAGTGATATTTTTCGTCCTTATCATAGTTACAACCGACGGAGGGTCGAATTACAAGGGACGGAACCCACTTCGGCCTAGAACCTCACGAAAAGTAAATGGCAGAGTAAGTTCGTTAGACTTAGTCCATTTATACGAGTTTGGTTTAATTTTGGTTCCAAAATTATACAAATAAAAATCTTACTAAAATAAATGTCATTAACGAAAGGACAAAAAGTACGTTATGTAACACAAGACTCGTCCCGTTTCTTTAGATAAATTTGTGGGGATAGACCACTGAATCAGGTAAAAGAAACGTAGAATACTATTGTAGACCGTCATGGGCTTCAAGGTTAGGGTTCACCAAGTGTATTACGTGTTACAACGGGAACAGACCAAAAAGAGAATTGACCCTGACTGATTACCGTAAACCCGATTCCTTAAAGGTGTCAGATTATCATCTTAGAATCTAAACCCTCTTCCTTTACCGTTGGGTGAGGTCACAAGAACGGACCTCTTAGGGTCCCTGCCCCCTCGGACCACCCGACCGCAGAGACCCCAGTGTGTCTCAGCCTGTACTGACTTCGCTGAATCGTCGTCGTCGTCGTCTGAACCCTTTCTGAAATGTCCAGCAAATCAACGTATAAAATGGGTTTCGTTCGTAGGGAAGGTATCGTATGGACTGTCACTGAGTGGGTGGAGAACATGGGGTTGGGGAGGTCCCTGTCTCGGGGGGGTTTCCTGTTCCGTCAAGTAAGGTGCACTTAGGACTTAACGACTTTTCAAAGGGAATGCGTTAGTACCACTTAACTCTAAAACAGAGAGACATTGAAGACGGGTAACCAAGATTAAACCAGTAGTCTACTGTTTAATACAATCAATCACAATCAGCGAGTCAGCACACCAGTAGTCTACTGTTTAATATAATACCAGTATATTAAGTTTGACTAGTATTATACGTTTAACAAAGTGTGTTACTTTTACATTTACCAAGAGTATGACGGACGATCCTTCCACTGAAAAAAGGATCTATTTGTAAAGAACAAGGAAATTAACAAGGAAGAAAACACCGAATACATTAACTCTAAGAAATTAAACGATCTCCGTCTTTTGGGTCAAGTTGTACCTAGGTAATTCCCTTTTTTTTCGTAACCGGATGTATTGACTTTTCAGGTCTCCTTCTCGTCCGGAAGATCGGGTCGGTCACAGTAGTCCCGGACTAGGGACGGGGCGGGNGTCCAAGGTGATCCTCTCTCTTCGGTGTTCCAGTAAACTTGTCCAATTTCAAGTCAGATGTCTTAATAAGTGAAAAGACAGTAGACTTTAACTGTGTCGTAACATTTGGTTGACGTAGAGTTATTCTTAATATTTTTTTTACTTTTTTTCTTAATAATCGATATCGGCCTATACAATTTGTAATCTAACCGATCCCTTTTCATCTCAGGATTTCTTACGTCCCTCTCACCCAAATACCTCGTCAGGACGGGGTCCCGACTGTCTCGTGGACTCTTTCTAGTTTCGTAAAGGTAGAGGGATGGATGTCAACCTAGGTCTGGAACAACCTTTCCCGTGTCGACACAGAGAGACTACCTCCTTGTTCGGTGACAGCACGATAAAGTTACCTTGAACGACCTTTAGAACGGGACGTTGAATGACCTTTAAATAAGGGTACCACGACCCCTTTCGACAAGTGCTCCTTCACATGGACTAACTACGGACGGGACAGTAAGGTCCATCGGACCAAGTTGGTCCACCTGTGGATAGACATGAGAAAATCCACCTCGACCATTTATGAATGGTTCATGTCGGATCTTTCCAGGTCCGTTTCTGACCAGATAAAGATTTTGAGAGTTTTCTTATTTTACTGTTATCCACAGAATGGAAACGTAAATTCGTAACGACGTCACCAGATAATATTAGTGGTACGTCTTTTCTAAAATCTTACAGGTGAAAATGTAAATACTTGTAGTCTAGTATCGTGTGTGTTATTTCGGGATACCAGAAGTATCAAATCAAGTCAGCGAGTCAACACAGACTGAGAAACGCTGGGGTGTCTGACATCGTGTGGTCCGAAGGGACAGGTAGTGGTTAAGGACCTCGAATGAGTTTGAGTACAGGTAACTCAGCCACTACGGTAGGTTGGTAGAGTAGGAAACAGTAGGGGAAGAGGACGGAAGTTAGAAAGGGTCGTAGTCCCATAAATATGTTTTTCCAATCCTTCACCTTAAACGATCATTCTTGGTACACACACGAGTAAGTGAGTCAGCACAGACTGAAAAACACTGAGGTATCGGACGGTTCGAGGAGACAGATACCTCAAAAGTTCCGTTCTTATAACCTCACATAACGGTAAAGGATGAGGTCCTCTAGAAGGACTAAGTCCCTACCTTGGACACAGAGGACGTAACCGTCCACCTAAGAAATGGTGACTCGGGGGTGACCCGTCCGATTCACCGAAGTCAACACAGGTTGAGAAATGTCGGGACACCCGATAAAGGAGGTGACACTTTCACTTTAACGAGTCAGCACAGGCTGAGAAACACTGGGGTCCCTGGGGATAGTCCGAGGAGGCAGGTACCCTAAAAGGTCCGTTCCCACGACCTCATCTAACGGTAAAGGAAGAGGTCCCCTAGAAGGGTTGGATCATTACCCTCTATTAAGAGGTGTATAGAAAGAACAAAGACGTACCGAACGTTCGTCTCTATGACTGAAGGAAAATAAGACCTAATAGAAAGAATCGAAGTAGATCCCTTCAAATACATCACTTCTCGGAACCTTCTATGTCTATCACAGAGGGACATTTCGTTTCTCGTCAATACGAATGTCAGGTGATAATTTTTCTATTACAGAGTAGACTTTGTTTTCCGTAACGCATATATGGGTAATATTTCCTAAGTGTAAAGAACAGGAATCAGAAGGGGGAGGACATTCAATGGGATAACACACAAGTCAACGATAGTCTAGGAGAAGTATAGTGGGACTGTCGACATAAAGAAAGAAAAAAATTTTTGACTTCATATTGCCTGAACATTATGACGTAATAAAGTCTACATACATGTTGTATTACTAAGTATAAGGATATATAAGGATTTGCTAGTGGTGTTCTTCAGTCAAGGGTAGACAGTCGTTAAATGCGAGGGTGGTCGTCACGTGTCCCCGAAGGAAAAGAGGTGTAGGAACGGCTGTGAACAATAAAGAACAGAGAGACTACTACCGGTAACACTGTCCACACTCCACAACACAGTGACACCAAAACTCAACGAAATATCGACCTAGTACCTTTTTCGTTCTCTCAAGGTCTTTTTGTAGATAAAGACGAAATAACTGATACGGTTTCGGAAACTGACACACCTAGTGTTATTTGACACCTTTTAAGAAGTTCTCTGTCCTTATGGTCTGGTGGACTGGACGGAGAACTCTTTAGACATACGTCCAGTCCTTCGTTGTCAATCTTGACCTGTACCTTGTTGTTTGTCTGACCAAGGTTTATCCTTTTCCTCATACAGTTCCGACATATAACGGTGGGACGAATAAATTGAAGACACGTCTCATGTAGTACTCTTGCGACCTGACCTTCTTTGTGTTCGACCTTAGTTCTAACGGCCCTCTTTATAGTTATTGGAGTCTATACGTCTACT
>SJYO01049755.1:9749336-9814374 GCA_006410555.1 Capra ibex
CTCAACTGAGTAACCTTTTCTGAGACTACGACCCTCCCTAACCCCCGTCCTCCTCTTCCCCTACTGTCTCCTACTCTACCGACCTACCGTAGTGACTGAGCTACCTGCACTCAGACTCACTTGAGGCCCTCTACCACTACCTGTCCCTCCGGACCACACGACGCTAAGTACCCCAGCGTTTCTCAGCCTGTGCTGACTCGCTGACTTGACTTGACTTACCCAACCGGTAGAGATACAGAAGAAACCTGTTCACAAATAAGTCCAGGAGACAGATAAAAAATTAGTACAACAAAAAAAAAATTACAACCCAACATACTCAAGAAATATATAAAACCTATAATTGAAGAATAGTCTATATAACAAACGTTTATAGAAAAGAGTAAGTCATCCACCTGAAAAGTAAAACAACTACAAAAGGAAACGACATGTTTTCGAGAAATCAAACTATGTCAGAGTAAACAAATAGAAACTAAAACAAAGTGGTCGGATTCCTCTGGTCTCGACTTTTTTTTAATGATTCTAACTACAGTCTACCACATGACGGTTACAAAAGAAGATCCTCAAAACACCAAAGTCTAAAATGACAATTCAGAAATTAAGTAAAATAAAAACGTATACCACATTCTTTCATCAAGTAAATCTAAGAAAACGTACATCGACAGGTCAAAGGATTGTGGGAAATGACTTCTGTGACAGGAAACGGTGGAAACAGTACCTAATTAACTGGTATATACGAACCCAAACAAAGACCCGGTAAGACAATGGAAGTAGACACACGGACAAAAACACGGACATGAGAGGACAAAACTAATGCCATTATAACACCATATCAGACTTTAGTCCGTTGTACTATGAAGATTGAAACAAGGAGAAAGAGTTTTATCAAAACCGATAAGTCCCTGAAAACGTTAAGGTATATTTAAAATCTTAATGAAAAAAGATCAAGACACTTTTTACGGTAACCACAAAATTATCCCTGACGTAACTTAAACACCTAACGAAACTCAACATACCTGTAAAAATTGTTACAATTGAGAAGGTTAGGTTTTTGTGTCCGGTAGAAAAGTAAAGAAACATAGTAGAAGTTAAAGGAAGTAGTCACAAAATGTCAAAAGCCCCAAATCCAGAAAGTGGAGGAACTAATTCAAATAAAGACCCATACAATAAGAAAAATTACGTTAATATTTAACTTAACAAAAGAACGAAAGAGAAAAAAAGAGAAAGAAGAAAAATTTAATACTTTTGTAAAACTATAATACGAGTTGATATTTTCGTAAATACTATTGTAACAATATCCTCTGAACCTTTTATGTCTTGTTTCAACGTATATCAAGGTGATATATGATGTTAATAAAAATTCATCCATTTAATTTTAAAAACAACTTCAAGGTCATAGTCTGAGAGTTTTTAATTATCTCACTTATATGCTTTTCATATTCGTAAACCGTCTGGACTTTTGTGGTACTTGGTTAAGTTGTAATAATTCTAAAGATGTTAAAAGTGTGTTGTCATCCTATGTTTAAGATAAGTTCAAGAGAATCTGATATTTGATCCTCTATGACCCTGTATAGGTCCCTGTATTTTTTTACCATGTTTTTAAAGTACCAGATTTCCATAACTTTAGTATGTCTCAGACAAGAGAATAGTGAGACCTTAATACAATCTTTAGTAATAGTTTTCTATAAACTTTTATTGGGTGTATAAAAGTTTACGTTACACAGTAAATGGTTCTCTCTAGAAACTGAATCGGTGACTTTCGGAGTTATTTCAATTTTCTGACTTTTTTGTGTCTCCCACTAACGTCTCTTCTTTCGTAAATTTACTCTTCAATTATAGTTTCGATGAATTTTTTGGGGTGCATAAACCTTCAATTTACAGGTGAAAATGTATTACCAATATAGATTCTTCGGTATTATTCATTTTGGTCTTTTATAAACATTGTCTTATTTTTACTTTTCTTTTAATGTCTTAAACAACGTACATCGACTTCGACGAGTTACGTCGATTTATGTTACACCTTAAAACTTATTTCCTATTACCTGTGATCGTTTTTTAAAACACTTTAAACTTGTTATGGACATGAAATCAATTATTATGATATAATGTACAATTAAAGAATACCAAAAAAAAGAGATGTCGTATCATAAAGAAATATAAGAGTCTTAACCTAATCTTCAAAGTCCCCCGTCTCAATTACCCTATGAAGAATAATGTCTAGGAGATTCTATCAGAAAGATTATTACACGATACACTCTAAGACCCACAAAGTGTATTCTTTAGTAAACCAGAAGGTCATCCGACTAGATCCAGTGGTAGATATGGAGGTAGAGAAATAATCATTCCTTTGTCTGACCATTTTACTTTTCACTGAATAGGTTCTAATACGTACAAACACACAGAGACCGAGGAAAATACACTATAAAACAGAGTCAACGTTCGTTAAGTTTCAACACATAGTTGTACAAGAATATACTTAAGAAAAGGATAAAAGAAACTTAATAGGAATAGGTTAGGGGACCCACCACCATTTTACGTAAGAATACATGAGTCTTTACCCTAGGATTTCTGGATTGTATACAACTGATACCGACACATTAAAGGGGTTATTCCTCCAGTTATCAGGTTATTATGGGTCATTACCACTGGTCTACAGGAAGCCCGGTCACCGTATACGAACTCTCTACCAACCTCTGAAGCGAAAAGACGGGACACTAGAGTAATCGTAGAACGACGTGGTTGTTTCGTACATGGTCTGTCTTGTACGAAGTCAGGTCGATGGTAGTTCTACGGAAGCACCTCGAATATAGTCATCTATTTTAACGTTACGAGACACTCGAAACCAAGTACCCGTGGTGAATAAACTCTTCGGTCTATCCAATAGATTCGTCAAAAGGTACAGTCCCTATATGTCACAACCTACATAAAGTCATTTTTATTATTACCGATTGTGTGTGACTCAAGAACGATGTAAGGTCCATGACAAGACTCACGAAAATATATAAATGAGTAAATTGGAAGTTTTGTTGGGTTATTTCATTCCATGATAATAATAGATCTGACTCTTCCATATCTTTGATTCTGTTTCTCACCAATTTAGGGAACAAGTTTTCGTAGTCACTGTCTCGACCTCGAACTCGAGTCTTTTAGACTCAAGTCCTACAAACGCAAAAACTTAGAAATGTGATAAGACGGGACGAGGGGTCACGGTCCGACATACCAAACTACGTTACCTGTTGACATGTAGTGTTGGTATAACAACAGGACAGAGGACTTGCTGTAAAAACCGAAGAACTACAAACAAAGTAAAAGGAGTAGTTCCACAGTAACCTATTATAGGAAAGACCTAGAGTTATAAGTCACAGTCGAGATTCTAAACACAACGATACTTTTTAAAGAGTGACTCGTGTTAAAAAGAATATGATCAACCATTTATTGAACATTGAAAAGGTCCGTTACACAAAGACCTTTCCTTCATAATAGAGTAGAGAGACTAGGGATGAACCTCAACTTTGGACGACCGACCGGACCGACCAGACTGAAACTCACTGTGCCCGTCCCTCGGACGAGTGGACATAGACACTTCCCGCTCGGTCCTGAGGACCTGGTCGGTCACCCGAGTCCTCGAAATAGGATTGTCCAGTAGATTTGTTCCATCTTACCTCCAACATTTCTGTCACCTTCGTCCCTCCTTGCCCTAGTCTTTGGTCACTTCTCTCCTCGTCCCTTTCGGCTGAGATTTCCTCGGAGACCTTCCGTAAGACTCGTTAAGACTCGTTCTAGTCTCTGTCCTTCGACAACGGTCTTCGGGTCTACACAACCTTACTTGGAGGGTTTGAAGTCTCTCTTCAATTTGGAAATGATTTTAAAAATCACTAAATGTATAAGGAATTTGTGTGTACATTAGGTATATTTGTCAAGACACATGGGAAACATGAATCACAATTATTTCGTAAAGACCCTTAGTTGCACTAGGTGTAAAGACCTAAAGACTTTCAAAGTGTCGTAAGGAAGGATACCGACAAACTGGTAAAGGACAAGGACTTAACCAAGGTCATAGAAAGAGATGCCCTGTTGTGAACATATCCTTGAGAACAGATGATTTTGTCGTAATGGCGTCCGTGTGTATGTGGACCGGATGAGTAGTACCCGTATCTTAGAACTGGGTTTATCAGTAGACCAGGTGGAACAGGTCGACAGGTGGATATTATTATTGGTTTCCGTAGGACCCTGAGCCCCGAAGTGTTTTTGAAGGTTTCTAACTAACTCTTTCTGGGTTTGGTCAAAAGGATGTGTACCGGTCGATCGAATATTCAAATTTACACAACATATTCAACGAAGATTTGAAATTTTGGGAGACCGTTGCCGATCAGACAAACAGAGACGATAAGTCATACTAAGAAGACGAACATAGTGTCTGGTCAAGACGACCAAAGTCAGGGAAGGAACTTTAGGTGACCCAGGATAACGAGAATCTTACTTTGGGTTCAAGGGTTGAGACCAGTTGTCTTGTTATTGGGAGGTTTTACAAGTGTACGATTAGGGACCTTGGGTTGACATGTCTTTTCTTCGAAACTTCTATTCTAATTTACTTCCGAAAACACTATCCCACTAATAGGACCTGATAGACCCACCTGGGTTATTTAGTATTCTTGGGAATAGTTTCCCTTCGTCCTTCCAGTCTCACTCTCTCTCTTCTACACTACCATTCACCTCCTCCCTCACTACACTCCGGTCCTAGGTTCCTTACGCCCACCGAAGATCTTCGACCTTTTCTGCTCCTCTGTCTAAGGGACGATCTCGTTTCGTCGTACGAAGACCCCTCGTAAAGACCCATCCGTGGTTCCGAGGGTGGAGTGTGAGAAGGTACAGTATCTTAATGTCAGAAGACTTTTAATAGTTGGTGTTACTTCTATACATAGTCGATGTCACAAATAATTCACGGTAGAAACACGTTTCCGAAGATGAAAACACATATTAAAGTCACCCCACTATCATCTCTTATCACGAGGGGGGTTTCTATACAAATTCAAAAGTGGGGGTCTTGGACACTTAACCTGAATAGAACTCTTTTCCAGAAACGTCTATATTAATTCCGAGAATTTTACTCTAGTAGAACCAAATTGAGGTCACTGTCTACAGGAAGGTTCTCTTTCCGGTTCCCTCTAAACTCTGTATCTTTTAGTGGTTCGTTTCGGTACACTTCTCCTTCCGTCTCTAACCACACTACGATGGTGTTCGGTTCCTTGCGAACATCGGTGGCCTCCAACCTTCTCCGTTCTTTCCTACGCGAAGATCTTAGAAGTCTCCCTCGTACCGGGACGGTGCTGAACGTCTCCGTCAAACCTGAAGACTGAAGGGTTTGACATTCTCTTATTTATAGAAAATAAAAATTCGGGTCAAGTACCAGTAAGTAATACCATCGGTGTCTTCCATTATGTTGTCAGAAGGACTCGAAGAGATAGTCCGACGTTCGGTAATTCTAGGACAAACGGATAGTGCCACGTCTGTTTTCGGTGGAATGGTAGACGAGGGAGGGGAGAGGAGGGTAGGGAAGACGAACTATAAGGACAGAGCGGAACGGGTGTGTGATTTCTGGGTAATCGTGTATGAAGAGATCCACTGATTCGAAAGTCATGAGTGTCATGTTGGCCGTACTTCTAACTTTTACAAACCGTTGGCACCTACCAACGGTTGAGCACCTACCAACGGTTCCACGGTTGACCAGTCTTGTCAGTGGTCGACGTCACTACCTCGTTTTAGGTCCTCCGGGGACGGTACGGTCCGTAATAAGGAAATGCACACCCTCACACCGGTGGTCTATAACCGTTCTCAAGACCACAATTAAGAAAAACAAAAATAAAAATAACTTCCTACCAAAGAAATGTTACAACACGATCAAAGACGACACGTCGTTTCACTTGGTCAACAAACATATGTATATAGGGGGGAGGGGGTGGGGGAAATTTTCTACAGGAAGGGTAAATCTCGTGACTCATCTCGAGGAACGACCACAATTAAGAAGTCAAGTCAGCGAGTCAGCACAGATTGAGAAACGTCAGGGTACTTGGTATCGTGCGGTCCGGAGGAACAGGTAGTGGTTGAGGGCCTCAGGTGGGTTTGAGTACAGGTAGCTCAGGTACTACGGTAGGTCGGTAGAGTAGGAGACAGCAGGGGAAGAGGAGGACGGGAGTTAGAAAGGGTCGTAGTCCCAGAAAAGTTTACTCAGTCGAGAAGTGTAGTCCACCGGGCTCATAACCTCACAATCGAAGTCGTAGTCAGGAAGGTTACTTGTGGGTCCTGACTAGAAATCCTACCTGACCAACCTAGAGGAACGTCAAGTTCCCTGAGAGTTCTCAGAAGAGGTTGTGGCGTCAAGTTTTCGTAGTTAAGAAGACGCGAGTCGAAAGAAATATTAGCACAAGGTTTTAGTTACGATACACCTGATAGAGAAACTCTGGAATGGTGTCAAGGTACCCGTTCCTTTGACTCCGAATTTCCCCAAGGTACCACACGGGCTCTGGTGCGTCCCTTGTTTGGTCACTGTCTCATTCCAGACTTCTGTCTGGCGGGCTGAGACACGAGATGACACTCGACACACTCGTTTCCGGACGTCTCTCAACAAAACGATACCTCATCCCTCATGTATCTTTCTACACAGGAACCAGACTCCTGTGGAGTCTTTTCACTTAAAAGTTGAAGTCTTTTACTACAGTCTCCCCTGTGGTCAACTAAGGCAGTAAGTCAGGACTGACCTTGACGTCCGGGTCCTTACGTAACCGGGACCCCCTCTCCCCCGTCCTTACACCCCGAGAGTGGGCAGGGGACGGGGTGTAGTCTCTCTCCACTCGAGACAGGAGGACCGTGACCAGTCACGGCTCCTGAGTCCCACACGTCTCCGGTTCCCTACAGACCCCCTCGGTCCCGACGTCTCCACTCCGGGACCCTTTAAAAGGACTCGACACTCCGCAGGGGTGTGAACGACAAAAAGGGACAGACGAGGAACTTGGTCAGGAGGCACTTCGAAACTGAACCCTTCCTGCGCACACGAAGACACTCGTTCCTCGTCTCTGACCCACTCTGTTCGTCTACACCTAGGAGGCGGAGCTTCCTCGGTTTACCTCGGTCTCTACTTTGTGCGCCCCGACCGATCTTTCTCCCTTCCCGGGCCACACGTCCTCTCTGCCTTCCTTTCAGGCCCTCCGGCGGGAGTCGGAGTCGTCCCTGGGACCCCGAGGCGGAGACTTACGGGCCACGAGCGGTCTGCCCATCCACCTTCCGTTTCACTCCCCCTGGAGTAATTTCGTTCCCGTAGCTGGTCACCCACTGGAGGGAGGACGGGGTAGTCTGACTCTCGGTAAAAACGACTTTCAGTCGCCGTCCTTGATGTATACATCCACGTGAACTGTCCTCGACAATTTATTTAGATCAGGGTTCACTAAGTCATAAGACAATGTAATCAATCAACAACCGCCTGCACAGTATGGTGTATGTTTTCGACTCGATAAAGTCACGGACATGAATACTCAGTAGAACGGGTGAAAGACACATATAAAAGGAGGTGACAAGATCTTAGCGGAAGAAAGTAAAGTACAAATGTTCACTCCTAATACGAGAATGGAAGTGGATGTAAGAAAAGAACGACACTCTAGTTTTATGGTCACTGTTGTTTTTCCCGTCTATACCGAAAGAAACTATCAAGTACCTCTAAATATTTTGATTGGAACTGTGATCCCGGAGTTGAATCTAGACTTTAATGGGTTTTCAATTATATTTACGGGAAGACTCTAAACGTCATTCGTTTTCGCATATAGTTCTATTCGAACGTAAACTTCCTGGATAGTGCAGTACACGGGTAGAACGTTTGACGATTCAGAATTTTTTAAAAAAAAATGTCACTTACCTAGACGAAATAGGTAGTAATGGTGTC
This sequence comes from Capra ibex, assembly GCA_006410555.1. Taxonomy (NCBI): domain Eukaryota; kingdom Metazoa; phylum Chordata; class Mammalia; order Artiodactyla; family Bovidae; genus Capra; species Capra ibex. The sequence continues at coordinate 9,757,264 of SJYO01049755.1, forward strand.
TTCGGATCTTTCAAGAAGAAAATTACAGAATCATAAACAGTTGTGGTTCTTCATCTCTCCTTTTTTTATTTTATACCACGGGGTTCTCTTCTACCCAAACATACTGATCCTTCTGGTGTTTGGTACACAAAGTAAGTGAGATATTAGAGACCTTCAAGAGGAAACTGTTAAAAATACAACAATGTAGTAGGATAGAGCCTCCGAAGAGGTGAATGAGGTTACACCATTCTCCTGTCCTCTTAATCTTTATACTTACTTTCCCTCTTATACTGAGGCACCTAAATCTTTGCAAAGAGGTAAAGGGGAAAAATACAATGGAACTTCCGAGATCCAACTAAGTCAGTATGACAAACCTCGACGTATCGTGTATGAGTCTGAAGGGGTAAGTTTGGTGTGCCGTTCTTCAATCTTCGAAGACTGAGGTGTCCTCAAAAAGACAGCCGGACGAGAGGCAAGTCCCCACCGGTCTGGAGCGTACTCCAAAAGTGTTCTGTGGTTCCAAAGAAGAGTCACCACAGGTTGGGCTAACTCTTTTCGGACCTCACGTCTCTCGAAGGGTACCAGTAAACAGGGCCGTCTACGGTTGGTCAGTTGTGAACTCCTTACTATGAGGAGTCGTCGACCTTTAGACCTCACAAGAGTTAACACTTTTACAAAAGATCTAAGACATCTACCACTAAAACGAGTTGACGGTCGACCCAACAAGAAAAATACCACTAATACGAGATACGTAAAACTCAAGTCAAATTGATATAAAACTTCATTTTGTATACACATAAAAAGTGAGCTCCACCGACCCAGTAACACAACCATAATAATTAATCCTCAGAAAGCCAACTTTCGTTGTCTTTTGGGTCGAAGTGACTGGATTTGTTACTTCCCTTGAGTAATTGAGTGGATTTCTCCGGTCTCCACCAAGTCCGACATCTATTCCGAACAGTCATAGTTCCAGAGTAAAGAGAAGGAGAGAGACAGACCGAAGGTGAGACACTAGACACAGGATCCCTCTGAAGGAAGTACCAGGATGCTATCTATGGTTTTCAGGACTCCAATACCCTAAGGAACAAGTGCAAGGGTCCTCTTTCATGTAGGAAAAAAGTCAATAGTTTATTTTAAGGACCCGAAGTAAGAAGACAACAACAAGTCAGTGATTCAGAACAGACTGAGAACCGTTGAGGTACCTGACGTCGTGCGGTCCGAAGGGACAGGAAGTGATAGAGGGTCTCAAACGAATTTGAGTACAGGTAACTCAACCACTATGGTAGGTTGGTAGAGTAGGAGACAACGGGGGAAGAAGACGGGAGTCAGAAAGGGTCATAGTCCCAGAAAAGGTTTCTCAACCGAGAGACGTAGTCAATCGGTTTCACAACCTATATATCACAGTTATAGTCAGGAAGGTTACTTATAAGTCCCAAGTAAAAGAAGTCCTGACTGACCAAACTAGAGGAACAGGTTCCCTGAGAGTTCTTAGAAGAGGTCGTGGTGTCAAACTTTCATAGTCAAGAAGTCACGAGTTGAAAGAAATCCCAGGTTGAGAATGTAGGTGTGTACTGATGACCTTTTTGATACTTTCACTTTCACAATCAACGTGTCAGGATAGACTAAGAAACACTGGGGAATCTGACATCAGACGGTTCGACAAAACAGGTACCTTAAGAGGTCCGTTCCTTTGATCTCACCCAATCCGTTCCTATGATCTCACCCAACGGTAAAGGAAGGAGTCCCCTAGAAGGGTTGGGTCCCTAACTTGGACCCAGAGGGAGTAACGCCCGTCTAAGAAATGGTAGACTAGGTGGTCCCTTCGAAACTGATGTACGTGGAGACAACTGTTCCACTACAGAGACGAAAAATTATGTGACGACAGATCCAAACAGTATCGAAAGGAAGGTACTTTGTTCACAGAAAACTAAAGTACCGACGTCAGCGAGAGACGTCACTAAAACCTCGGGTTCTTTTATTTTAGAAAATAACAAAGGTGACAAAGGGGTAGACATACGTCCAGTTCTTTTTTATCAATCTTGACCTGCATCTTGTTACCTAACCAAGGTTTAACCCTTTCCTCACACAATTCCGACATATAACAGTGGGACTAATAAATTGAATGTACGTCTCATGTAGTACGTTTTACGACCTGACCTACTTAGTGTTCGACCTTAGTTCTAACGGTCCTCTTTATAATTATTGGAATCTATACGTCTACAGTGAAAATTACCGTCTTTCGTTTCTCCTTGATTTCTCGGAGAACTACTTCCACTTTCTCCTTTCACGTTCAAGTCAAGTCAAGTCAAATCAAAGAGTCAGTACAGACTGAGACGCTGGGGTACCTGACGCCGTGAGGTCCGGAGAGATAGGTAGTTGTTGAGGACCTCAAATGAGTGTGAGTACAGGCAACTCAGTCACTACGGTAGGTTGTGGAGTAGGAGACAGCAGGGGAAGAGGAGGGTGGAAGTTAGAAAGGGTCGGAGTCCCAGAAAAGTTTACTCAGTCAAAAAGTGTAGTCCACCGGTTTTATAACCTCGGAGTCAAAGTCGTAGTCAGGAAGGTTACTTATAAGTCCTAACTAAAGGAAATCCTACCTGACCAACCTAGAGGAACATCAGGTTCCCTGAGAGTTCACAGAAGAGGTTGTGGTGTCAAGTTTTCGTAGTTAAGAAACCACGAGTCGGAAGAAATACCATGTTGAAAGTGTAGGTATGTACTGGTGACCTTTTTGGTATAGAAACTGATCTGTCTGGAAACAACCGTTTCATTACAGAGACGGAAAATTATACGAGAGATCCAACCAGTATTGAAAAGAAGGTTCCTCGTTCGCAGAAAATTAAAGTACTGACGTCAGTGGTAGACGTCACTAATACCTCGGTGGGTTTTATTTCAAAGAGTGACAAAGATGACAAAGGAGTAGATAAACCGTACTTCACTACCCTGGTCTACGGTACTAGAATCAAAAGACTTACAACTCAAAATTCGGTTGAAAAAGGGGAGAGGAGAAAGTGAAAGTAGTTCTCTGAGAAATCAAGAAGAAGTGAAAGTCGGTATTTCCACCACAGTAGACATATAAACTCCAACAACTATAAAGAGGACCGTTAGAACTAAGGTCAAACACAAAGTAGGTCGGGTCGTAAAGAGTATTATATGAGACGTATATTCAATCTATTCGTTCCACTGTTATATATCGGAACTACATGAGGAAAGGGTCAAACCTTGGTCAGACAAGATGACAACGAAGAACTGGACGTATGTCTAAAGAGTTCTCCGTCCAGTCCACCAGACAATAAGAGTAGAGAAATTCTTAAAAGGTCAAACAACACTAGGTGTGTCAGTTTGTAAAACCGGATCAGTTATTTCTTCTTTATCTACAAAAAGACCTCTTTCGATCAAATTTTGAGTTGTAATTTTTTTGGTTCTAGTACCGTGGGTCAAGGTAATAAAGACCGTTTATCTACCCTTTTTTTACCTTTGACCGTCTAAAAGAAAAGGACCCGAGGTTTTAGTGACACCTACAACTGACGTCGTTACTTTAATTTTCTGTGAACGAGGAATCTTCCTTTCATACTACTTGGATCTGTTACATAATTTTTCGTCTCTAGGACCCTGAAGGGACCACCAGGTCACCCATTCTACGGTTTGAGGGTCCTTCCCCTGAACCCAGACTAGGGACCAGTCCCTTGATCTAGGGTGTACGACGTTTCTTTCGGGTAAATTATTTATTTTTCGTCGGTTTATTTATTTATATTTTTTTCTTTTTTCGTCTCTGTGGTGAAACGACTATTTCCACGTATATCAGTTTCGATTCCAAAAATGTCATGTATACAGTCTCAATCTGGTACTTCTTCCGACTCGCGGCTTGTTAACTACGAAAGTTTGACACCACGACTTTTTTCTGAGAACTCTGAGGGAAACTATCGTTCTTCTAGTTTGGTCAAGTTAGGATTTCCTTTAGTTGGGACTTATAAGTAACCTTCCTGACCACGACTTCGACTTCAAGGTTTTGACAGGTGAACTATACTTCTCGGCTGAGAAACCTCTTCTCGGACTACGACCCTTTCTAACTCCCGTCCTCTTCTTCTCCTACCGTCTCTTACTCTACCAACCTACCGTAGTGACTGAGTTACCTGCACTCAAACTCGTTTGAGACCCTGTATCACTTCCTGTCCCTTCGGACTACACGACGTCAGGTACCCCAACGTTTCTCAGCATGTACTGAATCACTGATTTGTTGTCGTTATTTCGACTAATTTTCTTATCCTTAACGTCCTTTATAATTTTTCTAATTTCATCTTGTTGTTAGAAAGTATTTAAAGGAATAACAGAAGACAGGGATTAAAATATATCAATAGTACGGTATATTTGTTTAAATCACAGAAGGAGTGTAACATTATATATCGATGGTAGGTACCCCATGGTTTTCTCAGTCTGTACTGAATCGTTGATTTGTTGTTGTTGTATGAGAGGACGAATAGGGGGAAGTCAAGTGCGGGAAGACCAAGTCCATTCTTGACAATACCGGAAACAGACGGAGTGATTCGACCTATGTAGACGAAGAGGGACTTGATATGACCCGAAGGGTCCACCGCGATCAACATTTCTTGGACAGACGGTCACGTCCTCTGAGCCCTCTGTCCAAGATAGGGACCCAACCCTTCTAGGGGACCTCCTCCTCTACCGTTGGACGAGTTCATAAGAACGGACCCTTTAGGGTATCTGTCTCCTCGGACCGTCCGATGGCAGGAACCCCAACGTTTCTCAGCCTGTACTGACTCGTGTGTCTACGTAAACGGTGTGACTAGAAAAAGGATCGAGAAAGTTCTCGATGGAGAAAGAGTAAGAAGTTACGTTAACAGTAGAGGAATCGCTCCGACTTACTTAGTAGGAAAGATTTTATCGGTTAATAAAAGGTAATTTTTGAGACACTACCAAGGTTTTAAAAATATCTTCTAATCAAATCCCCGTGATTAGACCAACTGTCATACACTACCACCCTCCTCAACCACTACCGAAAGCAGATTCCTTGAACAGAATTTCTACATAAACGTGTCACTGAATGCATTATAATTCTACGATGGTTAACAGGAAACGTTCCTTCTCATTACCACCACCCCAACTACTTATAATACTCCAATTTCATAGGGGGTGACCCAAAGGGACCACCGAGTCACCATTTCTTAGACAGACGGTTACCTCCTCTGTACCCAAGTTAGGGATCCAACCCTTCTAGGGAACCTCCTCCTTTACCATTGGGTTAGGTCATAAGGACGGAATCTTTAGGGTATCTGTCTCCTTGGACCACCCGATGTCAAGTACCCCAACGTTTTCTCAGTCTGTGTTGAATCACTGAATTGTTGTTGTTGTTGTTGTTGTGGCATTTATCAGAACCCACTACAGTACCATGAAGGGTGCACATAAAGAAAATAACGTAAGATAGTGACAGACGTTAATAGTACAAATAATGGACAGAAAAGAGGGGAATGACCTTACATGTACCAGGAACAAACAGAAGGGACATATGAGATACGGTAAAAGGTGAGATTCTTGTTAAGGAGCGAATATCGTCAGGTCTCACCAAAAACTCATTTACTCACTTAACGGTAAATTTATTTATTCCGATTAAGTGAAGGGTGGACCTGGTAAAGGAGTTCACCTTCTACAGACACCTAATAAAACCAGAAGTTTAGGTGCTACTACATGTATAAACATAAAGATATGTATCTGTACCGATGGGTGCATCGAGTCAACCATTTCATAGATTGACGTTACGTCCTCTGGACCCAAGTGAAGGAACCATCTCTTCAAGGGGACCTCTTCCTTTACCGTGGGTAGGGTCATAACAACGGACCTCTTAGGGTACCTGTCTCCTCGGACCTTCCGATGGCAAGTACCCTAGCGTTCTCAGTCTGTGCAGAATCGTGATAGAATATGTATCTGCGTCCACCGCGATCACCATTTCTTGGACGGATGGGTCCGTCCTCTCAATTCTCTACACCCAAGATCGGGATCCAACCCTTTTAGGGAACCTCCACCCGTACCGTTGGGTGAGGTCATAAGAACGGACCTCTTAGGGTACCCGTCTCTTCGGACCACTCGATGTTAGGTACCCCAGTGTTTCTCAGCCTGTGCTGACATCATTAGTTCGTGCGTACACATGTATCTGTCATGAGGTAAAGACCCTTTCCTCTGACATAGTCCTAGAAGGATGTCTTTTCATCTCCGACCCTCTTTTCTTTTTCCATACGATCTCTACGATGCCTTCTTTTCATTCACCTTTTTTCAAGTCGTGAACCTCCTTCACTCTTCTTCCATGACACACTACCCTACTCCGGTAAGTATTGAAACGTAATAGTGGTTTTTCGAGACGTCGCAAAAGGTCTAGTTTTGTAGGAAAGGTTGGGAATCCTCAAAACTGGAGACGTGGTTCAGGACGACACTCGGACATAGAGAACGAGACAAGGGACGAAGAACCGACGGAACCGTGAGTCAAAATGAAGGAATACGCACTCAGTATTGCTTTGCCCGTGACTAACACACACGACTCCGGGTCAACGTCACCTCGTTCTGTTGACACGACGTTCCTCAAACCTGGAAAGGAGAACCAGGTCGGTGGAACGGAGAGAAGGTCTTGGACAAGACAGACAGGACGGACAGGACCACGGATGGTCCGGACCACCGACCTGAAGTCGATTCTTCATTTCTTTGGACACCCACCGTACCCGTCATCTCCGACGCCTTCTCACAACCCCCGCTGAAGTGTCTCAGTCTCCCTCTGGTCTACTCTTCGTGTCAGACCACTAACGTCGACTTACTGGTGAACAGTGTATTCTACATACTACTAACACTTGAAAGGAACAAACAAGAGTCAACATTCACATGTCTCTCCGTGTTTATACCTCCTCCAGAGAAACGTACATAACCGGTCCCTAGACACTTAGTCTGTATAGTTCCAAATTATATGATGAAGGACGGAAAAGTACATTCACCATTGTAAAACTGAGACAATTATTAAAGTTATTGTTGTTGAACCTTTAAGGCAACAACAGGAGTCACGAGAGTGACGGTTCCCGGACCCAAGGTAGGGACCAACCCCGTGATTTTAGGTTGTTCGGTACACCATTACAGGTTTTTTTTTTTCCCTTTTGTAAATGATGATGTTGATAATTGTGGTGTAAGTGTCACATGACCCGTGGACAATAAACGATTCACGAAATGAGTGTAATGGGGATTAGAAATATCAAGATCCCTCGTCCCTAATAAAAAGTGTAAGATATTTAAAATGATTATTCTTTTAACTCCATGTCTTGTCAATTCGGTAAATGTGTTCCAATAAATCAATTACACAGCGTCATAGTCTTAGACTTGGGTCCAGATAGATCGAGGTTTAACATTTTCAAAATTAAAAATAAACTTTTACTTAAAAATTACTTAGTACGAATTTAAAAAAGAGAATTATATTTGAATAACATTTGATACAAGTTCATTTGATGCTTGGTGGATAAATATGTTCATAAGATCTTTTTTATATAACGAGAAATTTCATCTAAGGGAACTATTATATACCTAAATTTGAAAGTCTACTTAAAAAACAAGGTTGAAGCGTGCAAGATATGAATAAAACTCGATCAAGATATTTACCATTCGAATGAGCTATTGACGCACAACTTCAATTACAAAATAAACGGCAAATGTCTACAATTACAACTCTTTATTCCGTAAGCAATATATTAAACGGTGGTGCCCGTCTCTTCCATTATACATTTAGTAAATCCTTAAAAAGATAGTTTTTTTCGTCGGTAACACAGAAAAACACATGCTCAAAAACTTATACTAAGTATGAAGTAAGTTTATGAATGGGTACTGCTGATACGGAACTCACAAAAAATGTTTTTATTTTGTTATACATGAATAATATCTTCTAACCATTTAATGTCTCTTCTTCTTTTCTTAGTACGTATTAGGATGGTTTCTATCAATTCATAAAATAGACCCAAAAATTAATTTTTCAATTCACAAAATGAAACATTCAGTGGAACACGTACTGTCCAGTAAAAGGGTATCGGTTCCTCGATACAGAAGAAAGGAACAGAAGAAGTTCCTTTCATTTAAATGAAAAACAAGTGACCACTTAATGATTATCTTTTTTTTTCATATTTTACGTAACAAAAAAATTAACCTCGACAGTCAGATCCGGATAAAACTCTAACCTATAAATTCTGTTAATAAGATCAAACCGAACGTAATTAGTCAAAATCAAGTCAAGTCAAGTCAGCCAGTCAGCACAGGCTGAGAGACTCTGGGGTACTTAACGTCGTGTGGTCCGGAGGGACAGGTAGTGGTTGAGGGCCTCAAGTGAGTCTGAGTGCAGGTAGCTCAGGCACTACGGTAGGTCGGTAGAGTAGGAGCCAGTAGGGGAAGAGGAGGACGGGGGTTAGGGAGGGTCGTAGTCTCAGAAAAGGTTACTCAGTTGAGAACCTTTTCAGTGGAGTGGAAAGCGTACTCCACCGGTTTCATGACCTCAAAGTCGAAATCGTAGTAAGGAAGGTTTATTTAGGGTCCCGACTAGAGGAAGTCTTACGTGACCAAATCAAATAAATTATGAAGTAGTATATCTATAAAATTGATAACAAAAAACCCCCTTATTGAAGTTTAAATGTAAAACGTTCTTATCTTTAGTATGGATATATAAGTATATGAGATGTGTTTAAGTGGACGATTATAAAATGAGGTAAATGAAATAGTGAATGTATCCACTAAAGAGAGAAAATATAAATTGGAGATTCAATATATATAATTAAAAAAAGACTTAATAAACGTCTATTCAATATGTATAGTATCAGGAAATGGGGATTTATAAAGTCACACATATAGAATTTTCATCCCTATAAGAGATCAATAATAAGAATCGGGTCTTATTATTTAAATTGAGACTACATTGTGAAAAATGGATCAAAAGACAAGTATAAGGTTAAAACAGGCAACTGGGTTACTATAGGAGACATCGTAAGAGGGGAAAGTCATAGTCAAGTCCTGGGTCGTGTACCAGTCTATGTCAGTATAGAGGAATAGGCGTCCCCCGTAACCAAGGTCCTTCGGGAGGGAGGGGGTGGTAAAGTCGTGTATGACTTTAGACGTCCACGAGTTCAGGGAACATATTTTACCGTATTATCAGTCTGGGGACATACGAGTCTAAACCGTAGACGTCTAGATCTCCCGACTGACATAACGTAAATCAGCAATGTAGAGAAAACGGAGAAAATTAGACCTTGTAAAGATGACGGGAAAAAGTCTTAAGCCGGGGAAGGGGGCTGAAATCTTTTATCTTACCGGTAAAAAAAAAAGTCCAAACAGAGTATAAAAAGGTGCTCAGATCCTTTTGTCAGGGGACAATAAACTCGACGGACTTCGATATGACCTCTCTTTACTAAAGAGGAAAAGAAGACGGAAAGTCTAGAGTGCATACACAGAGGTTACCGCCTAAAGTTGGACCTTGGTAAGTCCCTTTTCAGGAACCCCTTTTGCCTCAAGATCCAAAAGAGGGGTAGACGTGTCGTCTCACATCTTTCCCCACCGTTGCAACGATTTTACTTGTTGGCGACTGGAGGACAGGACCATCCTGGGCCCCTGTCTTCCTGTCGTTCTGTCACTCGCGGGACGGAAATCCTCGAATGTCAAGGGTCTGTCTGGGGGCCCATGAGTCTCCCTTCATGTGTCCCGCGAGAGAGTCCCGAGTCTCCGGACTGTCTTTTGTCTCCGGCGTCGACACACTTCCCAACCCACCCTGACAGATCCATCTCTTTACAAGCGACCTTCCTGACTCCGACTTCGACTTTGAGGTTAGGAAACCGGTGGACTACGCTTCTCGACTGAGTAAACTTTTCCGGGACTACGACCCTTTCTAACTTCCGTCTTTCCCTTCCCCTGCTGTCTCCTACTCTACCGACCTACCGTAGTGACTGAGTTACCTGTACTCAAACTCGTTTGAGCCCCTCAACCACTACCTGTCCCTCCGGACCGCACGACGTCAGGTACCCCAACGTTTCTCAGTCTGTACTAACTCACTGACTTGACTTGACTCTGACTTGACTCTATCTCTTTATCGACTCCGTCACCTGGGGTGTCTTGTTCTAGATAAAAGTTTTGTTGTCTTCCAGTTGTAGTGACCTTAAACCACCTCACCCCGTAGCAAAATTCTGTCTGTCTGATCATCTCCGACCCAACACGATCCGGAACATCCTGGGCCACTACTCGACCGTAAAACAGGATTCCCTTTCTCTTTACAATATGGGGTACACCGTGGAAACCCGTTTAATCTTCTCCATGGATGAAGAGTTCTGTAAAAGTAGAACAACTTTTTGAAGCCATTTTATGAAAATAATCTTCTTCTGTGAAATGACTGTCGACGGTCTCCTATATCTACTACTTATATTTTAAATGTGACGGAGTCTCCCTTTCCACGAGAAGGTATTCCGACAAGGTGATGATGTTGGACATGGGTCATATACCGGTGGACCCGCCCCGAACTATGTCGGACATACGAGAGACACGTCTCCCCTGTGTTTCTCTCCCCTTCTCTAGTCTATTTCACAAAACCTTCGTCTAGGATGTTATAAAACCTCCGTTTTCCTAACCAATCTCTTCTACCCTTTCCGCTACCACATCACTGCTGAGTAGTCCAAACACCCACCGCCACGGTAATGACTATACCCATGGTGACCCTTTTCTGGTCGTTCTTGTTTCTTTAGGTCATCGCCCGAAAGGCCCACCGAGTCACCATTTCTTGGGTGGACGGTTGCGTCCCCTGTACCCAAATTAGGGGCCAGACCCTCCTAGGGTGTACGACGCCTCTTTGCTCAGGGGCGCACGGTGTTGATGACTCGGGTGTACGACGCTGATGACTTCGGGCACGCGGACCTCGGGCACGAGGTGTTCTCCTCTGTGGCGTCACTCTTCGGGTCGTGGCGTTGCTTCTCATCGGGGACGAGCGACGTCGGTCTCTTGTCGGGAGTGTCGTCGTTTCTGGGTCACGTCGGTTTTTTAAAAATTTTTCATTTTTTCTTTCTTCACTTCCACTTTCAGCGAGTCAGTACAGGCTGAGAGACGCTGGGGTACTTGATATGTCAGGTACCTTAAGAAGTCCGGTCTTATACCCCACCCATCGGAAAGGGAAGAGGTCCCCTAGAAGGGTTGGTTCCCTAGTTTGGGTCCAGAGGGTGTACCGTCCGTCTAAGAAATGGTTTTTTTCTTTTTTCTTTTTTTAGGTCATCATTAATTTTCAGTCCATAAACAGTAGCAGGAGACTTACAAGACAAAAGTTGATTTTCAATTGGTTTGTGAACAGAAAAGGTTTTATGTATGGGAACTTTTTGAATCTCAGTTCCTATTATAGAAACGGAAAGTCCGAACATCTTAACCCAATTTGAGTTTAAAATGATCGTAAAGGTTCAAGGAGAATCCATGAGACGGTTTCTGAAATGTGTGAGATAGAGTAAAAGAGACCCACCGTTAGGTACTCCATCAAGGATAAAAATAAAAGTAAAATATCTCTACACTCCGAGTCTCTCTCTAGACTAGTGAGCTAAACTTGTCCCACGGGGTCAATGTTCAAGTTTAGTTCTCAACTAGTATGACGGACTCAACGAACGAAAAAAGTCGAAACAGTCACAATAGGTTATCCTCAGAGACGTCACTACCTTTATAAAGACGTGACAAGTCATCAATACACTGGAAATTCGTGAACTTTACACCGACTATACTGCCTCCTTAATTGAAAAATTGCTTCACTAGAATAAATGAATAAAGAAAAAGCCGGTACAACACGTCGTATGTCTAGAATCAAGGGGTTAATCCCTAACTTGGGTTCGAAGGACGTAACCTTCCGCCTCAGCGTTGGTAACCTGACGGTCCCTTCAGGGTCCTTGAATTAAAAAATAAAGAAAAACCAAGCGATCCAAGAAGACAGTGACGTGAGCCCGAAAGAAATCGATACCACTCGTCCCCGATGACAACCAACGCCACGGTCCTGAATAGTAACGTCACCGAAGAGAAAAACGTCTCGTGTCTGAGGACCCCGTACCCGAAGTCATCAACTGTAATGTCCCGAGATCTCACACCCGAACCATCAACGGTACGTACCCGAACTCAATGAAGTTCCGTTTCCTTTAGAAGGGTCTAGTCCCTAGGTTGGACACAGAGGACGTAACCTTTCACCTAAGAATAAGTGACATAGTGGTCCCTTTAGGGGGGTCCTTACTTGTAAAATTAAATTTATTGATGTGAACCGATTTCGCAATCAGCGAGTCAGCACAGTCTGAGAAAAGTTGGGGCATCTGACATCGGACGGTCCGAGAAGGTACCTTAAGAAGTCCGTTCTTTTGACCTCAGTCATCGGTAAGGGAAGAGGTCCCTTAGAAGATCTGGGTCCCTAACTTGAGTCCAGAGGACGTAACGTCCGTTTAAGAAATGACAGACTCGGTGGTCTCTTCGGGGAGTCACACACGTATATAATATATATAATAAAATATGTATTAATTAATATATATATTAAATGTAAATATCGGGAAGGGTACATGGTCCATGATACGACATGTTTATAATTGAGTTATAGAAGTATACTGCGACACTCCATCTATTAAATTTATAGGATTACAATGTTTACCTCTTTGATTCCGTTTTAAACCCACACCGGTTCCTGTGTCCAACAACAAGTCAGGGACAATCACAGACTGAGACGCTGGGGTACCTGACGTCGTACGGTCCGAAGGGACAGGAAGTGGTAGAGGACCTCGAACGAGTTTGAGTACAGGCAACTCAACCACTATAGTAGGTTTGTAGAGTAGGAGCGGTAGGGGAAGAGGAAGACGGGAGTTAGAAAGGGTTTTAGTCCTAGAAGAGGTTACTCAACCGAGAAGCTCAGTTCACCGGTTTCATAACCTTGAAGTCGAAATCGTAGTCAGGAAGGTTACTTATAAGTCCTAACTAAAGGAAATTCTACCTGACCAACCTAGAGGAACGTCAGGTTCCCTGAGAGTTCTCAAGAGGTCGTGGTGTCAAACTTTTGTAGTTAAGAAGACACGAGTCGGAAGAAATGCCATGTTGAGAGTGTAGGTATGTACTGATGACCTTTTTGGTAGCGAAACTGATCTACCTTGAAACAACCATTTCACTACAGAGACGAAAAATTATACGACAGATCCAAACAGTATCGAAAAGAAGGTTTCTCGTTCCCAGAATTAAAATAATTCGAAGTCAGTGACAGACGTCACTAAGACCTCAGGTTCTCCTATCGTAGACAGTGACAAAGGTAAAAAAAGGATAAACGACACTTCACTACCCTAACCTACGGTACTAGAACCAAAAAACTTACAACTCAAAATTTCATCGAAAAGGTGAGAGGAGAAAGTGGGAGTAGTCCTCCGAGAAATCAAGGAGAAACGAAAGAAAGACCGTAATCTTACCACTGTAGACGTATAGACTCCAACAACCATAAAGAGGACCGTTAGAACTAAGGTTGAACACTCAGTAGGTCGAACAGTAAAGTGTACTACATGAGAGACGTATATTCAATTTATTCGTCCCACTGTTATATGTCGGAACTGTATGAGGAAAGGGTTAAACCTTGGTCAAGTAAGGTACAGGCCAAGATTGACAACGAAGAGCTTCATGACGTAAAACCTGAGAAAAACAATTGATACTCCCGATAAGGTAAAGAAGATTCCCTAAGGACGGGTGTCACCATCTATATTACGAGTAGACTTAATTTAGACGAGTAAGGGTAGATAAAATTAAGTGACTAAGGATTTTATAACTCAAGTGAGAACGGTAGAGGACGAACTGGTGTAAGTTGAATGGAACTAAGTACCTGAATTGTAAGGCCCAAGGATACATTATCACAAAAGATGTTGTAGCCTGGAACGAAAGTCGTGGTCTGTGTAGGCGTAGACTCGAAGTAAAGACGAAACCGGGCGGAGAAGTGAGAAAGACCTCGATAAAGAGGTGAGAAGGGGTCATCGTATAACCCGTGGATGGTTAGACCTTCCCCCCCGAGTAGAAGGATACAGTATAGAAAAACGGAAAAGTATGACACATCGACCACTGTTTCGGTTTGAAACTCATCAGGAAAACCGACGATTCAGGTACGGAAAACAACAACAAATGAGTGTTTCAGTACACTGAAAACGTTGGGTCACCTGACATCGGGTGGTCTGAGGGGACTGGTACCTTAAAGGGTCCGTTCTTATGATCTCACCCAACGGTAAAGGAAGAGGTCCCTTAGAAAGACTGGGTCCCTAATTTGGGTGTAGAGGACATAACTGTCTGTCTCAGATGGTGAATCGGTCCTCCCTTCAGGGGTACTGTAAATACCATTCTATTTATTTATATAACCCTCCACTCTCTCCCGTTTGTAAAAATGATTATCCACTCACTAGTTTTTACAAAGGACAGCGAAATCTGGAATCTGTTGACTAGACTGTATCGTTAAGGATTAGAGTTTGAAATTTCCTTAGAACCTCCATTTAGGTAGGAAGAAAGGTGACTGTCTCCGACAAGACATACGTCTCCTCCTTACTCCGTTTTACTTCAACCCCATACCACTACCAACTTTCCTTGTAAACATAAACAGATGTCTATTGATGTCGATTGTGAACATTTCCAAAGACACTACCACTAAAGGATAAAAGGATAAAATTTTTAAGTAGGAACGGTCAAAACAAAATCGGTGGTTAAAAAAAAAAAATTAAAACAAAGACTATATAAGTTTGGCTTGTCCTACCGTCCACCTTCTAGACCCCTCCTGTTTAGGGTCTGGTTTTCTTTCAACCAACTTTGGTTCTGGACGAAATACAAGGGGTCCACCCACGAGAAAGTACACCGCACCCAAGACTACCGATGTTAGTTTCCATTTTTTTTTTTTTCAATGATAAAGTTTCTTTTCTTTTTTGTTTTTTTTACTTTTGTCTTTTTCTTTTGTATATTTTCTTTTTCTCCATAAAAAAGTTTTAGAACAACATTATCTAGTTGCCCTTTCTATTTTAAATGAGTTTAGATTAAAGACGGACAAGTGAAAAACAAACTTCACTGATACGTCAGAAGGGGTAGGGAGTAGTCCGGGTGTCAGGAATAGATGGAATCCGTAGAAAATGCAGAGGTGCCTGGGTGGTCGTGTGAATCGACACCATATTTACTTCCCGTGCAAGTTGGAATATATGGTAGTGACAAAGGTCCACACACTTCATGCAAACACCATAGTCTTTTAAAACCCTTTCTGGTCTTAAGATTCAGTCCCTTATTTGCGTAGTGAATTTTCCGACACGCCTCATACGCCCCATACAAAACGACGGCAGCAAAGGACACAAAGTTCGCCATCCTAAAAATCCCGTTCGTTCACCTTGTGCACTCCCCCGTCCTTGCCCGCGCGATTCTCCTACATCGTTTGTGCAGATCGGCCTGCGGAACCCGTCGATTTAGGTTTCGAAAGTAAAGGGCCAGCGCCTTTCAAGGACTTAAGGGGCGTCTCCGGGCAAGCCCCACTCTCCTTTCCCCGGGTCGGGAGGAAGGTAAAAATATCGCAGCAATTCGTGAAGCGATCCTCCACTTGGCAGGAAAGCCTCCCGAGCGGACGCGCGCCGTCGGGTCCATTTTCTGCAGCGTGCACATCGGTTAGGTGCAGTCCCGCGCGCGGGAGTTGAGGCTCGTCTCCTCGGTTAGGGCTCGGGGTCGGAGGGTCCGCCCACACCGGAGGCGCGACCGGGGCGGGGGAGCCCGGGCCGCGCGCCCTGCCGGGCCCGCCCCGCTCCCTCGTCCGGTCTTTCCCACCCCTCGCTCGCGACCCCCACACTAGCGCGGGCGCGGGCGCGGGCGCGGGCCGCACACCCACCGCCGCGCGAAGACGCGCGCGCGCGTCCCCTCTCCGGTCGGGGCCGCCGGCAACACCCGAAGCTGACCTCCCCGCCCTCCCAGTGGACGCTCGCAGACGCTGCGGGCGGGCGGGCGGCGCAGGCCTAGCGCGGCCGACGCGCCCCGGCGACCGACGTGTGGGACGCTTCGACCCCGCCCTCCGTTCCTCTCAGGCGCGCGCCGAGGGCCCTTCTCCTCTTCAGCCTGGAAGCGGCGACGCCGGCAGGCGCGGGCCGACCCATCCACTTGGGGCCCGAACCAGCAGCCCGCCGGGGGGCCTCCCGGCCCTCTTCTCTTCGCTTTGAAAGGGACGCGAAGGGGGGGCGCCAGGGGCCCGGCAGCCGCCGCGCCCCTCCACAGCAGCAGAGCCCGCCGCCGCCGCCGCCGCCGCCGCCGGCTGCGGTACAACCCCAGACACTCTTTGCCCCGCGAGGGCCCGCCGAGGGGCGAGGGATTCCCCGTCGCCGGCAGGCGGCCTCCCGAGCGCCCGGCGTCCCTCCCGGCGCGCCCACGAACAGGCCGGGCGCCCCTCCCCCTGGGGCTCCAGGCCGCTCTTCAACACTCCCGCAC
This sequence comes from Capra ibex, assembly GCA_006410555.1. NCBI lineage: Eukaryota > Metazoa > Chordata > Mammalia > Artiodactyla > Bovidae > Capra > Capra ibex. The sequence goes on from SJYO01049755.1 coordinate 9,773,716, forward strand.
TTCTGCCCACAGGCAGCAGCGGTGACCGCAGAACCCCACGGTCGCAGAAAGACAGGTCTTTCAAACTTCCCAGACCCGTAGTCCCTGGAACATTGAACTCGTCGCAGAAAAATACCCTAAACTCCGTTTTTTCTTTTTTTTTTTTACCGTGGCGTGCTAAACGGGACTATCTTCCCGACTCAGACTGCGGAATGAATAAACCTCAGAAAATTTCAGCATACGGTTTCAAAAAGAAATTGCATAAACAACCCTCCGGCTGTCGAACGACAAGTACGCTGAACTTATGGGGCACGCGAGAATGATGCAACATCATCATTGAACCCTCACACGCCACTTTTCTTGCCCGTCATACTTCCAATGTCTGTTGGTTCGGGAAGAGACATTAAGTATCTGAGCTAAACAACTAAAAAATCACGCAATGACTTCTTTAAGTCGTTTCTTTCGGTCCTGGCAAGTGACTCTCTTTCCCGTACACAACAAGGGAATTCTTACTCCACTTCACTAGAACTGTAACACTTCAAAAGGGGGAGGCAAACCAAGATATTTCCACGTACGGATGGCACAAGACTCGTAAATGTAAAAAGACATGAGGCCATCGAGTACCCCAGGAGCCCAATTAAGTCATAATTGCTTCCGAAGACAAAAATTAGAGAAGCCCAGGAGTGTCGTAACCTCCACTTACCATAACAATGAATAAACCTTTCGTGTACATTAGCGGAGTTTTTTATTTTGACCACGTGACTGGTTCCGTAGTTTTTTCTAAGTCGAACTTAGTCGGGTCATTTACTTACAGTTAATGATCAAAATTATTTCCGTAGACCCGAAGGTTTAAAGACAATTAACATAACTCTCGTAAGAATTAGTGTTTGTTCTATTTATGAAGTTGTACAAAACCTCTTAAAGAGAATTAAACATCCATTTTTATCTTGGAGACGAGTCTAAACTAACGACTATAAGAATCAAAAACAAAACAAAAAAATAACAGTCCACTAACGGTAATATGTATACAAAAAGACCTACTTTTCAATGGGTCTTATCTCCACTAAATTGATTACAGTGTTTAGATCGCTTGTTGAACCATAAATTGACTCCAGAATATTGACTTCGGAAGAGTAAAAAGAATATTGTATTGAAACGTCCTATGAATTGAGTAAGGGCACCTCGTCAAAGACAGGTAAAACAAAAGAGACAGGATCGAAGAGAAAGACTAAAATTAAATCAAGGAATCACTCACACACACATAAAGGATCCTTAAAGGGAGTAAAGGTTCCAAAATACATGACTCTAAAAAGGAGAATTTTTATGAGTCGGATACGAGAACTTTTGAAAAAACGTGTCAAGAGGAATAGGGTGAGAGAAAAGAGGGGTTCTTATTCAGTGAATAGATAGGTCTACGTAGGGTCATTTACAATGTAAAAAGACGGTACCGTGAAGTTGCCGTTCGCAATGTACTCGAGACTGACCGGAGAAGTAGGAGTCCCACGACTCTTGTACTACGAGTCTTTTCCGAACTTACCTACTTATGTGTATGTGAAAACCATTTATATGAAGTACTTAAAGAAAAATTCAACCCAAAGGTTCTCACTTTCATCAATCCAGAAAAGATTAACGGGGGGGGGAAAAAAAAAACTCTAAAATAGAATCATTGAGTTGATTAAAACCCGGTCCCCATGTCTTGAACTTATAAATACTTTAAAGGTTCATCTATATTAGTTTCTTCGTCGTCGTCACCTAGTCGTTTTTCTATCATTAGTATGAAAATTTCACGTTGACATAAATCACAAACGTGACCCATCTTTATCAATTACGGAATTTTTAAACTTCGAGTACAAATATGTAAATTCAATAAACTACCTTGTGGGATTAAAGAGAACAGTGAATAACAAAACGATCTTAACAGAATCTTAAAACAAAGTCTTGTAGAACGAATAACCTTTTGCATTTGTAACGAAAAGACAAATACTTAAATAGAAACCTTGGTCGAAACATGTGGTCGACGCACGAATTATCGTTCCACATACAACCGAATTCACTTATTTTACATGAGGCATCTATGTGAGAGTGTCACGACAAAATTTAACGTTTGGGAGGGATCCACCACAAGACATTAAGACATTACTTTAATGACATTTTAAACCCCAATTAAGGAACAAGGGTATTAAAAGAGAGGTAAGTTGGGTATTTAGTGTTTGAAACACGAAACGAACCCTCACCCTCCTCTCCCCCTGGACCCTTCTCTTGTCTTCCGTAAGTTCATCAACGACACTCACGATCTCTTTCGTTCAATGTACATCCCACCTAACCTTGTTTTAGTTTGGTTTGGAGTTAAGATCGACCCGAGGTAAGATCGAACACTGAGAACATAGAACTTGTCCAGTGAAGTAAATAAATTGGAAGTAACTTGAATAAACATTTTACCTGTGTCTTTGTAACCGGAGGGTCACAAATGATTCTACAAACACCTTCACGAACCACGTCCTACAAGTCATCCAATTAGTCGTTTACTCGTGTCACCGTCACTCAATATCCCTTCCTCGGAAATCTTTATGGATCAAGTCAAGAGTTGAAACCGGCGTGTAATCTTAAGGGGCTCATCGAAGAATTTTTATGAACTACGAACTTAGGGTGGGAAGTTGTTTAATTAATGTTAATGACCGAAACCTTAGTTTCATATCCATCGAAACGGTGAAAAAAAGAAAAAACAGAGAAACAAAATTACACGTCAGTCCCAACTCTTGGTAAGTAAATTAAGTCAGAGAGTAGAGGAATGAGACAAGTAAAACACCAACTTATTTCACGTCTCTCTCCAATTCATGGTCGGTTTAAGGACAGTCCAATCTTTCTTACTTAAACCTTCTTTCACGTCACGTGTCTCTAATTTCATTATCAATGGAAATAAAGTCCGGTCTTTCCGGTGTAAGTCTCGATGTCAAGTGATTCAGGTCCCTGGAAATAGAGGTAAAATGTGATTACTGGATGTACTTACTGACACAAGAAGTTGGAACAGTAGTAAATCTGGAGTCCAGAGTTTGACACTGGTCTCTAACAGTAAGGTCTCGGACAGAAACATAAAAAGGTAGGATAGGTCACTTGGTTCAAAAACAGGAGTACCAGTGGACGTCAGGAAGGGTCCGACAATCAAAAGAAGGAAAAAGGGTTAGAACTTAAGACATCAAGTACATGATACTTGGGTGATCATGGTGTGTCAGGAGGAGAGGAACTGGAATATAATAACCAGTTAAAAGTTGAACATTTATAGTGGAAAGTGAAAAAGAAGTCAGGGACGGATCGTGGGGGCTTTTTTCGTGTAGCTAGTACTGACAATTTATAAACAAAAGGTCGACGGACACACAATCAAGTAAAGATTAAAAAAAAGTAGGGTTTCAACTGAGTAAAAGAAATAACGGAAAAGAGAGGATTGAGTCCAACGATTTGGGTCAGAACTTTGTGAACTGACAATTGTCTATTGGAACGAAGGAAGATACCTAAAATACTACACTTAAAAGACAAAAGAAGAAACGTAGTTGAGAAAGTAGAAAAAAGAAATCTAAGGTAAATTACGAAATATGAACAAAACAAATTTGTCATCAACTTCTTTTTTTTGAAGAACATAAGAAGACGTAACCGTCCACCTAAGAAATGGATGACTCGGTGGATCCTTCGGGGATTAATATGGGTATTAAAACACAAGTAAAAAGATCTATAAGAAACATAAAACAATTAAATTTTGGGTAAAGAAACAAATACTCTTATACAAGTTATATTTTATTAATCCGTCATAGTTTTATAAAGTGGGATCATAGTTATGAATCTCTATTGGTCATCATGACTTAGAAACCACCCACAGAAAGGTCTTAAATTTCTTTTTCTCAATATAACATACACGACAAAGTCAAGTCAAGTCAGCGAGTCAGTACAGGCTGAGAAACGCTGGAGTACTTAGCGTCGTGTGGTCCGGAGGGACAGGTAGTGGTTGAGGGGCTCAAGTGAGTCTGAGTGCAGGTAGCTCAGGCACTACGGTAGGTCGGTAGAGGAGGAGCCAGCAGGGGAAGAGGAGGACGGGGGTTAGGGAGGGTCGTAGTCTCAGAAAAGGTTACTCAGTTGAGAAACGTACTCCACCGGTTTCATGACCTCAAAGTCGAAGTCGTAGTAAGGAAGGTTTCTTTAGGGTCCCGACTAGAGGAAGTCTTACCTGACCAACCTAGAGGAACGTCAGGTTCCCTGAGACTTCTCAGAAGAGGTTGTGAAATCTTCGAAAATAAAGTATTTGACGGCATAAATTGTCAAAAGGTGAAATTTATAATTAGACAAAAGAGACTTCACGATAGATTTTTAGTAACATACCTAAAAAAAACAACTTGCAAATCAAAAAAAGACTGAAAAGTCGTAATATTTGTTTCGATCTCACTTATAGAAGTACACTTGTTGAAACATGTGACCAGATTAATAAAAAACGCATATAAGAACCTTCATCTTACCACCTTTGAAAAATTTCACGAATGTAACGGTTTTTACCGTAAAACTTTCCGATAAGGTCATATGAGAGTTCTGACACGTACGAGTAAAAGAGGTGTAGAATCCACTTATTATGTAGTAAATTTAAAAATAAAGTAACTAATCGTGACTCTCGGTTACAAAAGTAAATGACCAACAAAAGTAAACAAGGGACTATCGAGTAAACCATTTCTTAGACGGACGTTACGCCCTCTGGACCCAAGTCAGGGATTCAACCCTTCTAGGGGACTTCTTCCCGTTCTGGTGGGTGAGGCCATAAGACCGGACCTCTTAAGGTACGAGAGATATCAGGTACCCCAGGGTTTCTCAACCTGTACTGACTCACTGAAAGCGAAAAGTGAAGTAAACAAGGAAACCTTTAACGGTAAACATAGAATGGGTAAAACCCCCCCCTTGTAAAAGGAAAATAGAGTAACTAAATACCCTCGGGAAATATATAATTTTTACACCAGGAAACGGTGTAACACGTTGTCAAAAAGAAATTGAAATTAAGAGGGGAGGGAGTCACAACTTCAAATTTTACAAATTTTACATCATTTTACAAAAGAAAATACTATAAACCGAAAAATTTTTTTTAACCGACGTACTTCAGAGTCAACACCGTACGTCCCTTGAAGTAACACCGCCGCGTCGGAGGCATCAATGTCACCGGTCCGAAACAACGAGGTACACCATAGAATCAAACCTAAGAATCGGTGACTTGGCGGTCCCTTCAGGAATATAAACCAAAAAATTTACAATATAAATCGGTAAGGAAAGATCCCGATCTTTAAATCCAAGACAAATAACGATAATCTCAACTACGGTGTCCCTTCTGAACAAAATGTCGGGGGATGATGGTGGGGGTTCTCAAAATAAAAAGTCCTATTTGAAGACACCAATTTTTAAGGTCCCAGTTTTGGAGACGAAAGACTTTATGATGATATAGAATGGAAATCAGGAACTAAAAAAAGGGGTGCAAAGGGTCACGAATAACACCGGAAAACCGTGTTACTCAAATAAATCAGAGACTCTGAACATCCTGTACACTCTCGTACAACTTTTCCACGAAACACGAGAGAACAGAGGAAGAAAGAAGAGAACGAAGAGGACGAAAAATTTGATCCGTAAGGGGTTTCCAATCAGGGGACAGGAGAGGAGAGTAAGTGTCGTCGTTGTCAGTAGAGAAGTGTCTACTGAGAATTTAGGGAAATACAGGACCTCGAAGGACGAAAAGAACCACAAAGACCACACACTATCTACAAACAGACTATCTATGGGACTTCCATGAAGTTCTATTCATACAGGGTCTTACTAAAGAAGAGGGAGGACCTTGTTTCGATCGTAGACTAGACGGGTTACCTAATATGAATTTGGAAACTTCAATAGAATGTAAGTCAAAGTTTGTGTAAGTGAACCATCGATTTCGGAAAGACGGAATGGAGTCATTAGAGAGAAAAAAGGTAGAAGGGGAAAAATAAAGACTACAGTTTAAACACCGAATCTGAACAATGGAAAGCAATTCTCTTATAACATTATATGGGAACGGAAAAAAAAAAAAAAACGGAAATCATAACGCATCAGAGTAGTACACAAGACGGAGACACACGAATGATTATAAAAGGATCAATTTTTGGAAGCAGAAGGGTAACGGATATATCATTTCAGATTCGACCAGTCAGACTACGAACCAAAGGAAACATAAAACCGAGAAGTGATAGAACGGTCTAAAGATGAAATGGCGATATGTAAGGGGTCTGGGACGAAGGAGGTCGGACCCGAGTCAATAAAGGAATAACATAAACTTGTGGTAGTAGAAGAAATAGAGAGAGAGAGAGAGAGCATTTATCAAACTGAAAGCGAGATTCCGGATCGAACTTAAAGATCAGTAAATTCTCAACAAAGATTTATAAGGGAGACTAGTTTCAATGGAGGGTTGGTATTAGAAACGGGACTCCAAAGTAGTGAGAAAAATAAAAAGATTAATTTTTTTAAAATACAAAACCAAACAAAAAGGAGACGAGGAAATCTGAAACGTACGTGTCTAAACTCCATTAGTATAAGGAGGCAAGTATCGTGTACCATACGCATGGTTTGTGAAAGAACAAAACAAAGGAAGGAATAGTCACAGAGGGTAGGAGAAAGGAAACCTTTGTATGGGACTACATATTGTGTACTTAATGTATATAGACACATACATTCGAACCACTGATGAAAAGGAGTGTTTTTAACACTCAAAACTCATGAAGTTGGAAACATGTTTCACTAGTCATTTAAAAAAAAAATGAACTTTAATTAACTTTTAACGACTAAAATGATCGAAGGTATGACGAATGTGATGCTTGGGTCCCTAAATTGAAGTCAAAATGAGGAGGTGTAGATTAATCAATACCGTCAGGACTTGGAATGGTCAAAAAAGAAAAGGACAACGTTTGAAGTCTGAGCGGAGTTGAAAGGGGAAAACATCATTAAAAAGTCGACCCAGGACGAAAGTCAGAGAGGAGAGACTTTAGAAAGTAACAAAGGTGTCAATAGAATCTTCTTAGGTCTAGTCTAGTCCGGTGAGTAACGATTCCGAAACTTTTCTTGGGTGTCCTTAGTTGTTCTAGAGAGGGGACAAAAAGAGGTGATAAAAAGGTGATTCATTGAAGAAGACGATTTATTGAGGATATGACGGAGAAGACGTCGACATGTGCATTGAAAAAAAAAGGTCCCCTCCACCCCCTTTGTGAAGTAAAATTTTTAATCCTCAGGAATGTCAAGAAGACTAAAATTTTCGTTCCTCACCTCATGTACATTGAAAAAATGTTGTGTAAAAATGAACATCCCGAAATACGGAATAGTAAAAAAACCAGAAAACTTCAAATTGAAAAAAAAGGGTGTTGGACAAAGTTCACAAGTGGACGATGTAAGAAGGAATGGTGAAAAATTTTAATATCATAAATAAAGTAACACAAAAAATAACTTTGAAAAACCTTTGTACAGAATTAAGGGTCACAGACCAAGTAAGAAAATAGGGAAATTATGTTTCGTATTTCAGAACTTAATTACTCTAACATTGATGACAATCCCGATATTACCCATGACCGAAATAAAAAGTTTATAATATGTTACTAAATTGTCGACAGTCGTGACATGTCGACGGGAACATGTTTATGAAAGACTTTACTACGTCAAAAAATTAGACTTTAAACAACTACTTTTATACGTATGTAGTAGTAAAAAATAAACGATTGATTTGTCGACACGAAAAACCGTTCTCTTCTTTAGTAAAAATATATAATAGTACTCTAACTCTGAAATTTTTGTCCTAGACGATACGAGTTGTGAGTCTTAAGTATTAATCTATGATGTCAATATATCTGGTCTTGTAAACGACATTTAAATTTTAGACACCCGGATCACTTCGTAAACTACACACCCCACACCAAGGACAAAACACACTTTTAATCATGATACTTACAGTTTTCACTACAGAAACTAAAAATATTTTGGGTTCTAACTCTTCAACGACGGTGAAAATTGACGAGTCACGTGTAACGACCATACATATACGTTAGTTAAAACATCCGCGACAACCCTTATGTTTCAACATCCTTTACTACAAGAAAAAAAAGTCTTTGGAGGTTTAGACAACTTTTATTCGTCTGTATCTGTAAAAATATTTTAAATTATTCCACATTCACGGTATTTTACCATGTCCACTTTGTGGTGCACCGTCACTCCAATGACTTGACTGACTATTCCCAAGTCTCATCGTCCACTTCCCCTCCTTCGGGTCTCGCACAGGACCCTTATTGACCATCAGACTAAACTAATATTCTCTTGTATGTCTTTTTCCGTTTTGACTTTTCTATCCGTCCGACTCCGAATTGACTTCCCGAAATGTATGATCTAATTCCTAAACCCTAAACTAAATCAACCGGTCCCTTGGAAATCAACAACTTATCTCTCAATGGACCAGTGTCGATATCAATTTCTTATAATTACAACAGAACACACTACACCAAATTTACGTTTAATTTCTGATCTGAACAAAGTCGAACTCAAGCATAAGAAGGGGAGAAATTTCTGGCAAAAAATTTTAAGTATCACACTGGGAAGACCAAAAGATTTAATTAAAATCTTTTAGAAGTTGACACCGAATCAACAAGAAATATATGGTACCACTCAAAAAGACAGTACGGATTGGAAAAACTTTGACGGAAATGTCTCTGTAATTTAATCAGTATCGAAATGAAAAGTGAAGGACAATCACAAACTTATTAATAAAACTCGTATAAATTATGAATAATGGTATATAAAATCCAAAGAACACAGAAGTCACCGAAAGGGGTTCACGTATCATTTCAGGTGTACTTACCTTATAAATAAAGACTTCCATCGTTTCATATTACCTTTTGGTACCTAATTTTTTTTTTTTTACCGTAGGATCACCTTTCCCCTCCCTTTTTGAAACAGAAAAGAATAACTATCTAATTCATGTAAAATAATTTTAGGGTATAAATTAAACGGTGTACAAGTTGACAAAGAACGAAATAATAGGATCAAAAAATAACTAACAGAATGGATCTTAAAGGACTAATAATTATTATTAAATAAAAAATAATTATAACTATAATAATGAGTCCTTTAAGATCCATTCTTAAATATATATCCATTTAACTATATCCATTCTTAACTATATTGAAAACTTTCATTTTGGAAAAACAGGAAACGAATCCACACATCTTATTAACACATAATCCTCTCCCTATCAGACGACATTGTGAATGTGTAAACGGGTTCCTCCTACATGGAGACTATCAACGACGAAAAATTTTTATAGAAAAAGGAGGGACGAAAGGACAAACACAGAAACAAAGGAAGATGTAAACGACATCAGACTTAAGTCGTCATTGTGTCTAAAATTTTACAACCAACTACAATTCTGTGTCAGTTTTTAAACTAACTTTTAATTAAACATCCGTTCATTCCGAACATCACTCGAAGGGACCACCGAGTCACCATTTCTTAGACGGACGGTTACGTCCTCAACACCCAAGTTAGGGATATAACCCTTGTAGAGGACTTTTTCCTTTACCACTGGGTGAGGTCATAAGAACGGACCCTTTAGGCTACCTGTCTCTCGGACCACTCGATGTCAAGTATCCCAGCGTCTTCTCAACCCGTACTGAATCACTGATTTTTGTTTTTGTTGTCAGAACATCATTTGGGTCCTCATACTAAATAGATAATATTTCTGTCTTTCCCGAAACGTCTAATAAAATAAGTTCCACCACCGACCACACCCACCCACATCTCACCATCGAACATACTTTAGAGAATAAATCACGGACTCGACTCTAATCTTAGGTCCAGAAAACCAAGTATCAAATAACAAAGAAGACCATGTCACGCGTCAACTTACTCATGAGTAAGAGTGACTGTATTCTACAGAACCTAAGTTCATTCTTTAATCTACTAAAAAACAAAATTTGAGTGGACGTTCTCACTCTATGCTTCATAACCAAAAGTCATTCTTCTTGACCCGGTATCATAAGACACTGTCAACCTGAGCGAAGAGTCAACATTGATCATAAGAAGGAAAATTCTCTCAAAAACGGAGTAGATCATAATGTAAAAATTGTCCACCATCTGTGAGGTAACTTCTTGTATAATTGAAATCTTTTTTCCAATCGTTTTCTGATCTCACTTTGAACCTGTTAATTTTATGTCAAGAACAGGTGTTCTTTTGAAAAAAACTTTGAAACCTACCAAATTAAAAAATGTTAACCACATATTTCGACTGAAGAATTTCCAATTCTCCTAAAGAAACAAAACAAAAGCCATACGAAAAGGACAAAATGTGATACTTAATTCCGACGGTCTGTGGTAAACGACCCTTTCTTCTGTTCCCTTCGGTACGCCTCTTGACAATCTTGCGCACGACGCGGCGCGAGTCCGCACAGGAGGAGACGCCGGGCACCCGACGTTGGGCGGTCCAAGGAGCCAGGGACCTTAAGAGGTCCGGTCCTATGGTCTTACCCGATCTTACATCTCCAGGGACGTTACCGACCTATACCCTTCTTTGATTGTCTTTATAGTCATGAAAAGATTATTACTTAATTTTTTATGTTACACCTTGTCTCTAATCTAAGTTTTATCGTTGGTTTCATACTTCATGGACCCTTAGATACATTCATTCATTGTACTATTAGAACACTATGCTTTGGATGTTCTAATGACCCGGGTAATTGGGTTCTAAATTTTGGAACCCTTCTCTATCATAGTTGGACAATCCTTGTAAACTTTAATATTTCCACAATTAAATAAGGTTCAATTAAATACTGATTTTATACTTAAGTAGTTTTAAAGTCACCTAAACCAGACAAATAAAAAAAGTAAATTAATAACATTAAATTGTACCAAGATTTGGAACCGACGTGTCATCTTAATTAACGGACCCCTTAAAATTTCCTATAGTCACATCCGGTATGGGGTGTATGGAATCTGATTATTTTAGTCTTGTAGAACCCCTCTCTAGATCTATTGGTACAAAGAATTGGTATTTTCCAATAGTAGTGTCAGATAACCAAAGTTAAAACCAAAAACTTAAAGACAAAATTAGTCAAGATTAATAAACATTACTAACTATAAATATATAAAATAATAAAGAATCTCTAAAAGTTTTGTTTTTCTTTAAAATGAATGGTTTATTGTATCGAACACTAATGGTATACCCGAATAATCTGTACATATTTAGATTCTATGTCATGTCCTAAAATCACTAGAATAAAAAGGAAATAGAACTTCGTAAAATGATAATCCTTAATAATTGTCGTGGGGGGGGATTTTCTTGTATCTTCATTAACGGATCTTCCTACTATGTCACTATTTTATATAGTGGTGGTAACGTGGTAAAAAGTCAAAATAATAATGTAATTGGTTTCATAACGTAGTAAAAAGTTTTTCTATGTTCTCGTCAAACCTCTACGGGAAGAATCAGAAAAGACAAATAAAATTCGAAAGAAAGCTGTATAAACACTTATATCTAAAAAGTAAAATGTAAAAGGTATATTACTGTTATTTTCCTGTTTTGATATGTAAAGTCTCACTAATCTGTTCAGTCTTCTATTCACCTTTCTTTTCCGATGTGAATCTGAACTACTACTACCATTTCGTAATAATCACTTTAGAGTCTGACGTCCAGAAGTTGACTACTAAAAGAGCTGCTAAAGAGTCTGAGTGTTAATTAATCATTTGTTATAAGGATTTTCGTTTACCTTTATAATATCTAAGTACGAACTATTGAATACTCGTCAATCGACGTAAATTTCCTATGCAGAAAGTAGGAAACGTTTGTATGTCTAACAAATGTAGACATACGTAAGTTATTGTTTGTACCTTATTCTTTAAACGATACAAATTTAAAAATATTTCTAACAAGAACACAAGAACTTCAATAATAAAAAATGATAGGGAAACAAGTGTAACGACATTCAATCAACATTTACTGAATTATATCAGTTTCATTTACTTTTCTTATAAAACCTAGGTCTACCATGTAACTCTACTGACAAGAAAGACCACAAGATTTCCAATCTCGAAGGGACACCAAAGTCCGTCGATTCAACCCTTGGTGACGAGACTCATCTACAGTAGACCTGCTTATTCGTCTCCTCCAATCGATTTTGTACATTTTACAATTCAGTACCCTTTATGAGATCCGACTAAAATGGTCCACGTACAATGACTGTTTCCTTAATTTTTGTCTCATTTCCTAATCTGGTCTGTCGGGACTTCATCACAATATTATGACATATTTTTAAATTATAATACCTTGTAGTACTTAGTCATCTAATCTATTAATCATGGTTATTTATTATCGATGGTGTACAACTGATGAACGAAACTTGTAATAAATGTGTAGAGGAAATTAGGAGAGGACTGGATCGATAATTATAACGGTAAATATTCACGCCTTTGGACTCCAGTGTGTCGTAAACTACTAAGGTCTCGTCAATCGTAGAAATCTTACACTTATAAACTTTTCTTTTTTCCCAAAAAATGGATACGGTCTTATTTAAAGTCCACATATTTTCGTAATTTACATTTTAAGTACAGTATTTTGTCCTATGATTTATCCTTGTGGGCCATAGACCTATTCTTTTCAAATCCTCATTACCCCTTTTTTTAGTGTTTCCTTTTATATACATTCATATTGATGAATTTTTGAGGGAGATACAGATTGTGGTATTTGTTTTAACGTCTTATTATATGATCCTTTTCGTAACTCCATTTACCCAATTATCGGAAATACATATTATATGTCTAATTATTAATTTATATACTTGCATCCTTATGTCTACTCATTTGTATAATCTTTTACCGACCGGAGTGATCCATCGATATTTTATTTTGTAAGTTAATTTAACTTTCAAGAGAAGAAAGGACAAAGTCCTGTAAACAAGTGTCATAATCAAGGAAACATTTCGACTGAGGAGTAGGAAATTCTGGGTCACACATCGTGATGGAGTCCCTTCAGAAAGTTAATAACTTATTTACTCAAAAAAGGGATCTAGAACCGTGTGACAACTAAAGGAAGTAACGTGAAGTGAGAATCTTAGTGGACAAGTAAATGAATGACAGAAAGAAGAGATGATCTGAGACTCGAGACTCTCCTTTTCTTATTATAGGCCGTAAATCCTTCATAAGTCATTTGTCAAAAACTTACCTATTTGTATTATTTATTTTCATATTCTTTACTTATTTTTTAGATGTAAATTTTTTTAGATGGGACGACTTTAAAAATTTCCTTTTATAAGACACACTCTGTTCTACCCAGCCCATGTCAGTGACACGATGCACCATTTAACCATGACGGCAAGTCTTACCTTTAGGACATTTTCCGTCGGACGCGAGACTTGTAACCACGGAAAACTGGGTCATTAAAAAGAAGAACCTTAGATAGGACTTATTCGGAAGGGACGGTCTTCTAAATAAGAAGATCGAGAATGACATAAGTGACCATTAGGACGGCTTCTTTTCATCTGTCTTCAAGCCAACCCGGTGTAACATATAATTATCAACAGAAGGAAAGGACGTCTATACGTTTCCCGAGCGAGAAACCGATCGCAGTCATAAGAACATAAGACTATGGGAGGGTCTTGAGAGACTCTTAAGAATTACAAACCCCGTGGAGTCCACCATCTGAACTTAAACCTGAGACCCTCTTCCATCTCCAGGACAAACCCGGATCTGGTTTCCCATTACGAAATATTTAGGTCAAATAACTCTTGGACGAAACCCCATAGATCGTTAATAGGTCGTTTTCCATCATAAAACTAAAGGGCAAACTATCAGAGCGTAGGAGAGTCAGGGAGGGACAGGGCCGGTTGGAAGAGCACACACACACACAGACACAGACACACACACACACAGAGACACACACACACACACACACACAGACACACACAGACACACACACAGACACACAGACACACACACACACACACACACACACACACACACACCGTAAACATATAAGGACCCAAAAGTTCGAGTCACGAAGGGGAAAAGAACAGTCTTTTATAAAGTCCTGACTGTCCCTATTCCCTTCCCCTCCTGTTTCCAGAATTCAAGAAACACGAGTAACAAAAAGTTTACATAATTATCCGGTGTCAGGTGATACCTTCAGTTAGTCTACCCGATGTCGACAGTAATTTTATTTACTTCTACGATCTTATGTAGGCCTCTTCCGTAACCGTGGGGAGGGGTCATGAGAACGGACCTTTCAGGGTACCTGCCTCCTCGGACCACCCGACGTCAGGTACCCCAGCGCTTCTCAACCTGTGTTGACTCGCTGAAGTGAAAGTGAAAAGTGAAAGTCCGTAACCTCTTCCTTTACCGTTGGGTGAGGTCACAAGAACGGACCTCTTAGGGTCCCTGTCTCCTCGGACCACCCGACGGTAGATACCCCAGCGTGTCTCAGCCTGTGCTGACTACGTAGAATCGTTGTCGTCGTCTTATGTAGGATGTATCAACTTAATATATACAAACATTGTGACGTCATACTTTATGTAAAGTATAGTCACAGCAACAGTTTGAAACTTTCGATAAACAAGATCGGTTCATTGTCAATTACGGGATTTGACGTGAAGACAACGTATTAAGAATTTGTCCCCTTTTCTAAATACTTGTCTCTAAGTCCGAAGTATGTAACGTTTTAGTCTTCTGACCGGTTTATTTACTACTACTGGATAGGAAACTCCAATAAAAGAGTTCAATCATAAGAAATAAGAGTCATACAAATCCCAAATGGCACTCCCAGGTCGCCGATCGTCACTGAAAGAATCAAGAACATCTCAGTCACCTCGGAATTCCTTATTAATCCCACGGCATTATATAACCAATATCGTGCCTCCTTAGTCGAAACTCGGGGCCAAGACACTGTCGGTACTCGTATCACGAATTGAGGAAATACAGGCAAACGAGTAGACATTTCACCTCGATTATCACGTATAAGATAATATTTCAACTAGACCCATCCTTCATATCATTACGCACACTTCACAAGTCGAGAACGAACCCGAGTGTAAGAGGAAGTCGAGTGTAAAGTCGATTATAATGATCTACGAAGAAACCCTCTCTTTTTGAAGAGATCAATAAAGTGTCCTCAAACTCTGTCCATATTATCCTTTTATTATTTACACTTTTGGTGTCGTGTTTAAAAGAACTAAAAACAAAAACAAAAAAGGACAAATGGAGGAGGGGTCGATCCTCCATTCGGAACTTCTCACCCCTGAAACGGACACAATAAATCTAAAAAAAAGAGGATATAGATTTAGTCACGGATTGTTTGTGAGCAACTCACAAACTGATATTACATTTAATACTTTTCAATAGGTATTAACATGAAAGGTCTCGATTTATTGGTAACACCTATAATATTATATATCAAAATATTAAAATGTATGAATTGATGACAGATACTAATACACGAATACAGTATAAAGTAACTTAGATTTCTACTTGTCCAAAATGATATAAAACACAGAAATTTTAACCCTACAGAATATTAGTTCTCAAATGATACTAAATTAACCGTCGTAAAAAGTAAGAGTTTCGTGTATTTTACTCTGACAATGGAATTTTTAGTTAACCTAGAATCTAAACTACTTTAAACCATATATAAACTTTGTTTTTCCTCCAGTAATACAAGTCGAAAGGGGAGGATTTATAGAACTTGTAAAAGGGTATAGTGACATAAATCTACAGTATAAGAATTGTCTATAAATCGTATAATTAACAAGTTGGTTAAGGAAAAAAATTTGTAACCTCGAAAAGGAAAAAAAAAAAAAGACAATATCACGACGTAACTTATAGGAACATGTGTAGAAATACGTGAACAGTCAAAAGAAAAGTCGTGGACCTGGATGTCCATGTGTACAAAAGATATCACATACTCCCATCGACAAAGGGATATAGGAACTACCATGACGAAGGATTCTTTAAAATTTTTTAAAACAATTAGACGACTTACTTTTATATAGGATTACAAAATAAACGAATGAATTAATATTTACCTTAACTCGGAGAAACAGACAAATCACAAAAAATAAAGGAGAAGACACTACGTGAACACACATCCTGTCATCTGAAAATTAACCGACAATCTAAACGGGATTAATCTCTCCGGTCGTGTCAAACCTCGGTATGTAACAGTAATTAAGAACCCTTATTGAAAGTCCCCGTCTCAGGTGGGAACACCTTCCGTCCCGAAATATTCCTGGGTTCTAACTCCCCTTTTAATCTAGATCTCGAATTTAGACACGAGTAAATTTTAATCTAATTACACCCAAAACGTATAACGATTCTACAAGTACAGTTGTAAAAATTCGCGAAAACGACACGGTCCACTACACTCAAAGTTTCCACTTGTAGCCTACCAGAGACGGAAAATCAAAGGTAACCTCGGACACCTCTTCTGTGTAAAGTCAGGAAGGTGTTCTCACTCAGGTCTTCCATGTCTCTTATACTTCTCGTGTCTCCTTCCACAAATCAGATTGACTCAAATTCCTTCCGAAGGACCTCATCCATACTTTAGATTTGACTCAAAACTTCCTATTATTCTCAATCGACGACGACGACGACGATTCAGTGAAGTCAGCACAGACTGAGACACGATAGGGTATCTGCCGTCGGACGATCCGAGGGGGCAGGGACCCTAAGAGGTCCGTACTTGTGACCTCACCCAACGGCACAGGAAGAGGTCTCTCACTCGACCCCCGTCACTGATCATGTCCCACGTCGTCGCACTCTCTTCTATGCCGCCGACCTCACCCGGCGGTCACTGACCCAAAAGAATCTTGTATCCTAAACTCCATTTCTCACTGAATCCTACTCAGACCCTTCTATTGGTTCTTGGTCCATTACTTCCCGAAATTTACGGTATGATCTCTAAGACGTAAAATATTCAATTCCCCTCATTAAAACTCATTACCGTACTAGTCTAAACGTAAACACTTTAATAACGACTTCTAACTAAATTCCCCGTTCTGGAGTCCGTCACTCTACACAACCCTTTGGTAAGACCATTAGGTCCACTCTCTTGACTCCGAAATCGAGTCACCATTCTCGAATGACCTTTTTAATCAGTAAAGAGAATCAAATATAATTATATTATAAACTGGGAGAACAAGTCTTATGGAGACTCTAATTTAAAATACCTTGACAACTGAATATAATCAAAAGATTAATAAACAACAAAATACAGACACTCTTCAAATAAGAAAATATTTATGGAAGAATTGGTCATACCATGATATATCTCTACCAATTATTCACAAAAACTACTAATATTTTTAACTCTCTATTATCGAGAAAACCACACGAATCACTAATAAAATCTTTGTTAACCTCTTGAAACGAAACCCCATTTTCGTCACTAAATAATCTAATTTAAAGTCAAGTCAAGTCAGCGAGTCAGCACAGGTTGAGAAACGCTGGGGCACTTAGCGTCGTGCGGTCCGGAGGGACAGGTAATGGTTGAGGGTCTCAAGTGAGTTTGAATACAGGTAGCTCAACTACTACGGTAGGTCGGTAGAGTAGGAGACAGCAGGGGAAAAGGAGGACGGGGGTCAGGGAGGGTCGTAGTCCCAGAAAAGGTTACTCAGTCGAGAAGCGTACTCCACTGGTTTCATGGTCTCAAAGTCGGAATTGTAGTAAGGAAGGTTTCTTGTGGGTCCCGACTAGAGGAAGTCTTACCTGACCAACCTAGAGGAACGTCAGGTTCCCTGAGAGTTCTCAAAAGAGGTCGTGGTGCCAAGTTTTCGTAGTTATAAAGTCACGAATCGAAAGAAGTGTCAGGTTGAGAGTGTAGGTATGTACTGGTGACCTTTTTGGTATCGGAACTGATCTGCCTGGAAACAACCGTTTCATTACAGAGACGAAAACTTATACGACAGATCCAACCAGTATTGAAAGGAAGGTTCCTCATTCGCAGAAAATTAAAGTACCGACGGTAAAATTTTTTGATATACGTAAATATTAAAAATACACGATTAAAGAGAGAGAGAGAAAAAATTCCGATAATCGTTTTCTACCACCTAGCGAACCGTTTGTCACTTCGTTTATGATCTGCATATTTATATCATCTTTTGACAAAACCTCGTCGACCGGTTGGCAATTGATATGGACCTGCACAAGAATAACCACTTCCGCATAACTGATTCAACACGTCTTTTTTCGGGTTTCGTTCCGTCAAAAAGAATAAATTACTATAAGAACATATACCGTTATAACAGTAGGTCTTCTTTTTTATATTGTTTGTTGTATAATAAGGGGACCTTTTACAGTGTTAACTAAGGTAGTTTCTACTCCCTCTGAACTCTTTACCTACCGACTAGTTCTGTGGTTGTTTTAGTAAACGTCAAATACGACGGTGACGGTGACTCTTTAGTCTTACCTACTTAGTATATTTATTCACACAGTGACTAAATGAGAGGTTTTCACCCTTCTGTGGGTCATTACTTGTACGACGGCAGACCCAAGGACTGAGACTCCGTTGACATACATACGCAACAGTCTTTCGTTTTAAGTGTGGACAATTAGCAGCAGTGGTAACGGCGTTTACACCAAAACAACAGACACCCGGGACGAGACTTTTCTCTAAAGAAGAAGGGTCGGTCAGGAGATTCGGACACGCCTAAACACTGAAGACGATACTGAACGAAAGATGGCCCCTGCACCGGCGCACGGTCGGACGATCTAGCCTGAGAATGTCAGTCAGTAACGTCGGAGGAAATTTACTACACAGACTGCTGCTACTACTACTACTATCGTCACTGATTCCCGTATAAAACTTTATAAATTAGCCCACACTGATAGACTCTTTAGTCGAGACCCCCTTACATTTTAAGACTCGAAAGAGAGTTAAAACGAGAACGGTACTTAAACGGACTCTTTGAAAGTTGGATACACGGAGTCATATGAGATATCTCTTATCCAGGACAATAGTAGGGGGAGGGGGACGTTGGAGAGGAGTGGAGGGGATCGAGGGATAAGAAGATGTCCCTATCTGATAACGTTTATATAGTCTGTTTACAAACCAAAGAACAAAATTAAGATCTGACGAAAGAACCTACCAACCCTTCTGCACAAATTGTATAGTACACAACGTAACAACAACTAATATACAAGACAATATACCTTTTTGATTTTCGTTTCTTACTACCTCTTTTCTCATTCTATACCAATCACTTAATACAGTAATCGAAAAAAGATTGGTAGGATAGATTTCCAATTCTATGGTCATTGTACAAAACCTTTATAAAACTGAAAAAGTATATGGTCCACCACGGAATAGTATTATCGTGACAACGTACTTTATTCGGGGATGGAAGAGTGAAAAATCAAAACAAAATTTTCATGTGACCACGAAAGACTCCATTAGTTTACTTACAATATCTACCTATATTAATCCTTTATGAAGAGTAAACTGTCGATGTTCATTGATTTAAAACTCCAGGAAGTAAGACATACTTATAAAAAAGTATTTTGTAATAACAACACTAATAAAAATGAAAAATATCCATGGTTTAATATTAACAGTAAGAATCTAACCAAACTTTAAACGGTTCCTGTCTACCAGTAACGTAATATAGACGACTGTATAAAAATCCTATATTTAAGTAGAGGAAATTGTAACAAAGATCTTACTTTTTAGAATATGTTAAAGAACTTTATATTTGTTAGAGAAATTTTTTTAGAGTACGATCTCGTGTCTATTTCTAAACCTTCTTTATTATATCCTCCTACCAGTCATGTCTGGTCAATTCAAACTATTTGAAGTATAGACACCTTCATAAAAGATAAAGTCACACTTTGATAGAACTTAAATGTTTATATCACAATATAAAATATTTTAAAACATTTCAGGGTTTGTTATAAAGATAAAAACATTTTGTTAACATACAAAATTATACAAAGACTTTAGTAAAACGTTAGACACCCTTATCTCATCGTTAACTAGAAAGATTTAACACTTGAAATAACTCAGGCAGATCTAACGAAAACTCTTCCCTATTAAAAAGTGAGAAACGAAAACTCCGTCGGTAATCCAACTTTCATATAAATAGTATATTTTGCTACGCAAAACGTGATGAGAAAGGTAAACATACGACGTTTATTAGAAAGTTTATGCTTCTTAGTCGGACTTCAAACAAAATTTAAGATTTAAGAAAACAAAATTTTAGAAATTTAGACCTACATACCGTTTACAGTACTCTCCAACTAAATTAGTAAACACTGTCCCCTAAGAAACCAAACCAATTCCGCGATTGAATTGAAAATTTAACACTTTCGTGGACGCTATCCAGAGGGACATCCTTTACACTTTCTTTCCGTGTCGTCCATAAAACAAACAAAATTATAGTATGTCTGAAAACAAAGATTCGTTATAAATGTGTATCAGTTATTTGTATAGACTTTTCTTGGTATTTTGGACTGTACACGATTACCTCTGAACCACCATGTATCCTTGGATCGTTTAAGTTCTTGGTTCCCCTTTACAAGACTCTATTGTAAATACAACAGTTGGAGATAACTGAGACAAAAATGTTATTTTTCATAAAATGTTGAAATAGAAGACAAGACACGCACAACATTGAACTTCTAAAAAATAGGGAACGATTTCAATTGCCTCTACAATACGTACGATTCAGACGACGATTCAGCGAAGTCAGCACAGGCTGAGACACGTTGGGGTATCTGCCGTCGGGTGGTCCGAGACGGTAGGGACCCTAAGAGGTCCGTTCTTGTGACCTCACCCAACGGTAAAGAAAGAGGTCACGTACTTTCTCTTTTCACTTTCACTTCAGCGAGTCAGCACAGGTTGAGAATCGTTGGGGTACCTGACGTCGGANAGACACGTTGGGGTATCTGCCGTCGGGTGGTCCGAGACGGTAGGGACCCTAAGAGGTCCGTTCTTGTGACCTCACCCAACGGTAAAGAAAGAGGTCACGTACTTTCTCTTTTCACCTTCACTTCAGCGAGTCAGCACAGGTTGAGAATCGTTGGGGTACCTGACGTCGGATGGTCCGAGGAGACAGGTACCTAAAAGGTCCGTTCTCATGACCTCACCCCACGGTGACGGAAGAGGTCTACAATACGTATAAAATGGAGTAAAGTTCTCGACACTCACAGAAGATACAGTCCCCAGAGGTCGGAGACCCTAGATTATGGACTACTAGATTCGACGTCGACTATATTATTATTATCTTTATTTCATGTGTCAGTCACATTATGAAAACTTAGTATGTCTTTGGCACAGGGGTGGGGTGGGACATGGGACTAGACACCTTTTTACCAGAAGGTGTTGTGGCCAGGTAGGGACCACGGTTTTTCCCACCCCTGGTGACAAGACACCAAGTCCGTAACAAATAAGATCCGTGATCCTCATTTCGTCACTTGTCTTTAACGGAGAAAAAGTACCTTAAATGGACGTTTATCTTAGATCTGACAAACGAAGGTCTAAAAAAAGACACAAAAACCATTTTGAATTCTTAAAATGAATATTTGGACTTTAGTAAAACCAGGGTTAAAGAGTAGGACAAGCGAAATTACTTTGAATGAACCTGATATGACCTAGGGGTCATGTAATTACTTTAACTATTGACCGTATTTCCTTTGTTTTAGGGTATCTACGGTTTCTTTTTACAATTTAACTTATGTGGAATTATGTCCTCAAGTACGGAAACCCAGTTCATGTATTTTACCGGTCAAAACATGTTTCAGTTTACAAATATACAGAAAATACGACTTTAAGAATATTTGTCCATCAAAACTTGACATGGTAATAAGGACTTTCTAAGGTCGTGAACTCGACGTCAGAAGAAAGAGAACCTATACGATTGAACAAGAGTTTATATACAAAAAAGGAATGTGTCATTTCATAATCAATAGATGTTTAGGTGACCTAATGACATGTAACATCTTCTATTTATTTTAACTTATCATTACTGATCCTACTTTTATGTACTTTAACACAAATAACTATCACTGATATTTCAAAAATAAATTTTCGATTTAATCAGTAAGTTGTACATAATTTACAATTTACAATTTACTTATGGTGTTTGATTTAGTTTAGGGAATACTAATATGTGACCTCCACTACTTATCTAAGTTCCCTAATCTAGACCATCTCACGGACTTCTTGATACCTATTTTCAAGCATTGTAACATGTCATCAGTCACCGGTTTTGGTAGAATTTTTTTTCGACTCCTTTCTTTTTCTGCTCTTTCCGTTTCCTCTTTCCCTTGTGGGTTGACTTACGTCTTAAGGCCTTTTGTCGTTCTTCCCTATTCCCTATTCTTTCAGAATTCACTTGTCACGTTTCTTTATCTCCTTTTTATTATCTTACCCTTTCTGATCTATAGAGAGGTTTTCTTGACCTCTATGATACCATTATAACGTACGTTTCTACCCGTGTTATTTTCTATTTTGGTCGTTCCTGGATTATCTTCGTCTTCTCTAATTCTTCTCCACGGATTTTACATGTCTTGATGTGTTTTTATAATTACTGGGTCCACTGGTGTTTCCACACCAGTGAGTGGATCTCGGGCTGTAGGACCTCACACTTTAGTTCACCCGGAATTCTTCGTAATGATGATTGCTTCGATCACCTCTACCACCTTAAGGTTGACTCGATAAAGTTTAGGATTGTCCACTGTGACAATTTCACGACGTGAGTTAAACGACCGTTTAAACCTTTTGAGTTGTCACCGGTGACCTGACCTTTTTAAATCAAAAGTAAGGTCAGGTTCCTTCCCGTTACGGTGTGTCAAAATGAGTAAAGTGTAGGATCGTTCCATTACGAGTCTTAGGAAGTTCGATCCGAATTCGTCATGTACTTGGATCTTGAATGTCTACATGTTCGACCTAAATCTTTTCCGTCATCTTGGTCCCTAGCTTAACGGTTGTAAACAACCTAGTATCTTTTTCGTTCCCTTAAACTCTTTTTACAGATGAAGACGAAGTAACTGATGCGACTTCGGAACTGAGCCCCAGTGTTGGTTAACACCTTTTAACAATTTCTTTACCCTTATGCTCTGGTGGAATGGACGGAGGACTCTTTAGACATAAGTCCAGTTCTTCGTTGTCAATCTTGACCTGGACCTTGTTTCCTGACCAAGTTTTGACTCTTTCCTCATATAGTTCTGCTATAACAGTGAGACAAATAAATTGAATATGTCTCATGTAGTACACTTTACGACCCGACCTACTCCGAGTTCCATCTTAGTTCTAACAACCCTCTTTATTGTTGGTGGAGTCTATTCGTCTACAGTGGTGAGATTATCGTCTTTCGTTTCTCCTTGATTTCTCGAAGAACTATTCCCACTTTTTTCTCACTTTTGAGACTGAACTTTGAGTCGTAAGTTTTTTGATTCTAGTGTCGTAGACCAGAGTAGTGAAGGACCGTTTATCTACCCCTTTGTCACTGGCTAAAATAAAAGACCCCGAGGTTTTACTGACGTCTACCACTAACGTCAGTACTTTAATTTTCTATGAACGAGGAACCTTCTTTTCGATACTGTTTGGATTTGTCGTAAATCTTTCGTCTCTGTAGTGTAATGGTTGTTTCCACGTATATCAGTTTCGATATCAAAAAGGTCATCAGTACATACCTACACTCAACCTGGTATTTCTTCTGACTCGTGGTTTCTTAACTACGAAAACTTGACACTACGACCTCTTCTGTGAAGTCTCAGGAACCTGACGTTCCTCTAGGTTGGTCAGTTAGGATTTCCTTTAGTTGGGACTGATAAGTAACAACTTCGACTTCGAGGTCATGAAACCGGTGGACTTCATTTCTTGGTTGAGTAATCTTTTCTGGGACTACGACCCTTTCTAACTTCCGTCCTCTTCCCCTGCTGTCTCCTACTCTACCAACCTACCGTAGTGGCTGAGTTACCCGTACTCAAATTCGTTTGAGACTTTTCACCACTTCCTGTCTCTTAGGACCACACGACGTCAGGTACCTCGACGTTTCTCAGACTACACTGAAACACTGACTTGTTGTTATAAATAATTCATAGACAATATAAAATTTGAATTCCCAGTAAAGATATTACCAATAAAAATTACCGTAAGAGAATTTTTGTATTTTAAAGAATTTTTAATGAAACCGTAGACTTCATTCTTTTAAAAAAGCGTTGTTATATGAATTATATGGTTTAAAGTTGGGATCTTTCATCTTAAAAATTCGGAAAATTGGTTGTCATAACGAGAAACGTAGGTGAGATTTACACAAACCGTTTTTGTTTAACCGTTGTCTTAACGAACCGAACTATTACAATAGGAAAATTAACTCATCATTATCCATCACCTCCAACTAACTACTGTAACGATTACGATACAACAGAAGTGGTAGGTTTGGTAACAATATAAACCAATAAGTGTAATCAACTTTACTAACGACATTTCGAAACTACCATAATCGATTGTCAAATAGTTCTTTTTTCCTCATGACATCAGTCATAACGAAATTAGTCTGAATGAGGTCAGTCGAATTACAAAACTCCTTTATTACACGAAATGAGATTAAAATCGAAATAACTCTATATTAAGTGAATGGTATCTCAAGTAGGTAAATTTCGTATGATAATTTTTTAATTCGACTGCAATGTGTCAAGTCACCAAAAACAATATTAGAATTTTGGTAGTGGTGGCAAAGGTCTTGTAAAAGTAGTGAAGTTTTCAACGGGACGTGTGTAATCACTAGTGAGGGGAAAATGAGGGGTTAGAGGGGTTGGGGACTGATGGTGACTAGATGAAAAGACACATATCTAAACGGAATGCATCTGTAAAGTGTTTAGTCCAGTAATACACCAGAAACCACTGGACGAAAAAAAGTCCCCTGGACACTCCTACGGGAGGAGTGGGACCGATCGGTAGGGTAAGACTCGGTAGGTGTGTGCCCCTATGAACTGAGGCGCACCCGAGACTGAGGGAGACACCCAGTGAGGGTGAGGGCTGGCTCGCGGGAGGTAGGGCGAAACTGTGGTCCGGACTTCGGAATGGGACACACTTGCGGGAAGGAGGAGTGACACGAACCTACTCCTTGAGACCGAGGTTGGCTGGGTGGATACGGTCTGAGGTCGAAGGGCGTACACCTGTAGAACGGACGAGACCCGAAACTGAGTCACGTGGTCCGACGGATGGGAGGAGTGGGGTAGTGGCGGGAGAGGTTACGTGAGAGGAGAGACCAGACTGGGGGATGGGGGTGGTCCGAGGAGACATGTCTGGGGAGGGAAGGACACCAGGTGGGTCACCGAATTCTGGCTTACGAGTCTTCCTCTTCCCTTCCTGGATACGTGTACTATGTGCATCTTTTTCTTCTTTCCACCCCACCACCACGTTCGTTCGTTCACTCGTCCCCCTATAGACTTAGTTGAGTGGGCTACCGCACATGTCTATTGAGACTCGACGAGACCGACTGCCTCCACACCTCGGTTCTTCGTCAGGTCGGGAACCGAACGGGAGGGCGGTGGAACGATTCTGGGACCCCCTAAACGTTTGGGACCGAAATTTGGTTCAGTCGACTGTAAACATACAACGGGTTCTATTGGGTGCACCAAAGGTCAAGAATAAATTACTACTAACCTTTTAACACTTCAATACAAGTCCCAACTTCGACTTCAAGGTTATGAAACCGGTGGACTACGCTTCTCGACTGAGTAATTTTTTCTGGGACTACGACCTTTTCTAACTTCCGCCCTCCTCTTCCCCTACTGTCTCCTACTCTACGAACCTACCGTAGTGGTTGAGCTACCTGTACTCAAACTCCTTCGAGACTATCTACCACTTCCCGTCCCTCCGGACCACACGACGTCAGGTACCCCAACGTTCCTCAGTCTGTGTTGACTTACTGACTTGTTGTTTACAAGTCCCGAAATCAAATTACCCGAAATCAAATCATTAGGCCTCTTCCGTTACCGTGGGGTGCGGTCATGAGAACGGACCTTTTAGGGTCTCGGACCACCCGACGTCAGGTACCCCAGCGTGTCTCAGTCTGTGCTGAAGTGAAAGTGAAAGTACGTAACCTCTTCCTTTACCGTTGGGTGAGGTCACAAGAACGGACCTCTTAGGGTTCCTGCTCCCTCGGACCATCCGACGGCAGATACCCCAGCGTGTCTCAACCTGTGCTGACTTCACTGAATCGTCATCGTCAAATCATTAGTTGAACAAAAATTGTCACGACACTGGGATTTGGCTCTTGTACGAACTTCCTCCTAATGTCACTCCTTAGATACTTACCTTATATAACTTAATTCTCTCGAAATCACTTTCCTTGGTCTCCTTACCCAAACTTCGTGTGTTAAGAGGTCTTCAATAAACTTTTACATAAAGAAACTATATTTTTTATTCACCGATGAGTATGTGTTAAGACATAACTCGGTTCTACCATTTGGTACTATATTAAAGTCTTTTAATGTACTTAGTGTACACATTTCCATTACAACGATTAATTTACTTTTATTAATATGTCTCGTTATGTAGTAGTTCTTTATCTTTTTCGTCGTGTTTGACGACCCCCCGTTCCTGTTACTCAAATTTTCTACTATAAAATCTTATAGACCTAAAAAGATTTCTGGTCAAACACAAAGTGAACCATATTATTTCGTATAAAACCCTATATTACTGAGTCAAAGTGTCCAAAGATCGAAAATTTTCGAGAGAAGGACTTAAGTTCGTTTTACCATAAAAAGTCCCAGTTTAAATGTGTGGAGAATTAATAACTAAAACAATTATAAGGGGAAACCCCAGATGTCTTCTTGTCAAATAGAGCGACACCCTACTGTTTCTCTTCTTTCGAGAAGACTCACTTATCTAGCCCGTACGGTCGTCGCCACTATTAACCTTACGATCGTTCTGCATCGAGTCGGTCCCGAATAAGAGTAAAGCTCAGTAAGACACAGGACCAGACAGCAGTCTACTCACCGAAACTTCAGACGAGGGTCCGACGAGACAAACCGGAACCTCCTATCGGTGATTAATCCTGTAACACATGGATTTCTCACGTCGAGAAAGGTTCGGAAGCGGTCAAGAATCTTGTCACTCGAAACCTTCCCTTCTAACCCCAAACGAAGGACCGAGACCTCCAAACCTCCTTTGGGTCGAGTTAACACTGAGTTGACGGACAAAGAACCCGAGCAAACCCTGGTCGATTCCCGTCTTCCACCGGAACAAGTCGGAAAGTACGGGTCACAGAGTGTGGCACGGACTATGTATCATTCGGGAGTTGTAGGGACGGGCAACTTGACTCACGTCATACAGACGGGACCTCGTAGGAGAGGACCCTCCTACAGAGGACTCACACGGGCCCTTGTGGTCCGGCGGACGAGGTCGGGTTCGTCAACCGAGACTCCCACACGACCGTCCCCCCGCCGGGTCGAACACGAGGTCGCGGTCCTGGTCGGGTGCACCCCGACGGGACCCTTTCCTCAGACACGAGGAAGTGGCAGACACGGGGCGGAAACGACTCGTTCTCGGAAAGAACTAAAAGTGCAAAGACGGTTTCTACGTTCTCTAAGCCCAAAACCAGGGACTCAACCCTTCTAGGGGACCCCATCTTTTACCGTTGGGTAAGGTGCCTGTCTCCCCGGACCACCCAATGTCAGGTACCCCAGGGTTTCTCAACCTGTACTTACTCACTGACTCGTACGTGCATATCCCTACATACCATTTTTTATGGTAGAAAAGGGTCCAAAGTTTCAAAATCAGTCAAAGGTAACTTCCGAGATACCGACTTCTTTTCAAGTTCTAGAATATTTAAAAAGTGTTTTATAACGTCACTAGACTCAAACTTTTTATCCTCAAAATTTTGAACCACAGTGAGAACAAAGATTTCCGTTTTTTCTTTCAACTCTTGACTGGGTTATCTTAACTAAAGGAATGTTCATTTGAAGTATTTGTTTTAGACCTATATTATATAAAGTTATTTTCTTTGATATTATAAAATTTTACAAACCGTGTTCGTACCTTATTAGAGCTAATAACCTTTTTGGTATACTGATGACCTTTTTGGTATCGAAACTGATATACCTGGAAACAACCGGTCCATTACAGAGACGAAAAATTATACGAAAGATCCAAACGGTATCGAAAAGAAAGTTCCTCATTCACAGAAAATTAAAGTACACTGGTAGTCGTCACTACAACCTCGGGTTCTTTTATTTCAGACAGTGACAAAAGTAACAAAGGGGTAGATAAACGGTACTTCACTACTCTGGTCTACGGTACTAGAAACAAAAAACTTACAACTCAAAATTCGGTCGAAAAGTGAGAGGAGAAAGTGGAAGTAGTTCTTCGAGAAATCAAGGAGAAGTGAAAGACGGTATTCTTACCACAGTAGACGTATAGACTCCAATAACTATAAAGAGGACCTTTAGAATTAAGGTCGAACACGAAGTAGGTCGGACCGTAAAGTGTACTACATGAGACGTACATTCAATTTATTAGTCCCACTGTTATATGTCGGAACTACATGAGGAAAGGGTTAAACCTTGGTCAGACAACAAGGTACAGCCCAAGATTGACAACGAAGAACTGGACGTATGTCCGGTTAAAACATATCAGAGGAACACTTTTCTTTGACGTTTCGTTTACTGAACCTTAGAATCTGTTTTTTTAATTAACGGTCTTTATCCGTTCGTCACATGTACTCTAATAGTCCCCTCTCACCCTTCTTAGGTTATCCGTAAGTTCTTTTGACTGTGAATTCCCTTTCCTCTTTCTGTATAACTTTAATTCCCTCCCTTTAATTCACAAGGATTTCGGTTCTCTCCTCTCACTCCTACAGACATTTTGTCACTACACTACACAGTACCTCAGACCCAAACGATCCCTTTGACCCTTCCCTCCCTAAACTGTCCCTCCTTCATTTTGGTCCACCCCCAACTATCTCTTCCTCTGTCGTCTCCTCAGTTCTATGTCTTCCAGAACGACTTTATTTTATGTCTACACTACTACTACCGACCTCACTTTTTACCACAGAAAACTAGTGTCATTCGATAGCCTAAATTCTACAGTATCCGTCTTGTCAAGTCCCACTACCGTTCCAGGTCCCCACCGGTTCCCTTCCCGCCGGATTCACGGCACCTCGCCTAAGAGAACTCTCGTTTCTTGATTCTAACTTCGATGAGTCCTGTTACCGTCCTGATCCCCACCTGTCCTTCTAACTCGTTCCACAGTTTCCGAGGAACTTACTCCCGCTTCCTACTACGCCCAACCGTAGACTGTAACTGTCTCCTGTCATATGTCCGATCAAGGTGTAGTCGTACTCACCCACTCGACAGTGACCCTCGACTGTCACACCAAGAGGAGGGCGAGAACCCAGGTCAGGCCTACTTACCGTAGCAGAACCTTTTCACTGTCCCCTCCTCACCACCGGAACGTAACTACTCGACCCTGAGCAAATCGGGCTTCTCCACTTCCCCTCTGGGTGACACTGCACCAACACCCGTTCTCTCTCAAATAGTACTTACTTCAAGGTCTCCCGAGAACCCCTTTCTAATGTCTCTCTTCCCTCGTCCGTATCCTCCACTAGTTCCTGTTCTTTTGACTCGAGAAACCTCCAATCTCACCCAGATTCTCTAGGTCACCAGTACATACCTACGCTCTCAACCTGATATTTCTTTCGACTCGTGGCCTCTTAACTACGAAAACTTGACATCACAACCTCTTCTGAGAACTCTCAGGGAACCTAACGTTCCTCTAGGTTGGTCAGATAGGATTTCCTTTAGTCAGGACTTGTAGGAAGTTGTAGTCCTGACTACAACTTCGATTGAGGTTAGGAAACCGGTGGACTACACTTCTCGACTGAGTAACCTGTTCTGGGACTACGACCCTTTCTACCTCCACCCTCCTCTTCCCCTACTGTCTCCTACTCTACAAACCTACCGTAGTGGTTGAACCACCTGTACTCAAACTCATTTGAGACCCTCAACCACTACCTGTCAGGTACCCCAGTGTTTCTCAACCTGTACTGACTTACTGACTTGACTGGACTTCTCTACTGTTTCCCTGAGGGTAAAACCGACAACTGGTTTCTACTACTTTTGGACCACGAACCTCCCTGACCGACCGACGTCCACCAGGTTTCCTACTTGGGTCTTCAGGGGATCCTTTACCGTCCCCCGGAATCCAGAAAGACCTCCCTCTGTCGGAAGGAACCTGCCCTTTCCTTCTCAAAAACTGTCTCCCTTCCCGTACAAGTCTCCATATCTCTTCTCCCGTGAAGTACAAGGTCCCTGGTACTAATTTATCGAGTCACCCTGACCTGTATTACTCCTCCCTCCTCCTCTCTCTTCCGTCTCTCTCTCTCCTCTGAAAGTCTTGTACCTCCAAGAACTGGGAACAACGTGACTGGGGTGGGACATTCTCCTTCTCCATTTATCATTGTACTTGTGATTCCTTGTCTAGTAAACAAGTAAAACGAAAAAATCCTGGGTCGTATTCGTTCATCTACATCCGTGACAAACAATAGAAAGGAAAAATATTTACCACTAATAGTTGACACCACAACCTTTTCTGACAACTCTCAGGGAACCTGTCGTTCCTCTAGGTTGGTCAGGTAGGATTTCCTTTAGCCAGGACTTATCAGTAACCTTCTGATTCCAACTTCGACTTTGAGGTTGTGAATCCGGTGGACTACACTTCTCGACTGAGTAAACTTTTCTAGGACTACGACCCTTTCTAACTTCCACCCCTCCTCTTCCCCTGCTGTCTCCTACTCTACCGACCTACCGTAGTATCTGAGCTACCTGTACTCAAACCCACTTGAGGCCCTCAACCACTACCTGTTCTCCGGACCGCACGATGTCAGGTACCCCAGCGTTTCTCATCCTGTGTTGACTCTCTGACTTGACTGACTTGACTAGTTGACACTATTTAGAGAACATAATTGTTAAATGAGATTCTGGGACTTGAGTGAATCTGTGGATGATATACGTGTAGCAACCACAACGACACTGAAGTGGTGCACTGTCAGGAGTTTCCTCTGTGACTATAATAATTAATTAAATAAGTACGGACCTGAAGAAATTAATTTTTAGGACCCTTATTCATTAAGTCTTTTTTTGTTCCTGTCTGATCTCTTTTCCTTCTTTCATACCTGGGTTCCATCCTAAACTCCGAGACTTCACGTTGTCTCTATCTACGTAAGTCAAGTCAAGTCAAGTCAGTGAGTCAGCACAGACTGAGAAACGTTGGGGTACTTAACGTCGTGCAGTCCGGAGGAACAGGTAGTGGTTGAGGGCCTCAAGTGGGTCTGAGTACAGGCAGCTCAGATACTACGGTAGGTCGGTAGAGTAGGAGACAGTAGGGGAAGAAGAATACGGGGGTTAGGGAGGGTCGTAGTCCCAGAAAAGGTTACCAGTTGAGAAGTGTACTCCACCGGTTTCATAACCTCAAAGTCCAAGTCGTAGTCAGAAAGATTACTTGTGGGTCCTGACTAAAGGAAATCCCACCTGATCAACCGAGAGGAACGTCACGGTCCCTGAGAGTTTCTCAGAACAGGTTGTGGTGTCAAGGTTTCGTAGTTAAGAAACCGTGAGTCGAAAGAAGTATCAGGTTGAGAGTGTAGGTATGTACTGGTGTCCTTTTTGGTATCGGAACTGATCCGCCTGGAAACGACCGTTTCATTACAGAGACGAAAACTTATACGATAGATCCAACCAGTATTGAAAGGAAGGTTCCTCATTCGCAGAAAATTAAAGTACCGACGGTAGTGGTAGACGTTACTAAAACCTCGGGGGGTTTTATTTCAGACTGTGAGAAAGGTAACAAAGGGGTAGATAAAGGATACTTCACTACCCTGGTCTACGGTACTAGAAGTAAAAGACTTAGCACTCGAAATTCGGTTGAAAAAGTGAGAGGAGAAAGTGAAAGTAGTTCTCNTAATTAATTAAATAAGTACGGACCTGAAGAAATTAATTTTTAGGACCCTTATTCATTAAGTCTTTTTTTGTTCCTGTCTGATCTCTTTTCCTTCTTTCATACCTGGGTTCCATCCTAAACTCCGAGACTTCACGTTGTCTCTATCTACGTAAGTCAAGTCAAGTCAAGTCAGTGAGTCAGCACAGACTGAGAAACGTTGGGGTACTTAACGTCGTGCAGTCCGGAGGAACAGGTAGTGGTTGAGGGCCTCAAGTGGGTCTGAGTACAGGCAGCTCAGATACTACGGTAGGTCGGTAGAGTAGGAGACAGTAGGGGAAGAAGAATACGGGGGTTAGGGAGGGTCGTAGTCCCAGAAAAGGTTACCAGTTGAGAAGTGTACTCCACCGGTTTCATAACCTCAAAGTCCAAGTCGTAGTCAGAAAGATTACTTGTGGGTCCTGACTAAAGGAAATCCCACCTGATCAACCGAGAGGAACGTCACGGTCCCTGAGAGTTTCTCAGAACAGGTTGTGGTGTCAAGGTTTCGTAGTTAAGAAACCGTGAGTCGAAAGAAGTATCAGGTTGAGAGTGTAGGTATGTACTGGTGTCCTTTTTGGTATCGGAACTGATCCGCCTGGAAACGACCGTTTCATTACAGAGACGAAAACTTATACGATAGATCCAACGAGTATTGAAAGGAAGGTTCCTCATTCGCAGAAAATTAAAGTACCGACGTTAGTGGTAGACGTTACTAAAACCTCGGGGGGTTTTATTTCAGACTGTGAGAAAGGTAACAAAGGGGTAGATAAAGGATACTTCACTACCCTGGTCTACGGTACTAGAAGTAAAAGACTTAGAACTCGAAATTCGGCTGAAAAAGTGAGAGGAGAAAGTGAAAGTAGTTCTCCGAAAACTCAAGGAGAAGTGAAAGACGGTATTCCCACCACAGTAGACGTATAGACTCCAATAACTATAAAGAGGGCCGTTAGAACTAAGGTCGAACACAAAGAAGGTCAGGTCGTAAAGAGTACTACATGAGACGTATATTCAATTTATTCGTCCCACTGTTATAGGTCGGAACTACATGAGGAAAAGGATAAACCTTGGTCAGACAACAAGGTACAGGTCAAGATTGACAACGAAGGACTGGACGTATGTCTAAAGAGTTCTCCGTCCAGTCCACCAGATCATAAGGGTAGAGAAAGTCTTAAAAGGTGTTAAATAACACTAGGCGTGGCAGTTTCCGAAACCGTATCAGTTATTTCGTCTTTATCTACAAAAAGACCTTGAGAGAACGAAAAAGGTACTAGGTCACTTACAACCGTTAAACTAGAGACCAAGGAGACGGAAAAGATTTTGGTCGAACTTGTAGACCTTCAAGTGCCAAGTACATAACGACTTCAGACCGAACCTCTTAAAACTCGTAATGAAATGATCGCACACTCTACTCACGTTAACACGTCATCAAACTCGTAATAAACTGTAACGGAAAGAAACCTTAACCTTACTTTTGACTGGAAAAGGTCAGGACACCGGTGACGACTCAAAAGGTTTAAACGACCGTATAACTCACGTCGTGAAAGTGTCGTAGTAGAAAGTCCTAAACTTTATCGAGTTGACCTTAAGGTAGTGGAGGTGATCGAAACAAGTATCACTAGGAAAGATTCCGGGTGAACTGAAGTGTAAGGTCCTACAGACCAAGATCCACTCACTAGTGTGGTAGTACAAATAGACCCAGTACTTCTAGAAAAAACATGTCAAGAAGACACATAAAAACGGTGGAGAAGAATTATAGAAGACGAAGACAATCCAGGTATGGTAAAGACAGGAAATAGCTCGGGTAGAAACGTACTTTACAAGGGAACCATAGAGATTAAAAGAACTTCTCTAGAGATCAGAAAGGGTAAGACAACAAAAGGAGATAAAGAAACGTAAGTATCGACTCTTTCTGAAAGAATAGAGAGGAACGACAGGAAACCTTGAGACGTAAGTCTACGAACATAGAAAGGAAAGGAGGAAACAAAAAGTGGAGAGAAGAAAAGTGTCGATAAACATTCCGGAGGGGTCTGTCGGTAAAAGAAAAAAACGTAAAGAAAAGGTACTCCTAACAGAACTAAGGACAGAGGACATGTTACAGTACTTGGAGTCAGGTATCAAGTAGTCCGTGAGATAGATAGTCTAGATCAGGGAATTTAGATAAAGAGTGAAGGTCACATATTAGTATTCCCTAAACTAAATCCAGTATGGACTTACCAGACCACCAAAAGGGATGAAAGAAGTTAAATTCAGACTTAAACCGTTATTCCTCAAGTACTAGACTCGGTGTCAGTCGAGGGCCAGAACAAAAACGACTGACATATCTCGGAGAGGTAGAAACCGACGTTTCTTATATTAATCAGACTAAAGTCACAACTGGTAAACCACTACAGGTACACATCTCAGAAGAGAACACAACAACCTTCTCCCACAAACGATACTGGTCACGTAAGAGAACCGTTTTGAGATAATTTATCGGAAACAGGACGAAGTAAGGCATGAGGTTCAGGTTTAAACGGACAATGAGGTCCACAAAGGACTGAAGGATGAAAACGTAAAGTCAGGGGATATTACTTTTTCTGTAGAAAAAAACCCACAATCAAGATCTTCCAGAACATCCAGAAGTATCTTGGCAAGTTGAAGTCGAAAAAGTCACAATGACCAACCCCGTATCTGAACCTAATGGCATTATGACTTACCAAAAGTAACCTTTACTTGTCTCTAGTAAGACAGTAAAAACTCTAACATAGGTTCATGACGTAAAGCCTGAGAACAACTGGTACTACCGACGATGAGGCAAAGACGATTCCCTAAGGACGGGCGTCATCATCTACATTACCAACAGACTCAATTTAAGTGGGTAAGGTCAGGTAAAATCAAAGGACTAAGGATCTTACAACTGAAAGTGAGAACGGCAGAGGACAAATCGGTGAAGGTTAAACGGAACTAAGACCTCTTAGGGTCCCTGCCCCCTCGGATCACCCGACGACAGATACCCCAGCGTGTCTCAACCTGTACTGACTTCACTGAATCGTCGTCGTCGTCGTACCTAGATTGTAAGGTCCAAGGATACGTCATAACGAGAAATGTCGTAGCCTGGAGCGAAGATAGTGGTCAGTGTAGGTGTGGACCCATGACAAAAACGAAACCGAGGTAGGGAAGTAAGAAGTACCTCAATAAAGAGGTGACTAGAGGTCATCGTATAACCCATGGATGACTGGACCCCTCAAGGAGAAAGTCATAGGATAGTAAAGCGGAAAAGTATGACAAGTACCCCAAGAGTTCCGTTCTTATGACTTCACCAAACGGTAAGAGAAGAGGTCACCTGGTGTAAGACAGTCTACGTAATGCTCAACCAATAATCTACACTGTCAAAGTCTCACCAGGTGGTAAACCTACAAATTCGTAAGAGTCATAGGGGACCCAAAGAAACACTGACGAGTTATTAATTTATAATTGAGTAATGAAATTAAAAAAAAACGGGAAAATTTTTATTATTGTCTCAGATATCTTCAACTCGTCAAGTCAGTATAAAATCCATTTCCTGCCTAATAAGATTGAGGAATAGTAGTCGAATAGGAACCTACAAGGGACCCTCAGGGTACGTCACTAATTTTGACAAATAGAGCGAGCGAGGACAAACACTCTATACTGAAGGAATCGGACGTATACCATACACTCTATATTTCCGTGTACCTTTACACGTAAAGCTGAGCATTCACATTTGACCAGTCAGAACCCACCCGAGTACGTGACCGGTCTTAAGTTCTAGCTAAGAAAATTTGAGGTCAAAACGGGGACGAGACTCCGCCGTCCACTCGTCCTATTACCTTCAAACACCGACCTTCCCAGTCCAGTAGACTGAATGAGACAGTTCAACTCCTTAAACCCGGGGCCACTCCTGAACGGGTTCTAGCGGATCTCGTCACTCGACCTCCGGGTGCCTTTAGAGTCGAAGGATCAAAGTACTATCGGCAAACGGTCAGTCCTAGTTAGTAAGTCCGTGGTCACATTGGAACTAAATTTTTTACGACTGGACTTCTACGCAGTAAGTAAATGTTACTTACAAAATTACTTCTCCTGTCTCGCGTCCTCCTCCTGAGTAGCAACTATGACCCCTCGCCGGAGAGGATTGCCGAGTGGAGGGGATGGACCTACCAAGACCCCAAACCCACGTCCACCCGTCCCACATCTCTCTGTCGCCGGGGAGCTCACACAGACACGTACCCCAATTAAAGATGTGATCGGGAACTCCGTTTACAGGTCGTTTCAATTCCGAAGAAGACTTTTAGGAAATCCTTATCTGACCGAGTGTCCGAGAGTCAGTTCTGTTTGTCCGAGTCAAAGGGGGCCGTAACCGACGAAGAAGGAAATTCGTGATCTACTTCAGGGACCCAACGTGAGTCACCCCGTACCACATGGGGTTTGTGTATAAAGTCTGTCACTTAGCACTCTACAAGGGGGTACCTCCGGAGCCCCCAGACTGGGACTCCTTGTTCCTTGTCGTCGGAGTCCAGGATCTCTCCGTCGTCGTAGATGTCCGTCGTTTCTACCTTTTGATAAATTTTCAGAAATTGATTTAGTATGTTACCTGAGACTGAGTAAACTTTCGTATAAACGGGTACACTACGGTGGCATCTGATAGTAAAACACCTTTGGTTATGTAAGGTTGTACTGTCAGTGTCTTTAATTTAACAGGGTGAGAAATTATGTAAAGAAGGAGAGAGGAGAGTACAAGAGGGAAAGGGGAGAAGTGAAAAACAGAGGTTTGAATCGAAGGGAGGGACTGGAAGGCGTAGGGGGCGGGGCCATCTTAAGAAAATTGAGAGAGAGGGGACTTTTAATCTTTTCTGGGACTCCGACCCTTTCTGACTTCCGTCCTCCTCTCCCCCTGTTGTCTCCTACTTTACCAACCTACCGTAGTGGCTAAACTGGCTGTTCTCAAACTCGTTCAAGACCCTCAACCACTACCTGCCCCTTCGGACCTCACGACGTCAGGTACCGAAACGTTTGTCAGTCTGTGCTGACTCCGTGACTTGTTGTTTTGGTGATTTTTACCATAAGTAAAAGATATAGGGAGAAGAAAAGGAATAGGGAGACGAGGAGGTTTGAATAATTAATGTCGAATAGAAAATCTACATTCCTATTCCAAGAAAAAAAGTTAATTTAAAAATTTTACACGAATTAAATACAGAAAAATCCGTTTTCTTATAACCCACTTACGGGAGAGGAAATAAAAAGGGAGAGAAGTCATACGATTAAAGGGTCGACGAGTAAATGACCGACACACTGTCCTGTGTTAAAAGAATTGGACGAAGTTGGATAAAGGAGAACACCCTTCATCCCTATTATTATCGTGAAAGACCTGTCTCAACGAAAATTCTTCAAGTAGCAAGTCGTCTACAAATTACTTATCAATTCGTGCTCTACTAGTCACAAAATTAAATGATGAACATAAAATTTATTGTACGTTTATAGACGACGGATTACTATTTCTTATAAAAATAACAAGTAAATTTAAAGTGAAACAAAGTAAGGGTGTCATATACACTTATTCCAAACCGATTCTTTTGATAAAATTTATTTATCTAACGGAGTACCGAAAATCAAAAATCACCTAAAATACAAAACTTCACAAAATCCAAGTCTCTTTGTAACTCTCTTTCATGTCACTAAAGGATATACGGGGGAAGAGGGGTGGTATGTGTAAGAGAGGGTGGAAGTTGTAGGTCGAGGTCCTACCATAGAAACAATGTCGACTACCTGGGTGTAACTGGAAAATAAAAAAAATTGATCTTATGAACATTCATATCTAACAAAGAATTCCATCAGTAAAGACACAAGTGACTCCGTAGGATTTCGGAGGGAGTAGGCCGTAAATTCCCTTCCCATCGCCCGGTTACCCCGGGTCGACGTGTGGTCGGAAAATAATAGGTAAGTTCTACGTCCTCGAAGAACCTTAACCTACCTACCATTCTTATCATGTTGGTCACATAGGACAGACTGACGGGGGAAAGAAAAGAGAAGATGAAGCATTCCAAGAAATTCCCGGAACTTTACGTCTTTGCGTCGGGTTTGGGTTGTTACCCACCCTCTGTTTCGGTCGAAGTCTCTACGGTGACACATCGCGGCTCCCCCGCGCCCGTCTTAGGCGGGCGTTTATTATTGTGGTCTCCGGTAAGTCTGACTCAAGGCGCACCCTCACCACTGACCCATTCCTCGCAGGGGTGGTCGGGAGAAGTAAGACGGACTCTCGTGTTTCGGTTGGTCCGACCGACCCCTCGTAGGGCCGGAGGACAATGACAAAGGAGTTGGTCCGATGCGTGAGGCGAGGGGAACGGTCGGACACGCCTGTACGAACCTTTTGGTCCGTCCTTCTAGACCGATCTGTAATTGAAAGTGTAATTTGAGACGGGTTTAATTTTTCCCCTGTACACCGGGACACAGATCTGCCAATCGTATAAACTACGACTGTAAAAAAATGTGTCAGTGGTACAAAATCTTCACTATTCAAGAAGAGGGGTTTGGTTAGCTGTAGAATTTTTAATTATCTTCACCTTAAACTTGGACTCTACACTTTTACTGAGTTCTTGTTCCAGGGCTCTCGGAGGACTAATAGAAACAACTAAATGATTTTCTCCCTCTGTTTGTAGTATGTTCCCTCCCTATTTCTCTTATAGAAGTATAAAAGGATTTCGAAAGGTAGAATTTCAGGCTTGAGCGAGTCAGTACAGACTGAGAAACACTGGGGGTACCTGACAGGTACCGTAAGAGGTCCGGTCTTATGACCTCACCCATCGGAAAGGAAAGAGGTCCCCTAGAAGGGTTGGGTCCCTAGCTTGGGTCCAGAGGGTGTAACGTCCGTCTAATAAATGGTCGACTCTGTGTTTCCTTCGGGTTCTTATAACCTCACCCATCGGATAGGGAAGAGGTCACCTAGAAGGGTTGGGTCCTTAGCTTGACCCCAGAGGATGTAACGTCTGAGAAATGGTTGACTCGATAGTCCCTTCGGGAGAATTACGGATAACAGTTTATAATATCAACAGTTCTTTACGTAATGTTTAAGTAAAAATTTCACTAGTCTTCAATCCTTCGTTAAGAGAACCTCTCCTTTGACTTACCAAAGACCTCTACAAGTTTTTCTCCGAATGTTCATGTCACAACACCTTCCGGACCACAACCAGACCCAGGTCGACCGTATCATTTTGGGACCCCCTTATATGAAGTGGGAGAGCGAAAGTGAATCTGTTTAACCTGCAGACTAAATGTCCGACCCCCACCCCTTAGGGGAGGTGAAAACCGGATTCAATACCACGGATTAGTTGGCCGAGTAAATTGGTATTTACACTTTCGAAACTGACTTTTGGACTAAATTTACATCCGATGATTTGAAAGGGAATACTAATATGTCACCTTCACTCTTTATCTAAATTCCCGGATCTAGACTATCTATCTCACGGACTGCTTGATACCTTACTCCAAACACTGTAACATGTCCTCTGTCCCTAGTTCTGGTAGGGGTACCTTTTCTTTACGTTTTTTCGTTTTACCGACAGACCCCTCCGGAATGTTTATCGACACTTTTCTTCTCTCCACTTTTTGTTTCCTCCTTTCCTTTCTATCTTCGTAGACTTACGTCTCAAGGTCTCTTATCGTTCTTCTCTATTCTTTCGGAAGAAGTCACTAGTTACGTTTCTTTATCTCCTTTTGTTGTCTTACCCTTTCTGATCTCTAGAGAAGTTCTTTTAATCTCTATGGTTCCCTTTTGAAGTACGTTTCTACCCGAGATATTTCCTGTCTTTACCATACCTGGATTATCTTCGTCTTCTATAATTCTTCTCCACCGTTTTTATGTGTCTTCTTGACATGTTTTTTCTAGAAGTACTGGGTCTATTAGTACTACCAAACTAGTGAGTAGATCTCGGTCTGTAGGACCTTACACTTCAGTTTACCCGGAATCTTTCGTAGTGATACTTGTTTCGATCACCTTCACTACCTTCAGGTCAACTCGATAAAGTTTAGGACTTTCTACTACGACACTTTCACGACGTGAGTTATACGGTCGTTTAAACCTTTTGAGTCGTCACCGGTGTCCTGACCTTTTCCAGTCAAAAGTAAGGTTAAGGTTTCTTTCCGTTACGGTTTCTTACGAGTTTGATGACGTGTTAACGTGAGTAGAGTGTACGATCATTTCATTATGAGTTTTAAGAGGTTCGGTCCGAAGTCGTTCTGCACTTGGCACTTGAAGGTCTACAAGTTCGACCAAAATCTTTTCCGTCTCCTTGGTTTCTAGTTTAACGGTTGTAGGTGACCTAGCACCTTTTTCGTTCTCTCAAGGTCTTTTTGTAATTAAAGACGAAATAACTGATACGGTTTCGGAAGCTGACACACCTGGTGTTATTTGACACCTTTTAAGACTTTCTCTACCCTTATGGTCTGGTGGATTGGACGGAGAACTCTTTAGACATACGTCCAGTCCTTCGTTGTCAATCTTGACCTGTACCTTGTTGTCTGACCAAGGTTTATCCTTTTCCTCATGTAGTTCCGACCTATAACAGTGGGACGAATAAATTCAAGACACGTCTCATGTAGTACTCTTTACGATCTGACCTTCTTTGTGTTCGACCTTAGTTCTAACGGCCCTCTCTATAGTTATTGGAGTCTATACGTCTACTGTGGTGGGAATACCGTCTTTCACTTCTCCT
>SJYO01049755.1:9815126-10305777 GCA_006410555.1 Capra ibex
TAAGAAGTTCTCTACCCTTAGGGTCTGGTGGACTGGACGGAGAACTCTTTAGACATACGTCCAGTCCTTCGTTGTCAATCTTGACCTGTACCTTGTTGTCTGACCAAGGTTTATCCTTTTCCTCATGTAGTTCTGACCTATAACAGTGGGACGAATAAATTCAAGACACGTCTCATGTAGTACTCTTTACGATCTGACCTTCTTTGTGTTCGACCTTAGTTCTAACGGCCCTCTCTATAGTTATTGGAGTCTATACGTCTACTGTGGTGGGAATACCGTCTTTCACTTCTCCTTGATTCTTCGGAGAACTACTTTCACTTTCTCCTCTCACTTTTTCAACCGAATTTCGAATTGTAAGTCTTTTGTTTCCAGTAC
This sequence comes from Capra ibex, assembly GCA_006410555.1. Taxonomy (NCBI): domain Eukaryota; kingdom Metazoa; phylum Chordata; class Mammalia; order Artiodactyla; family Bovidae; genus Capra; species Capra ibex. Next base: position 9,815,502 of record SJYO01049755.1, read on the forward strand.
CGTAGGCCAGGGTAGTGAAGTATCCTTTATCTACCCCTTTGTCACCTTTGTCACCGTCTGAAATAAAAAACCCCGAGGTTTTAGCGACGTCTACTACTAACGTCGGTACTTTAATTTTCTGCGAATGGGGAACCTTCTTTTCAATACTGGTTGGATTTATCGTATAAGTTTTCGTCTCTGTAATGAAACGACTGATTCCAGGTAGAGCAGTTCCGATACCAAAAAGGACACCAGTACATACCTACACTCTCAACCTGACACTTCTTTCGACTCGCGGCTTCTTAACTACGAAAACTTGACACCACAACCTCTTCTGAGAACTCTCAGGGAACCTGACGGTCCTCTAGGTTGCTCAGGTAAGACTTCCTCTAGTCGGGACCCTAAAGAAACCTTCCTTACTACGACTTCGACTTTGAGGTCATGAAACCGGTGGAGTACGTTTCTCAACTAAGTAACCTTTTCTGGGACTACGACCCGCCCTAACCCCCGTCCTCCTCTTCCCCTGCTGTCTCCTACTCTACCGACCTACCGTAGTGACTGAACTACCTGCACTTAGACTCACTTGAGACCCTCCACCACTACCTGTCCCTCCGGACCACACGACGCTAAGTACCCCAACGTTTCTCAGTCTGTGCTGACTCGCGGACTTGACTTGACTTGACTTTGAAAGAACTCCGATATTCTCGAGTAGGAGACAGGTCGACAACGTAAGTCCCTTTGTCAGAAAATTACTTGGAGTAAAGTGTGAACGTGTCTGATCTGGTCGAACCGACCTCCACCGTCCTTCGAGGGACACGTCTAAAGGACGGGTTCCGACCCACCCCGCCCACCCCCAAACCCCTACCCCAGACGCACTCGTGTCGGGTCGCGGAGGAGTCTTTTGGAAAGGACAGACACTGACGGTCGTGGACGGTTAAGGGGTAGTCGAAAGAGGACATTATAAAAGAGACAAGAAGTGATGGCGTCATTTGCCGACATTTTACAATTCATAGGTGTGGGAGTTAGGGTAGGAAGGACGGGGAAGGGACCAATTAAAAAAGGAAGGAATCGATGGTAGGTTGTCTGTAAACTAAAACAAATGTGTAACACAAACAACAGAGAGGGCGACCTTCAGTCGAAGAACTCCAGTCCCGAAAAGGAAACGCAAATGACAGAATAGAGGTAGTGGATTTTGTCACGGACCGTGTATTATCGACGAGTCATTTGTAGACACCGGACTTTTCTTATCGCCGTCCGGGATGGCAAGTCCGGGAGAAGCATCGACAATCCTATGACCGAGTCTTAGCGACTTGTGCCCGGAGCGGCCAAAGTACCGTCTCGCTTCCGCCTTCCGCCACCGCAGTGTCCCGTCCGAGGGACCCGCACGCGACACGGTAACGTCCCTGGGCACAAGTCTTCCCCGGAGACGAAACTGCGAGACGGCAGTGGCAAGAGTTTTAACGATTATTAAAAAAAGGAACTTGCAGACGAAACATCCCTTCAGGTTTCCCTCGTGCCTCGCGCGGGCACGGGACGCTCTCGGACAGCGTGCAAAGGCGTCCCAGGGCCCGCGGACACCTGGCCGCGCGGTGCGTACGTGCGACCCACTCTCCGCTCGGCGCCGCCCCACTCGCACTGGGTAGAGACGGCCCCGGACGTCTCCGAGGGTGGCGGACTCTTCGGCAGACGTAGTCTTGGACGAACCTTTCGTCTTTCTCCCGTTCCTTGTGCGACCAATAGGACAGAGTCAGGACAAGCAGAGGACCACTCGGCTGACGAAAGAGACTGTTGCTGTGACACCTTCCTTTACCTCTGTCTTGGGAGGTACGGTGGCAAGGAATGAACAGTCAGTCTACTGCCACCGGCCCGACCGTGAGACGAGACATAATTTCTTCCTTTTAATTCTAATCAACCCACTCACTGGACGTCGTAACGGCGCCAAGACACTGCTTGTGTTCTGGATACGGCCATGGTTGAGACTTTACCCTCAAAACAGGTTCCGCGGACACAAACGTAAATTTTGTCCGAAACGTGTGACATTTGTTATTTTAAGTACGACTATGAAATTTTCAAATGGAATGGAAAAGACTATTGTAATTGATCGTTTATTTTGTAGGTCCCTTCTTTCCTTTTTCGAAATATAAAATCATGTAAATTACTGTGAAAGAGAACGATAAACTTGTTCGTGTCAAGTCAAGTCAGTGAGTCAGCACGGACTGAGAAACACTGGGGTACTTGGTGTCGTGCGGTCCGGAGGGACAGGTAGTAGTTGAGGGGATCAAATGGGTTTGAGTACAGGTAAGTCAACCACTACGGTAGGTTGGTAGAGTAGAAGACAGTAGGGGAAGAGGAGGACGGGAGTTAGAAAGGGTCGTAGCCCCAGAAAAGTTTACAGTCAAGAAGTGTACTCCACCGGTTTCATAACCTCAAAGTCGAAGTTGTAGTCAGGAAGGTCACTTGTGGGTCCTGACTAGAGGAAATCCTACCTGACCAACCTAGAGGAACGTCAGGTTCCCTGAGAGTTCTCAGAAGAGGTTGTCGTGTCAAGTTTTCGTAGTTAAGAAACCACGACTTGTACCCTTGGGTGTTCACCCAGGGTGTTTATTTAATCGGTCGGGACAAACAGTACCGATACCAACTCATTAGGTCAGGTCAGATGGTTTAAGACCCCAGAACAAAGAATTTATTAATACATTTATAACAACGGTGACGACAACTAACGACACGACACGACACGATACGGATCAGCGAATCACACACTCTGAGAAACGTTGGAGTACCAGACATCGGACGGTCCGAGGAGACAGGTACCTAAAGGGTTCGTTCTTATGGTCTCACCCAACGGTAAAGGAAGAGGTCCCACAGAAGGACTCGGTCCCTAGCTTGGGTTCAGAGGACGAAGTCGTGACTCGTTGGACTCTTCGTCCTTCGGTTTGAATCGTCGTCTAACACAAGGTGGAAAACAACAACAACAACCAATCACCGAACAACTCCAGGAAATTACCTGGCCTTGGACCACCAGGTCTCAGCTGGCTATTCTTTCATTTCCTCTCTCTTTCTCCGACTATAAGGAACCACATGCGTCTTTCGGTTATTTCAGGGACTGTGCCCCGAACGAGACAAGTACCTCCGGAGTCCGTGGGAGAGCTACCCCAATTCCACGTCTCGCGGAAGAACTCTCCCAGAATCTTCGGGCCCGTTCTTTCACTTGAGTCTCTCGGAGACGCGAGGTTTCTTTATCGGACTCTCTCACTCCCTCTCTCTCTCTCTTTCGTTCTGTACCCCTGGTTTCGAGACTACCTCGTTTTTACACAAAATAAATTGTAACACATCCATAAATATAACAGAATGTTCTATCGATAAAAGTCGTCTCTATTTTAGTTTTGAATGTTCCTTTGTACTCCAGTAGGTATACTTTCTCTCTCCCAACATTTATCAGTGAAAATGGTATACCAAGTATTTTTCCTTCTCCCATGCAAATAGTGGTATATCTTTTTGATTACTTCCTTTACGGACCTAAGGAGTCGGGGGCCCTCTCCGAACGGAGAGGAGAATTAAGGACTTATAAGTCCTTAATTATTCCTTGTCTCTTAAGGACTGTCTAGGTTTTGTCGTGTGTCCTTCGGAGGACAATTCACGAAGGACTGTCACCGATTCTACACAAACTGAGAAGACCCTGAGGTATCTGACATCAGACGGTCCGGAGAGACAGGTACCCTAAAAGGTCAGTTCTTAGGTAGAAGAAAATGTTCAGTTGATGAATCTTGAACCGTGGATTAAAGAGTACCCTTGTAACAAAACTTAGTACCAGCCAAAAGGTTCGATCTAGACTTTTTACATGACTTTATTACTAAACCGTCTAACAGAAGTCATATAAACTCGACAACTTAATCTCCTCGATTTCTGGTAATCACGACAAACGTGATACCCTAAGGTGAATCAACGACCCACCTCGGTACCCTGAAGACTAACCAAGACCGATGACTCGGTACCCGGGACCGTGCACAGTGGGTTCCGGTCACAGATTATCTGTCACACTCTAGGAGACTCCCTTTGAGACAGTATCACTGACCGTCATAAGGTCCCTACCGAGGGGTAGTCGGCCCCACGGTCCCTGCCCCACTGTCTCGTCCCGGGGACACCTGACCCTACCGTACCTCGAAATAGCTCGTATTGGAGTGGACGAGACTAGTTACTTCGACAGTTAATCCCAAGAAACTAACACTCGTTATCTTCGGTCAAGACCGCTTGATTTCGTTTATCCGTGAACAATCTAAGACCCCCGTCGAGTGTCTGAACTTCTTTTCAGACCCAGTATCCGTCGTTCTGTTGTGGTCCTGTGAGAATCAATAAGGATCCGACTATGGTCGTGTTGAGTCGAGGTCGGTAAAAGACGAGGAAACAATGGGGTGGGTTCTCAGTCTAAAACCCCTCTCTCCCGACCTAGTAGAATCAAACCCAGTAGACGGGGAGCGGACCCCGAAGGGTCCACTACGTTACCATTTCTTGGGAGGACGGTCAAGTCCTCTACGTTCTCGACGCTCAAACTAAAGACCCAACCCTCCTAGGGGACCTCCTCCCGTACCGTTGGGTGAGGTCATAAGAACGGACCTCTTAGGGTACCTGTCTCCTCGGGCCGCCCAATGTCAGGTACCCTAGTGTCTCAGTCTGTGCTGATCCACTGTCTCGAGCGTACGTACGGCGAAGGAGTCGGTCCTCGACTCCTGGAACTACCTGTCATCGTGACGGGTGTTTCTCTGTACCTCTACAAACAAAGGTTTTCGTTGTCTGTAGATGGTCGTGACGAACACGTGAGAACCTCATCGGATCTCCCCACCTACCTCTCCTTTTGTTGTGCTTTGATTGGTATGGGGACCCGTACTAAAGTATTCAACCCCAGACATCGGACCCCTACGACGACTGCATAAAACACAGACTTGTAATATCACCGACGACGTCCGTGAGGTCCAACGACTCCGGAGAAGGAAGAATCGGAAGTCCGGTCGTCAAGAATTGGGACCGACGTGTGTTCCTTCCCCCCTCCTACCCCTTCCCTCCGAAGAGATTTTTATTGGTTACGACTCCGGAATGGGGACTCTAACTCCAAATTATCAGTGATAGGTTATCACTCGAACCTATAGTCTTAAATAATTTCGAGGGGACCAATTCAATTGTGTATCGGTTCCAACTTCCCTAGACAAAACCCTAGAATTGGACCGGTACCGGGGTGGTCGTGAGAACCCATCCTCCTGACTCACACCTCTCAAAGAGAGGACATCCAAATGACGGTCTTCGTTCAAGTTTGAAGAAAAAGTAAGATCTTTTCGAACTCTATAAAAAAGGGGACGTCATCGAACGACGACGACGACGACGACGATTGAGTGAAGTCAGCACAGGCTGAGAAGCACTGGGATACCTGACGTCGGATGGTCCGAGGAGGCAGTACCCTAAAAGGTCCGTTCTCCTGACCTCACCCCACGGCAAAGGAAGAGGTTGACGTCATCGAACCAGGGTGAAATAAATGCGTTTACATTGAAATCCGGACAACGACTTTGTTTATATGACTGAATCGGGAGTCTCCTCCTCTACTTTATGGTCTTTCTGAACCCCGACCTGGCACAAGTGGACAACACAGAAGGGGACGAGACCCACGGGCCCACTGGGGAGATTCCAGGGAGATGGGAGTCAAGGACGGACCCCTCTTTTTCCCTGCTAGTTTCAGGAAGTCTATGTCTAGGTGAACGGTGTTGTCTCACCACTTCAACACAGAACCCAGGGACCAGGGTTTCGGACCGGTTGGTTCTCACGTGCACGAGAAGGTCCCCGAGACCGGATGGAGGGAAACGTGCCGCCAGTGTCGACCTCATCCTCACCGCCTGGGGACCCCCACCCGAACAAAATAGGAACTCAACGGTAATAGTGCTCTAGACAGGGGCGACTCGACGAAGGACAGAAAGTAGGGTCGAATCGCGCAAGGTGCAACCACAGTGACAACAGACAGTAGGCAAACTCGGACGCCTTCTTTCTTTACGACTGAGACCGAAACCCTCCGGAAGGTCTTGTAGACCGGGTCCCAAGGAACGTTCGACATCCACCTCCGTAAAGACCTGTGTAGACTCCCCCCTTGCACCATTCGGGTCCGGTGACTCGGGGAAGACACACTGAGTCCACCGGCCGGGGGTGGTCGGTCGACCTTCCTGCCGTTCGTTTCGGAGGGACAAGCCCCCCACTCCGGCCCCGTGCCGAGGGGCGACGACGTCGGAACAAAACCCCGAATGACCGGTGTCGAACCGGACCCAACGAGGGTGCCCAAGAGAGTCGGTGTACGGTCGTGGGGACCGTGAAACGCGGCGACCAAACCGGAGACCCCCCCCGCGACAAGAATTTAGGTGAGTACTTCAGTCCGTCGGAGTGACTCCTTCGTCGTTGCCCGGGGAACCTCAGTCTGGCAAAACCACCCCCTTCCACTATCGAAACTGAAAAGGGTTCCCTTTGAAAAGTGTCCTTTTTTACATTTTTGAGAGGGGGTTTCAGAGTCTTAGCCGTCACTACCAAGATTGACCCTTCGCCGTACCACGGATGTGTCCTTACCACTCCGAAGAAGACGGTGCGACTGACGACTGGCCTTCGAAGGGTAGGGGCACCATTGAATTGCTACTGGGGTCCTCTCACCCGCCGGTTGCCAATTCTAGCACCAGAAACTTTAGTCCACCTGGACACCAACTCTCAGTCAGACATGACAATGTTTGGAATACTGGAACGTCTCAGTGAGTTGAAATGATTCCGGAGTTAAGGAAGGAAGTCTTTGACCCCTGTATTCACAAATTGACTTAAACGTAAAGGAATTGAAGAAGTTCAGGAAACAAGAGAATCGACATTTGACCCCTACTGTTGACAAGGACCGACCCTGAAGGGACCACCAGGGCACCAAATCTCAGACTGAACGGTTTCGTCCCCTGCACCCAACCGTGGGATCCTTAGATCTTCTAAGGTGTGCGGTGTCCCGACGACTCGGGGACGAGTTTCTGTGACTTGGACGTACGGATCTCGGACACCAGACGTAGCTCTTCGGCGGTGCTGCTCTTCGGGCTCGTAACGCTGATTTTTCATCGGGGACCAGAGACGTTGATCCTTTTCGGCCACCCGTCGTTGCTTCTGGGTCGTGTCGGTATTTATTTATTTATTTATTTTGGGATTTTCGTTTTTTGTTTGGGTGTTTTGTTTTTGGTCAACAAGATTCGAGTCTCCCAACAACATCCCTATTTAGAATGTTCCAAAAACTGCAAGAACCCGGTCATGACCCGTGTGTCGTCAGTACGTACCTTACCTTCGACAAAAATAGTCCTTGCTACCATAGACGGTAGAGACAACATTCGTCAGGAAGCCTAGTTTACTTCGTTCCAAATGTTTTCGTGAACCTTCCGCCCTCTACCCGTATGTACATTCCATTGACGAACCTTTGACTTAAGGCGACAACTAACTTACTAATTAAAAAGAGGAAATTATCAGTCCCATCGGTGACCACCCGGCTACTTCACAGGAGTCCTCGGCCTCGGGGGTGACCAGGTCCGGGGCGAGAACGGAAGTCAGCTCCCGATTGGACTGGTGACGCACTTCCGTTATACTTTGAAAAGGTTCTGAGTGTTGAGACTAGAAAAAAAAAAAACCGTCCTACTACATTTAGAAAAGAAAATAAAAAACTTTTGAAAGTGGTCTAAACACGGAAGTGGTGACTACAGACTCTTCGGGCTACTACTTACCCCTGGGTAACAACTTGAGAATGCATTCCTCAGTCTCGACTTGGGGACGAAGGGCCCCACGCCGACAAATCGTCCTACGCACACCGGAACACCGAATAGACCGAGAGCACCAGGGACACCTTCAAGACGTCACGACACCCCTTAGGAAATAGGACTCGTCAACGTTCTATCGAACAAAAGGTTATTGGATCTCATTCGTAGATCAATAGAGAACGACACATTGGCGACAGGGCACGAAGCACTGAGTCTCGCGGCTGCCCGAAGACAGACAGACACGACGTCAACAGCCCTGGAGTCGACCCTTCCGCGTTGCCGGGCTCCACCGGTGCCCCGCCTGTCTCACCCCGTAGAAGGGAGTATTTAGGGTCGCTACAAAATACACCTGGTACAAAAACATTGTTATAACAAATACAAAACACCCACCACCAAAAAGAAAAAAAAAAAAAACCGACACTCGTACACCTTTAGAATTGAAGGAGTGGTCCCTAGTCTGGGTATGGGGGACGTAACCTTCCAGATCAGAATTAGTGACCTGGTGCTCCCTGTAGGGGTCTGTAAAAAAATTTTCTGTCAAATTCTTGTGATCAGTTTCACTCACCTCACGAATCCGAATAAACCTTCTTCCTACGGTTATCGGTACGCGACCACGGAACACACTCTGACTTCCAAACCAAACACTCCGACATCCGACAAATTTCAGGGAGAACATGGTGAGTTCGATTCTACGATTGAAGGATTTCCTCGTTTTGAAGGAGCAAAACGACTCTAGGGTCTGTTTAGTAGACGAAAGTATATTCGTCTCGACATCGAGTATGGACTGAGGTCAATGGTTTTATCCTATCAGTATCGACTCTCGGAAGAGATTAATCTGGGACGAATTATCGGTACATTAAAGGATAAGTAAAATAGGACTCCTCTCAAATGTAGATAAACGTAACCAAATGATATTAAACTCTTCAGGATTCAAGTAGCATCAAAGAATTTTTTTCTTTCATTATTACATTGACGTATAAACATAAAAAATTAGTCGTCCCAGTCCCGTACCTGTCTTTCCCCTTTATGACTACCTATCTGTCTAAGTATCGTCCTGTCTCTTCTATTTTTAGTACAAAGTAAGGGGGAAGGTCTCTATTGACGATTATGTGAAAGTGAGCGAGAAAAAATCACCGTATATAAATTTTGTAGAACAATATTTATACTACGAGTTAACAATATCTTTTCACTTCCTTTTGTGAAATTATTAAGGGGGAATTCCATTGGTCACAATGGTAATAATGGGATGGTACAACAATGGAAACAAAAGACGGGACATGTATATCCGTTTGTTTCTTATACGCAAAAGGGTTTGTTTTTAGTATCGTGTCTGAAATTAACATGATCCATCTTTACTATCGTGTACCCCTTGTGTCTGTAAAACATAAAGTCAGAATAAATATTTGTAACTACCTTTGATAGTATTTTATAACCCATATTCTAGGTAGTCAGACGAACTTCTTTACATCGCACTCGTTCACTTAAAGTAAAGTCCTTACGTCTCTATTTCTTATAATCCTTTAGACGATGAGTCACAATACACTCGTGAAATATACTAGTAAAACTATGACTTTTCAGTATACTTTTAAGTGTACTAAAATTTTTTAGACTTTAATTGTCATTATGGGAACTAACCTGTGTCAAGATAATCTCAGTTTCTTTTTATTTACCGTGGGAAAAGAGGAACAAATTTTCACGTACAGTTATATCACTCGTTCTGTTACTTTGTTCAGATTTATAACCTCTCTTCTTCCGTTTTAACAGAAGTAAACTTCTATACTAACAAATGGTTCTCTTAGTAATTTTTCGAAAACCTTCATTATCGTAAGGGACATCAAATGTTCATATTCAATTTATATATATTTTACTTACCAAAGAATATAAAGTCGTAGTTGGTTAATCTTTTACATTACCTTTTCTATAAGATGAATGTTTTCATAGTTCTTTTACTTTATGGATCCTTATGTACATTCATTTGGGGTTTGTTTTATCTTATTTTACACATGTTTTGAGACGACTCTCTTTATTCCAATCCTGTGTACCTTTCTGCGTGTAAGAATTCGGTTAGACATTTAGGATACATTAGAGATATTTTTAGGATCCACTAAGGTTTACTTAAGACTTTGAGTATCACCCTCTCCTTGTTATTCTTTTACCGGTCCTATTAAGACCTTTTCCGTTCAGTGCTCCTCCATGAACGGGTGAATTATGATTTTCCACGGCACGACAGGACACGACTCAGTGAGTCGGTACAGACTGAGAAACACTTGGGCACCTTACATCGGGCGGTCCTATAAGACAGGTACCCCTAAGAGGTCCGTTCTTATGACCTCACCCAATCTTCCATAAATATTCCGATATCGTTGATTCACATACTATAGTTAGGACCTTGTCTGTCTAGTTACTTTGTTCTTTCGCGTCAGGCCTCACACATACACACGACACCCGACTCAATACAGGGGGGTCGTAGGTATTCATTTTCAGGATTGGGGGTCCTAGAGTCCTACACTACCTAAACTCTATGACCTCACAGAAATTTCTCCGGTAACTCAATTATACTTCGACAATCCAACTGAAATTGGGCTATACTAACCACAGTCACATTCTCGTCTAACCCTGTGTCTGGAACACGTGTCCTCTGGCACACTTTTACGTCCTTCTGGCGACAGGTTTCGGCTCCCCTCTCCTGAGTCCTCTCCAGTCGCGACGACCGCGGAGCCAGAGTCTGAAGACCGAAATCTTGATATTCTCTTACCCAAAGAACAATGCACGGTAGGACTTACCCTACCCCCAAACCCCCTCTTACCTGTGTACCTATAAATGCCGACGCAGGGAGGCGACAAGTGGACCTTCATGGTGTTGTGACAAGTAGCCGACATGAGGTTATGTTCCACAAAAACCACAATTTTTTTTTTTTCTTTTCTTTAAAGACAACAAATTCGGTAAGTCAGACGGCGAACAATACCGTCGGGATTGTTTGATCCTGTTACAAATATACATATACTATTTCCACCACAAAGTTTGGGAACTGTCGATGGATCGTCTTTGTGGTATTTAGAACTAGGAATGAAGTTAAAAATATGGTTTTATTTAACATTTATGATTTTTAATTTTCTAATTTTTAGTTGGTATTTTATAATTTTATACCCATTGATAAAAATAACAGGACTTTACGTCTTCCATTCTATGGTTTCCCTTTACTATCTTCTTATAAAATATCTAAGTCCATGTATGTTACTTTATTTTGTCAAACGTCTAATTCTTATTATTTCAACTTTTTGTTTACTGTTTCCTTCCTTTATACAAACGTCGTTAATACTATTACTCAGTTATAGAGATTCTATGTTTCCTGTAAATGTTTAAGTATAATTATTCCGTTCCGGAAATTTTTACTCGTTTCCTATATTTGTCGTCAAGTGTTTTTCTAATTTTCGTTTACTCTTCATTTATATACTTTTACACAAGTAAGAGTGAGTATTAATTTTCTTATGATTAATTTCGTTATTACTATCAGGAACAAACACCATTGACCACCGTTGACGTTTCTCCCTGTCATAGTCCACCACCCCGTCCCCGAAAACTTTGAGAACGACCCCCACATTGACCAAGTCTGAAAGACCTCCCCTCGAACTGTCATACACAATAATAATCCTGCCCGTATAAGAAATTCCGACCAAAGACTAACACAGATTCCTCTATAACCTGTATACACATTGCCACTAACGTACTCACACGAGGAACACTATAAAGGATGCAAAAACATAATCGTTTTTTACATCCTTTACAGGTGGTCATCCTTTAATCGACATAAGACCTTATGTTATACCGGTAAGTTTAATTACCGGGGTAATATACAGACATAAATAATAATACATTTTTACAGACAATCTCTGAGTCACCTTATTCGTAAACTTTTTTTACCATAGTACTAAGGTAAAACATGTTAATATACGGCTCATTCTGCAGACATTCTATTAAACAATCTGATAACCATCACTAACGGACAACTGCTATCTTAAACCGCATCAACAACAAAAAAACGAATAGTAAAAATCACAAACCTTAATACTACTTGTGTCTGATAAAAATAGTAGTTTTATTGTCAAAAAGAACCCCCTTTTGATAAGTATTTATAAAAATTAGTAACATTTTATTATTGTCAAGGAGATAACAACGACGACGACGACGATTCAGCGAAGTCAGTACAGGCTGAGACACGCTGGGGTATCTGCCGTCGGGTGGTCCGAGGGGGCAGGGACCCTAAGAGGTCCGTTCTTGTGACCTCACCCGACGGTAAAGGAAGAGGTTACGTACTTTCTCTTTTCACTTTCACTTCAGCGAGTCAGCACAGACTGAGAAACGCTGGGGTACCTGACGTCGGGTGGTCCGAGGAGATAACAATCCGTAAATGTAAAAAAGATTTAAAAGTCATAATATTTATCACGACACTACTTGATAAAACACGTGTTACAAACAAGTATAAAGTCTAATAAAAGAACCTCACTTTAATGATCTAGTTTCGATACTTGTAAAAATTTCGGGATCTATACATAACAATTTAGTAAAGACTCTTTACTAAACTTATCAAACAAATAGTGTGGGAATAGTTATAACTCATAATAATGAGACCTATTATAAACGGTTTAATTACCCTCATTTACTATAAGGTAACGATAAAAATAAACTTAAAGTAAAAAATGTCTAATCAGTGATTTCTTCTATAAAAACATTTAAGAAATCAGTATATACGTAAAAAGACAACTTCATGACGACGAATTGAAAATTGATAATGTTTATATCATTGTAAAACAGTATCATTATAAAAATTTTATACTCAATTATCATTCTCAAAACTCAAAATTCAACAAACCTAAAGGGACCACCGAGTCTGTAATTTCTTACACGGACCTTACGTTCTCTGGACCAAAGTTACGGGCTCAGTCCTTCCAGGGGACCTCTTCCGTTACCGTTGGGTAAGTCATAAGAACAGACCTCTTAAGGTACCTGTCTCCTCGGACCTCCCGATGTCAGGTACCCCAGCGTCTCTCAGCCTGTATCGACTCACTGATTGTGAAAGTGAAAGAAAGTGAAATTCAACGAATTAACAACAACAAGTCAACGAGTCAACACAGACTGAGAAAGGTTGGGGTACCTGACGTCGTGTGGTCCGAAGGGACAGGAAGTGGTAGAGGGTCTCGAACGAGTTTGAGAACAGGTAACTCAGCCACTACGATAGGTTGGTAGAGTAGGAGACAGCAGGGGAAGAGGAGGACGGAAGTTAGAAAGGGTCGTAGTCCCAGAAAAGGTTACTTAGTCAATAAACGTAGTCCATCGGTTTTATAACCTCAAAGTCGAAGTCGTAGTCAGGAAGGTTACTTATAAGTTCTAACTAAAGGAAATCCTAACTGACCGAACCAGAGGAACGACAGGTTCCTTGAGAGTTCTCAGAAGAGGTTGTGGTGTCAAGTTTTCGTAGTTAAGAAACCGCGAGTCGGAAGAATCATCAATTTAATTAACTAGTAAAGGAAATATTAAATAAAACGACTACAATACGAATACATCAGAAATGGATAGGTCCATATTCTACTTCATTGGTATAAAAGAATATGAACCATAGTTAAAAAAAAAAATGTAAAATTGAATTTTTAAAAAAGTCACACTTTACTGTACCACAAGATTTATAAAAAGACTCAAAGGTAAAGGGGTACTGAAATTCTTTTTTTTAACTGATATAAAATCTCGTCAAAACCTAAATGTCGTTTTGACTCGTCTTTTATGTCAAAGGAATAAAGGGGGGAGTGGGGTGATGGGCGTCGGAGGAAGTGATAGTTTTAGGGGATGGTCTCAACATGTAAACAATATTAGCCACTTGGATGTAACTATGTTGTAATATTAGGTTTCAGATATCAAATATAACGACGACGACGACGATTTAGCGAAGTCAGCACAGTCTGAGACCCGTTCGGGTATCTGCCCCCAGGCGACAGAGACCCTAAGAGGTCCGTTCTTGTGCCCTCACCCAACGGTAAAGGAAGAGGTTCCGTACTTTCACTTTTCACTTTCCCTTCAGCGAGTCAGCACAGGCTGAGAATCGCTAGGGTACCTGACGTCGGATACTCCGAGGAGGCAGGTACCCTAAAAGGTCCGTTCTCGTGACCTCACCCCACGGTCACGGAAGAGACTATCAAATATAATCCCAAGTAAAAACCACAACATCCAAGATGCCCAAAACTGTTTACACATTACTGTGCACAGGTGGAAATATCGTAGGACGTGTCACCAAAGTGACGAGACTTTTAGGAGACGTGAGGTGGATAAGTGGGGAGGGGTAGGGGTTGGGGACCGTTGGTGCCTAGAAAAATAACAGAGGTATCGAAAAGGAAAAGGTTCCACAGTAGTATGCGGACCTTAGGATATGACTCCGACCTTAGTAGAGTAAACGTCGGCAGAGTGTAACCGAAGAAAGTGAATCGTTACACGTAAATTGAAAGGAGATATAAAAAAAGTCCAGAACCATCGAAAAACAACACAAAAAAAAAAAAAAAATCACAACTTATTATAAAGTAACATAACTGGTAATATATGGTCAAATAAATAGGTAAGAGGACGTCTTTTTAGAACCAACGAAGGTTCAAAACCGTTAATATTTCTTCGACGACATTATAGGTGCACGTCCAAAAACATCACTGTATTCAAAAATGGAGTAAGCCCATTTATGGTTCGTCGCTTTGACGACCTAGAATTCCACTCTCATACAGATCAAAACATTCTTTGGTAGTTTGCCGGAAGGTTTTCCTGACATCAATAAACGTCAGGGTAGTCTTCCCTTCTCGCAAGAGTAACGGGATGTAGGAACAGTCGGAAACCACGACAGTCACAAGACCAAAGGTCAGTAAGACAATCCACATATCACCGTAGAGTAACGACAAAAGTGAACGTAAAGGGATTACCGTATACCACAACTCGTAGAAAGTATATATATACCCGAGCGTGTCTCAGTCTGGGCTGACTGCGTTGAATCGTCGCACACACACATATATATATATATATATATATATAAACCGACACGACCCAGAAACAACGTCGTACACTCCAGAGACTAGTCCTTAGTTTAAACCCGGGGGACGTAACCCTTGGGCCTCAGAATCGGGGACCTGGTGTTCCCTTCAGAGGGGTAGGAAAACAACAACAACTCGAAAAAAGAAAAAAAAAAAAACTCGTAGAAAATTATAAGAATGAACGAAAGACATATAGAAGATAGAAGAAACTATTTCACAGACAAGTCTCGAAATCGGTTAAAAATTTAGTTCAACGAGTAAAAGAGCAACAACTCCAAATTCTCAAGAAACACATAAAATCTAAGGGTCAGGAAGTAATTTATACAGAAAACGTTCGTAAAACAAGGTCCGACACCGAACAGAAAAGTGATAGAACTGTCACAGTAAAAGTAACATACTAAAAATTAAAAGCACTTCAGGTTTAATAGTAGTCTATAAAGTACACGACACGGTCACCACAACACAGATTTTTTAGTAACGGCAAGGGTTCCAGTGGATCTAAAAGAGGACAATAGAAGATCCTTAAAATATCAAAACGTAAAAACTAAACAAAACTCAACACTTCTTACATTCTAGAAACAGATCTAAAAAAGGAAAAGTACACCTACAGACCAATAAGGTTGTGATAGACAACTTTTCTGACAGGAAAAAGGTGACATAATAAAGAGTCTTAGAAAATTTTCATTAGATAGGTAATCGGAAAATAAACTCCACACAGGAAACAGTCCAAGAAACATATTTCAAACAAAGACCTAAGAATTAAACAGGGACGATTAGACAAACGAATATTGAACGTACATGAACTATAAAATTATTCCTCACGATTTTACTCCTACTTGGTCAGGGGTTAATAATGATAAAAAGGGAATTTTTAAAAAAAACCAAAAGGGATTCTCTTCTTTCACTTTCAGTAAGTCAGTACAGGCTGAGAAACCCTGGGCTACCTGACATCGGACGGTCCGAGGAGACAGGTACCCCTAAGAGGTCCGTTCTTATGACCCCACCAATCGACAAGGGAGGGGGTCCCTTATAAGAGTTGGGTCCCTAACTTGGGTCCAGAGGGTGTAACGTCCACCTAAGAAATGGTAGACTCGGTGGTCCCTTCGGGACCAAAAGGGACCGGTAAACAAAAAGGTTTAAACACTCCAAAATGGTTTTTCAGGACAAACTAAAAACTTACCCTAATTACTCCGGTATTTAATTAAACCCTTCTGACTGTGAAACCGAAGAGTAAAAATCCTTGGACTACCCATTGAGTCAGTATTACAAATCAAGTAATTAACTTAATCCAGTTTCCCGTACCTCCACTTTAACTGGAGTTGTCTTTCCATGTTTGGTCTGGCGTTATCCGTGAGAGATTCCGTCCAAATACCTCCTTCTCCGGTCCTTGACACCCCTAGTGTCTCCGTGAGGGTTCCTATTAACTAGTCGGTCTCCGTAATATCCCGGGTCTGAAACAAAACTTCAAAAATAAGATCCTGCCTAACTGGGACTCCCCTTCACTCCGGCACAAAACTATACCTAAGGAAATAGACCCCCAACCTCCTCCTCGTACCTTCTCGACCGACGTTGATCGTAACACAAGACAGACCCCTGGATGGTGTACCTGTTCGAGGGAACCATTATGCTCCCGGCCACAGCCCGTCACCTTTCATGTGCCCGAAGTCCAATTTAGACCCAAACTTAAGACTGTCGATACACACACTAGAACCGGGAATTGAAGAGACTAGGAGTAGACTTTACACCTATTGATATCCCAACAATAAACATAATTTACCCCACTATTGTGTTTCAGGGACATACCGGGCCCTGCGTCATTGTGCGTTGTCAACCACCAACAGTCATTATCATTATGTTAATAACAAAGAAACCACCACCCTCCTAATTTTCCTCATTACCTATATTTCTCAATAGTGTCACGGACCATGTATAACACAGGCTGAGAAACACTGGGGTACCTGACATCGGGTGGTCCGAGGAGACAGGAACCTTAAGAGGTCCGTTCTTATGACCTCACCCAAGGGTAAGGGAAGAGGTCCCCTAGGAGGACTGGGTCCCTTGTTTGGGTCCAGAGGACGTAACATCCATCTAAGAAATGGTAGACTCGGTGGTCCCTCCGGGGACCACGTATAATACCGTCAATAACAACAGTCACAACAATCATAACCCAGCAATACGGACATCGTACGTCCGTAAGGTGTACACTGGGATTTTCTGAACCCACGTTTCCGTGATTAACACTTGACACGACCGTCCACGGCGCCCGGGTAGGACGGGTGGACGCACCATAACGGGGGTCCTCTGGACCACCTGAACCGGGTCCACGGACCTGATACGAGACTCTTAACTCAGAGGAGTTCTTAGGTAACAGAGACTGGTATTACTACACCTTAGGGGGTTCGGGAAGAGACGAGACGTTGGGGGCCGGAGGATTTAACATCCCATCTCCTTCGTCGGAACGGGACCGTCCAGTTCCTGAGTTCCGAGATCAGAAATGGGGGAAAAAGACCTGACTCCATATAATCGTTTAGTCCAATAGAGGGACTCTTAGGAAAAACAATAGGCATGTCACTCCAGTTATATTGAATGATTAGCGAGGAAGGGTCCTGACATACTCCGAGTTTACTCTCTTCCATCTCTACTGTAGACCACATATGGCCCGGAGGTCGATCCCAATAAGTTGTTTTATGTCCTACGACCCATTTAGACTTAAACTCTATATGTCTTCTTAAACAATTCCTATTTCACTTCAGCGAGTCAGCACAGGCTGAGAAACACTGAGGTACTTGATATCTGATGGTCCAAGGTGACAGGTACCCTAAAAGGTCCGTTCTTATGACCTCACCCAACGGGAATCCCATCCATATAGGGTTTATGGGTATTCTGTGGGAATATGACTTGTTGAATGAACGACAAATCGACTTCAAGTTTAAATTAACCCTTGGGATACGAAAGTAAACGATTCGGATCGTGGGATAGGGATTGCTTACAGTCAAGGGAAGGATGGTAGACCTTCGGATCTAAACATCGGGACTGATGGAGGGTCCGGGGACCCTCCGAGAGTACTTAAGGGTGGTTCCCTAAGTTAGTTGTTTCGGAACGACCCGACCATCCCCTCTGCGTATTTCTGTCTCCCCATCGTCAACCAATTAGTTTTGACACCTGAACATAGTACTTTACCGGATTTTTTTCCAGTGTCCGACGAGTTTATACTCGACAACCACACTCCCACCGGTAACTCAGAGACCTCGGAGGAAAACCTGACCCTCGAGGTCTTCTTGCCGTAGACTAGAGAAAGACCTCGACTTCCACCACAGACAGGGGAGGGCGACCAAGACGTCTCCTCCTCGGCCCAGTGCCCGTCCCGTCCCGTCCCCTCTTCGGCCCTCTTCGGCGAAGAACGAGTGGTCGGAGGGTAGGGGTGCGGAAGGGATCCGAGACGAGTGTGGACAGGTACTTAGTCGAGACGAGACCGAGGGGACTACCGTCTTCGGAAGACCGGACGGGACGTCGTCTCTAAGAAAAGACCCGAGAAACCTTCCACCCCTCTCCCTACTGGACGGGCGGTCTCAACCCTCTGAGATACTCGTCTAGTCACGTCACCCGAAAGGAGGACGGAAACCCCCCATGAACCCCACCTCCCTTCCACGCCGACGGTCACGAGAACCTCCCCCTTCGAAGAGGCTGTGAACATACCGCAGTCTACTGAACGTCCCCCGCCCGTCTCGCCCAGAGTGGACGCCCCTCTCGCCTCCGGGACGACACATCTGGCCCCAGTCGAGACCACGTCTACGACAGCCGAGTACAATCTCGAAGAAACACAGGACAAGGAAGAGACTCTCAATCTACACTATTTGGCGGTCAGAGTGTCCGAACGACACTCTGTATTCTACGTCAATTTCACGAATCAGGTCGTGGACCACAACTATGCTCCTCCCTTCCCGGTGAGACTTGAACCCAACTCTACCAAAGAGACTTCATTTGCCCTTTCTAAAGGTACTGTGGAACGAAATACGTCGACAGGACCCACCCTCCACCCCACCACCGTCTCAAGACGAGACGAGGGGAGAGGGACTGGAGGTCATTCCCCATACACACACACACACACACACACCACACACACCACACACACACACACACATCACACATCACCCACTTTAGTCGAGTGTCGTTTTGGTGGACTAGAAATATTTGACTTTTGGACAGGGACGTCTTAAGGTTGGTCTCCGTGTGGGCTTTCAGTTACGGTCTCTTTAAAACGGTGTGGGTCCTACCCAGTGGAGACCTCCTACGAAGACATGAATCAGGGTACGTAGACGTACTTCCTCCCTGACTTACCATTTGGGTGACTATGTCTGTGTTTCTTTTCCACAGACTGTACTCCTGTGGAATCTTCCACTCTTCTCCTCTCTGTATCATATATAACCCGGGGTCCACGAGACGTGTGTGATGAAGCAAATGAGAAGTATTCTTAGGATCTAGCATCTATCGAAAGGTAGTCAAATATCTCTACCCCCAAGTGTCCAATTCGTTCTTGGGGCTACAGTGTGTCGTTATCCACCAACGGACGTTGGCTGAGTCGTCCGTGGAGGGCCGAGAGTCTCGCAAGGTTCGGTGACGAGCCTAGGACACAGGTACCGTCTCCACCTACGACCAACTCTAGGGAAAAGAGTGGTTTAAGTCCCGTCGGAGTCGCGGGAAGGTGTCTGTCGGCCGGTGAGGTCTGGACGTCCCATCCGTACGGTCGGGACGGACACCGGGAGGGTCGTGGTAAGGTCGACGACAGGGTACCCAGTAGCACCCGAGAAGGACGGTTGAGTCCAACTAGAGCCGGACGTCACCGAACTTCGTCCTAAATCTAAGGGTCGACCCCTCACTTCAGTCCGACGCCGTCTCTGTCGCGACTTAGAATCGGTGATCTGGTCTCCGGTCACCGTTCCGGGACCGGGTAGTCGACACATCTTTACTTAAAGTTGCCTCTCTACCTTTCCTCACTTTGTTCATTACATAATCCTCCTCTTTCCCCCTGTACACTTACCTGTGTGCCCGCCCGAGTCTCTCTCTCAACGCGAGAGCGCCATCAAACTTAGTGTATCACTTCACTTCAGCGAGTCAGCACAGGCTGAGAAACGTTGGGGCACCTGACATACATCGGATGGTCCGAAGAGGCAGGTGCCCTAAGAGGTCCATTCTTATGACCTCACCCAATGGTAAAGGAAGAGGTCCCCTAGAAGGGTTGGGTCCCTAGCTTGGGTCCAGAGGATGTAACCTCCGTCTGCGAAATTGGAGACTCGGTGGTCCCTTCGGGATACTTAGTGTCTGCCCCGCAAATAAGACCCAAAGGAACCCGGTTAGTGGAACGAAACGGACCGAGACTCAGGTATAAACCAAATAGAGGTCTCGGAGGGCACAAACACACACGTAGAGAATCGGTTCTACTTAGGTCACTCCTCCGGACACCCATCCATCCACTGTAGTGAATGATACCCTACTGCAGTGGAGGGAAAAAAACTGAAGGTTCCTCGGAAAGACACGTGTACAGCAGTTCCTCCAAAGGAACTGAAGCTCTTACTCCTTCTACATCAGAAAATAGAGAATAGACTCGTCCCGAGTCGACAGAGGACGAGGACGGCAAAACCTCATAGACAGGTGTCTCCCCTTGAGGTCGACGAGTCGGACGCCGGGGAGATAGAGGACGGACTTCCGCACAGAATCCGGGGCAGGGGGACGTCTTACGCCTACGACCTGAGTCCATCCGTCGTGACCCACGTCCTACCCGAAGGACCCCTCCATATAGTGACTACACTCCGTCAAAAGGTAGTCACTACGTACGAAAGCTCAGTTAGTAACGAGAGAGGAGACAATTTACAATTAAGAAGACTCTGTCCACTGAGGTGTGAAGTGACGTTTAAATAAAAGCCCTAGTAGAAAAAGAAGTAGGTCTTCCCACCCGATCTGAAAAGGTCACCAGACCCCTATAACCGATTTTAGAATTCAGATCTTATTATCTACTGGGAGGGGGAACGGAGGACGAGGGGTGAGGGGTGAAGATGGTTGTGTGTGTAAAATTTCTCTCTACGATCTGGTAAGTACTTCTTAAACGATTCTTCATAGGTTTGGCCAAGCCGTTGGAGACCAGAACCCTGTAGTGGGTGGAGGTCGGATCTAGATTCTTTTAGTTTTCTAACGAGTCTGTAGACTCCTAAAGAAATTACTCCTTTTGTATGGTGGAGTCCACCGAAGTAATTTGATAAAGAACTTATACCACAAGTCAAGGTCTTAAACAACCCGACACCGACCTTACAAAGGAACCCCAGGTTCAACTGGACTGACTATGGGACCCTCTATGGATCTGAGTACCTAGAACTTTCGAAGGGTGGGTTCTAAAGGTGGACGAGTCCTTCCCTGTGGCGTCACTTTTTTTCACGGAGACACACGACTTGAAAGTTCGTCCTCGATTCCCTACAAACATCTTTCAATCGACCTCCCCCGTAGTGGGTACAGAGGACCCAGTCTCTTGCCCCGTCACGACCCCTAGGGGTCGTTCCCCAGAAGTTCTTGGGTGGTTACCGGGGGAACTTCTTATCCCCTTTTCGGACGGACATCTGCTAACCGTTTCTATACGGCATTAGAGGTCTTGGACACCAATATAATGGAATTAATGTTTTTCCTGAAACGTCTACACTAATTCCTAGAACTTTACCCTTTTAATAGGACTAATCGGTCCGTCCGGACTAGATTAGTGTTCTCAGTAAAATTCTCTCCCTACTCCTGTCTTCAGTCTCTCTTCTACCACGACCGAACCTTCTACCACCTCTCCCGGTACGCGGTTCTTTCCGTCTATCCAGGATTTTCGACTCTCTCCGGTCCTCTCCCTAAGAGGGAACCTCGGAGGTCTTCCTTGCGTCAGGTAAAGTCTGAAGTTTAGAGTTCTTGACACTCTCTTAGTAACAGACAATGAAATTCGGAGATTCAACCATCGTCAAACAATCCCATCGCTACCCCTTGTTCAAGTGGAAGATACTGAACCTCCGTAAGCCGTCGGTCGCATAGAGACGGTCTCCTTTGTGTCCGACGGGTTTGTAACGTCCGGTGTAAAAATACGGTTCTTCAATTCGTAACAAATAAACTGTCAGTCCAAATTGACCCGCAGGACAAAAAAAATAAACGATTAAGACCGGTCTCTCCTCATCTTTTAGGTAATCGATCGTCCTGTGAACGGGGGAGAAGAAGAGTAGAGAGAAGTCCCGAGGTGTGGACGTCTACGCTTCGTCCATCACTTATACCTTCCGTATCTTTCACTCCGCCTTCTCGGGGCCTGGGAGGGGTCCCGTCCACAGACGCAGTCCACACCCCGGCTTCCTCTTCTCCCTTACTCGGAACTCGACCGACTCTACTTCCAAAAGTGAATCTAACCGGAGCTTATAAATTACAGACTTTTAGTCTTAGTGACCAATTATAGACTTTCACTGGTCTCGTAAACCCCTGGAAGGGTTCTATAACAGGGTCCTACCCTTCTCTTTTGGTTCACGTTTTTCCAAACTTTCCGTTCCCCCTCTTTTTTCTTTTCCACTACATGTTAATGTGTTAGTCAGGTCCGTCATTGGGTCGCGGGAGAAAATGGGTTGGTAGTGCGAGAGGAGACGGCTCGACGATAGTGGAGAGAACCCTTTGCACTGTAGAATCGGACGGTAGTAAAATGATTTAACGAAAAAAAGACCCGGTCCTTCCTACGGGGCCGTGGTGTCACTCCCCTCTCCCACTCCTTTTCCCGTCTTTAAGGTCTCTCCTGGAGTCCTTAATCCTCCTGGCACACACTTGACTTGCTGGAAAACACCGGACCGGTAGAGAGCCCTGACCCGGACTCGACGAAACCCCTTGGTCCGGGTTTGAGGTAGTGGTTTTTCCTTTTATGCCACTCTGACTTTCCACACACGGATCTCAAAAGGTCTGTCCGGGACACTTTTAGGGGGGTTCGTCCGGAGAGTGAGCTTAAGGTGCACTACTGACACAACAGACGTCCCTTGCCGAATCTTGTAAGAGAGGTGGACCCAAAAGAACTGGATTCGTCTATCCTACCGAAGACAGACTGAGTGGGATTCGGACTGGATAAACACTTTACGAAAGACATGTTTTTTTGACCTCCATTCACGTCTCCTAATATGTAAATACTAGGGACACATCTGTCCTAACAGATTGGGAGAGTAAAGTCGACGAGGGACGGGATGGGCACCAGCCACTTCCGACTGGTGTACAACCGCTCACAGATTACCGGATTGAACAACCGAGGTCGTCACGAACGGTCCCTCCATCCTCACCCTCCACCCCGGACCCCCTCCCGAACGTTTCACGTCCTCGTCGTCCGACCCCCTCCGACACTCGTGGGTCTCTAGGAACAGATTACGACGGAAACGAAGCTCCGTGGGGTCCTTGGAGCAGTCCTACTTCCCGACGTCCACACAATAGTCGAGTCACCCTCGGTCACACTCCGTCACCTTCCTCGACCCCGAAGGGTGAGTCTGGACCAAAAAAAAGACAGTAAAATAAATGACGCACCACCACCGAAAAGTGTGCGACCACCGAGTCTACCATTTCACAGACGGATGTTAAACCCTCTAGGCCCAAGTCAGGGACCCAGCCCTTCTAGAGGACCTTTTCCTTTACTGTTGGGTCAGGTCATGAGAACGGACCTTTTAGGGTACCTGTCTCCTCGGACCACCCAATGTTTCTCAGTCTGTCCTGACTCACTGAAATGAAGATCTTGGAGAACGGAGTAAATGGTTTACCGACATACTAGACGGGAAATGCCGAGAGTCTGGAGTATATTCTCATTTTCTTTACAATGGACACACTCCAATAATGTATGACACTGTACAAGGTGTCTTTTACAAACTTTCACAACCCTCTCCGACTGTACTTCAAAGACTTTTAAACGGAAAGGGTACCCATCTTCATCCCTCCCACCGACAAATACAGTTGACTGTCCACTACGATTACACCAAACCCGCTCGACTCGAGTGGTGCCCGGGCGGGAGGTCAGACGGGTCTGAGAGGGTGGACCGACGGGTGTCCCGAACCCGTCCCTCGGGTCACCTGGGCCGGGCCGAGGGAGGCCCACCCTTGCCGGCGGCGATGGCTGTGACGTCTGAACGACCAGGGGCTCTTCCGGAGGCAGAGGGGAGACTCGGGGCGGTTCGTCCTCCGTCGTGAGGTCCCGAGCCATCGGGGAACGACCTGAGACGGTACCCGAAAGGACGACCTTCGACGAGACATCTGAATCTCAAGGACTGTGTATCCTTGAGACTCTAAAAAGAGAACCCTCTTTCACCACGGGTGTCCCGGGTCATGTCTCCCACGACTACGAGGCACCCCGTGGACGTCCAAAGAGACCCACGTCTCGTTCCCGTAAGAGTCCCTTTGGTCCCTCTGGGAAGTGCTCCGTCGACAGAAGCCACTAGGGGCACCAGGACCTTAGATCTGTGATTACTAATAGTGTCCTTGACGGAGTGTCGGAGCCGTTAGTAACCGAACAATTAGGTACGTCCTGAACCACGACTCTTCGAGGTCATGAAACCGGCGGAGTACGTTTCTCTACTGAGTGACCTTTTCTGACTACGACCCTCCCTAACTCCCGTCCTCCTCTTCCCCTGCTGACTCCTACTCTGCCGACCTACTATAGTGACTGAGCTACCTGCACTCAGACCCACTTGAGGCCCTCAACCATTACCTGTCCCTCCGGACCGTACGACGCTAAGTACCCCAGCGTTTCTCAGTCTATACTGACTCGCTGACTTGACTTGACTTGACTTGACAGAGATAAAGGGGGGTCACCAGACAGAAAGACGGTCTCGTGTTCACCTGTAACACCCGTACAGCGGACCACCGTGGAACGTCCGGAGAGACAAACGTCTCACGGTAAGACGGCTAAACCCCCTCGACACGAAACAGAACTCAGTTTCTCTAGACCCAAACTTTAGGAACAAGATGATTAATGACCGTGGTACTAAACTTATCAACTAATTTAACTCTGCGTGAGTGGAACAGGCATTTACCCTTCGTCTCGTCTGAGTGGAGTACTCCAACAGCCCTCCGGATTCACTTCTTAGGGGACCTTCGTGTACCGTACTCGGACCGGTACAGCTTGAGTGGTTTTCGTCATGGACACCAAAAGAATTTCACTTTCACTTCAACGAGCAAACACAGGCTGAGAAACGCTGGGGCACCTGACATCGGATGGTCCGAGGAGGCATGTACCCTAAGAGGTCCCGTTCTTATGACCTCACCCAACGGTGAAGGAAGACACAACTCCAGGAAATTACCTGACCTTGGACCACCAGACCTCAGCTGGCTACTCTTTCATTTCCTCTCTCTTTCTCCGACTATAAGGAACCAAATACGTCTTTCGGTTATTTCAGGGACGTACCCCGAACGAGACAAGTACCTCCGGAGTCCGTGGGAGAACTACCCCACTTCCGCGTCTCGCGGAAGAGGTCTCCCAGAATCTTCGGGCCCGTCCTTTCACTTGAGTCTCTCGGAGACGCGAGGTTTCTTTATCAGACTCTCTCACTTCCTCTCTCTCTCTCTCTTTCTTTCGTTCTGTGTCCCCGGTTTCGAAACTACCTCGTTTCCACAAAATTAGTTATACCTCACCCGTATATATGACATCAATAAGAGTCGTTTCTATTTCTAATTTTAAGGTCTGCATGTTTTGTATCCGCTAGGTATAATCTCTCTCCCAACATTTATTAGTGAAAATGGTATACCAAGTATTTTTCCTTCTCCCATGAATAGTGACATATCTTTTTGATTCCTTCCTTTACGGACCTAAGGAGTCGGGGGCCCTCTCCGAACGGAGAGGAAAATTAAGGACTTATAAGTCCTTAATTATTCCTTGTCTCTTAAGGACTGTCTAGGTTTTGTCGTGTGTCCTTCGGAGGACAATTCACGAAGGACTGTGAACAATTAGTTGGTAATTTAAGTGACTATATTATATTTTTATTACCAAGTCTAAACACTCTGTGAAAGTGGAAAGATACGGATCGTGTCTCGTTCGTGACTTATAATCGACAATATCCATTATTATTATAACTTTCGCCGTCCGGAATGTGTCGACACTTCACACTATAGAGGGTTCGGGAACTAACCCGGAGAATTAGGTCCCGGGAACCTGGGGAACTACCAGACACCCAGCTTAAGTACCTCAAACACTGGAACCTATCCTTTTCTTAATCTGACGAATAAGAATGATTGGAGATTGACTTTACTTAGAGGAGGTCACTACTTAGATCCGTTGTTGTATGTGATCATCATTGTTGTGGACACTAAAACTGTGGTTGTCGTCAGGTGTATTTTATAACCGATACGAACTATGATGTTTTGATCTATCATTTAGACGACAATCTTGAACAGTAATTTACACGATTATTTCTTCGTGTAGAAAACTATGAATGTACAGTCACATTCACCCAAAAATTTTTTGATGAAATATAAAATATAATACGACAATTCTTGTAATAGGACCTATTTCAGTTGTCCGAAGTGGTCTGACTGGTGACTTCCGTAGGTCCCATACTTTTACAATTGTTAAATATCTCACGTCTCCGTCAGGGGTTCTGGTGAGAGTGAAGACTACGGTTTACGTTCTCCACCCCAGGGGTTCTGGTGGGAGTCAAAAAACAAAAACAAAAAGATAACTTTATATCAATTAAATATTACAAGTCCACATGTCGTTTCACTATGTCAATATCTATATATGTACATAAGTAAAAGGATAAGGAAATGTAATACGTTTTATAATTTATATCAAGAGACGTGATATGTTATCCGGGAACAAATAAAATATATCATCACACATAGACAATTAGGGTTTAAGGTTTAAATAGAGAAGGGGGTGGAAGGGAAACCACTGGTGTGCAAACAAAAGATCCAGACCCGAAGGGTCCACCGAACCACCATTTCTTAGGTCGACGAGTGTATCCTCCGTCAACGGGACGTCCTCTACCACACAAACTAGGGACCCAATTCTTCTAGGGAACTCTTCCTTTACAGTTGGGTGAGGTCATAAGAACGGTCCTATTAGGGTACCTGCGTCTTCGGACCTTCCGATACCAGGTACCCCAGTGTTTCTCAGTCTGTTGACACGGATGACCCGTGAGTACGGGCTCAAATAAAGACAGAACATTTGTTCAATTAAACATATTAAATCTAAGGTGTACATTCACTGTAGTATACTATAAACAGAAAGAGACAGACTGAATGAAGTGAATCACACTATTAGAGACACCAGGTAGTGACAACGACTCTGGTGAAAGTTAAAACTATGTAATGATCTTCTTGAATGTCTTAAATTGACTCGACAAAATCGATGTCGAATAATGGTACTGAGTCGGTTCCCTTCTTTGTGGACACCGTCTTTAAAGGTTCTCCCCTAGAGGGTCGACAGGAGAGGGCCACCTCCGGACCTGTCGTGGTTGAAGAGGACCGTTACTACACACCGTCACGTGGACCCTGTAACGGTCGGTCCCTTCGGGTGGACTCGGGACAAGAGGTCTTAAAAGTAAATCCGAGTCAGTCCATCGGTCTCACCTGGTGACCGAACCGACTGGAAAGTAGAGGTCGGGAGACCTCCAACTCGCAGAGGTACACCGGGTTCAGGGGTGGTATTTAGTGTCATAATCTGATAGGTCACACCAGGTTCCGGTGTCCCTTTACGAATAGTCAGTCCTATCAAATTCTTAAAATCAGTACGGAACGTCCTCGACTCCTGTGTCCAGTCTGGACGGAAACACCTTCCAAGACGAGACCTTTGTCGGAGCCTCGTCGGTAGACCCTCCGTTTACTCACACCCCCACCACACCCTGAATCGGTTGTGTGTATCAACATCGATGACTTTGGACCAAATCTCCTTCTAAAACAAACTTCTTTTCAATACTGGTTGGATCTATCGTATAAGTTTTCGTCTCTATAATGAAACGGCTGATTCCAGGCAGATCAGTTCCGATACCAAAAAGGACACCAGTACATACCTACACTTTCAACCTGACACTTCTTCCGACTCACGGCTTCTTAACTACGAAAACTTGACACCACAACCTCTTCTGAGAACTCTCAGGGAACCTGACGTTCCTCTAGGTTGCTCAGGTAAGACTTCCTCTAGTCGGGACCCTAAAGAAACCTTCCTTACTACGATTTCGACTTTGAGGTCATGAAACCGGTGGAGTACGTTTTTCAACTGAGTAACCTTCTCTGAGACTACGACCCTCCCTAACCCCCGTCCTCCTCTTCCCCTGCTGTCTCCTACTCTACCGACCTACCGTAGTGACTGAGCTACCTGCACTCAGACTCACTTGAGGCCCTCTACCACGACCTGTCCCTCCGGACCGCACGACGCTAAGTACCCCAACGTTTCTCAGCCTGTGCTGACTCGCTGACTTGACTTGGCTTGACTTGTTTCTGTTACATCTCAAGTAACAAAGGTCTCCGTTGACTTATTACTGTTACTAATTTTTGTAGCGAATCTGAACCGAGGTGTGGGTGGTGAAAGGTCTAACATAAACGTTTACAACTCGCACAATTAAGAGTCTTCTCCACCTTTCCTCCTAATGACAATTTGGTGTCTTCACCCCCCGGGACCACCACCCCGTCTGACACCTGGCAGGACCGGAGGAGGGACGGGACCAGACGGGGGTACGAAGGAAGGCCCGACAAGTCTGTCTCACCCAGGACACCGGTTCTACTAGTCGTCCATAAAACGTCTTAGTCCAATGGGTCAGTACGAACCCACTACGATCCTCGAATCGGCCGAAACCTCTACCCCAAGTTACCGGCCCACCAATGTACTCCAGTGGTCGACGCCTACACTGGTCGAATGAACACCCTTTCGGACCTCAGAAGACCCGGGTTACACAAAACTGAGTAGATTTCACTCGGGCCTCAGTACTGGAATAGGAGTCCAAACCACATTTAATGTACCACGGTCACAGATGTAATTGTAACTTTTCGGTGAGAAAGTCCTGGGATAACGACCCAATCCATTAAAGATGTCCGGACACTCCCGACTCCGGGACGGGGGAGACGACCTTGGACACTAGGGACTTCCCGTCTCCACGTCCCCGGCTGGCCTCGACCGGACGTCCTCCCGTGTCTTCCGGAAGACCCCATACCGAGCCTAGGTCTCTGGAAACAAAGGGACTTCTCGTGTAGACACGAGTGTTCTCATAAACGTACATTAAACACGCCATCCACGTTGAGAAAATACCGCCAGATACACCAAAAGATTTTCGACGATAATGTTTCGTAGGCAAGTTTACTGGTAAGAGAGGAAGAGGAGGAGACACTAGGGTAGGTATTAATAAACCTTGTTCGGGAAAGTCTATCAGTAGAGGTGTGGGAACCCGGGAGTGGTGCGTCGACCTGACGTTGAGGCACCCCGTTCCGGACGAGACAGGGCACGTAGAGTCGTGGTTGTCGTCACGGACCGTATCACACCCGTGCACCGTCTACGAACAGGTCACTTAGTCTCCTTACTTACGATACTCCAGTGAGTGAGATAAATAAAGGACACCGAGGACATTTTCAACGGTCTGTGACACACCGAATTTTGTTGTCTTTGTTGTCTTTAAACAGGAGGATGTCAAGACCACCGGCAATTCCCGTGTCAGTCATAGTGACCCGACTTAAGGAACGTCCCTCCTTCTGTTAAGACTGAGGTGCAACCTTGACAAGGAAACTGAACGAAAAACAAAGAAAACAATAACATTAACATGAATTATACCGAGTCTCCTGCGACGGGGAGACGAACCGACCTTTGATTTCTTGAAAACAAGTGGAGTGTCTCTCTATTAGACAGTGACTGGTGGACAGCAAGTCAGTGAGTCAGCATAGGCTGGGAGACGCTAGGGTACCTGACGTCGTGCGGTCCGGAGGATAGGCCTCAAATGAGTTTGAGTACAGGTAACTCAGGTAATCACTACGGTAGGTTGGTAGAGTAGGAGACAACAGGCGAAGAGGAGGGTGGAAGTCAGAAAGGGTCGTAGTCCCAGAAAAGTTTTCTCAGTCCACCGGTTTCCTAACCTCAAAGTCGAAATCGTAGTCAGGAAGGTTTCTTATAAGTCCTAACTAAAGGAAATCCTGACTGACCAAACTAGAGGAACGTCAAGTTCCCTGAGAGTTCTCAGAAGAGGTTGTGGTGTCAAGTTTTCGTAGTTAAGAACCCACGAGTCGAAAGAAATACCAGGTTAAGAGTGTAGGTATGTACTGATGACCTTTTTGGTATCGGAACTGATCTGCCTGGAAACAACCGTTTCATTACAGAGATGAAAAATTATACGACAGATCCAACCAGTATCGAAAAGAAGGTTCCTCGTTCACAGAAAATTAAAGTACCGACGTCAGTAGTAGACGTCACTAAAACCTCGGTTTCTTTTATGCTCGGGTGGATACTTACCGATGTTTTTTTCTTCTCTCATTGTGTGGGGAAAGGTTTCCGACCGAGAAGGACTTCTATAAAACGTTCTGACTTCTGGGAGAAATGAAGGAGTGACGGAGAGGGAGAGATCAGACGGAAAACTGAACTTAAGGAGGAAGAAGGGAGAGAAACCGAGATATTTTCTTGGACCGTAGGTCTAGGGTTGTTCTACCAACGAAACTCCGTGATCAGACGGTGGTGGAACCAGTCGACTAAAAGCATTACTTCAGCAAAAGGACCGGAGGTGTGGACAGAGAGCCTAAGTAAACAGACAGCACGTCGCTCGTCTCGTTCGAACCTGAACCATTGTTTTGGTTCCACAGTCGTCTCTATTCTGAGAGCCCCCAAGATCCCCTCTTAGGTAAGGACAAAGAAGACTGGAGACGTCGGAAGAAACCAACACCGGCGCAGGGAGGTTGCAGACGGGGACTCCAGTGTAACGGAAGAGAAGACACACGCAGTTCAGAGGGAGAATATTCCTGAGTACACTAACGTACACCCCGGGTGCTCCTGTTGGTCACATTAGAGGGGTGGAGTTCTGGGAATTACTGTGGTCGTTTTAAGAGGACGGAGGAAAAAAGAGACATATTCCACCGTGAGTGTTCAAGATCCACATCTTTCACCTTTAGAAGACCCCCGGTACCAAGTCGGATGGTACGAGTGGTTCCCCTATCTTTGGGTGGGTTCCGACCCGTCCGGGAGTGACTCGTCACACCAACACCCCGTCCCTTCCTACGTATGCAGGGACTTGTGATGCTTAAGTCCCTTTCACAGTGTCTCCAGAGACCGAGTACCCCCTCGGGAGTACGGGTGTAAACCCCCAATATAATGATACTTGTCCACTCTTGGTCCACATTGGTGGTGGACAGTGGGAGTCTCAGACACGAAAGTCGTCTGGGTGTGAGCGGAGGGGTCTCGTCCAAGAGTTGGACTTAGAGTCCACCGTACTGTCCAAGCCCTTTCCGTAGGGAAGGAGACCCCACAGAGACACCCCTTGAGGTAGAAAAAGACTAACTCTAGTCAGTAGGAAGGGAACGTGCGGGTGTCGGACCATTCACTCCCCGTCCCCTTCACCGTCTGTTCCCACATCACTAGTGAACCTTTCCAGTCTACGGTCTATTTCTTTCCAGTCTATTCCTTCTTCGGCGTGGTTCGACAGTCCGAGTTTCAACGCCGCTCAAAACGAAAAAGACTAGGGGTCCTGGACGTCTAAGACGACGATGGGAGACAGGGGTTTCTCTACTACTTTTTCTTTCCGACATTCTTTTATCACGACTTCTTAACTATGAAAACTTGACACCACAACCTCTTCTGAGAACTCTCAAGGAACCTGACGTTCCTCTAGGTTGGTCAGGTAGGATTTCCTTTAGTCAGGAATTATAAGTAACCTTCCTGACTACAACTCCGAATTTGAGGTTATGAAACCGGTGGACTACACTTCTTAACCGAGTACCTTTTCTGGGACTACGACCCTTTCTGACTTCCGTCCTCCTCTTCCCCTACCGTCTCCTACTCTACCAACCTACCGTAGTGACTGAGCTACCTGTACTCAAACTCGTTCGAGTCCCTCAACCACTTCCTGTCCCTTCGGACCGCACGACGTCAGGTGCCCCAGTGCTTCTCAATCTGTGCTGACTCACTGACTTGACTTGACTCGACTTCTTTTATCTGTCCCCAACCAACCGACCTAAATCGCCCAAATAGGTACGAGTGAGCGGAAGGTCAACGGAAGGATGACCTACGGGACGGGGAGTTACGAAGACTTATCACAAAGTTGGATACCGAATCCCTGGACACAGTAACTTCAGAAAATAAGAGATGAGACACCTAAAAGAGATTTACAAGTGACCAGAATGACAACGACACCGACCCGAAGGGTACGACTCAGGGGTTTCTTTTTACTCTGAGTTTGTCTCGCACTAAGGTCCTACCGAGACGGGTCCAGACAGGATTGTAGGTCGACCCCTCCTCGACCCACTCCCCACCCCACCCGTGCTCCGTGTAGAAGGAGGGTCGTCCGTCCACAGGAGGATCAACCCGACAGGAGGGTCTACCTCACAACGGAGACTACGACGACGATGACGACGATTCAGCGAAATCAGCACAGGCTGAGACACGCTGGGGTATCTACCGTCGGGTGGTCCGAGGGGGCAGGGACCCTAGGAGGTCCGTTCTTATGACCTCACCCAACGGTAAAGGAAGAGGTCACTTACTTTCACTTTTCACTTTCACTTCGGCGAGTCAGCACAGGCTGAGGATCGTTAGGGTACCTGACGTCGGATGGTCCGAGGAGACAGGTACCCTAAAAGATCCGTTCTCATGACCTCACCCAACGGTAACGGAAGAGGTACGGAGACTACTCAGGGTCGTTTCAGAGGGAGGTAAACACGCATCGAGGGAAACTGGTCTAAGTCGGGGTCTTCTGTGACTCTCGACAACATCCCACGGACCGGTTCAGAACTCACCTCTTAGTCGACCGGAATCCACCGAAAAACGGGACGTAGTGGCTCAAAAGTGTCTGTCCTGTCGTAGGGACCCGGAGGGAGACGACACGATTTCACCGTACCCCACTTTTTCCGACTTTTTATTCCTAGAAAGATCGCGACGAGGGGTCCGGAGACGTCCCAATCTTGACCGAGCTCCTGGGGCAGACCCAGACCTTCGGGTCCAAATAAGACAGACATAGACATCGGGAGAATTTTCTCGTCCACCGTGTGTCGAGATGAAGACAGACTTGACACAGGGGACACAAAATAAATAAGGTCCTGGTCGCTTCCTGGCCGAATCCGGTACGTCTCTCACCTCTGGTCCAAGGGCCACCTGAGTTTATACCCCCGGTGTCACCTGGACTCCTTCCCCCACTCCAACCTTCCGACAGACGTAGGAGGGGAGGACGGGACAGGAACGACCCCCCGCCTTAGAGTGGAGGAAAACGACTCCTCTTCTCGGAGTTGCCTATACGGTCCTCCACCGACGAGATTGTTTTATGTGTCTTGCGCACCAAATTTGTTATCTTTACGTCAAGAGTGTCAAGACCCCAGGTCCAACGGACGTACCAGTCCAAGACCACTCCCGAGAGAAGGACCACCTTTGTTTTTTGTCACAACGAGCAGTAGGGTAATATGTCTCCCAATTTAATGTCGGGTGACGTCGGTGAGTCCTGTCACGTGGGCCTCCCCTTGAGTCCTACCTTTTTTTTGTCCCACTCCGCGAGACACAAAGTCTAGTTGTCCAGAAATCTATCTATTCTACGTAAAGATTCCTTCTTAAAGTTTCCGGCACCTAAGAACTCAGCAGGGCATGATCTTTTCGTGATTTTAGTAATTGAAGTGTGTACACAAGAAACACTACTCGTCAGTAGAAAAAGGTTCTACATATGAACTGATGGACAGAAAGGATCAGGGGTCTCAGTAAATATGGGACCGACGAGAGGACGGAGACCCTCGTCAAGGAGTCTCGAGAGGCTCTCCGACGAAGGACCCGACGTGACGAGTCACTCGCACACGAATCAGCGAGTCAGTACAGGCTGAAAAACGTCGACGTACCTCACATCGGGCGGTCCGAGGAGACGGATACCCCTAATGGGTCCATTCTTATAGTCTCACCGAACGGTACGGGAAGAGGTACCCTAGAAAGGTTGGGTCCCCACTTTGGGTCCAGAGGGTGTAACGTCGGTGGTCCCTTCGGGTATTACGAGTCATTTTAGGGAGTTTTGTGGACTGAGTGTCGAAAATACGAAAAAAAAGGGAAAGTGACCTGTGACCAAACGTCTGATAGAGGAACGACACAGAAGTGTACCACCTCTCTCTAGGAGAGACCACAGAGAAAGATATTCCCGTGATTACGGTGAGTACTCCCGAAGTGAGAGTACTGGAGTAGACTCGGATCAGTGGAGAGTTTCCGGGTAGAGGTTTCCGCAGCGGAACGCCTATAGCTCAACCCCTAGTCCACAGGTGCACACTTAAAGCTCCCCTGTGTTTGTCGTGACAAGGGCTCCCCGTTACCCTCGTAGAAAGGACGACGGACACACCGATCCCCAGAGGACCGTGTACACCCACACCTGTACGCCCACCCATGTTTCTCCCGAAGGTGAGGGTCGGAGAAGGGACCCTTATTCGAACAGACGTGTGTTACCGTCGGTCAAATGTACGTTGTGGAGACAGTTAAGTAGGAACAGAGAGGCAAGAAGGGTTTGTGGGACTCGAGGAGGACCCACGGTGCAGGGTATCGTGTCTCTCCTCCCCCACTCAGGTAGGACCTCGGACGGGAGATCCCTGAGAAGGACCGTCCCTTCTGGGAGTCCACTCGGTCCACACCCTCTAGGTCGTTCTCTTCGGTCATTTTCCAAATCTGAACTCGACAAGGAATGGTGACGATCCTGAAAGGACTACCGAGTCTCCCATTTCCCAGACAGACGTTACGTCCTCTGCGACCAAGCTAGGGACCCAGCCCTACTATGGGACCTCTTCCTTTACCGTTGGGTGAGGTCATGATAACGGACCCTTTAGGGTACCTGCCTCCTCGGACCATCCGATGTCAGGTACCCCAGTGTTTCAGTCTGTGTTGACTCACTGAAGTGAAATGGTGACGATCCGGAACGGTACACGATTAGGGAGACGGGTTTGGAGTAAGAGGGGAAATAGACCCCTCGAACATAAATAGAAAATCCACGGGTACCTTAAGAAGGGGCTCCGTGAGGACAAGTACGAAGATTAAGGACAACTGTAGAGAATCGAAACAAAGGAAAAGGAGAAGGAGGGTGTCCCACACAGACAGAGTAAAATGGGGTCACGGACCGTGTGTCATTCGACCGTCGGGTGCGAATAACCTAGTAACTTTCTTCGACAATGTGTCTCCTCCGTGACCAATTGAAATAGTCCGTACTTAGTCTCTCCCGAAAGACCCGATTTCCTTCTTGTCTTCAAACGACCCACAAGATCCGTCACCCTTGTCTTTCACGTTTCCGGGTCTCACCACCGTAGTCCACCTTCCTACCACAACAACCCTACGTCTGCTTTCTCGCCGTCCTCGTCCTACACGGGAACCTTCCACGTCGTCCACACAAGTCTTCGACCCCCACCCCTAATCTTCCCCGTGTTACCGTAACGAGATATCCGTCACGATTCACCTGACTCCCGGCGGTCCGACCTCGTTCCTCCGGTCTGTCCTCTGATACCCTACGCGGTCCTTTCGTTGTACTCAGGACTTGGGTCCGTCGTCGACACTCCTACCCCTCCCCTTACCTAGACACCAAAGTCCGACCTCTGGACCCCACACTCCTAATTAGGTCACACCACCTTCCTCGTCACCTCTCACCTTCCACTACGGTGGCCGAACTTGGAATCTGGGTTCTTGTTGTTGAAACTCCTTCAACCCCACTCTTCCAGATTTAGTCAAGATAAAATCTGTGTTACTCAAACTCCTAAGAACACATCGTTTACCAAAAATATAAACTCAGGTCTCGAGTTCCCTCCTAAGTCTCGTCCTCCAATCTAAACATGAGGACCTATATATACACACACACACACACGACGACGACGACGACGATTCAGCGAAATCAGCACAGGCTGAGACACGCTGGGGTACCTGTCGTCGGGTGGTCCGAGGGGACAGGGACCCTAAGTTATCCGTTCTCGTGACCTCACCCAACGGTAAAGGAAGAGGTTACGTACTTTCTCTTTTCACTTTCACTTCAGCGAGTCAGCACAGGTTGAGAATCACTGGGGTACCTGACGTCGGGTGGTCCGAGGGGACAGGTACCCTAAGAGGTCCGTTCTCATGACCTCACCCCACGGTAACGGAAGAGGTCACACACACATACACACATATATATATACTTTTAAATTTGTCATCCCTACTTACTCTGACGACCCCTCTCCGACACCTCATCCTGGTCTTTTTAGACCCGTATTTTGGGAGTCCCTTCACTTTTGGGTTCTGTGGAAGTCTCCTTCTCTTAGGTCCTCTCCTGTGATTCTTTCCAGACAGGGAGACAGGAGGAACTGTATTCATACACCCGGGAAGGTAAGACCTCTCACCTAGATCTGTCACCTTCGGTCACCACCATTGGGATTAAGGGGAACAGTCACTAACCAAATCCTTACCTGTACACTGGGTAGGACTGGTTACTTTGTCCTCTCCTTCTCAAGATTTCCCAAAGACCCTTTCCAAAGGATAAGATTTCTGTCTCCGTTCCTACTCTAAGACAAACTCGAGACCTAAAACAGGTCAGACATCCCTATGGTCCTTATCAAACGTCGATAGAACACTAGAATTCCTTTGGGTCGGGTTCCTCGTTCAGGTGTACGGTTTCGACCACCTCTCCTCTTTTCCTTTCTTGACCTTAGAAACCACTGTGACCACTAGATGAGAGTCGGTAGAGACCTTAGATGAAAAGGTGGCTCGGAAAAGGATACACTACATTACTTAACACAAACAAAATCGGTCGAACCTAATCCAAAAGACAATGAAAGATAATCTCATTGGTTCCCTCCTTTTATAAAGTCGTCTTAGTATGAGGAGTCTTTAAGCAATAATTTTTTTTTTTTTTCTTATGACAGAAAACCGAAACTGTCAGACCACCAGTGTCCCGTTTAAGTCATCTGTCTACCCGTCTCCGACTGGTCTCCCATTTTCATTCGCCGTCCACATCTTCGTTTCTGATAATCACACCCGTCGGGGAAAGTCTTCGAACCAACTCCTTCCAACCACCTCTTTGTGGGGCAGTCTTCTGGTCCTAAAAATCATTCAGTCCCTGTCCGATACGACACAAGTGTTTGTTTGTAGTTCGGAGTCGCCGAGTTGTGTGTGTTCAACATATAAAACAGAAACAAGTAAGTGAACGACACACTTCAGGAGACACCTAGTCGGTCGACAGGTCGTCACGGAGCCCCCAGACACAACAAAGTGGTAATACCAATATGACAGAACCGTACTCTTGAGACACCCTTGGCACCGTCCACTTCCCTCCCGACTCCCCTACAAACGCCCGTGAAAGAGACGAAATAGGACGATTACTGTGGACAGTGAAAACAAGAGTCAGGTGACCTGTCTTCACCAGTGTACCCGTCAGATCGATGTTCCCCTCGACCCTTTAACCCCCTATATGTGCCTATACACCACTCGTAGTGTATCGGTCAGATCTACGTTCCCCTCGGCCCCTTAACCCCCTATATGTGCCTATACACCACTCGTAGTTGACATACACGACCTAGAGTTGAAAGACTCGAAATGAAAAAGGAACCATTTATTTACTAGTGGGTTGAGTGTGTCTTAACACTTTTAGTTTGTTCCATACCTCCTTGAAAAAAAAAGACAACAGGAGGCGTCAAGAGAAAAAGGGACCAAAAAGGTACGAATGCACTCGACCCACAATTTTTATTTAGGGGGGATGACTTATGCATGATGTCTTTTGTCATTATCGATCTTAAATAAATAAAAATTTAATTAAAAACAACCTCATATAAACGAAATGTTATAACGCAATCAAAGACGACATATCGTTTCACTTAGTCGATACCTATGTGTACATAGGGGAGAACAAAACCTAAAGGAAGGGTACATCCAGTGGTGTCTCGTAAGATCTTAAATAACTCACGAATGGTACTTAAGGTCTGTGACAGGTATGTAGTCGTATCATGATTTGTGTGGTAAAGGAGGTAAAACTTCCCTTGCGTCCGGATAGTGTCACGGACCGTGTGTCTTCTGTAAGTCATGTACAAACCTAGTTACTTCGTCGAACAAGTTCAGTGTCGAGATCGTTCCCCGTTCCACTGTGAGGTCCGGTCCTGAGTCGGGTCACGACGACGAAGACACAGTGGTAGAGGTAGAAGTCAGTGAGTTCACTCCGACTAAGAGGTTCCACCGACCTCACCCCCACCCTCCTCCCACACCTAAATGCCTACCCCTTCGCAATCCGGAAGGACGTAGGTCTCAAGAACGTAACGGTCCATACAAGTTTACTTATTACGGGGGAGAGGAGGTTATATACATCCAGAAGTAGGAGTGTTGAACACTTACAGTGGAAGGAATATAAGTGGAACACTTACAGTGAAGGGTCCACCGTGGTCACCATTTCTTAGGTGGACGGTTACGTCCTCTACGTCCCAGGTAGGGACCCAGCCCTTCTAGGGGACCTCTTCCTTTACCGTTGGATGAGGTCGTAAGAACGGTCCTTTTAGGGCATCCGTCTCCTCGGACCACCCGATGTCAGGTGCCCCAGTGTTTCTCAACCTGTACTGACTCGTGTATGACTGTGTGTGACAGTATTAGGTCAACGCTAATTCAATTTAACTCGGGTCTACACCAATTCCTAGAGTTCCGTCCTTCTAATAGAACCTAATAGGTCCACCCGAGGTTTGTGATAGTGTACACAGGAAACTTCTCCCTCCGTCTCCCTCTAAACTGTCTCTTCTCCTCCGCTACACTGGCGCCTCCACTCTCTAACCTAACGACGGAGGTGTTCGGGCACTAACGGTGACCTTCGACCTTCTCCGTTCCTTGACTCAGAAAGGAAGGAATCTCAGGGACCTCCCTCTCGGTCAGAGGGGTAAGGAACTAAAGTCGGGTCCCTATGACGCAAGTCTTAAGACCAAAGGTCTTGGTGTTCTCTTATTTAAAGACACCAACTTCTCTGGGTCAACTACCGCTGTTATGCCGTCGGTGTCCTTTGACTATGTGGGCGAAACCCCCTACCGAGTCTTTGTGGAGTCCCAGACGTCAGGAGACTGGAGACGGCAGACCCCCTGGTTCTTCCCCAAGGACACCGGGGACACGGACGTCGTCTTTGACTCCTCCTCCGGCTCGACGTGGTCGCAGCCAGACTCTCCAAAAAACTACACCTGGCAAAAATTGCATAAATAACTTAAACAATGTTATATCGAAGACATAATATAAAACCACAAAACCGACACTCCGTACATCCTAGAATCAAGGGGTTGGTTCCTAACTTGGGCATGGGGGATGTGACCTTCCGTTTCAGAATTGGTGACCTGACGGTCCCATCAGGGACATTCTCCAAGGTCCTTAGTCTGTGACTTTCGGTATGCAGGCCCTTAGGAGTGACCCGTGGACGATACACCGTCTGGTCGACCCTGGTGTATAGATTGTGCTGAACCTTAACCCAGACCCACCGGGACTCCGGTCCGTCACCCGACTCAACGACCCCACGTCCCTTGGGGTCCGGGTAGGATGACTGGGACGAGGCCCCAGTCTACACCCCCGTCCTTCCCGGACCTCGGACTTTAGGCTTAGACTTTCGTCTACAGTCCTCAAACGGAGGGTTCCTCCCACAAACCGAGCACAAAGAACCCTTCACCTCTGTTCCCGCCACCTCCTTGCACCGGACCTCAGAACGGACTAGACCTTCCTTCACGTGTCCCAGCTCGCACCTCCACGGTTCGGGGTCCTCCGGACCACCCGAGCGTCGGCTCCACACCCCGCGCCCGCGACCTGTTGGGGTCCGTCCCGACGGCACCTCGCGTGGGCGGCGGAGAGGTCCCGGTCTGCCCCGAGGGGCCTCGACACCAGAGTCCAGTGAAAACACGGACGAGGCAGGCGCCCCGCCCTCCCGGCAGGGACCTCTGCCTCGCCGGCGACCCGGAGAGGTGGTACCGGCCCGGAACTGGGACCCGGACGCCCAAAGACCTGGAACCGGCAGTGCGCTGGGAGGTTCGACCCCGCCCCTTGCACGCACCGGAGAAGAGTCTCCGGCAGGCGCCCGGTGCGGCCTGGGGGCCCGAGGAGGACGGACCGCGTGCGTCAGCCTGCTCTCCCGCCGGCACTACCCCAGAAGCCGATAGACCCCTCTTTGTCTGGAGCCCCTTTTCCCCCCGCCCAGAATCGTTGAGTCCTTCTCTGTTGTCCCTCCTCCAATCGGTCCTTCGCCCCGACCTCATGACCAGTCGCGGGTCGTTGACCTTGGAAGGTCGTGCAAGGACTTTCTCGCGCGGGAGAGGCCCTCTTCGGAGCAAGGCAAGTCGACGACTCCCTTCGCGAGGCTCACTCGGTACCGCACCGAGATCCGGGAGAAAAGAGGACGAAGTCGGAGAAAACACTGCGGGCAGAGGAGAGGGGCGAGGAGGGCAGGAAAGAACAGAGGCACGCCGAGGAACTGGGAAGGAGAGAAAGACAGCGGACGACACAGGCGTAGCTACGGTGGACAGGCGAGGGGGGAGGGGGGTTGTGTGTGTGTGACTCAGACCGGAATAAACCCAGTGGAGCCGATTCTCCGAGTCGGTCCTGAAGTGTCCTTCGTGGACACGAGGCTTTGCCGGGCTCGTGTAAAAAAAAGAAGACAAAAGAGTAGAACATGAAGGAGTAAGTGGGAAAGGAAAGATGTCTAAGCGAGTGTCACAGTAGACTCTGAAAGACCAGGGGAGTGCATAGAGGTAGATAAAAATAGTCGTTTGTGGGTTTGAAGAAGGACCCCGGAGGGACGGGGGTGCGTCGGACGTCTCTTCCGAGTCGAGGGGCCCCGGGGACCCACCCAGTCGTCCGACGACCCGCCACCCACCGTCCGTCTCTCCAGGTCGAGGAGTGGACCTGAGGCCTCTCCGGGGAGTCTGTCCTCCCTCGCTGGCAGAGGGGAGTCGAGTATCGGGGCCTCCGACGAGGGGGGACTCCGGGTCCTTGGGAAGACCTTCGTCGTCTTCAGGGGTGCACCTCCGGCGTCTCAAGGGACAATCGTGTACTAAATCTCAACCCGTCGGTCTCCCCGTCGACCCCAGGACGAAGATAAGGATCACTGGGGACCGTCCAATACATTAGGGGAGTCACGGAAATCAGACCTTTAGTCCGTAAGACACAACGAGACGGACGACGTGTTTCCCAGGACACGACGCTCGAGGGAGACTCCCACTGCCGCTACGACTACTCGTGGACGGCACCGGCCACACCGTCCGGGACAGGACCCACGGAAGCACACACTCGAGTGAGTCAGGACGTCGTTGGACCCTTCCTCGACGACAATGGGAGAGACACAGTGTCCACTCCTTTATACCTCCGTGTCTCTCCAATCCGATGGACAGGTTCCAACGTGTCGACCATTCACCGACTAAACCCTAAGTGTAAGTCGTCAGACCGGGGGGTCTGGAGTATGGGAGTGCTGACAAAAGGACTACCGGACCTTTGGGAGAGGGGAAGGATGTGACGGTACCAGGCCCTCCTGTCACAACCGTGGAGAGAGTGAGCCATGGTGTAGGCCACGGGTCGCCCTCCCCGGGCCAAACGTCTTCACCAACAAATCCAGACCTCGTGTACCCCGGTCCGGGTGGAGTCAAAGGGCTCCCGTCGCGCCAGTGACCTGCCTTCCCACCCGGACGAGGTCCCGACGCCACTGGCAGACACAAAAACGTCGCGCCAGAGAAGTCCGAAGCAATGGTGTTATGTAAATAAAAACCTCTTAATGATAAGGGTCGAACCGTGGCGTCCGGAGAATAAACAGTCGGCTCAAGAAAGACCAAAGAAAACTTCACGCAACATACGGTTGAGGTGGTGACGATAGAAACAAAGAAAAGATTTTAGTCGCGGGCTCACCCGTCGGGACACATAAGTGAGTGAAGAAGTTGTTTGTGTCGAAGACACATTCCTGTGACACGACTAACGAGACCCCTGTAGTTTCTACTTCAGCCACACCGGAAACGGGAGGTCTTAGAAGGTCAAGTGCTCACTGTTTATCGTACCTCCACCGACATTACCGTGTACCTACTACGACATACTCACAAGGGTGGTTTCAGTACCGTCCTGAAGTCTCTCGAGAGTCCCTCCGGAAAGATCTCCTCTACCACCTATTTAGTCGATATCGCGTCTCTAGGGTTTTGTCATCAGATAGAGTCCAGGTAGAAGTCTATGTTAAAGCAAAGGGACAGGGTATCGTCACGTCTACGTCCACCATGGTCCGACCACCCTACCGAGTTGGAACGTCCCAGTAAGTCCCTGGTCAACACGAGATAGGGCAAAGTACAAGAAACGAGGTGGTAGTAGATGACAGAAATCGACGTCCCAACTGCGAACCAGTACCGGCGTAGCTAAAGGGAGGAGTACCGTTCTCGTCTCTCTACCACCTCCTTACGTCTCTACGAAACTCTGTGTCGAGGTCTCACCGAGTAGATAGGACAACCGGTCTTGAACCGGAAACCGGTGTAGATGAATGTTTCCTCCGACCCTTTACATCAGATATCGGTTCACCGGTTCACAGGTCGGATTTCAAGTGACACCTTCTTTCCCTATTGTCCCTCTAACAATAGAGATAAAGTCACTGAACCCGGACCCGTATACCTGTCCCATAACAACCCTTCCTTATCTCCCCCTCCCGTAAGGTCCACCTCTTTTACCGTCTCCACACCCTTCTACGTACCACCTAGGCCTCTTTCCTCTCGACGTCGGAGGGACCCCACATCCTAAATACATCTCCTCCGACACTGGGTGCAAACGTATCTCTACCTCGTCGGAAGTAGAGAAATTATCCGACGAGTCGGAAGTGTATCTGACACTAGGAACAGTAGACGATAGGTTTTTGTTTAGAAATTAGTTGGTGTGTCCTACACGCGTGGTAGCCGGAATGAGTCCTTTAAACTAGAACTTGGCTATCGCTAGATCTAAGATAGTGTTCGAAACGAGGGGACCCCATACGACGAAAGATGTCACTAAGAACACAGTTTACGACCGGTGGTAAATTACGTTCAAGACATCTCTTGAGAATCGGGTCAGTGGATCGTTTTCTGGAAGTGACACAACCTCGAACACAGTTCGAGAACCTTCTTTACCGGTGTACTTCTTGTGAAACCTTACAAAGTTATTTTGTAATTCCGACAACGAATAATAAAACAAGTAACTTATTATACCATAAAATGAAATATATTGTTAGTTGGTTAATGTACAGTTAATATATAGTCATTACGACCCCTTTTTCGAAATTTTTAAAACCTACGTAAATATCTCTACGATATTACCTCGTATATACCTCTTCCCTTACCGTTGGGTGAGGTCATAAGAACGGACCTCTTAGGGTCCCTGTCTCCTCGGATCACCCGACGGCAGATACCCCAGCGTGTCTCAGCCTGTGCTAACTTCGCTGTATCGTCGTCGTCGTCGTATCTCTACGATGCACACATAGTGTCTAGGACAAATCCTAAAAAGTAATTCGAGAGTGTAACCAAAAACCTAAGTCTTATGTGCAAAACATATTATTACAATGACGAAATCCAGTATGGAAAAAATAGAAAAACAGAAAAGGTTTTGCTGGTACAACAGAAAGCCTTAAAAGTGTTGAAGACAACCTAAAAACACACTAAATGATTTGTTTCCTTAAAAGAGTACGTATCTTTAAAGGAAGACGTTATACCTCACGATTTTTGTTTGTTTGTTTTTTTGTACTTATTTTTCTCAGTTGGTCTATGTAGAGAATAATAGTTCGACGAGACAGGAACGGTAAGTTGTTTACAACTAACTCCGTGATAACCGTCCGTGACACCTTCCACGACCTTTATCTTCTCTGCGTCTGGGTCTGAAGTTCCTCGAGTGTCAGACCCCGTCCCGCAACCCCCCGCACCTCACACCCCGCCCATCCATTCATTGTCCGTGAATACTACATCCACGACACTCTCTGTATCCCG
The DNA here is from genome assembly GCA_006410555.1 of Capra ibex. Taxonomy (NCBI): domain Eukaryota; kingdom Metazoa; phylum Chordata; class Mammalia; order Artiodactyla; family Bovidae; genus Capra; species Capra ibex. Next base: position 9,859,411 of record SJYO01049755.1, read on the forward strand.
TTCTACGATACCCCCGACCTTCCCCCTTCTGTTCTTTCGAAAGACTTCCTGGACTCAGAACTTCCAACTCTTTCCCAATTATTACACTCCTTCCTTATTTTCTTAAAGGACAAGGGTCCTTTCGCTCGTCCTACACGTTTCCGTGCCTCTTTGCTCTCCCCGACCCGGTTGCACCAACCCCTTGAGGTCGTCGACGTGTCCCGAGACCAAATCCCCGACACCCTCACACCGACCTCCCATCAACCAGTGCGCCACCTGGAGTGTCGGTGGGACCCCTCCCACCAGAAACCGAATTTTCTGGACACGTCGGGGTCGTGTACTAATCTATACGTAAATTTTGTACAGTCGGAACCGTGAAGGACCGCCAGGTCACCAAGCCTGAGGTGAAGGTGTCGACCCCCGTACGGACCGAAACTAAGCACCACCCCTCGATTCTAAGGCGTACGAAACGTGGTGTCGGTTTCCTTTTTTTTTTTAGATGGAACACTTGTATGTGACACGTCCCTTCCCTGGTTTTCCCCTTCGTCAAAGTAACAAAGTCGACTCTTTACTATACTGAAATACACTCCTGTGCCACCTGTGTCTCCAGTTCTCTCTAAGCTCCGTGCACTTCCCCTTCTTGGGTACTGTGAACGACCGACTGAACCCCTATTTCCTCTCTGTGGACAGTCCACAGCCCAACCCACCGATGAGTCCGTCAACTTCTGGGTCCTGCTCCTCGTCCACTCCTCACCCCGTCCGTCTCAGACTGGTACCTTTGCGACTCTACGCCCAGTCGCCCTCCTCCTCTCTGAATCCGCAATGGTTGCACGTCCGCGACCAATTTCCGTCCTCACACATGTCTGGACCACTCGGACGTCAGTACGTGGGCGACACGTCAGTCGATGAACGTGAGTCAATTTTTTTATTTTTTGCAACTACCTTCGGGAGGACGCCCGGACCTTGGAAGTGTGAATGAGTAAGTCGGGTAGACCGGACACTTCCTCCTCTATTGTGGACCAGACTGACCTCTTTCCTCAATTCACCGAGTCGACCCTTTCTTAAGTGGACGGTACACTCTCTGGACCCAAACTAGGGACCCAACCCTACTAGGAGACCTCTTCCCTTGCCGATGGGTGAGGTCATAAGACCGGACCTCTTAGGGTACCTGACATCTCGGTGCCCCAGTGTTTCTCAGTCTGTGCTGACTCACTGAAAGAAGTAAGTGAGTCCATAGCAATAGCCGGACCAAAATGTCACTCCAAGCCCCCTCACTTTGCTCCAGTCGGACGTGTGTCCCGCCATCTCCCCCTAAGCCTCTTCCAGTAGCCACCGGACTAGAAGTGGCGTCGACGGAAAGTACTACACCCACTGGAAACTCGGCCTTTACGAATCTACCCCACCTCGTACTACCAGTGCCCCCACCGTACTTAGTCCCCGTACTCCCGTTCGACGTGTGCCGGAACTGGGTGTGAGTATATGACCCAAGACGTAGACCATGTCGACCCCCTCTGGGCCGAAGCACTAAAGGACGCCTGTAAGTCTCTCCCGGACCGTGTGTAAGATGGTCGGAACAACCTCGCCGTCCGAGGGATGGAGAGAGTCAGGAGACGTAGGGGACGACCTACCCGTGCACACAGGGACCCCTCTCCTCTCCGAGTCGTCGTAGTCCGAAACTTTCCACACTCGTTCCCACACCCTCCACCCCGTGTTTCCGTCCTTCGCCATGAAGTAATGGTTGTGACTAAATCATGTTCAGACCCCCTCACCCGACTTCCGTACGAGGAAGGGCGGAGGTTTATCCCGGTCCAGGGTCGATGGTTATTCCCCCAGGGTTGGTGACCCAAAACCGTCTACCATAACAATTCTTCGAACTCTACTCCAGTAGGACCTAAGCCCTACCCAAGTCAAGTGAAGTCAGCGAGTCAGTACAGACTGGTAAACACTGGGGTACTTGACGTCGTGCGGTCCGGAGGGACAGGTAGTCGTCGAGGGTCTCGAACGAGTTTGAGTACAGGTAACTCAGTCACTACGGTAGGTCGGTAGAACTGGAGACAGTAGGGGAAGAGGAGGACGGAAGTTAGAAAGGGTCGTAGTCCCAGAAAAGTTTACTCAGTCAAGAAGCGTAGTCCACCGGTTTCGTAACCTCAAAGTCGAAGCCGTAGTCAGGAAGGTCACTTATAAGTCCTGACTTAAGGAAATCCTACCTGACCCACCTAGAGGAACATCAGGTGCCCCACCCATGAGTTACGGTACTGAACACAGGAATACTTTCTTTTCTCGCCCGCCAGACTGCTGGACCTCCTTCCGTGACTCCCCGACCCTCGTCTCTGACCTCACTACGAAGGTACTCGATACCCTGTGGACTCGAGGGTCGTCGGCCTTCTCCGTCCTTCCTAAGAGGGTTGTCGGAAACCTCTCTCGTGTCAGGATGGTTGCAGAACTAAAACTGGGTTAGTCACTCTGACTAAAGTCTCAAGACCGGAGGTCTTCCGACTCTCTTATTTAAAGACATCAACATTCGGTGGCTCCAAAACGACCAACCAACACCCTCAGGGTCCTTCGATTACGTAGACCACTTGGTCCGGTCGACGGACCCGGGATCCGTCTACTATGATTAGTAAGAGTCACAAGAAAGGGTCCCTCTGACTATCGTGGAGGTCCCACTGGAGTCCCGGGAGGTCCGTCGACGACGGGAGACCGACCCCGAACTGTTCGACCTACTTTGGGTGACCGCCGTACCTAGGGTTCGGATGGCGACCCGTACCGCGACCGTCAAGTCTTTTCACCGGGTCTCAAAACCGAATACACACTCACACCTCCTACACCCGTAAAGGGAACACCTCGTGAATGTCGAGAACAGTCGGAGACTTGTAGGCCCTCTACCAATACCTGTCCCTTCGGACCGCACGACGTCAGGTGCCCCAACGTTTCTAAGTCTGTGCTGACTCGCTGACGTGACTGACTTGTAGACAGACGAGTCCGGGTGGACCTGAGACGAACGGTCGACCCAGAGGAGGTCGAGGGGTCGTCGGCGAGACGTCTGTCGTCGGACCTCGACACCGAAGTGGGGGCGTCCCACTAATTAAGTCGGCGTTTCGTAATTCAACACTTTTGGTGGCGAACTCGGTTGCACTATCACGGCCTTTTACGTACTCACGGATTGAAATTTCCGATACGTAAGGATTCCCCCGGAGGAATTGAGAAAGACCTCAATACCTTTTTCTGACGTGACTCCTCCACACTGGACCCTTGGGCTCGAACTCCCTCACCTCTACCAGGTCCACACCTCCCTCTCTCTTCAGTAAGTCCGACGCCGGCGGGGCGGGAGGGGAGGTGCCCGTAAAGAATCGGAAGACGGTTGCGACTGACGAGTGGGCCCCGGGACAAAAGATGAAAGGAAGGAAGCAAGAAGGGAAGGGGGTAGAAAAAAGAAAAAAGTAGGAGAGGGAGGTTAATGAACGTAGTCTTAGTAACGGATATGAGTATCTGAGGACCCGACGTGGGGTCAGGTCTCAATTTCCGAGACTCCTACGTCCTGGATCCATGGACGTACAAATTGTGGAAGGGGTCCCGAAGGGACCACCGCGGTTACCATTTCGCAGACGGACTTTACACCCTCTGGACCCAAGCTAGGGACCCAGCCCTTCTAGGGGACCTCTTCCTTTACCGTTGAGTGAGGTCATAAGAACGGACCTTTTAAGGTACCTGCCTCCTCGGAACAACCGGTGTCAGGTACCCCAACGTTTCTCAATCTGTGCTGAAGTGAAAAGTGAAAGTGGTCCACTAAGACTTCGTGGTAGTTGACCCTTACTAACTGGATTTCCACGAGGGTTGTGTCGGGTGGTACCGACCGGACTACGTCTCGTCCACACACACGAAACCCCGCCTCGGAGTATGAGTTGAACTTTTTGACCAAAGGTGTTCCTCCGACGAACCGAGTCTTGGTAGGACGCGACACCCGCCCAAGCCCGTTCGACTCGGGTCCCCACGCCGTAGACCCCTACCAGAACCTAAACCACTCTTACCGAAGTGATGAGTAATCGTCGAGTTGCCAGAATTCGTTTGATAAAAGAATAGACATTTCACCCCGTTATTATCCTGGTCAAAACCACCCAACAACTCTCCCAGTGTACTCCCGGTTATGGGTGTCCTAACAAGGTTTTCGTCTATAAAACCAACAAATACAAAATAAAAATTTATTCCCACTATTTCTTTTGTTTGTATAGCATGGGTTTTCCCTCTTTCAGACTAACTTTAGTAATAATGTTTCGGGTCAACTTCGAATCGAAAAAACTAGTTTCACCATTCTTATCCCAGTTCATACGACCTTCTAGTCGTCACTAAGAGTCATCTAATTCGCAGTCTCGGTGACACAAGTTTTGTAGTCAGGTGGGACCAAGGTGGTCGACGGTGTAGTGGGGATGGGGGTAATGTCACTGAGAGATCCTCCATAGACGTAATTTTTTTTTTTTTTCCCTTTTGGACGAAAGGACACTATTCTTACCGGACCTCCAGGAATATCTTTGTAGAAGGGACTGAAGACCCCTAAGACGAAATCCCCCAACACCCACCCAAGACCTTGAACGTAAAAATTTGTTCACAAAGAAAAAAAATTTAACTTCATATAAACCAAAGTCAAGTCAAGTCAGTGAGTCAGTACAGGCTGACAAACGCTGGGGTACTTGACGTCGTACGGTCCGGAGGGACAGGTAGTGGTTGAGGGCCTCAGGTGGGTTTGGGTACAGGTCCCAGGGACCCTTTCTCCGTGGTACCGGTACCCAGACCCGTCGACAACAACCGTCGTACCGATTTAGGGAGGTCTACCCCAATTATCTTCCTTCTCCCCATACTCAAAGTCCTGTCGCCGGTACCGATGGTCAAAGGTGTTTTAGACAGTCCGGGACAGACTAGGAACTGGAGACGATCGACGGGGAGGAGTGTCGACCTTCGGCGTTTTGGGTAGGGTGGACTCAGGAGACGGTTCAGAGTGGGACCCGTCCCAACCCCACCCCTTCCGAGCTCCGTTGTAGTCGAGTTCTCACACACAGTTGTCGTTCTTGTTGTCGTTCGTAAGGACCGACGTTTAGGTCGGTTGGGACACGATTTAGGGACTTTGACGGAAGACCTGAAACAGGACTCAGACGTTTCACTGACCCAATTGTCCACTGACGTCCTCACGGGTCGAGGACGCGCTTCAGAAGGGGCCCTTGCGTCGAGGGGAAGAGTCCACGCCGGGACGGAAAGTGAGTCCCTGTTCAGAGAGAAGTCCGAAACTGGGACACCGACGGGGAAATATTAATTGTCAAGGTTCAAGGATAGGGCGACGGTAAGGAGGGTCCCAGAGGGAGTCCAATCAAAACGTGTCCGGAAGAAGTGTGTGTTTTTTGACTTCGGTAGAACTATTTGACGGGCTTCAGTGTGTCGGAATACCGACTTGGTCTCCGGTTGGTGTGCCAAGATTGAGACCGACGTGTGACGTTCAGACTTCAGACGGAAGAAGTCTCCGGACCGTCCGAAACGAAAAACAGCAAATTAGTCCGACGGAGGACGGTTTACCGGGAGAAGTTCTTGGTGTGTGAACGGGTCGTAAATGTAAACGTTGGGACAAACTCCCAGTCGGGAAGTATTATCGTCGTATCTCAGGAGACTTCGATTATGTCTTCAACCCGATCTTTGTGTCTCATGACCGGATTTCGTCAGCTCCTTTGCTTCACCCTTTGTCCCCGGGGTGGTATCAAGTCAAGTCAGCACAGACTGAGAAACACTGGGGTATCTGACGTCGCGCGGTCTGGAGGGACAGGTAGTGGTTGAGGACCTCAAATGAGTTTGAGTACAGGTAACTCGGCTACTACGGTAGGTCGGTAGAGTAGGAGACAGCAGGGGAAGAGGAGGGTGGAAGTTAGGAAGGGTCGTAGTCTCAGAAAAGGTTATTCAGTCAAGAAGCGTAGTCCACCGGTTTCATAACGTCAAAGTCGAAGTCGTAGTCAGGAAGGTTACTTATAAGTCCTGTCTAGAGGAAATCCTACCTGACCAACCAGAGGAACGTCAGGTTCCCTGAGAGTTCCCAGAAGAGGTTGTGGCTAGAGTCCTGGAGAGTCGACTCCCGACACGGGGGAGGGGCGGGGGACGGGTGGGCGAGGGTACCACGATCCGTTGGGCGGGGGCTGTGGCTCGGAAGACGGGAGGGATGGGACCGGACCGAAGGACGGGTAGACAGATGGTCGTCCTCCCGACGTCCTTCCTTCGGGTCGGAGGGGGTTGTTCAAGTCGTCCTGTACCCGATTTACGAGGACTTTTTTACCCTCGGACCGATCCGGGGACCGAGGGTGATAACTGGAGACAGCAGTCATGTCCGACAGAACTCTAAGTCGGGTGTTCGAGACTGGACTCCGGAGGGTTAAGGAGTGACACCCGGGGAAGAGTCTGGAGGAAGAGTCGAAACGGAAAATCTTTGGGACAAGGTAGGGTGTTCCGAACACAGAGAACAGGCTTAGAAGGAGAAGAGTGAAGTCGATTCCTTCCTGTGTTGACGCGGGGAGACTCCCTCCGACAAACGAGACTGTGGATGTTCAGAGATTGAACCGAAATCACATGGAGTGAGATCTTCTCTCACGGACGACCGGAGCATTCCTGCGTGACTGGGGGATCGGTTGGTACGGAACGAAGGCCGGGAGTGAAGATTCGAGACACTTGGATGAAAACGGTCTTAGGGACCCCGCCCGCCGAGGAGACGACACTCTGTGACGTGAGAAGGGCGGGGCCCTGACAACGGGGGACTTGTTTCCTTGAGTGCGAGTAATGGTTTAACGAAACAATGACTGCAAGTTGTCACAGAACCTCTACGGCCAAGAGGTCGGAAGGAGGGTCCGGGGAGACGAGAGAGTCCCCGGTACAAGGGGTGGCTCGAGGAAGTGTGAGTCCCCAAGTGACGTGGCGAGGGACGTAAGGTCGTCCCGACCCTACTTTCTTCAAACTTCTTTCGATTCAAGTGGGTCAAGAGTCCGTACAAACCCGGGCAGGTCCTCAGGTCATCTGTCTGAACGGTCTAGATAAATATTCCCTTGGTCCCCCCAGAGGACGTTTCTTGGGTCTTTAAAAAAGTAAGAACGTAGTGTTGGTTGGTTGTTTAGATGGAGTTGTGTGTCAGTACTCGTAAGAACATCCGTGACCCGCCCCCTCCCTCCAGTCTCCCTTGAATTGATTTGTCTATTTTAAAACCAGAGACACCTTTGTGTGTATTTGTTCTAGTTGTTCATTCGATACTACACTCTTTGTGACTCCTCTTTTTAATTCGTCCACACCTCCATTTACACACACACACACACTCACACACACACACATGTCCACGACTGTAGACTCTACCACAGTAGTGACTCTGACACTCGTTTCTGACCTCTCCCCCACCCACCGGTGCACGTCCCTCTTATAAGGTCCGACTCCCTTGTCGTTCACGTCTCCCGGACTCTCCTGTCGTTTCCAGGAAACGGGTTCCTGACCTCCTCGGCGTCCTCATTCCTGATCGTCGGGTCTCAGTTCCAGTCTCGTAGTGGCCCCAAACACCTCCCACCACCAGTACAATTCCGACTCTGGTGTCCCGAAACCCTCCTAAACCCAAAAGGAGACTCCACCCTCCTGCTCCAAAGTCGTCTCGTGACGGACCACCTACTAAATGAGTCCGATGACACAATTCTGACCCGACTTCCCATCTTTGTCCTCCTAGCCAACCCTCCGACACCGTTATTGGGTCCGTTCTCTATCACCACCGACTCAGACCCGACCCCTGTGACCTCCACTACTCTTCACCAATCTTAGAAGGACCCTCAACTCCCAGCACGGTAGTCTTACTATTACGAACCCGGGTGCCCGACCTATTAGGTCTGAGACCCATGGCTAGGAACAGAACCTAGCACAGAAGTCTAACGGGTCAGAGCCATCTGATCTCCAAACGAAAGGGGACTTTGTTTGACTATAAGAGGCTCAGTCAGTAATACCTTTCTACGATTATACCCCGTCCTAACCTCCGTCCAAACCTGACCCCGATCCCACAGGTACCCCGAACGGAGACGTCCACACCTCCACGAGCCCTGTAAGGACCACTACCACCCCACTACCATCACCACCACCACCCCGACTCAATCGGGACGAGATCAGCCCCGGACCGGACGACACCCAAAACAACCAAAAGTAGAAATGGACGAACACCTTGTACATAAGAAAGTTACGTCAGTAGCTACGGCAACGGTCTCCCGGAACCGGGGTCACCCAGTCTCGACCTCGACACTAAGAACCCACCCGTAGCCCTGGGTCCGTACCCAGACTCAGACCCACCAACGACCACCCGTCCTTACTCCTCCCCTCTCGGCACCTTTGGCACCCCGGCGTCTCCAGATCGAGTTCTTCACTCAACCGTACTCACTCGTTCGAGTTCGCAAGGACCTGACACAGACTCTCCTCGACCTTAGGGGGTCCTCCGCCCCTCTACGTCCGGTTCCTCCGACAGGACCACTGAGTGACAGTGCGAGGAAAAGTGAGGTGTGAGGACGACGGACCCTTCGCACGGAAGATCAGTCGACTGAGGACCCAGAGGGGTCCGGTCGGACGAGAGGCCATGGGTGTGGAGACCCGTGGGACCGAAGACCGTAGGCTCGAGAGTCTGGGCCGTACAGGAGGGAACGATGGACGAGAGGGAGGACAAGAGTCAGAGACCCCGCTACTGGGGAATGGGGGGTCGGTCGGCGGGGTCGTCTCGGACGTCCCGTCGGGTCAAGGGCGGTGTGGGTTAATTAATATCTGGGGATCACAGTGGAGGACTTGTGGTGAGCTGGGGGCACGGAAGGAAAGACGGGAACGTCGTCGGGACCGGTGTCAAGACCCCCCCGGGAGTGTCCAGAGAGAGGGCCAGTACAGGAGGAGTGGGACCCCAGGGGTCTCACGGGCGCCTCAGCCCAGAGGTAGGACGAGAGGGACCCAGACACCGACGGGGAGTGGGACCCCTGACGTCCCGTGTGCTCCGGACCGGTGACAGGTCGGAGAGACTCGTGACGCCCCCACCCCTCCCACCTCAGACACGGGTCGTAGTAGAAGAGGAACCCGATACGGGTCGCAGATTTGTTCCTCCTTAAAGGCGGAGGGACATCGGGAACATCGAGTCATCCATTTCTTAGGTGGACGTCGTGTCCTGTGAGCCCAAGCTAAGGACCCAACCCTTCTAACGGACCTCCTCCCGTACCGTTGGGTGAGGTCACAAGAACGGACCTCTTAGGGTACCTGTCTCCTCGGACCACCCGATATCAGGTACCCCAACGTTCCTCAACCTGTACTGACTCGCTGATGTGAAAGTGAATTCCCTTGGCATTTCTTCCTTCTTCGTCAGGGGTGGGGAGGACGACGGTGGGACGGTTGGGACAAGAGGACCCCGACCTCCCCCGAGAAACACTGGGTCCTCCTTCTTGGACCGTGGGAGTCGGCCCACAGAGGGACAAACAGGACGTCTTTGTACATAAGTCACGCAAACGGTCACGAATAACTGATCTAACCCCCCATTCGGACACCAAAATCCATCATTCTTAGGTCAAATCTCCCCTTAGGAATCTTCCGGGTGAGGGAGATCTCATGATAAATAATAAGGGGATTCACTTCACTTTCAGGGATTCAACACAGACTGAGAAACGCTGGGGTACCTGATATCGGGGGGTCTGAGGAGACAGGTACCCCTAAGAGGTCCGTCCTTATGACCTCACCCAACGACAAGGGAAGAGGTCTACTAGAAGAGTCGGGTCCCTAACTTGGGTCTAGAGGGTGTGGCGCCCGTCTAAGAACTGGTAGACTTTGTGCTCCCTACGGGTAATAAGGGGATTTTGGGATCGGTTTGGTCCCAGAAAGTGTGGAGGTACGAAGTCGAAGACGAGAAGGGAGGGACTTTGCCGAGTAGGAAGAAACGTTTAAGGAGAGAACAAGGGTCCGAGGGAGTCCGAGACGTAGTCAGTACCCCAGAGGGGTAGGGCGAGGACGGGAGGTCACGAGGAAAGGGTCCGCGGGGGGGGCGGGGGTGGTACCCACGGAAGAAGATCAGAGGGTTCATGGATTAAGATAACGTCACAAACACGGATTAGGTGAGGGAACGAAGGAAAAGTAAAAACATAGGGAACGAGGACCGTGTCTCAGACCGGATGTCATAAAACGAACCATTTTCAGACGACTTCCATTAAGTCAAGTTGTATCACATAAGGTACATATACTACAAGATCCGTGAGATTCCGTTCGTAACCCTATGTTCTACTTAACCCCTGGGAAATTTCCACACGTCAGATGACCTTTTCCCGTGTGAGAACGTTAATTCAGTAAAAGTTCACTATACCATTCAGAATGTAATTCAGACACTTCTTACGTCGAGGACCCATCTCTTCATAACCTAGACCTCATTTCTGACCCAAATTTAGACGGTTGACTTTTGCCGGTGAACGGTAGACGGAGATGTTTCTACTTCAGTGATCGGTGACACAAGAGACTGAAAATTGTGTGGGATTTACCGTAGGGTGAGGTCATGAGAACGGACCTTTTAAAACACCTACCTCCTCGGACCATCCGATGTCAGGTACCCTAGTGTTTCTCAGCCTGTGCTGACTCGTTGAAGTGTTCTTCTCAAATCCCACCTCTAATCCTTACTCTGCGAGAGACGAAACCCTTTATGACCGTCTTGTTAAGTCTATCTATAAAAGTCTTCTAAAATACTTGGGATTTTGAACGTAGAAGAGTATAGATCTCTTCGTAATTTTAGTAAGTATCTCTGTAGACGAGGAGCACTGTCGTTCAAAGACGGCTTTACACACGAATTAGCGTACATATGAGGGAAGTGGTTTTAGTGCATATATGACTGGGGTGGTGACGGAGAAGCCTCGTCAAGGAGACTCTATAAACTCTACGATAGAGAGTCCGACATCAGGAGTAAAACGGGGTTTATTTTGAATTGAGTGTTTAGCGTGTACCACGTATTATAAAAGTCAGTTGTTTAAGATCGGGGTATTGGGTGATCGGAGACAAAAGTATCAACATTTTACCCTTATTATCATGGATAGAGGTATCCACTTCCTATTTTACTCTGCTATGTTCAGTTTTGTATCAAGGACTCAAAGGGGTCCACCGAGTCACCATTTCTTAGACGGATGAGTACATCCTCTGTGTCCTCTACGCCCAAACTGGGGACCCAACCCTTTTAGGGGACCACATCCTTTACCGTTTGGTGAGGGTATAAGAACGGACCTTTAAAGGTACCTGTCTTCTTGGACTACCCGACGTCAGGTACCCCAATGTCTCTCAGTCTGTGTTGACTTGTACACACTTGTGTGTGTGTGTCAATGACCCGTGTCCTATATGTAGGTCAATTGTAAACATCTTAACAGGGACGAAGATCTTCGAAATGAAAACGGACCCCGACAACACGTCTGAAACGTCTCCCCACTGTGACCGTCATCTAAGTCTCTTCACTTCTCACTTTCAACGAGTCAACACTGGGGTACCTGATATGTCAGGCACCTTAAGAGGTCCGGTCTTATGACCTCACCCATCGGCAAGGAAAGAGGTCCCCTAGAAGGGTTGGGTCCCTAGCTTCGGTCCAGAGGGCGTAACGTCCACCTAAGAAATGGTCGACTCGGTAGTTCTCCCTCAGACATTTGACGTAACGACGTGTCTCCAGAACCTCGAACCCCAACACTAGGTCCCTACGGCTCCGTTCCGTCGAAGAGCTCCTCGACGTCCTCGGTCCTCTAGACACCCGTACACAGGGGGTGGACGAGGTCTTGACGATTCGACCCGGGTCCGGGTTTCCCGGGACAAAACAGGATCCCTCACCCTCGAACGACGTCTTCCTGTCCGGGGCTGTTCGGGATCCACGACCCCGAACGTGGGACGACAAAGGACCCTCGTCGAGTGTCGGGACGGCCGGGGAGGAGTAGGAGGGTGGAGAAGTCCCTCTGGGTCCCTTAGAGTCGGGTCTAAAGATCTCACTGACAGTCGACCCCCAGTTCTACGAAGAAGGAACCCCGAAACCGAATTCACGTCGGGGACTTCGTCTTTTAAGGACGAAGTTCACCGTCTAGATCTCCAGTTCGTCGGAGATCTCTTTAGGATCAGGAACCTCAGGTAGGATTTCCTTTAGTCAGGACTTATAAGTAACCTTCCTGACTACGACTTCGACTTTGAGGTTATGAAACCGGTGGACTACGCTTCTTGACCGAGTGACCTTTTCTGGGACCACGACCCTTTCTAACTTCCGTCCTCTTCCCCTGCTGTCTCCTCCTTTACCAACCTACCGTGGTGACTGAGCTACCTGTACTGAAACTCATTTGAGACCCTCAACCACTACCTGTCCCTCTGGAACGCACGACGTCAGGTACCCCAGTGTTTCTCAGTCTGTGCTGACTCACTCACTTGACTTGACTTGATTCAAATATTAGAACCCGGACACCAGACTGGAGAAATTCGGATCGAGGAAGGAGATACTTTACCCCTATCGTTAAGGTTCGGGGTCCCGACGATGCTCCTAATTCATTCCCTTCAACACGAAAGAATGAAACACGTTACTTCTGAAAACATGAACCGTAATTAATACGTTCCACGACACCCCTTCCAATGTCCTTCCTGGAGCTATGAGTGAGTCTATTAGTGCTACCACACTAGTGAGTAGATCTCGGTCTGTAGGACCTTACACTTCAGTTCACCCAGAATCTTTCGTAGTGATGCTTGTTCCGATCACCTCCACTACCTTAAGGTCAACTCGATAAAGTTTAGGACTTTCTACTGCGACACTTTCACGACGTGAGTTATACGGTCGTCACCTTTTGAGTCGTCACCGGTATCCTGACCTTTTCCAGTCAAAAGTAAGGTTAGAGTTTCTTTCCGTTACGGTTTCTTACGAGTTTGATGACGTGTTAACGTGAGTAGAGTGTGCGATCATTTCATTATGAGTTTTAAGAGGTTCGGTCCGAAGTCGTTATACACTGGGTCCTTGAAGGTCTACAAGTTCGACCAAAATCTTTTCCGTCTCCTTGGTCTCTAGTTTAACGGTTGTAGGCGACCTAGTACCTTTTTCGTTCTCTCAAGGTCTTTTTATAGTTAAAGACGAAATAACTGATACGGTTTCGGAAACTGACACACCTAGTGTTATTTGACACCTTTCAAGACTTTCTCTACCCTCATGGTCTGGTGGACTGGACGTAGAACTCTTTAGATATACGTCCAGTCCTTCGTTGTCAATCTTGACCTGTACCTTGTTGTCTGACCAAGGTTTATCCTTTTCCCCATGCAGTTCCGACATATAACAGTGGGACGAATAAATTCAAGACACGTCTCATGTAGTACTCTTTGGGACCCGACCTTCGTTGTGTTCGACCTTAGTTCTAACGGCCCTCTTTATAGTTATTGGAGTCTATACGTCTACTGTGGTGAGAATACCGTCTTTCACTTCTCCTTGATTCTTCGGAGAACTACTTTCACTTTCTCCTCTCACTTTTTCAACCGAATTTCGAGTTGTAAGTCTTTTGCTTCTAGTACCGTAGGTCAGGGTAGTGAAGTACCCTTTATCTACCCCTTTGTAACCTTTGTCACAGTCTGAAATAAAAAACCCCGAGGTTTTAGTGACGTCTACCACTAACGTCGGTACTTTAATTTTCTGCGAATGAGGAACCTTCTTTTCAATACTCGTTGGATCTATCGTATAAGTTTTCGTCTCTGTAATGAAACGGCTGATTACAGGCAGATCAGTTCCGAAACCAAAAAGGACACCAGTACATACCTACACTCTCAACCTGACACTTCTTCCGACTCACGGCTTGTTAACTACGAAAACTTGACACCACAACCTCTTCTGAGAAACTCTCAGGGAACCTGACGTTCCTCTAGGTTGGTCAGGTAAGACTTCCTCTAGTCGGGACCCTAAAGAAACCTTCCTTACTACGATTTCGACTTTGAGGTCATGAAACCGGTGGAGTACCCTTCTCAACTGAGTAACCTTTTCTGAGACTACGACCCTCCCTAACCCCCGTCCTCCTCTTCCCCTGCTGTCTCCTACTCTACCGACCTACCGTAGTGCCTGAGTTACACACACTCAGACTCACTTGAGGCCCTCAACCACTACCTGTCCCTCCGGACCGTACGACGCTAAGTACCCCAGCGTTTCTCAATCTGTGCTGACTCGCTGATTTGACTGACTGAGTGAGCCTAGGTCAGTTAGTGTCCCAGGATCTCTTAGGTGACGAAGAGTTTGAAAGGACAAGTTCAGTAGGTCCCTAGATATTGTCCGTCTAAAACTAGGTCACCCGGACCTCACCCTCGACGTTTGGACGGAAAGATTGTTCGAGAAACCACTAGGGTGAGGTAGGAGGTCCCGGTCCTGTTCCGTGTATGGAAGTGGAGACGTCCCGGGACCGGCGAGAGGACTGCAAGGACTGTGAAGGTCGGAAGTGGCCGAGGAACGTCCGATGAGTGACCATCCTACGTAGAAGGACTTTATCTCCTCCTTTAAAGACTACATGTCGGTTCTTGGTAGTGTCCTCGACGACGAAAGCACCCTCTCTCCTCCCTCCCGTATCAGCAGAGTTCTTTCCTGCCGAAAATTCAGTCGTTTTACAGGATCTCCGACGAACCGTACACCCTCCACTCAGTGGGTCCCGAATAAACTTTCTGACACTCCCCCTACTCCGAACCGTTCTTTCCTCCGACGAGGTCTTGTGGTGGAGGGAACCCACCCCCTACGAACGACAGTCCGAGGAGGGACCTGAGTCAAACAGACAACACTACCCCGAACCGTCCACGGGCCTTCGGGACCGACTACCGTCATTCCTCACGGACGAACCCTTCCTCTGGTCTACTCCCCGGGTCTCGGGAACGGAGGTGTGGTAGAGACACGTCGAGGTCACAGACACCCCTCCTCCCCCTCCTCCCGCTTCGGTACCGATGTGTCTGTATGTCTATCTAGTTCAGGACGAACCTTCTCGGCCGTCGGCAGAGGTGGTACTCGGACCCTCTACCAGATCTCCTTTTCCCCTTTACCGTCTTAGTGACTCCGGACCACTCCCCGGGACCGTAACTGCCCCCACCTACGGTGACCCAAGCGACTTCTCGGTTTCGTCTGAGGTTCAATCTAGACGAAAACAAAAAAAAAAGAGCAATGAAATTACAAACGAAAAGCAACGGAAACAATAATATTACCGGAGGGAGCCCCTTGAGACGGGGAGACGGACTTACAATTTGATTTCACGGAAACAAGTCGAGTGTCCCTCTGTTAAACTCGGACGGGTGGACACTTACCAACGACTTTTCTTCTTTAATTATAATTATGGTGGGGAGGGACTACGACCGGTTCGGTCCGTTTTAATTGTCAGAAAAAAAAAAAAAAATGAAATGAAAGAATGGAGGAGGGAAAGAGACAAGACCGTAGGTCTGGGGGTTTCTACCAAACAAAACCCCTGTGATTAGACGGTAGAAGAGTCAGAAGACAGAAGGACTTATTTCAGCGATAAGGGACGGAGTCCGGAACGGAGGGTTAAATGACCGGACACCACACCGTTCGTCTCGATAGAACCCGAGTCATGTTGAGTCCACCCTCCTGAAGGACCCAAAAGACTATCAGTATCGTAGTCGGTTGTTCGTCGAGACACGATTAAAGTGTATCAAGATTACAGTTCTTTATATTTCAACTCTAATGACTTAACACGATTTGACCTCCTTATCACGCGACCGTCCTAGACCGCGATACCCCAAAACCGGTGGTCCCCAACGCAATCCCCTCGGGATTTCAGTCTACCCCTCCTCGCAGTAAAAGTTCGACTACTTTCTCTTTTACGTTTGTCATTAAAGACGTGTATTTCGTGGAAGTTCGTCTGTAACCCGGGGGACACTCGAAATAGGTGTAAACGTATTTCATAACGTATTTTCACTAACCACACTCGGAACGACCAGACAATCGATTTATGTCTACACACAAACGTCGACACCAAAGGGAACAACCTGACAGTCCTCCTTTGACATATAACACGTAATTGCTCGTTGACTAATTTATCTCCTTCGACCGACAGGCAAGCACCACCGAGACTAAGGTGAAACTCTCGTATCTGGACTCTCTTCCTTTACAAAATTTTGTACTCTCCCGGACTTTAATTTTTTTTTTGTTTTTGGTTGAGAGTATTATAAGAAGAAAGTAAACAAATAATTAGACGAAAGTCTTTCACTCCGTGGAATATTAATTTTTGTGGATACATTTGACCTGTCGAAATTTATACAGTCTTTGTCGTCGTTGATCTCTCCTTCATCTCTCTTTCAAGACGGGACTTGGATTCCGTTTACCGTAAGCCGTGATTTACATCTAGACTGTGAGAGAACAGAACGAAAGAAGTGAAAGGATATATTCTCCGAGACTTCTTCAACGTAAAGGGTACTGAGAGTAGTTTACTCAATACTTTGACAATGTCACTTCTCGGCTACAACTGAGGTGTAACCTAGACAAATAAACTGAAATTTGAAATGAAAAGTAACGAAAACAACAATGTCAGTATGTATCACCGGACGGAGTCTCTTGGGACGGAGAGACGGACTGACAATTACAAGTCGAAGGTCCTTCTATTAGACTGGGACGGGTGGACACTTACTTACTACCGTTCCTTTTTCTTTGATTGTGTAGAGAGGGACCTCCGACCAGTAAGGTCCTCTACAAAACGTTCTGACTAACGGGAAAAATGAAATGAAGTAGTGACAGAGAGGGAGAGATAAGACGGAAAAAATGAATTGAAGGAGTAGCAAAGAGAAAGACCAAGATATTTTCTTGGACCGTAGGTCTGGGTTTGTTCTACCAACAAAACTCTGTAATCAGACGGTAGAAGAACCAGTCGACCGAAAGACTTATTTCAGTATAAGGAACGGAGTCGTGTAACAGAGGATAAAATGACCGGACAACACGTCGTTCGTCTCGTTCGAACCTGAACCATTGTTTGATAAAGGGGTCCTTGAGTTTCGACTTCGAACCCGG
Organism: Capra ibex; assembly: GCA_006410555.1. NCBI lineage: Eukaryota > Metazoa > Chordata > Mammalia > Artiodactyla > Bovidae > Capra > Capra ibex. The sequence continues at coordinate 9,876,410 of SJYO01049755.1, forward strand.
TCCAAAGTCGTCGAAAGTCTCGGGTCTCTTGTGAGTCCTGGTACAAAAACCAGGACGCCGGGGACGAGACGACGGGAGACGAGTGAAACCTTCCAATGACGAGTGAGGGGTACAAACAGGACCTGGGGTCCGGAACTCTATCACATACAGACCCGGAGTCAAGTGTCCCAACCACAGGTCACCTCTCCGTCGGAACTATTTATACCACTCCCATCCAGGACTCCTGACCGAGAGTCGAACATACGGGTGGACCGGTCTAAAGGGAGATTTGTGGGAAGACTTAACCCCCACACCCTGGTCGTCCCAGTCCTCTTCAGTTCTCACCCTCTTTGTCCTCGACCTCTCGCCCGTCCCGGTCCTTCACTGGACGACTCTCAACTAGGAGTGTGAGTGCGTCGTGACCCAGAGGTTAATGACACGACCCACTGTCCTGACTTGTGTTCCTTATTTAGTGCACACCTCGGACCGTGCCCCAGTGCCGAACCCAATTTCCCCGTCCAGGTGGGATAAGCGAGGAAAGGACCGACCAGAGTCAGAGAGGGGTGAGGACGGAAGTCTCGAGGTCAGTATAGGATCTAGAAAGTGAAGACCCTTTCCCGAAGTACGAAAGGGCATAGACCCGAAAGGGTTCTGTTCAAAAGGGAGGGCACTTATATTTGGGTGTTGGAAGTGCCCCAACGACGGGTGAAGACGTCCCCGTCTGAGAGGTACCGTGGACGTCAAGGGGAAACGTGATAAGTGACGTGAACATTGACGTGCCTACCTCACCTATGCAGAGTAAAAATACGGGGTCGTCAGACAAAACACACGTACCGATATGATGGGAACAAATTAAACCCCTCATGGTGGAGAGGAAGTGAGACCTGGATACACAAAACCCTTTTTGACTGGGACCCGTGGCTCACACCTTGTACACTGGATCTGATCTGGTTAGTCATATCAGGTAGGGATACCCGCAGTCACTAACCAAATCTTTACCCGTCCACTAGGTCAATTCGGTTAGTTCCGATTCCTGTGAGTTGGAGACCTATAAACCTAAACGTCCTTCGTGCCTAAGTGAAGGTGATTGGACTTAGTCACTACTGTACTTGGACTCACAAGGACCTGTTGGTACTCACTTTTGACTTGGTTGGGTCTCCTTTTTCTCGGTTCTCTATAAAGGATCGCTGTAACGACTTCGAGACTTAACTCGCCATAGATTTCAGTTGAGATACAAAAGGATAAAGCCAACAACAAGTCAACGATTCAGTACAGGCTGAGAGACGCTGGGGTACAGGAAGTGATAGAGGGACTCAAAAGAGTTTGAGTACAGGTAACTCAGTCACCACGGTAGGTTGGAAGAGTAGGAGACAATGGGAGAAGAAAGGACGGGAGTTGGAAGGGGTCGTAGTCCCAAAAAAGGTCGCTCACCCGAGAAGTGTAGTCCACCGGTTTTATAACCTCGAAGTCGAAGTCGTAGTCAGGAAGATTACTTATAAGTCCTAACTAAAGGAAATCCTAACTGACCAACCTAGAGGAACGTCAGGTTCCCTGAGAGTTCTCAGAAGAGGTTGTGGTATCAAACTTTCACAGTTAAGAAACCGAGAGTCGGAAGAAATACCAAGTTGAGAGTGTAGGTATATACTGATGACCTTTTTGGTATTGAAACTGATGTGTTTGGAAAATTTTATCTCTGTAAAACACAACCTATAAAACAGTCAACGTTCACTGAAGATTTATTATCGGAACCAAATTCAACAGAAGGAAAACGTCACTCGTGTCCGTAATATAGACACAGGACCCGGACCGAATCACGGACCAGGTACTCTTACCAATTGTTTACTTAGTTGGTTACTTCTCTACCCAGAGTTCTCGAGGGGATTAGAGTGGGAAAGAAGGAAAGTCTGGATCTTTACTCCGTTACCAACATCAAGAAAGACCCACTACTTGAACAATGTCTCAGGGTGACCTTGGTTAAAAGAAGTCTCGACTCTTGAAGTTAATGTTCTTTCGTCGGTGTTCAGCACTGATTTCCCAACGACCCTTTCTGGACAACGAGTCTAAAAGTCTCACAGATATCAAAATGATAATCGTCCTAAAGAAACCGAATGTCAAGACTCTGGAGAATCCTCAAGAAACATTTATATATAGATATAGACGAATATATTCATATTTCATAGACTTTTCTATGTGTTCTTCGATTTTTTTTTTATCAATGGACGTCCCTCAACTCTACTCTTAACCGTGTTACCTTCCGTCCACCCATATCCTTACTATTAAAAATATAACAAATTTAAAACCCGGTAAACTTACAAAATGGAATTTTTTTAATTCAATCTCTTTCTTATAGGTACTCTCACGTCTTGGTGATCTTCGGTAACAGCCGTGAATTGTCAACCCCTCCCCCCGTAAATAAATAGTCGAGGAAAACGTTGACCCCCTCGACCAAAGTAACCCCCTCAGCGACTATCTAATCCGTCCTCACAAAACGGGACCAACTCCTTCCCCTCTATGTCCCTGTTTCGTAAGTCCCCTGGGACACCACAGTGTGTAGACTGTTCCACTCTCCCTCCTCTTAATCCGTCCAGTTCCCTCCCCATTCTGTAATTTTTGGGAGGAAGGGTCCCCGGGTAGACAGGGACCTACCTGAACTACCAAAGGTTCTGAGGAGAACCACCGAGTCTACCATTTCTTAGGTGGACGTTACACCCTCTGAACTCAAGTTAGGGACCCAACCCTTCTAGGGGACCTCCTCCCGTACCGTTGGGTGAGGTCATAAGAACGTACCTCTTAGGGGTACCTGTCTCCACGGAACGCCCGATGTCAGGTACCACAACGTTTTCTCAGCCTGTGCTGACCCGTTGATTCGTGTGTCGTGTGTTCTGAGGAGAATAAATTTTTTTCAAGGTCTGTGGGGAGAAGACACATATACATCCGTGTTGGGAAGTTGAAAGGTTCGGAAAAACAACTGAGTAGATATTTTGTTTTCCCGACCTAATTACTAGATCAGGGTTCAGGAAAGGTCAAGCCTACGAGAAAATGATTCTACTACTACAGAAGAGAGGGACTCTGGGGACAAGTCTTTTCTGTGTCCCTTGTTAAATACATGGAAGTCCTGTACGGTTCGAATCTGGGACTTCTCTCGAACCGACAATCCCGCGGATTGTTCTCGTCAGTGTCAAGGAAGGGCACAAATTTACAACGAGTCACCTCAATTCACCTGCTCGTCCCCCACATAGTCAACTGACACATCGACTACACGAAGGACGGGGTAAACGGACCGTGGAACCCCCGAGGAAACACCGGGGTGACTACGTCACACGGGGGTGACCGGTCACCCGAAGACGTCTCGACTTTTGGACACGGTCACTGACACTGGAACCTTTCCGACGACCGACAGTGGAGACTCTCTTGGGGACACTCTTACCCTTCTGGGAGTAGAAACCTCGTGTCACCATCGTTAACAACACCAGTAGTCACCAGTCCCCCGTCGTTCAACCCCTCGTCCCACCCGCTACCCGTCGTAAACCACTACTGACCTTCTTGAGGCTGGTCCACACCCCACTACCACCTCGTGGGTCCGACCAGACACCCCGACCTGGTCCCCACAGGGAGTCCTTGTCCGAGACGACTCCCCGTCCTTCTGTCCACCGGGTCACCCTTACAAGTGTTCCCGAGTCGAAATCTAAAACTATAATGTCGTTTACTCAGTCAGTTAAGTCCCTGGCTCAATCTCACTGTCTTGGCTTTCGACGAACAGTGTAGTGTATTTTGCCCGTCGAGGACCGTAGGTCGGGAATACCGTTCTTGTCGTCGTCGACGAGTGCCTCCCCGCTTCTCTCACCCGCATCTCGACGATGAGTTCGGGATATCTGGGATGACGGATATTACTTGACAGTTTCTTGTTTTATGTCTATATGTCAAATATATGATGGATATACAGTAAAAAGAAATTAAAACTAACCTCATATCAAATGTGAGGTTATTTGATATATTGACCCTCCATATATATATATATATATATATATCAATATATATATTTTAACATTTGATTAACCCTCAAATGTTACAACACAAAAGTAACATGTCACTTTACTGAGTCGGTATGCATATGTACACAAGGGAGGGAAAACCTAGAGGAAGGGGAAGCCCAGTGAGTCACATAATTTATCTCGAGGGACACGGTGTCTCGTCAGGGGTAAGCAACGGATAAAGGATGTGTCGTCGTCGCCACGTGTACACAGTTGGGGTCAGAGGGTCGAGGGGGGTAGGCGAGGGAAGGAGGAACCATAGATATATAAACAAGAGATGTAGACACAGAAAAAGACGAAACGTTTATATACAGTAATTTAAGACACTAATGTACCGAACCCGAAAACACTAGTCATTAAACAAGATACATTATTAATTTTGTTATAGTCATAAAGACACTGAAACAAAACCCGGAAGTAAAAGAACGGCCCTCAGTGTCACATACCTCCTCCCGGTCGGAGTAGGAGGACCTCTGGGGGACCCACTACCCGAGTACCAACGGGTCCGTCGGTTGTCCCTTGACCTTGTCGTCGACTTCCCGACTGAGTCGACAGAAGACCGTAGGACTCGTGTCCCGAGACGGGAGGCAGAGACGACGTCCGGATTTACTCAAATCCGAAACTTCAATTGGTTTAAACCCAACTTTATAGTTAAATTGTAAGTCGACTTCACCCGTTAAAAGACCTCTTTTTATTAATAATTTAAATTACGTTTTTCATCATTTTTACACATACTTGGTGCTAAAATCGGATAAGACATATGAAAGGACATATAAACTTTATAAAGTAGTAATTTATATAAAATTTTACGATTATTACTATTTGTTTATGTCTGAGAAGTAGGGTAAGGAAATCCCTTCTTTGATCAGTGAGAGTAGGTATCAAGTGTGGTGATGTATTTAACTACGTTATAACACTTTCCCATTAAACTGTCATAGTAGTTTTAAATTCTACACGATTAAACTAGTTCGTTAGGAAAAAAAAAAAGAATTTCGGTGGTGGTAAATTAGAGTGTTAAAATACCTGGTACTTAAGTCTGTCCCGAACGGATCCGTTTAGTAAACAAGATGTAGTTGACACCAGTAAACGATCATAAATCTACCGTCTCCCCGAATAATCCTACCAAATTCTATTGAAATGACTCATACTTTCCGAACCGAGGTGGCCGTAGTAGTTGGTCTTCCGGATATGTCCCAGAGAAGCCGTACACCTATCTAGAATCTAATCAACCTGAAAATAAACTACCTGACAAATGTACTGGACCGACGAGTTTTATGTCAAGTATCTGGTCGTGATGTCCGTAGTGGACTTTCGAAGAATCTCTACGTCTTAGACTGGTCTTAAAGGTAAAAATTATTAGACATCCTTTATAGTGCATGATCATTCACATGTCTATAGAGATGTTTCCATAACGAACTTCGTGACAGAAATTGTCTTTTTAATACTTTGTCTTCACAGGTATTTGTCTTTTTATCAATTTAGAATCTTGTAGGTATTGGTACCTTATAGTGTCTCGGTAATATTTACTCTATTTAGATACGTATGACTAGACCTTTCTATAGATACTATATGATAAACCAATTCGAGGGAGGAGAGTTTCTGAGTTTGTTTATCGTCCCATTATATAGATACATAGTCATGAAGTAAAAACAATTCTTTTTTTCAGTCCTTTATAGAGATCGTAGGTAGGTAGGTTTTCAAGTCTTCCTACCTGTAGTTTACTTGTTATAAATGAAAACCCCCATCACCTCTCTAAAAACGTAAAATATACAACATACAACTACGTGTTTTTTTCACTCGTATATTTTATTAACAAATAAAACAAAACGAAAGACACATAAATTTACCTTTTTTTTTTTTTCGGAATTTTGGTTTAGTGACATAAGACCCTTGTAGACACAACTTGTTAGTCCGAATTTCCAGTACTTCTATTCCAAAGGACCAGAGTCTTCCGGGCAGTCGTGTTTGACCGAGTGGGAACGTTAAAGGAGTAGCGGAGACGGTTCAGGTAGTGGAACGAAAGGGTAGAAAACAACATTCCTCAGTAAAGTAACGAGGAGAAATTGAAATCCAGGTTAATCTAAGGAACTTCACGAGTTCCTCAACTTAAAACTTCACTTAGTCAATTTCACAAGGTGAAAGGTCCACCCAAGTGTTACAGTCTACTGTTCACGAAGACCCATACTTCCCAACACTTTGAAGGACCCACTCTGACGAGTCAACGAACCACGGACAGGAAAAGAGGATTCTTGTTCCGTCCACCAAATCTGATCCCTCTCAAAGATAAGAGTCGGTCTCTTTTTTGTAAATCGAGGTGGTGATGTTCCATAGAAATTTGTGTCTTCCGCCTAAAACTACTTTTTGACTTTACGGACTACAAATTCTTACAAGAAGACCCACGAAAAGGTCTCTGGTTTCAGGTTGGTTTTTTTTACTCTAGGTCAGGAGTCACGTCCAGACGGGGGATACCCGATCTAAGAGTTAAATACTCCCAGTGATTCAGTCGGAAGTCTTAAAAGGTGTCGAACAACACTAGGTGTGTCAGTTTCCGAAATCAGTTACTTCGTCTACGAACAGACCTTAAGAGAACGAAAAAGATACTAGGTTGGCTACAACCGTTAAACTAGAGGCCAGGGAGACGGAAAGGATTCAAGTCGCACATGACCAAGTTAAAAACCAAAGGGTTTTAACCCTTTCCTCAAGCAGTTCCGGCATATAACAGAGGGACAAATAAATTGAATAGACGTCTCATGTAGTATACTTTACAGCCCGACCTTAGTTCTAACGGCCCTCTTTATAGTTATTGGAGTCTGGACGTCTACTATGGTGTCATTACCGCCTCTTACTTCTCCTTGATTTCTCTAAGAACTACTTTCACTTTCTCCTCTCACTTTTCGACCGAATTTTGAGTTGTAAGTTTTTTGTTTATAGTACCGTAGGCCAGGGTAGTGAAGTACCGTTTATCTACCCCTTTGTTACCCTGATCACTGTCTGAAATTTTAGTGACACCTACCACTGACGTCGGTACTTTAATTTTCTACGAACAAGAACCTTCTTTTTGATACTGTTTGGATCCGTCGTATAATTTTTCGTCTCTGTAGTGAAACGTCCGTTTCCACGTATATCAATTTCGATACCAAAAAGGTCATCAGTACATGTCTACACTCTCAACCCTAGTATTTCTTCCGGCTCGCGATTTCTTAACTGTGAAAGTTTGATACCACGACCTTTTCTGAGAACTCTCAGGGAACCTGTCGTTCCTATAGTTTGGTCAGTTAGGATTTCCTTCAGTTAGGACTTATAAGTGACCTTCCTGACTACGACTTCGACTTCCACTATGAAACCGGTGGACTACACTTCTTGACTGAGTGACATTGTCTACGACTACGACCCTTTCTAACTTCCACCCTCCTCTTCCCCTACTGTCTCCTATCTACCAACCTACCGTAGTGACTGAGATACCTGTACTCAAACTCGTTTGAGGTCCTCTACCACTACTTGTCCCTTCGGACCGCACGACGTCAGGTGCTCCAGTGTTTTTCGGCCTGTGTTGACTCGCTGACTTGTTGTTGTTTCACTACAACAAATCAACGATTCAGCACAGACTGAGGAAACTCTGGGATACCTGACATCGGGTGGTCCAAGGAGACAGGTACACTAAAGGGTCCGTTCTTATGACCTCACCCAACGATAAATGAAAAGGTCCCCTGGAAGGCGTGGGTCCCTACCTTGGACACAGAGACGCAACCGTCCGCCTAAGAAATGATGGCTCGGTGGCTCCTTCGGGATGAGTCTACCCAGAAAATTTTAGGGGTCCAAGAACCTCATTTTTAACGCTGCTCGACATCGGTACACTTCCGAAGAAGTCCTGAAGGAAGGAAACGACCAGGTCCAGAGCCCCTACCGACCACGACCCGAGTCTAACACCCAACTACTGACCTGTCGACTGGACCTCAACGTCGTCCCTGAAATCTGATACTTTCCCCTTCAAAGTGGCTCACAAAAGGAAAGAGGAAGGACCCCTCGTCCCGGACAAAGATCGTCTTCATGACTGTGTACCCAATCGTCAAAGGTAAAAACAGTGCAACCTTAGTTACTACTCGTTTGACCCAATACAGGTCGCCACTTAAAGTGCGTCACCCCTTTAGTAGCGGAACATGGTCGAGACGGACATCTACAGGTGTGAACCTACAAACCGTAACCGGTCTCAGGTTCTGTGCATTGCATTTTCTGGACAATAGTACTAAGAAATCCTTCACTGGGTACACAATGGTTGAGCTGAGGACTGATCTTTGACCGTGGAGAGAATGGTGTTGGACCGTGTCACGTCCTCCCGTGAAATCCACTTTCCACGGACACGAAGCTACGAGGGAAATTCACCCATCGAAGCCCAGAGGACGATATTCCGTTCGAACGCCCATGATTGTGTACAAATTCCGTTCTACCTCTTACGACTTCCCCCGATTCAATAGAGATTCCATACGTAAGTGTAAATGATTCGTGAATGATTCACGGTCCGCGGTCTAATTTACAAAATGCACCTAGTAGAATAAGTGGAGGAGGGTCGTTAAGACACTACAGTCGTAAGCATAGTAGGACGTGTTCGACCCCTCTTCCCTGAGCCCCACCTACTCACTGGACCCCTACTAGTGTAGGGGGCACTCGAGTCTCGGTCCTGAGGTTCGGTCCGGCAGACGGAGGTCCAGACGTGAGGAGTGGAGTGGGTGAGGTCGGTGAGCAGACACCGTGATTTCCGACTACTTGTCCCGGTTCCGTTCCTCCCAGTGCCTCGGGGAAGCGACTCCTGTACCACGACTCTGTGTACGTATGGACGCAGTAGATACGGAAATGTCCACCCCGGTATGTTTAAAAAAGGCAGAGTAATAAACCCAAATAATAACCTGGTACCTATAAAGTCTTATTTGCACGACAGCTAATTTACAGATTTGTAGACGGTATCTTCGACTCACCTTTCTTCGGGTTCACCAGAAGTCCCGTATCGGGCGACACCTTACTTTGGTTCTCTTCCCTGACCCTTCCAAGGTCTACGACTCTGACTTCTGTGAATATTCTCCTATACGGAGGCAGGCGACCCTTTTTTAAAACAAATTTGGAGATGGGGAATCTTTTTACATTTTTATTTTGTGTTATAAGAAACTCTCGTTTAGAAAGTATTAAAGGGGATGTACAGTTAAATTTTTCTTTTTAGAACTTACATACATACTTAGAAATTTTTTTTAAACATTACATATAAAATTTTTTAATAAAATTAACTTCCTATTAATGTTATAACACTACCAAGAACGGTATGTACCTGTACTTGACTGGTGTCCATATGGACACGAAGGGGGAGGGCGGAGGGAGGGGTGGGGTAGGGGGACCCAACAGGGTCCCGTGACCGAAGCCAACGGGACGAAGTACGTATCCTGAACGGGACCAGTAGATATAATACATACCGTTACGTGTACAAAGTCACGGTAAGAGAGTTCTGTAGGACGGGAACGGAAGAGGGTGACTCAGGTTTTCAGACCCAAAGAAACGACGGGACGTGCATCCTAACAGTCATGACAGAAAGATCTGAGGTATTATACACAATTATATGTCATAAACAGAAAGAGAAAGACTGAATGAAGTGAGACATATTATCCGAGGTCCAAGTAGGTGGAGTAATCTTGACTGAGTTTACGCAAGGAAACATATCGACTCATTATAAAGTAACACATATACATGTAGTAGAAGGAAAAGGTAAGTAGATGGTTACCTGTACAACCAACACAGGTACAGGATCGATAACATTTATCACGACTCTACTTATGACCCCACGCACATAGAGGAAGTTAAGACCAAAGGAGCCCCACATATAGGTCGGCACCCTAACGACCTAACATACCGTCAAGATAAATAAGGATCAAAAAATTCTTAGAGGTGTGACAAGAGGTATCACCGACAGTATACATACTTAGGACTTTCATGTAGTTTAAAGAGATAACTGAATTTTAACAGAAAGTACGTGTAAGATCTCAGGATAAAAGACAGATTATAATAATCACTCCCGACGACAAACGTTACCTTCTACCACGGTCACTGAGTGAAAGACCCCCCGATGTAGAGACTCTACGAAGAAGATCACCGTTTCCTAAACGTACCAGGTTTAAACCTCCAACGACAAGAAAAGACATACTTCCACTTACTCAATAATACTCCGAGTTCGGAGTCTGAGTCGTGACTGGGGTGCGACAAAGATCCATGATTACCTTTGTGACTACTGTCATGTGAGACTTGGGATTTACTTTATTCGTGAAATTTTGCGAATGTAGTACTTTTCTCTAAGTACTTCTAAATTAGGACCCTGTAATTTTTAGTGAATCATATCGGAGTATATTTTTATAACCGTTACTGTCGAAAATCGTTTATTTAAAAAAAAAAAATTTGTCCACTACTATGATTTCTGGTTTCTCCTCACACTACACGACTTCCAGCAATAGTGACGATCCTCTAATAGTTGAGTCCGGAGTGTGACTTTATTGACCCTCAAAAAACAAAATTTATGACTACGAACCGGGAATTGAAGTTCTGTTTAATTAGTCAAAGACCCGGATCCCGGTCCGGGACTGTGAAAAATTTCGAGTGGTCCGTTGAGTTGACTTCGGTTTCGACTCTTGGTGACGTGGTCTGTTCTTAGACCCGGGATTATAAGGTCCCAATAGTTTAAGTCCCGTCCGAGAGTAAGCAGTGGGGGTTCGGGAACTCTCTGAACTGATTACCTTAGACCTCGAGAAAGAGTGACGTAGATTGGACCGGAGGAAGAGTAATCTCAGATGGTGGACAGGAAGTCGTGACCCTCTGTTGGACTTCGGATCATGTGGACGAAGGAGATTTGTTTCAGTACCTTTACAGAAGTTCATAATAAAACCATTTTGGCCCTAACATATAAAAATGTCAGGTCACATAAATAGTCAATCAGATGGTCCCGAGGCGACCCCTTATGGTCCCACTTTCGGGACCAATGTGTTGACTCCAACGTCGAGTAGAACGTCTTTCGTTGAAACGGAAAGGGAATGTGTGTCTACGTCTCACCTCACCTGGTTCCAAGTCTAGGATGGGACGATAAATGTTGGATTCACTAAACCCCGGTCAAGAAACACGGAGCCAAAGGAGTAGACATTTATTCTTACTACTACTTTGCTAGAGATCTCAGGTCGGAAGAACGGAGAGGAGACCATAACTAGAGGTCGTTTTGACTTCGGATCCGGTCGTCGGAAAAGGTCAAAAGAAATAGACAAACTTAGAGTTACGAGAGGCCGGGGACTGTTGTTGAACAAACCTGCTTGTTTAGGAACTCCTCTTTCCGGAGCGAGTGATTATAAGTCTCAAGGAGATTTGCCAGAAGACTTCTGTTACTGATGTAATGTTTTGGAGAAAAGTACCCATGAAACATAAGAAGATCGGTCTGTACTTGAGACAGTAGAGGATTGTCAAACCTAAAATAGTCTTAGTCAAGATAAGTTTAGATTCTCATTTCCCACATCCGACGACTGGTCTACGTTCTTGTCGTCAGGTCGTCGGACCCAGTAGCGGACCCAGTAGTAGGCTCGGGACTCGGACACAGTACGTGTCTTTGGTAGACCGAAGATCAACCTTGGTCAGCCAATCTAGACACTCCGGTCGGTTGGGGGTCTCGAGAGAGGGATATCAAAAAAACCCATCTTATATTCAAGGAAGGTCCGAGAGTAGAGTTGTGACGAGTTGTAGAGATCGGTAGGGGACGACGGGGTGGAGGGTTGATGAGAACGGAGAACCGGTCGAGGTAAAGGGCACGGAAGACCTTACAGGTAAACCACCACTTGAGGTGTGCGGGACTATGGGAGAATTGTTTGTACCGAAAGAACCCTACGGAGGGACTCCAGGAAAGTAAGATGTTCAAACTCTACGGTAAGAAAAGACGGACTCAAGTCTACTCCTGCACGTCAGAAGACCTCCCTGTCCTTCCTCCTGACACTTGTTTTCGTGGTGTATGTTCGCACACGGTGGACCTTTTTCTCAAGCCGTAGAAGAGGGAGTTGACGACGAAGGTTGATCAAGGTGAAGACAGGGTACCCTGATGTACCCCGTCCGAGACTTAAGTTAGGATGGAGGGGCCACGTCGGAGTCGAGAATGATGGTAAGAGGGTGCGAATGTCATATTTCGTTCGGTTCCTTTAAATGAAGATCAAGAAATTTCCGGTGACAGATCAGTTCCGATACCAAAAAGGACACCAGTACATACCTACACTCTCAACCTGACACTTTTTCCGACTCGCGGCTTCTTAACTACATAAACTTGACAACACAACCTCTTCTGAGAACTCCCAGGGAACCTGACGTTCCTCTAGGTTGGTCAGGTAAGACTTCCTCTAGTCGGACCCTAAAGAAACCTTCCTTACTACGATTTCGACTTTGAGGTCATGAAACCGGTGGAGTACGCTTCTCAACTGAGTAACCTTTTCTGAGACTATGACCCTCTCTAATCCCCGTCCTCCTCTTCCCCTGCTGGGTCCTACTCTACCGGCCTGCCGTAGTTCCTGAGCTACCTGCACTCAGACTCACTTGAGGCCCTCTACCACTACCTGTCCCTCCGGACCGCACGACGTTAAGTACCCCAGCGTTTCTCAGCCTGTGCTGACTCACTGACTTGACTTGATTCTTAGTAGATGTTCTTCCTTCTCGGAGGAAGGGAGGGTGAACCTAAAGTTGCGGACACGAGACATTCCTGGGACTGATGAAAAGAGACTCTCGTGAGTTCCAGAGTCGTCGACCACCAAGTGAAGAAAGGTGGTGACTGACTTTCGAGGTTCTCCTAAGTCTAGTACACAAAGACTTTGGTGTGTGGGGACTGGTGTCTTACACCCGAGAAGGGGTGTTGTGTTTGGGGTAGAGGGTTTCGTACCGATCGTGTCGTGACATAAGACTCTCCTTGTCCTAAGTTCATAGAGTTCAACCTTCCTTTGAGGACAGTCAGTTACGTTGAGAGTAAAATTTAGACTTCGGGTTCTGTGTCACCGAATGGATACCACGAGGTCCTTCAGTCACCTTGTTGCCAGGTCTGTCAAAAGGGACTTTACGATCCTCAAGGAAGTTTCGGTATTTCTCGAACTCTATTTTAGAGGTTCTACCTATATGTTGTTCGTGTGTTTATTAATTTTATGTTCCGTAATGTACTCCTTACTTTCGAACTCTCTGCCACCCTCCCCCTCGTTAGTGTGGCCATCGGACCCCACTCCACGCCCTTCCCTCCACTAGTTCTCACGTATCGAGAGTTAGAAAAACCAGAGTCCCGGGAAAAGGACGAAATTTCTAATGACGTTTGGGACTTCTCGAACAAGATAAACACCAATATAGATAACTATAAATAGTATAATCTTCAATTTTGACTCTTGTACTTTTTGATAAATCAATTGAATTTAGGTAATGTTTAGTGAACAAATTTAGTGATGATCAAAGTAGACCTTTCAGTATACGAGTCTCACCATCTAGGTTCAAAGGGTTTTAAGATTAAAAACGAACTTCTGAATTGTAAAATAGTAACCATTGTTTATGACGGTCAATAAAAGGACCTCCACTGAGTGAGACAATTAAAAACTCTTTTACACGCGATTTTTCAGACTTAAAATCAAACAGTCAACAAGAAAGTCCGTTTTTACCTAAGGTACTTTTTTCACCAAACAAGTCGAGTGTTGAGTTGACGTGTTCACGAAAGACACATGGGGGGAGGGTGACGTCAGGTCAACGAGTCAACACAGACTGAGGGACACTGTGGTACCTGACGTGGTACAGTCCGAAGGGACAGGTAGTGGTTTAGGGTCTCAAACGAGTTTAAGTACAGGTAGTTCAATCACTACGGTAGGTTGGTAGAGTGGGAGACAACAGGGGAAGAGAAGGACAGAAGTCAGAAAGGGTCGTAGTCCCAGAAAAGATTACTCAGTCAAGAAGGGTAGTCCACCGGTTTCATAACCTCGAAGTCGAAGTCGTAGTCATGAAGGTTACTTATAAGTCCCGACTAAAATAAATCCTGACTGACCAAACTGAGGAACACCACAGAGGTTGTGGTGTCAAGTTTTCGTATTTAAGAAACCACGAGTCGAAAGAAATACCAGGTTGAGAGTGAAGGTATATGCTGATGACCTTTTTTGGTGTCGGAACTGATCTGTCTGGACACAACCTTTTCATTACAGAGACGAAAAATTATACGACAGCTCGAACCAGTATTGAAAAGAAGGTTCCTTGTTTACAAAAAAATTTAAAGTACCGACGTCAGTGGTAGACGTCACTAAAACCTCGGGGTTTTTTCTTTCAGACAGTGACAAAGGGGTAGATAAACGGTACGTCACTACCCTATCTTACAGTACTAGAGCCAAAAAGCTTACAACTCAAAATTCAGTCGAAAAAATGAGAGGAGAAAATGAAAGTAGTTCTCCGAGAAATCAAGAAACGAAAGACGGTATTCCCACGTATAGACTCCAATAACTATAAAGAAGACCGTTAAAACTAAGGTCGAACACGAAGTAGGTCGGACCGTAAAACGTACTACATAAGACGTATATTCAATTTGTTCGTCCCACTGTTATATGTCGGAACTACATGAGGAAAGGGTTAAACCTTGGTCGGGCAACAAGGTGCAACCCAAGATTGACAACGAAGAACTGGTCGTATGTCTAAAGAGTCCTTCATCCATTCCACCAGACCATAAGGGTAGAGAACCTTCTTAAAAGGTGTCAAACAACACTAGGTGTCAGTTTCCGAAACCGTATCAGTTATTTCGTCTTCATCTACAAAAAGACCTTGAGAGAACGAAAAAGATACTGGGTTGCTTACAACCGTCAAACTAGAGACCAAGGAGACGGAGAGGTGGTGTCATAATTTACAGTTGTTTCACTTTTACACTTTTTCGTGATTACAGAATTCACAATGTTTTTATCCAAACTGGTACACCTGGGGGACTTTCTGAGATCCCCTGAAGAGACTCTTACCTTTTGTGGTACTTTTGGTGACTACATGTTTTATGTCTGAAACTCTTTACTCAGCTTAAAACTATCTTAATCTACTCCCATTCGTCCTTGTAATTCTGTCGTTTTGTACGTCATCAGATTCCTTGTCACCCACGCGACATCCAGATTAACCTTCTCTTCCCTCCGTCTTCTTCGGTTTTTCTACGACACTTTCCGGACCCTCCGGAAGTACTACGAGTTTATCCAAATTTCATCCTTCTCTTCCGATGTCACTCACCCACAAAAACTTTCAATAAAGTTGAATGTACTTTTATTTCGATCTGTACAAATATAAATGATCTTTATTCTATTTTACTGTCGTCTCATCCAAAAGTGTCTAACTTACAATCCCTTACTTATTTGCACTAGTTTACGAAATCACATTCTTTGTACACCGTGGTTAATTAAATCTATCTTCCTTCTTCTCACTCTCGTAAATAATTCGTGAATAAGACTTGATTTGCGGTATGACAGTATAGTAAAAGTGTATCATATATTAAATTAGAAGAGTTGTTCGACTGTTTTCCCTACGGTAGTACGTGTTTCTACTCCGTTTTTTTCGGGGTCCCAATTCATCGAAAGTTTCCCTGTACTGAAGGTTGAGACTAAAACATTGTGAAGTATAACAGTGAGTAAAACCCCTTTCAGACTTTTGTTTAAATTAATAGTTGGTATGCATATATAAGGTACGGTATGAAACTTTATCCCATGTAAACCACAGTGTTTGGGTTTATTTACACTATATTACATTTTGGACTTTTCTCTGACATATAAAACTTTAAAAAGCAAGGAAAGTCTTAATGGAATTTGTTATGTATTTCGATCATACCACCGATTATCTCTAAAGCAATTTTTGGATTGTAGACCTTTTTTTTAGTCGTAAACTCAATGATAATTCGAAGTAATGTTATGAATAATCTATATTCTGGGAAGGGAGGACGTAAATTTTCATAGTCCACTCATTCTTTTCCTCCCTTTTGGTAATTTTTAGTGTCAAACTACGTAAAGAAACCGGGTTCTTTTCTTTCCACAATTCACATGCCTGTAGTAGTATGCCCAGACCTACCTGTGGTTGGTGACATAGTTGTCCGAGGAAGGATGTGTGTCTGGACGAGGAAATCGACGGTGTGAAAGAATGTACACGTGCATGTGTATGTACGAATGTGTCCGTGACTTTGAGTACCGTACGAAGAGAAGGAGTTACGTTTATTTATGTAAGAGACAAGTTGCCCTACCGAGTTTTGAAACAACTGTAAAATTTCCTTTAATAGTTTTAATATAGTGTAATTAGGGGTATACTTATAAAATAATATTTTGTTTTTTTTTATGTGGATTTATGTCTCATTTCGATAAATAATAAATAAATGAAAACCCATTTTATTTCCATACTCTCATGTTGTCTCAAGTTTGTTTCATCGATGGACCGAACTAATTTTTTGTCTGTGAACGACCCTGGAAGAACCACCAGGTCGTCAATTCTTAAGTACGTTACGTCCTCTGAGTCCGAACTAGGGACTAGGTCTTTGATTCTCGGGGGTACAACGGTTCGTTGATTCGGACACGTGGTGTTGATGGCTCGGTCGTGATCCCGAGATGTTGATCTATTTGTTCACCCAAACAATGTATGACACAAAGTTATTTTGAAATTAATTTTTTTTATTCTATGAACTTCCATCATCTTTTAATAATATTTATAACTTTTGTTTACCCTTTTTGTAGAACTTTCGAAATATCTGAAACGTAAATTTTTAATATTAACTAATGTTCGATGTGAGAAGAAGATGTAACTGTCATTTCATCGACGTAAAACCGATTATTCAATGTTGACCATGATCAGATGAGTAAACATATATTTGTATATGAAAGATGTAAAATCTAATTTTTAATATGTTATAATTTTTCGAATATTCCATTTAATGGTTGTTTTTATACTTGAGTAAATGTGTAAAGGCTGTGACCCCTTAATTAATAATATGGATAGTACAATACCTGACGATGTGTACCCGTTATATAGATTCAATGTCTTATCAATATTACTTTAATATTTTCGTTTTTTAAGTTTAGGTATTAAATCGTTTAAACGAGTAATTTTTTTTTTTAGTGGTAATACTGATTTACACGGTTTAAGGTACTCCAGGACTTACACACCTAGAACGCCGAGATAAAAAACGTTATCCGTTAAGTTGGGTCTAGGAGGATACAAAAACTATTTTAAAATCCGCTATTTTGTGAAAATAACTTTCTATTCTAGACATTTGTATAGGAATTATATTTTTACACTCGTAGACGGTCACTCTACATAGGACAATCTTATGATCTGACTGAATGATCTCGTTCAATATATGTATACGTTTTCACAGTGCCAATCCTCTTCCTAAACTTACTGGTCTAGAAAGAAACGAACTCATTTTACCGACCTTGTCTAAGTCATATTCTGATTTGTCTAGTGTTGACACAAACCAATGAGGGAAATTCCTTCGGAACACAGTGTATAGACTTGACGTATTATCTGTGTACGCCACTTCTCGTAGACCGTTTGACCTTAGAGGACTACTCCGACCTTCGACCATTAAAACTCCATTGGCGAAAAGGTTTACGCGACGAAACATCCTAAGGAGTTCAGAATCAGTATAATTCCTCGGGTTGTCCAATGGACGACCAAGTCGATACGAAATAAAGAGAAAAGTACATCAATAGATTACTTGTCGTACAGTTGGACTAGGATGGTCTTTTTAGTTGTCCGACGGATTCTTTTATAGAGTGAACGACAAGAGAAATGAATTACCTCAAAATCCCGTAATTTCCGTTCTTCCATGAACCTTTTAGGTCGTTACTAGACATAGTCCTAAAAAGGAAGATCAAAATCCACGTAGTTTTTTTGGAAAAATTATATCTTTACTTATAAACGATTTTATGTTTTGATCTATGGAAAACTATAGATTTACTTGTTTTCCTCTTCTTTATTCAATTTTGACCATTATATATGGATGATAACACGTATCTTAACGAAACTTAAACACTTCATTCTAGTCTATGTCCGTCACAAAAGTGGATGTTAAGTGGGTGTGAGAACTTTTGGGAAAGGAGTCAGTGACTGATACCTAAGACTACGAAGATTTAATAATAAAAACGATTGTCGTCTAGACTGGCCTCGTCCACTATACATGGGGGGAGTCACTGGAGAGACGTCCCGGTCGAAATAGGGGAAATTGATGATATTTCTCCTTACGAGTACGATTCACATAATCGTCAGTCCTCATACCGTTAATAATCACTTACCGATATATAGACATACTTTGAGGTCCTCTGTTGGATCGTTTCTTCATAAACCTATTGGGCAATGGAATGATTCACTTTACGAGTATATAGTTTTTCCTTATTAAAGTTTTACAATTTCGTGTAATAGAAGGGTTCAGGTAAATCAGGAACTTTTAAACATGTCGGTAATTTACTTTAAAACAGAAAAGGTTTCCCGTGCTATGATACATGGAAATGGATTTGTGACACTGCTACTTCTCTCTGACGCGAGTACCTACGTCGACAGACTTACATCCTTCAGACCTAGGAATCACAAACGGTGTTTGGGTCGCTTCGACTACCAGCCAGACTTCCAGTCAGTCAAGAAGTTGTCGAGAGGTCGACGTGACCGTCCGTATACGAGCACAAGGAAAGAAGAAATGGTCGAAACAAAAATTAAACACCTTAAGACCGTATAACAAGGACAACCATTTTGTTCTTCCAAAATCATATTATCGAAACAAGTCACGAATTACTGAATTTTTTTTTTTTTAGGAGTAACGAAATAAAAGGTTAGAAATGTCGGTTTGTGATTTGATGAGCCACAAAAGGGTACGTTTTGTCTTCTTCGTGAAACCACAAGAGAAAGACTCCCAAAGTTATAAAATTTTACCATTAGGAGATGCAGACAAATGATCCCGACGACATCTTGTGTCACTGCATTCCTCGACTTCTTAGTGACTAAGCAGGGTAGTCTCCGTTGTACTTCATTCTTGTCTCACCTTTTCTGCCACCAAGTAGAGGTTGGAGTTTGTGAGTGGGCACGGTATAAAATTTTCGAACGTGTACCTCCCGTACATTCTCCGTATTTCAATTGTCCGAAGACTATACAATTGATGTCTTTAAAAAGTAATTATCTCTTTTTCACGAACAATAAAGATACACAACTTAAGTATAACATAGAGTAAACTAAGTTAAACAAGAATAAGTGAATATCATAGTCCTTTTTTTCTTTCGGAGAGGACTTTATTTACAGTTATTAAAATTGTATTAACTCAGTTACCCGTCTTGAGTACTTTTTACTATTGGTAGACTGAACCACGATAATATTTTTTCTGATGTCTTCAATTAAGTATCTTTAATTGTCTTTTAGTTGATACTAAAAGTGTCAAGTACATGACTTAAATACATTGATAAGGTACCGTTTTCTTCTACTTTTTTAAGGTTCACCTTACGACTTTTTTATGTATCATTTTTACTTTATGTCATGTTTAATTTTTTTTTTTTCTGTCACGACAATAAACTACAAACGTTGCCTTTCGTCCCATGCTTCACGGGAGACCGCCGGTCACCCGTGGTGTGTGTCGTGGCGTGTTTTAAGTCCCTGTTCAAACTGTGGTTGTTTTTGGACTCTCCGAAAGGTTCCGGTTCCCAGACTGAAGTCCTTTGTCTGAAACTGGTCGAGTTGCTGAGTCGATTCCAATGTCACTCTGTCCCCTTCCTTCCTTATTCAAAATACCCTTTCTCTTGTCGGATTATTTTGATTTAAACAGACTAATTTTGATTTACCGATGTTTTTTTTTTTTTGGATTTACCGATGCACTTCTTCACAGGAAATAAGTTAGACATTATATAAAACTGTTTGAATTGTAGACTGTGAACTAGCCTAACTTAGGAATGTCTAAAGTCCTTGTCCTTGGTGTTTCCGGTTCCTTGATTAATTAATTATGTAAAGTTCATCACGTAATAAAATTTTCGAAACTTTCTTTTATAGTAATAAAAGGTATTTCCTTTATGTTAAATTATCTTTTTATTCTCGTAAAATAAATCGATAACCACCGAGTGTGCCATTTCGCAGACGGACGTTACACCCAAGCTAAGGACCCAGCCCTTCTATGGTACCTCTTCCTTTACCGCTAGGTGAGGTCGTGAGAACGGACCTTTTAGGGTGCCTGCCTCCTCGGGCTATCCGATGTCAGGTACCCCAACGTTTCTCAGCCTGTACTGACTCGTTGAAGTGAAAGTGATAAATCGATAATGTCGTCCTACCAGTTCATATCGAATGTGAAGAAAATCTGTCAAGATCTTGAACAGTTTCGATCCGATGTGAATGAGGGGAGTGAACATTCTATTCCTGTTACTTTGTTGATTTTGCCAAAAATGACATATTGGTTGTACGTCTAACCATGGTGATTTTTGCTTACCGAGGGTTACAGGACGACCCATAAGTCCCTATGAGAATCTTGAAACTGTAACAGAAACCAGTAGTGGATGAAGACCAAAGGGGTCACTAGTAAAGGGTAGGAGGAGTTCACAAAGTAGAGGGGAGATGAAGAGATGAAAGTTCGTCTAGTGTAGAAGTAAGTGTTTTGGTCCGTTACTCTACACTTTTCCGAAGGCAAAGGATCGAAAGGGGGGCTTGTGTAGTCGTATACTAGTGGAAGATGGGTCCGTGTCTCCTCCGGAGAAGGATGGGTGTCGAGTGAAGGTAGTCGTGAGACGTGGTTTCGGAGATCCTGGAACGATGAGTGTATTGGAGGGGAAGGTTACAGAAGGGAGGGGAGACGTTATATTTGTAGTTTCGTAGAGGATAGAATTGATTTACTCGGAAATTGAGACGTAAGTCACTGTCCAAAGGTTCAGTGGAAAGACCCATTGTAGAAGGTCAGAGTACCAAGACTGATGGTGACATGTCTGTAAAGAATAGACTCGAAGACTCGGTGTCCAAGTAGTCGAGGGTATTACTTGCATATCTGAGGAAGTTTTGACAAGATTTTAAGATAGTTACCTGACATAGTACCGGGTACAATCATTTGGTTCTGTCTTTAGATCCTGGGTAGGACCTACTGTAAACAGAGAGTAGAAGGTCAGTCCTAATGGAGATTTTATCGTGATCTTAGGTAGAGATCAGATTGAGTCTAGGAGTAAAGGAAGGGTGACCTAATGGTGTTATAGACGTTAGTCAAGTCAAGTTAACGAGTCAGTACAGGCTGAGAAACGCTGGGGTACTTAACGTCGTGCGGTCCGGAGGGACAGGTAGTGGTTGAGGGCCTCAAGTGGGTTTGAGTACAGGTAGCTCAGGCACTACGGTAGGTCGGTAGAGTCGGAGACAGCAGGGGAAAATGGGGACGGGGATTAGGGAGGGTCGTAGACCCAGAAAAGGTTACTCAGTTGAGAAGTGTACTCCACCGGTTTCATGACCTCAAAGTCGAAATGGTAGTAAGGAAGGTTTCTTTAGGGTCCCAACTAGAGGAAGTTTTACCTGACCAACCTAGAGGAACGTCAGGTTCCCTGAGAGTTCTCAGAAGAGGTTGTGGTGTCGAGTTTTCGTAGTTAAGAAGCCACGAGTCGAAAGAAGTGTCAGGTTGAGAGTGTGGGTATGTACTGGTGACCTTTTTGGTATCGGAACTGGTCTACCTGGAAACAACCGTTTCATTATAGAGACGAAAACTTATACGATAGATCCAACCAGTATTGAAAGGAAGGTTCCTCATTCACAGAAAATTAAAATACCGACGTTAGTGGTAGACGTCACTAAAACCTCGGGGGGTTTTATTTCCGACTGTGACAAAGGTGACAAAGGGGTACATAAAGGGTACTTCACTACCCTGGTCTACGGTACTAGAGTCCTTAGTGATTAAGGACACTAAGATTTGACCAGACCAAGGGTATTTATCACTCGTTAGAAAATATTTAAGTTTATAAGTCTAGAGAAGGGACTAATTTTTGGAAGTCACCAATAGGTGACGGATTTTTTTAATTCAGGTTTAAGGAGTCGTGAAGAAGATACGGAGACGAGAAAAACTAGAGAACAAGGATGAAGTGGAGAACGGTTCAAGACGAGAATATAGGTTTTGAGGTGTATCAGGTTTGACGAACCTTCAACGGTCTGTGTGGTACGCCAAAGTGGACACAGAAATTTTTGTAGGGGATTTTCTTGTGGTCACAGGTAGACCGAACGGTCCGTTTGAGGACCAATAGAAGGTTCCGAGACTCCGAAAAAGACTATGAAGTCCCACCTTACGTAGGTGGAACGGGACACTTTGAGGAGAAAGTGTAAATAGTACACTACAACATTGTCACAGAGAGAAAGAGTTTTGACTCGTAACGAACTCTCGTCCGTGACACAGGATAAGTAGAACACTCGGACCATAAATTGTTGCGATGTCCGATCCAGGATTTCTTTCGGATTATTTTTCTTTACGATCATTCGAGATGTTTTATATAGCTACTAGATATAGGACTACCCCTAAGTGTCGGAGAGGAAATAAACAAGGTAAGAGAATGGAGGGTTTGTATAAGGGTTCGTAAGACTCCGGACTCTACCATAAAAGATGACTAAAGTTATTGATGAGTAGTAAGAATAAAATTTGTGACATAAGTCATACGACACATTTTTATTTAGTGTTATTTGTAGTAGATAAAAATTATCACATTACTTAGAAGATCGACATAGATCTTCAGACATCAAAAATTTTTGGTCCAACGAGTATCGATACCCGAAGGATCCACCACGAGCACCGTTTCTTGGACGGACAGCTACGTCCTCTACGTTCTTTACACCCAGGCTAAGGACCGAACCCTACTAGAGGACCTCATTCCTTATCGTGGAACGACGTCGTAAGAACGGACCTTTTAAGGCACCTGTCTCCTCGGACCGCCCGATGTCAGATACCCCAGTGTTTCTCATCCTGTACTGACTCGCTCATTCGTGTTGTCGTTGTTCGTCTCGATGTCATTTGGTTGACGCGAACGAGAGCTATTGAGTCTCTGTGAGAGTCAAGGAGTTCTTGCTGATTTAGTGGTTGTTCGAAGGAAATACGGACACGAGTGACTGCAAAACTACCATATGCGTAAGATATGATCAAAATATTTTTAACTACCAAGTAGAATCACTTTATACACCTGATAAGGGGTACATGACGTAGTTGATCTTCTTTCGTATCTCGTCTCCCGAATCTATTCAGTCTTTTCTACTTTGCTTAGACTTTAATTTTCGATTGAAAAGGTTGTTACCCTAATTTTTCACCTGATTGTGTTTAGGTCCAGTCCTTATTCCCGAGGACTGGACCTAAACCCCTAATGTGATCCGAAAAAACCCCAACCCCTGGTACTTTAGAGAGTTTAACATTAAAAAGATACATAAATGTATAAACTCAAAAAGAAACGTATATACCTCTCCTAAGGTTCAAAAGTGTTCTAAAAGTCTTGTAAAGAACTACACTTTTCAAATTTTTGAGAATGTAATTGTGATCTCCTCTGAGGATATCTAAATGTACTCTTGTCGATGGTCTTTCCACACTTCTTTCGGTACGTGGGCAAAGGATACGATATCTTCTCACGACATTATTAAGACTAACGAACATAGACTCTTATATCAGAAACAAATCCGTATCCAAACCCCCGGGGTTTTACGTACTATATACATGAAATGATTAAAAATCGGGAATTAAAAATAAACTTTTGCACTTCCATATCGAGTTTATATATATATATATATATATATATATATAAAAGTTTATATAAAAAATATTGAATTTTCATAATCCGTAAGTACCCTGAAGGGACCACCAGGACACCAATTCTGAGACTCGAGGATTACGTCCCCCGAGCCCAAACTAGGGACCAGTCCCTTGATCTAGGGTGTACAGTGTTCCATGTCGGTTTTTTTTTTTATAATGCGTAAGTCATTCATAATGCTTTTGTACTCATTCTGTAATAGAGTTGGTGTTCCTCCCTCCGTCTATATATGTTTGGATTCTCGAAAAGTTGGAAAATAATGTCAATTCATGACATTGTCCATGTTTCACGACACCTGTGTACTTTTTCCTACTCAAATTAAGGTTCGACTCTCTCACCATACCCTTAGTACCTTTTACTCGTTACTTAACATGGTTCCCTGTACATCCCAAATCCATCTATTTTACCACCCTTCCATGGGGTTCTCCACCTCTCAAATGTGGTTCAGTATCCCTTATCCTCGTGACTCCCGAGACTGCATCGATATTAGAACGTTTCGACTTCTGAAATACCACCTTTCTGTTTGTTTCGACCCACTATCTGTCTACCCCTGACTGAGCACCTCCCAGAGTGTACGGTACGATTCCTTAAACCTGTGATAAGACATTCGTCTCCCCAAACCCCGTTCTCTTACTGTATGAGTCTCAATACGAAATTAAGAGCCGTTCACTTCCCACCAGACCTTTTTCTCTGATACGAGTCCTTTTTATCACTCCTCCGATGAAGACTTGAGGACAGGTCTTGATTGTACAGGAATTAATCCGACTATCGTGTCCACCTTTCCTCTCCTACACTCTTTATAGTTTCTCACGTCCAGTGTGTTAGACCGGTTCCGGTGGTTCTCCGTAGTATCGTGTTATTCTTTATATTTCAACGTAATTCATGTAAAAAGTGTCTCACTTCAAAAATCTTTGTATGGACTTCTTGTCCATTAGTGTACTAAACAGGGTGGATATCAGTAGCATCGAAAGATGGGTCTTTAGTGTCCGACATGTTGCGTCTACCAGTGTACGAGACGAGTCTCTTTTTCTTGACATGTAATCTTTAATAACCATTCAAATTTAAACTTCTCAAATTTAGACCCTGGAGGGACCACCAGGTCACCGATTCTGAGGTACGAGGGTTGTGTCCCCCGGGTCCAAGGTAAAGACCAGTCCCTTGATCTCTGGTGTGCGACGTCGATTCTGGACTACGTCGGTTTATTTATTTTATAAAATTTTTACACTTTTAGACGACGTAAATAAGTATCTGATATGGTATGTAATGTCTAATGACTCACTTGTTGTCTTTGTGTTTCTACTTAGACTAATATTTAAAAATATGATTGCCTGACTAATGGATAAACTTAAAAATCCAATTTAAAGACGTATTTGGATGGATAAAATGATTCTAAAATGTATGACTATATATATATATGTGTGTGTATATATAAATGTCTAAATTTCTTTTTTTGACTACACATCTAGAAAATTAAAAATTTAACGTGGATTCATCTAGAAGTGAATTCTATTGAAAAATTCACAAAGGGAAGGATTACTTTTAAAGTCCCAACGGTGTGACATAACTTTACTTAGACAGAGAGGACATTCACGACCCTGTTATAGAATAAACGAAGACAAAAGGGTGATGAAACATAATTACATAAGTAAGTAAGTGAATTTTTTATAAATGACTTTCGGATGATACACGACCACTCTAAGACAGGAGTATATCGTATCTAAGATTAAACTCTTATTTGTTATGAATCTTATTGATTTAATATATGATACAATCTACTATTTTTACGAAATTTATTTTGTTTTTCATCTCAGCTCAGTTATTTTGACCTTCGTGACCCTCCTTGACATGACATTAAAATTTATGTCACCAGACGTATCCAAAGTGACCCTTCCATACAGATGTATTCGTCAAAGAAATCTGCTTCACCATCAACATTTCCTTCACCCTGATCCTTTACCAATATAAATTTTGTCTACCTTTTTCTCGTCCGAACATACAACTACCGTCTCTACGTCATTTCCCGGTTTACGACGACTACTTTCTCCTGTCTTGACGATTTTGCTATGAATCGTGTATTGTCCATCAGTCACTGTTGGACTCCTTGACTTTACGGTGCGTTTAGAGTTTTAAGTACATGACATGCCATTGTAGTCCTCATTTTGCTATTGTATGTTACTCTTAATAACTAACGACGACGTTTGTTAAACTGAACATATCATTGACACTAAATTTCTTTAGAGGTAACAAACTTCGTAAAATTTTGATCTTAGTTATATGTAAACTAGTAGATTTTTAATATTCCTTTATTCCCAAAAGATTCTATGGTTTTTCGTTCCACTTTTCTGGTCATTATCTCACTTTCTTTTGTAGAAATTGTGTATTAGTTTATGAATATGACTGTTTGTCACGAATGTTTGCTGTTTTTACTTTTTTTGGATCTTACATGAGAGTGATTATATCCATCGTATCTACTCACCAATCCTCACATCTGTCCTAACGGATCCAAGTTTACGACTAAGGGGTCGACACATTAATATCAGTTCATTGAATTGAAGAGTACTGAGTCAAAGGAATAGAGAATTTACCACTATTATGAATGTGCGAGTGTTAATCCTCCTCGATTGGTTCGATTGTGACTATTACGAATATTGTCACCAACCGTGTATCGTAAACAATTTCAATTTTGTGATATATTTCTTAATTTTAAATTTCGTTGATACCTTATATATAAATTTGGTTAATACAATCGTTTTTAATCGTGAGAGTCTGTAAAGACCACCCATACATTTGAATATTGGAAAACCCCTTTTAGAATCATATTAAGGGCAAAACCCCTTAGATGTTTATTTTCATGGTCTTATATCCGTAAAGATCTTAAAGATGACGTCATAACAACTCTACCGTCTTTTTCTCCTATAGTGGACATATTGATAGGTTCTCCCTTTTCTAACTTATTGTAAATATGATACCTTATAGTCCATCAACTATTTCCCTCTGTCTCTTAATGTAAATGAATAACTGGATTTCCATGTGTTTCGATCCACGTGTTATTGTATATATCGTACTACGACAAAAACATTTTAGATGACGGGTCTAAAAGGACATGTCCATAAATATTCAAATATTTTTGTAAAGCGACAACAAGTCAGTGAGTCAGGGCAGACTGAGAAACACTGGGGTACCTAACGTCGTACGGTCCAGGGGGACAGGAAGTGGTAGAGGTTCTGAAACAGGTTTGAGTACAGGTAACTCAGTCACTACGGTAGGTTGGTAGAGCAGGAGACAACAGAGGAGGACGGAAGTTAGAAAGGGTCGTAGACCCAGAAAAGATTACTCAGCCGAGAAACATTGTCCACCGGTTTCATAATTTCGAAGTCAAAGTCTTAGTCAGGAAAGTTAGTTATCAATCCCAACTAAAGGAAATCCTAACTGACCAAACTAGAGGAACGACAGGTTCCCTGAGAGTTCTCAGAAGAGATCGTGATGTCAACCTTTCGTAGTTAAAAAGTCGTGAGTCGGAAGAAATACCAAGTTAAAAGTGTAGACATACACTGATGACGTTTTTGGTATCGAAACTAATATGCTTGAAGACAACCGTTTCCCTACAGAGACGAAAAATTATAGGACAGATTCAAACCTTCCTCTAACAATAGAAAGAGGAATATGTGAAACTGAAAACAAAAATAAAAAAAGTTATTTGTATATTATGAAGACTTTATTTTTTTATTTCAGGTAGTAAAATAAAAAAAGTAAATAAAGGGAGATTTTAAGTCTATACAGTTGAAGTTTTGACGTTTATATAAAATCGGACTTTCAAACTATTACGAAATATAAAGATTTTTATAATTAATATTGTTATTGATTTGTAAAATTTAGATATGTTCGAACTTTTTGTTAAGGTATAAAAGAAAACTTGACAATCTTTGGATACTTTAACTTAAACATGTATACCTTTAAGTTGTGTGAATATAAACATGTGTAGACTTGAACCTCAAACTTACAAGTCCAGTCCTTTTACGTTTTACTACCAAGGGTTTCGACGATATTGACCGAAAGAATACGTATACATCAAATAATGTACTGACGTGTCTCACAATTGAAATTACGGAATTATGTATACACGTTAAACCGGCTTAATGACGACAACACCCTTGATATTAAATCTTAAAGGACTGTAAAACATACACATTTTAAAGTTGGTATTACAATTTATGTCGAAAAATTAAATTTTAAATCATCAAATAAGTTTAGATAAGTGTGATGGTGTAAAAGGATGTTTGTGACAGGAGACTCTTTGTATTTTGATTGAACGTCGATTCTTTAGTAAGGCGACGATGCTAAGTGAGATAATCTAGTATTAATCATGGTCAGATACCTTATGAGGTCCGAACGTCCATCAAATTTTTTACTCGTCCCGTTTTAAGTCAAACCGAACTTTTATTGCGAAACCAAAATAGATATGGAATAGTTACGGTGGTGCGAAACGATAATGAGAAGGAGGAAAGGTGGTCGACCCTTTTTCTGAGTTTAGAAATGTGAGATTTTAGTAAGTCCTAATGAGAGTTTGAACTCGAAATAGGTTTTAGTTTGTCTAGATTGTCCATGTCGTCTGGAAGGAAATATGGGAGTCGTACATGTAGTCACGAATAAAAGTCTCGAATTTATATAAAAAGAAAGGATTGATATCTATTTTCTTATAGATTGTGTTTGAGTACCAAGGTTAATTTCTATGGACAGTCCAGAAAGGAGATTTTACACTCCTTTATGTTTGTACTTCCATAGTGGTTACCGAAACAGGAAAATAGACCGATCATTCATTTTTCTACAATCGCCACCCTTACAGGTATTGTGTCGGGTTACGGCAGAAGACGTGTCTGAGACACCAAGAGTCAGTCTAGATGTGGCACGTGACCCCTCAGGACGACAGACCCGTCAACCTTTTATTGTCAATGTCATCGTCTTCTCGAAGGAAGAACGTATGTAATATATTAGTTGACCATATGATCTTTCGTATTACCTGATCCTTAGTTTAATGTGTCAACTCAGGAACGGAACCCGTTCCTTGTCCTGAACCCTCAGTAAAAACTGTTGAAAGAGAGACTGGAGGTTATCGGTAAATTAGTGACTTAAGACAGTAAATACATGAAATTCATAGAGTTCACTGTCGGGAAAGGGATGTCGGTGACGGTCGTGAATCCAGTGGCGCCGGTAGTGACAGAGAAAGGACCTGGTGACGATTGACGACGAACAACTGACCAGAAGTTCACAAGGGAGGACAGAACAGGAAGGTTCAAGGTCAGGTAAAAGATGAGATCTTGGTTTTAAAGAAATCTTTGTGTTTATACTAATACAGTGGAAATAAACGAATTTTGTTTTGTTTTTTGTTTGGATTGTTGGGTTACCGAAGGTGACGGGATCCTGAATACAAAGATTTTAGGAGAAGTCCCGGGGTTTGGTTTGTAGGAAACTGATGGTCGAGGAAGGTCTCGGTGGGAAAGGGGGTGAGTTGTGTGAGGTCGAGTGGACCGACGAGGGAAGGAGGTCTTGGAGACCGAAGAGTTCGAGTCCTACTGGATCGTACCACACGGGTAGATTACGCCACACAGAAGCAAATTGTCCCACCACGGTTACCAGGGGAGAGAAACGAATTGAGGATGAATAGCGTAGTATCAGACTAATTTATAATAATCGAATCCTTTCGTAAGGAATTGGAAAGTATAATCGATCTTACGGTTAATAAATACACATATCATAAGACGTGAATAGAAAATATAATGTATAATACACCTTTAATTTATCAATAAACATCTTAATTTCAGAGAAAGGAATAGATCTGATTTTCGAGTAACTCCCTTCCCTTCACAGGTAAATAAACAAACGGTGTTCCATAAGTGAATTTTGGATCCTGAATCGTTCTTGTACTACTTAATCATGTACAAATTGTTTTTATTGTGGTCACGAAGGAGTAAATATTTTACCCCAATTTTCAAGAACAAGATAGACGTAGAACCAAAAAAAGGCACTCGTCTACTTGGTTATGTGCATATGTTTTTTTCATGAGACCTGTCATATTTCATGAAGTGTGTACATTACTAAATGTACGTGTACTTATACATGCACGAATAGAAAGACACCCACGACTAGACACAGTACTTCTCCCACCAGTTACTAATTATAGAAGCACTACGCACTTCTTCTAGACACTTATATTTGTAAATGGACACGTATATGTACGTTTAACGTACAACATTCATACAAAAGGTAAGATCTGTCCCTTATTTACATTTTTATGAGTTTCCGTCTTTTTACAATTCACCTTTCATAATTATCTTCGTATTGTTCACAAGATGACCTTCATCTCATAGACTGGATTCGAAGTTGACCTCCATTTTCTTGACTTTTTTCTTCTCCTTCTTGTTCCTGTTGTTAAATCATTTCGTTTGTTACTCAAATCTCAATTATACTCTGTCTACAGTCGAGAGTAAAAGGAAGACTTGTCCCCTCTCCACGAGTTTTGACATACACTCCCTAGAAAAGAAATTACGAGATACACCCACTCTGATGTCCTCTGTCTCCACCTACCATTGATCCTCTGGGAGCGACATATCAAGTGCCCACTGAACTCTCTTCGGACCTAGGTTTCGTCTCACCAGACCGTTACCGACTCTGTTCAGGTTGACCCGACTGTGTCCATTCAGCCCTGACTAACGTTGGTCTGTCTTAAGAAGAGATTGCCGTCAGACACAGAGATTAAGAAACATGTCTGTCAGGAGTTGCGTCCTACTCAGTCCACGATAGTTGTGAATAAATGTCGGGAGTGTCGTTCGTAATAAGGACACCCGACGACGTCGGACAGGTGCCGGACCAGAAGGACCAGATCCGACGGAGTCTAGGGTTTAAAGGGAGACCAGGGTGTCGGGAAAAAAGACCCGGAGGTTCCAGCTCCGGTCGACGTGGGAGGTTGTTACAGAAAAACCTAGTGTGAAGATAAGAAGTTGTGTTACTCCGAGAGAGGACTTCACACTAACACATCAGTATATCGTGTCAGAAAGTAAAGAATTTTTTAATGGTCTTTTTCACAAAATCTTCATTAATCTGTTTTGTATCATTAAATCGATTCATCCGAAGACATTTTCATCTTAGTTTAAATAGTCCTGTCATTTTACTAAACGACTTGATAAATTATTATTTGTTGTGTACCTTTGTTGGATTTACAGATAACTGTCTACTGACCTACTTCTACACCATGTATTTGTGTTACCTGAAGGGACCACCGAGCCTACCATCTCGTAGACGGATGTTACACCCTCTGGACCCAAGCTAGGGACCCAGTCCTTTACCGTTGGGTGAGGTCATGAGAACGGACCTTTTATTGCACCTACCTCCTCGGACCATCCGATATCAGGTGTCCCGACGTTTGTCAGCCTTTGCTGACTCACTGTAGTGAAGTGGAGTGTATATGTGTTACCTTATGATGAGTCGGTATTATTTCTTGTTTTATTCCGGTAAACGTCATTGTACCTACCCGGATCTCTAATAGTATGATTTACTTTATTCAATCTTTGTCTTTTTGTTTATGGCATACTATAGTGAATATACACCTTAGATTTTGTACTGTGTTTACTTGACTAGAGCCATTGTTTGTCTGAGTGTCTGTTCTCTTGTCTGAAACCCACAGTTCCTCTTCCCCACCCTCAGACCCTGATCGTGTACGGTTGATAATATGTACTTTACCTACTTGTTGTTCCATGAGGATGACATATCGTATCCCTTGATATAAGTCATAAGACACTATTTGGCATTATCTTTTCTTATACTTTTTCTTACGTATATATACATGTTAACTTAGTGAAACGACCTGTCCTCTTTATTTGTAACATTTACTGATATGAAGTTATTTTTTTCTAAATGATTTCTAGTCAGACAAAGGGGTGAAATACTTTTTACTGTCACCTCATCGGACCCTCAGACTCCCCCGAACCCTGTCCGTCATGGCACTGACATTCTGGTGGGACTTGTTCCAGGACTCACTCTGTGACCCATTTTCCACCCGACCCCTTCTCTGCGTTTTTCCTCCCGAAGACGAAAACTTTATACATTTTAGTTCTCTGATACGAATTCTTGAGAAACCATGAGGTCTGGACGTCGAAGAGTGCGACGAACCGGGTCCGTCCCACGTATTGTGTGGTATATCACGCACCGACGCAAGGGGACAGATGAGTGACCGGAGGTCTCGGACCTCCCTTTGTCCCGTTTCGTCTTCGAGTCGAGGGCCACAGGACACCTTTGGTTCGACCCTGCCTTCACTGGGTCTGTGAAATTCACCTAGAGTCTCTTCCACAGTTGTGTTACTTGTGGTGTATGGGTTGTAGTGTCGAAAGTGTTGATAGTGGATGCGTATTATACGTAAAGTCCTTTCACAGGAGTCTGACCGATTGTTTTGTATGGAGAATACTACTTTGTCTGAGTACGGTTCTACTATTCTTGATACAAAGTTGTCCCATAGTTAAACCTTTCTGGATTAATTACACATGACATAAAGACTGTAGAATGGAGACACTTCATAAACAGGGTTAGGGTGTACCTTGTCACGAAGGCGGTTACATGTGACCCGACGTCGATCTGTACAAGTTGTCTCCCCTCTTTTTATTTTGGTTTTGTATTTTCTCCCTACTCTTCAATTAAACCGGAGTAACTGAGATATAATAACTTTAGTTTAACATATATAAGGACTCGTTCAGTTGATAATATTCCTTCTCCATAAGTAAGGTCCCAGTCACGAAATAACCTATTTTGGACATGTAAGTCCTGGTGAGTTTCTCAATTTTACTCAGTCTCCTTTTACACAAACGGTTTATTACATTCCCTGTTTCATTTATGACTTCTCATATTGTCGTGTAATTAAGACTCTTTGACAAGTGTGAAAAAAAGTGTGTCGTCTTTTAATAAATGTTGTCGTTATTGGAGGGTAAGTTCAAGGAAACGTGATTCCTCAGTGTCTGGTATTCTCGTGGCTTTTGCGACGCTAAGTCAGAAAGGGGACTTTTGATTGGTCACGAAACAACGAGTTACAACAATTTACCATTGTTTTAGATGATCTGGTACGAATCGTAACCCACATTAAATGACTTCGTTAGGGCTGAATGGAAAATGGTTCCGGAACTTACCTTCGAGACTGTCTGCACAATGGACTTCTAAATCTAAAATTAAAGACAATTTTTTTGGTTTTATTATTTTCTGGTGTCCATTGAATCTATTGACATTGTACTTTTGATTATAAGCAATATTGTTTTCAAAATTTTTTACCGAATTTATTTTTAAAGGATACTAAAATTTCAAAGTCTTTATTTTTGTTACTAGTTTTGGAAAATTTTCGTTTTCCCTTCATCTGGAGGGACTCCTTAAATGTTTAATGATACGATTGTAAATCAGATCTTTTAACTGTATGACGGTAATAATCGTTCGATTCTAAATCTCAGTGAAATATTGAGAAGTCAATTATGATCTAAAGTCACTAAATTATACTTCCCAGACGATAAATTTTGAAGTAGGACCTTTTTACGTTAACTCCTTTTTTTGGAGTCTGAGTAAAATTTCCGACACTTACCATGAGTGGACTTGATTTTTATTTAATTGGTTTGAGGACCCATTGAAGTCCTTATAATCAAAACTAGTTTGCCGTACCATAGTTGGTAATATATAAGTTACTTTTGCATCTCGATGGATCAGTGTTGGTATGTCATCAAGGATATATCAATGTATTGTAGTAGTAATCGTTCGTAAATAATTCACAATTGACCATATTCCATGGTTTGTTGTATACGGTTGGTGTATGATCCTGGTGGCGGTTCCTCTCCTTTACTCCTCTTTTCCGTCAAATTTGATACGTCTCTGTACGGTAGTAAAATGGATCATCCACTCCTTTAAATTACCTCCGTTTTATGAAACAAAATGATAAAAGAAAATTGAGAAAATAAACAATTTATTTGTCTTGACCTTTATAAAAACCACGTATAGACTTTTTATGATTACACGGGCTCAGAGAAAAACAGAAACCTTCGTACGAGGTACACGGTAGGACCGAGTGTAAATACTGAGTTTCGACCGTGTGACCCTGTAGACGTCGACAAAGACCCGAAAGAACCCACTCAGACTTTTACCAATTACTTGTTTTATTGACCGTTCATTGTATTATGACATTCAGTTGATACTCACTCAGTCACTTCAGCGAGTCAACACAGGTTGAGAAACACTGGGGCACCTGACATCGGATGGTCCGAAGAGGCAGGTACCCTAAGAGGTCCGTTCTTATGACCTCACCCAATGGTAAATGAAATTGAATTTTTTTTTTTTTTTTTTCCCTTTCTTTTTGTGTCGTGTTACCCACTCGTTACCCCTCCCTCATAACAAGAGTCCTCGTACTAGACCGGAGAATCCTATTCGACCCGTGTCTGACCGTTAAGTGTGAGGAAAAGAGTAGGTCAGTTACAAACTGTAGTTAGACGAAAAGAGGTCTTCAAATGAACCCAACGAAAGAGAGGACGTCCAACCTTTTGACTTACATTATTGATTGAAGTTTTTCCCTTGTATGTTTCTGAAGGGACCACCAGGTCACCAATTCTGAGGTTCAAGACTTACGTTCCCCATACCCAAGTTGGGGAGCAGCCCCTTGATTCTAAGACGTACGACGTTGCACGTCGGTTTATTCATTTATTTTAGACAAAGGAGTGGGAGTTTTTTTTCCCTCGTGTGTCTTCTTTACATATTTTCATATAAAGAAGTACTAATATTTTCGATAAAAACAAAGTTTAATAGAAGAGATTATGAAGAAATCTTTTCATAAGAGAAGAGAAAGGCTTTACGGAACTAGATTTCTATATATCGAAGACCATCAAGTCACCGTGAAAGTGATGACACCGGGCCCAAGTGAAGGGTCACCCCCTTGATTTGAGGGCGTTCGGTGCGTTGCGCTGGTTTTTTTTTTTTTGCTCATTTAGACCGTTTTACAATCCCATACAAGTCATACTCATCATTTATATGTCCACCGACAATGTAATAAAATGTTCGAAAATATTTCAACAGTATCTATGTGTTCATAAATTTTTTAATTGTATAATGGTTGATTGAGTAATCAAGTCCCTACTCTCGTTACCGTTTCGTAGACTCTACGATTCGTGTAAGGATATTACGTTCGACTAAAATTAGAAAATCTCCTCACGAGAATCTCAGATGTTTATTTATGTTCATTAGTTGAAGGAGACATTCAACGTAAAACAAGTTGTCGAAAAGATTAAATAGTAAGAACTACTCTTTATTTGTCGTTTTGTGTGTCAAAGATTATGAAGAAAGGACATATTTAGATTCACCTTATTAAAGAAATTTGTTAAAGTGAAGAGTATTAAGTCCTGATATCTATGAACATTTAGGATATTCGAAAGTCTAATAAGATTTGTACAGAACTCTATTACTTTCTTAACGACAATGGAAATGCTGTAAAATGAATGTTTCACAAAAAACAGCTTCACCCCGAGAAGTTTATAAAGTAATTATTCTGACAGTTCTAGTAGAAGAAAAAGTTTACAAAGACGATTAGACTTTTTTGTTTGTTGTTGTTGTTTTTTTTTGTTCTTTTGTAAACTTCGAATTCACGTCTATTTCAGTCAGTTCTTAGGCTTCTCAAAACAAAGTTATTTCAGATAATAATCTCAACTATTGTTTTCCTGTTTACACTACATTAAAAAAAACATGATACCCGTATCGGGTTCAAAGAACTCTTTTTCTACATCAAATGGCTCATGTTTAAGTGTACACATGAAAATGTATGAATTTTATATTGTAAATTTCGGTATACTATATATTCTCTTTCCATCCATACATGAAAAGGTTTAATGTAGTTGGTGAATAAATTCTTATTTTTTATACATGTTAATATTCATTTTGGACTCTTAATATTCGTTTCTATTAAAAGTATACAGATTAAAAGGGGATTCCCAAGGTAACATTCAGTTTTTTATCAGAGAAATGATGTCCTCGGTTTCCAATATATTGGTTTGCTAGTTAATGTTTGGGTGTGTCTTGTCACAATCAACGAACTGCCTCATGGAGTTGATGGAGAAATAGAAGACGTCCATTTCGGTAGTGTCCTAATGACTGTTTGACAATGACGTACCCTGAAGATAAATTGTCGATTGTAAATGATTTACAACCTCTTCCTTTACAGTTGGGTGAGGTCATAAGAACGGATCTCTTATTGTGCCTGTCTCCTCGAACCACCCGACGACAGGTACCCCAGTGTGTCAGCCGGTGTTGATTTCGCTGAAGTACGTACGTAACCTCTTCCTGTACCGTTGGGTGAGGCCATAAGAACGGACCTCTTAGAGTCCGTACCTCTCGGACCACCCGACGGCAGATACCCCAACGTGTCTCAGCCTGTGCTGAATCACTGATTTGGTGGTGGTACGACCGAAGAACGGTTTCTACGAAAGGAGAAGTGTCTTCGTGAGGTTTTTGGGAGACCTTCGACGGTGGGAGAGAATAGTGATGACTTCTCATCAAAAATAGGTAACAAGATGGAGGAATGTTCATAATTATATGACCTAAATCGTAGTCGACCACTAGACCGACTCCCGAAGAGGTGGAATCTTTATGACTGTAAACCTGGTCTAGTAAGAAACTGCACACACGGTGTCGTCGTCCGAACACGTGTCATCCTACAAAGTATCGTAGGGACTGAAGATGGGTGATCTACGGTCATCGTGTGGGAAGGGGTCAACACTGTTAGTTTTTTACGGTGACAGTTTACGGGGCACTCACCATTTCAGTAGTTGTCAACTCTTGATAGGTGGATCAAATTTAATTCGAATACCTTAAATTCGAATTTAATTTAAAGGTATTCGACACACCTTTTTGGGTTTTCTTGAAAAACCGGTTGGGTTATAAATTAGAGAGACTTAGTGGACGTTACGTCCTCTGGTGTCAAGCTAAGGACCCAACCCTTAAAGGGGACCTCTTCCCTACCCATGGGTACGGTGATAAGAACCGAAGGGACCACCGAGTCTCCCATTTCCCAAACAAAGAACCCGAGGGGACCACCGAGTCTACCATTTTTCTTAGACGGACGTTGCACCCTCTGGAC
The DNA here is from genome assembly GCA_006410555.1 of Capra ibex. NCBI lineage: Eukaryota > Metazoa > Chordata > Mammalia > Artiodactyla > Bovidae > Capra > Capra ibex. The sequence continues at coordinate 9,913,336 of SJYO01049755.1, forward strand.
CCAAGGTACGGACCCAACCCTTCTACGGGACCTCCTCCCGAACCGTTGGATGAGTTCATAAGAACGGACCTCTTAGAAGCACCTGTCTCCTCGGACCACCGGATGTCAGGTACCCCAGAGTTTCCCAGTCTGTACTGATTCGTGTGTCTTGGAGTCTGTAAAACACACATTGTTCGTCTAGATCTGTTGATAAATTTTGAAGAAGGTCCACATTATAAGGCAGAGACCGGAGATATAGGGAGTTGATGTTACTTCGAGGGAAAAGCGGGGGTTTCAGAGATGACGGGTTTAGTAATGTAAGTTACCGGAAAGAGTCATTGTTAGGAAAAATTAGAAAGTCTTCGTGGACTGTGAACCCATGGTCAAGGAAGTTAAAGATACACTGTCGTCCAACGATTTTAAGAGGGACTCTTTAGGAGAGGAAACCAAAAGTCTCACAAGAGAGACCTAAGGGGAGAGGGGACGTCAAAGTGTTAAAGTTCTTAGTCTACGTAAGTTTACAATAGTCAGATGAGTCATGAGAATCCCCAAGCTTGACGGTCGAATGTAATTCTGAGACCAGACAATAGTCTCATGTGTTAAAATACTACAGATACGAACGGATACAAAAGGATGTCTTCACCCTTTTGTTACGGTAGTAAAGTGACTCTTTGGTATATGTAAAATTTCTTACCATATTACAAACCAAAAAACTACGATGTTATGTTATTAGAAATAGTTTCCAATTATTTATCGATAACCAAGAGACTGAAACGAAGAATATAACTTAGAATTAAATTTTATATCAAAGACAGTTTTTATTTTATGTATAAGATGTATTATGTCTGTTAAACCCAAATTGTGAACTCGGTGTTAATTTACACTTTCCATATGTTTTTTCGAAAATAGCTCCACATGTTGCAGGACCATCTGAACCTTTATACTTGAACCCGTTCATTGATAAAAAGATTCAGAAACAAACCAGTCATTTTACTCATATTATTATCGTAAGTGAAGTATTCCTAAACCTTTAATTTATTGTGTGTATTCCGAGAATCATATGTCTTTCCTAACTTATTTCAACCAATAATAATATGGATAATAGTTCTCTAATACTATAATAGACATTTATAATCGTCGACAAGGACTATAGGTCTACACCGTATCAGTATATAATCAACGTCTGAACAGTAAAATTTCTGTGTCAAGGTCATAAAATTGAGAAAATTCTTTTTCTCTATGTTCATTTAGTGATATGTTAACCGTCCATCAGAGGATAATTATTCAAGTATTATATTCATCCAAGGATTGAAAGACCATAGTTAAAACTGAGTCCTGTTTTAAATTACAAACAGTAATATATGACGTAAATATAAATTCAAATCCCAGAAACAACCACGAAAGACACGTTAAATGGAAATTTTTATATGACGGTTCACTTTTCAAAATTGTACACTTATTGTCATCATGACCGAACGATGTCGAAGACATTTACATAATGACTTCTTAAACTGAATCATACCACCCTACCCCACGTTCCTAATACCTACCTAAAATGTCTCTCTCTCTCCGTATTTTCCTGGACACGAACCTTTCCTAGACAGGTAGAATGATTAGGAATGGTAAAAGTCGTCGGTCGAGGTTCAGTAGGATAGGGAGACACGATCAAGAGGATTCTACTTATCCGAGACCTTCCGAGAAACTATTTAAGAGAGGTGGGAGTTTCCTCACTTATTTTTCTTGTTTCTTTGACGTTCCATTGTGACGACATCTTGTCCTTACCATCTAGACGACCTTTAGTCATGTCTTCCTACAGGTCGGAAGTTCTATTGTTATATGTTTAATTACTCTCACTATAAATGTATATGTCAGTTCACTCGGAATCGGGTAAGTTTCGTCAGTAAAATCAACCGAGTTATAAATAAAGAATCTTACGACGGGTCGTGAGTTGATTAAAATTCTTGAAGACAAAGACTTGAAATCTGAGACCTTGCAAAAATAACACTGTCACTCAAAAATTTGTTTGTATGTAGTAGTCTCCATTTAGATCATTTAACCCTTCGTTACCACGACCCGAGACCCTTTAGTGTGTCTCCATGTGTTTTTGTTTTGTTTTGGGTGTCTACGTTGGGAGTTACTTGTTCTGACTGAGAGAATCAAACGAGGTTTCGACGGAGGCACATTAAGGTGTTCTCAAGGGTTCTCTAAGTTCGTTCACAATAACGTGTCGGAGAGTTCAATAGTGAAACTTCCGGATATGAGTGAGACCGTTTTTACCTTGACTCCCCTTCACCTCTATTCTTCTTTCAGTGACGATAAATTATTAATGTGTCTTTTTTCTTTTTCTGACTGTTTATACTTTCTATAAAAGACCTAGTTTTTGGTTCTGAAATTCTTTAAAGGGGTTTAAAGTTAAACCTACGGACTCTAGGAGACCCTGGGAATCAACCCCGGGACCCATCTTCCTACCACCACCCTAATTATCTCACACTGGTCATTGATTTGGAAAATAGACTTTAGGTTGGAGTAAGTTAAGACTCGAAGTTTCCCTTTTTGTTGTTGTTTACTACCTGATCTTACGTCTGCAAAAGAGGTCGTTGACCGGGTTCCTAACAAGGCGGACCCCTTACCCCAGGGGCGTGGACTTTTCCCCTGCTCCTAGTGAGTGCGTCTGCATCCGGGCCCAGTGGCACTGGGGGAACCCCAAGATCTCGTCCCCGGATTCGACGTGGGAGAGACGGGGTGACCGTCGGGGCCCTGCGTAGGCCCACCTTGTCTGGACCCCTTCGGCGCCCGAAAGTCTCCGCCCCGGACGAGCCCCCGCCTCAGCCCGGAGCCCCTCTCTACGATTCTAGGAGCTCCTGCTCCGCGCCCTCATGCACGCCGGGGCCTCTCACTCCTTGACTCCCAGACCCGGCCTTGCGCCTCTCCTCGACCTCCAGCACCCGACCCCACTCACCCACCCGCATGCAAAGAAAGCCAGACCGCCGCCTCCCCACCGGAATCCCGGACCTCGTCCGAAGTGGTGTTGTCGGGTGGGGAGGGCGGACAATTGGACTCTAAGAGAAAGCGGAGCCGAGCCAAGACCAGCAACGACTTCTTCGGCGGCGGCGGCGGAGACCCGGCGAGCTGGCATGGGTCAGAGTCACCCAGACCAGCCGTTTTGAACCTGAGGTGGAGTAGGTTCTCGAGCAGATCCAGTAGGCGGTAGAACATAAGAGTGCAGAACGAGGGCCCAGCGAGACCGTAGGCCACCAAAGGTCCCCGTTGCGCTCCTGGCGGGGGGGTCGGGGAGTACTCCGCGCGAGGAGAAGCGGGGCCGCGTACGCGCGCGGCAAAGGCTCGGAGCGCTCCGAACCAACGACTGTCCGAGCGCGCTTTTCTGAGCCACCCCAGCGCTCCGGGGGCCCGGCGCGCTTGCAAGACCGCGGCCCCGCCCTCCAGCCGCAACAGGCAAAGACGCGATGACCGAAAGGACAAAGGCTAACAGACTTCACAAAACAGGGCAGAGGGCAAGGAGAACCTGAGTCCAACATTGGTGTCAGCGGGCTGAGGGATCGAGACAGTAGCGGAGGAGCAGATCGGGGGAACCCCAGGGTCAGCATAGGGTCTGCAAGTACTTAAGGAATTTACAGACGTCTCTTCGGACGTTTTCTCTTTATTCGTGGGCACAGTTTTACAATTGAAGGGCATCAGCCGTCCTAAGCTTGGACGCGCCCCTCTGGGGTTACCTAAAGATCAGGTAGCGGAATTGGTGAGCCGGTGCTGATGACGACCACTACCGAAACCGTCACTCTAGATACATCTCGAACGTGTGTTCACAGATCATTGTCCATACAAACGTAGTGCTCCTTTTATGATGTTTCGAAAAGACAGTCTAATTCGCGTGTAAACTTACAAAATCAAGAATTATTAAAATCAAAGAGTCTCCCCTAGAACTCTCATAGCGGTTAGTCTTTTTTGCCTTAAAATCATTTTAGCGATCAATCAGTCTTTTGTTCTCTCTCCTTTCTTTCCAACCACGACGACATGGGACCGAACGTCTCCAGACGTAAAAAGGCCTCTATTGACCCTTAGAATCCCGGGACCTAGTCGGAGGGCCGGAGGAACGCACTAGTCGAGATGAGGGGGCGGCGACAGATTTGTGTTTGTCGAGGTCCTGAGAAAAATGGGTGATGCGTGATTTTATCACAAGGGGTGACTAAGTTTAAGTGATACGTCCCGATCTTACAGGGTGTCACAGAATTTTCTGTGACGAGCCTTTTCATACTACACACTATGTGGACGTTCTATAACAGAGAGGACATTTATGATACATACGTGTCACTTTGGTCTTGAAAACTCATAAAGACTTTCCCTTAACGTATCTCCAATCGTTGGAACCTTTGAGACCTCTATGAAGCTAGCTTTACTTAATCATCGAAGTAAATGAACCCAAAAGACAACAGACAAGTCTTATAGATAATTTCTATAAGACTATCTATAAGACTTGTCTGTTGGATACTACCTCGTTACATCTCAGTTGGAAAGTTATAAGTACTGAAAACCCTCGGTCAACAATTTACGTTGGTGATAATTTTTTAATTTAATACATTTGAATGTCAATTTAATTGATATAATTTTTTGTTTTTGTCATCAGTCTTAAGTGGTGCCAGACTAATAATGGGATGTAAAATAATATTAAATACAAACTCCAATAAATGTAGACAACATAGACTTTATCATATGTCACCAGATAACACTTGGAGAAGGATTGAAGGGTAAGTCGCTACAGTGAACCCATCGAACTTTAATCCGAAGGACCCACATAAATGTGGTCCCTATAACGTTTACCATGTTTTATGAAAAGAACAATCTCGATCAACAGTCCGTGAATAGTCGTACAGTGATTACAAATGGTGGTTCGTTTAGAACTTATAAGGTCGTTCCGTCGCAAGGGGAATGGACAGTCCGAAGGGACCAACAATGCAATTGATAGTCTTAGAACAACGTAGCATACTGCAGGGTGAGTCATATAACGATAAAACAAAACAAAAAGGGGTTGAACGGAACGACCTACTAAAGATGAGTCTTGACTGGAGGTCGTCTTTCTATCCTTATTTGGTGAACTATGACGTTAATGGGAACGTTATACCAAGGTCCCACTCAATACGTATCAACCGTATGTCAAATTATGTGAATTCAATTATTAAACTAAAAAGAAATATTTTCTACTTTAGACTCCATATGGTACTCATCAACTTTCTGAATCGTACATCTAAACGTACTTCCTGATACTTTCTATTTTCTCCTTCACAAAGATTAAAACGCAAAACAAATATACGTATAATCTTTTTTACTTCGAATAAAGGAAGAAGGAAGTGAGGGTGGGGGTAAAATCACACATCTATAGTACACATCTAGTAGGTCTCCATCCACAAAACTCTTAAAGTGAATGTCGAATAGTTGAGAAGAAACCTTGAAGACTGAAGTCAACACACCAGAAAGACCGAAATCTCTTTCAGTTCAAGTTACAGACGTCACTCTTTACGGTATAGGTTTATACACCAACCGACACACTATTTGACCTTTTACTTTCGTGTGATGATTTTTAGACGTCCCTGAAGGGACCACCGGATCACCAATTGTAAGGTCTGAAGTGACAACACCGGGTTCAAGTTCGGGACCACCTCCTTGACTTCAGGACGTTCGGTGTGTCGCACCGGTTTTTTTTTTCTTTTTGAGGCCTACAGTCCTCGTTGTGGTCCACGTGAAGTCACCTGAGATTCGTTACCTCCACCAACATGGACCACTTACATATGTACCGAAACCTTTTAAGTACGTTTAGTATAATCTTTTGTTAAATTTTTTGGTATAAAAAAGTAAGAAAAGGTTTTATTTCTCAGAACAAATAATAGAGACATTAACCATTATACACAGCTGTCACCACACTCATGAACAGGGGATTGAGAAAGGGTCAGAACCTTTCGTACGGTTCACAGTCTACAAAGTATTTCCTCATACCGGTTCTCAGAAGTCTGTTATGTCAATAATTTGTACCATTTTCACCGCACGACACATAATAATGTAAATGAATCGTAAGGTTCCTACATAAAATCCCTTTTCCACAGGTTTTATTCTTTTGTTTCGGGACGACTGAAACGGTTCATTGACTTCTGACGAGCCTTGGACGGAAGAACGATCGTGACTAGATTTACTCAATCTCCACCATTATGTTGACCAAGACAAGAGTGTGTGTCAGGTCCGGTTGGAGTTCAATGTTCCACAAAATATCAGTAGGATCGACAAGTGTAGTACTTAACGTTCCGGAGAAACCTAAGGGTATATAATTATTCCTAAGGGACCACCGAGTCTACCGTTTCTCAGACGGACGTTACGTCCTCTGGGTCCAAGTTAGGGACCCAACCCTTCTACGGGACTTCTTCCTTTATCGTTGGGTGAGGTCATAAGAACGGACCTTTTAGGGTACCTGGCTCCTTGAACCGTCCGATGTCAGGTAACCCAGCTACATAATTACGAAAAGAGGGGGATGTGGTTTTTATCTATGACGACCCGTCACTCTCGCAGCTCCCACACTCCCCTCCGTAGAAGCTTCTTGTCAACGGTCGCAAGGTCGACGATTACGACCTCCACCTTATCGTGACCCCGTCGAGACTAAGAAAATTCACCAGGGGCTCAATCCGGAGTCACGGGGTATCCATTTAAGTCAGGTCTTGTGCGTCTTAGAAATAACCTTAAACATGTGAGCAGAGAGTGTCGACACCTCTCAAATCTGATTAGTGTTGAGAGTGACCCTAGGATAGTAGAAACATTAAACTTTTTCCTAGTCCTCGGACGTCTGAACCTTGTAGAACTCTTTTGAGACCGAGACTTTATGTAGTAGTGTGCACCCCCTGTGGTGAACGCCGTAGTAGCGTCTCTCGACTTCTTACAACTTTAGCTCATAAAGAGACCGCACTAAAGTTTACCGGACTCTTTAGACTCTTGAAAAAAAAAAAAATTGACGTTTTGTCTAAGAAAGGAGAAGGTAGTTGGGACAACGACAGTTTCACAGGGTACAATCCACGGTCTTTACTCGTATCGGAAAATTACTATCGTTACGGTTCCAATTGTGCCGAGGGCCGCGAGAGAGTTCTTAGACAATCCTACATAAAACTAGGTGTCTGTGCAAGGTTTCCACACGTAAAGGAAGCAGAAAGATCAAAGTCATGTAAAGAGAAGTCGTCGGACCTGTTTGGGACAGTGAAAAACAGTCTTGAAGAGTACGAAAGGCCGGGGAGCTTGTGATAAAAAGTACCTGGGGGTACTCAGGTATACCATCCCGATCCGAGTTTCAACCATAAACCCTTCGTCGGAGACTGTCGTGTCTCTGGACCACTTGATGTCAGTAAACAAGTTTTCCGGTCATAAGTGTCTACACGAGATTCTCCCATTATGTTAAAAACTAGGGTGGGTTTACCTATAAAATAGTGGTTAGGTGTATCGTTGGTTGTTTGTCTATTGGGTTTCTCCGTTCACGATTAAGGACACCGAGTTTGGGTAGTTGGGGGACTCCTCAGTCATCAGGTCGGAAACAAACTCCGAAACTGCAATTTTATATATATATATATATATATATATATATATAAAGTGAAGATAGTAAGACACTCAGGTCGAGGGAGAAGGGAGGAGCAAAGTTTATTTAAAAACGAAATACTAAAAATCGGAAGTCTTCCAATTTGGACTAAGTTTTTTTTCTTTCCTAGTCAACCCCTCGATACACCCCCTCATTTTCAAACTCGATCCGCAATATTACTTCCGTTTCTTTCTTTCACTTCATCGAGTTAGCACAGACTGACATCGGATGATACGAGGAGGTAGGTACCCTAAAAGGTCCGTTCTTATGACCTCACCCGACGGTAAAGGAAAAGGTCCTCTAGAAGGACTGGGTCCCTAACTTGGGTCTAGAGGACGTAACATCCGCTTACGAAATGGCAGACTCGGTGGTCCGTTTCATTCTTGGTCTACCTACCTCCGGTAATCTTTACAGAGCGTCCGGTCCCGAATCCAAATCACGGATCACCGGAAGGACCAGGGGTCAACCGGTGTCACGGAGAATCCTTCCTTGGGTCATAAAATCCGACTGGTCAAACGAGATCAAGGAGTCGGTATGAAGGTGTATAGTTGGTTAGAAATATCGAATTTCTAAGAATTGTCGAAAAACTTTTAGGATTTCGAGGGGGATGAACCTCTGGAGTGTCTTCAGGGATTCCTATTTCGGTTGTTTTCATAGAGGGAATGTTACTTAACGGGTTCCTTATACTCCCCTGACCTTTCCTGAAATCACTAACACATATTTTGAGTAAAATGTCTACTTCCGGTCTCTTCACTTTGGTAATTCTTTAATAAATAATTCTCTAAAAGTAACGTTGACAATCCAACAGAATAAAGTAATAGTCCGACCAATAAGACCTATTCTGAAAGATCACCAATATTCTAATTTCTATACGTAAATTATAATCCAAAAGTGTAAAACCTTAGGAAAGTACGGACCTAACTACATAGTTATTTTGGACAGAATAGGGGGGATCAAGAAACAGAGACTAACAGACACAGTAAACTTCCATGGATGACGTCCTCTGGGTCCTTCTAGGGGACCTCTTCCTTTACCGTTGGCTGGGATCATAAGAACGGACCTATTAGGGTACCTGTCTCCTCGGACCGTCCGATGTCAGATATCCCAGTGTTCTCAGTCTGTGCTTAATCACTGTCTATGGTGACGAGATATCAAAATTACTAATACCGACGACGACGACGATTCAGTGAAGTCAGCACAGGCTGGGACACACTGGGGTATCTGCCGTCGGGTGGTCCGAGACGGTAGGGACCCTAAGAGGTCCGTTCTTATGACCTCACCCAACGGTAAAGGAAGAGGTTACGTCCTTTCACTTTTCCCTTTCACTTCAGCGAGTCAGCACAGACTGAGAAGCGTTGGGGTACCTGACGTCGGATGGTCCGAGGAGACAGGTACCTAAAAGGTCCGGTCTCATAACCTCACCCCATGGTAACGGAAGAGGTCTAATACCGATCAGGAGTATAATACACACTCCTGTGTTTGAGAACTCCTTGTCCCTGACCTTAACTACGTATCAACAAACAGGATATAACGGATCCTTCCACCCCTTCTTCTCACGTAAAACTCTCGTAGATTTAACTTTAGGAAAATACACTGTAAATCCCTGATCCTTTAGGGGTAACATACAATTGTCATTCCGACCAAGAGACTGCTGAACACTCAATCTTCGAACATCTCTACCAATCCAGAAGGAAAGGGGTTAAGGACGATTGCGTCCACGCCTTACCAGGCAAGTTCGGAGTCTTCGAGAGCCGACTTCCTCTTACTTAGAAGAATTGGACGTCCCTCCAGAGTCGAGGTCCTCCCCGACACTCCCGATGACTCCTCACAGTTTCGTCTGGAGCGCGAATGGAGGTGTGGGGACGTGACCGTACGCGGACGGGAACCTACTTCCCTGTCTACGGAAGGTATCTTCCTCGTCGCATAAAAGACCAGAAAAAAAAAAAAAGGACTTTTACCTGTAGTAGAGTCTGACATACGTCGGTCCAAGAGGGTCTATAAATACTGACCGTCTTGTAGAGACTAACGAGACAGTCAAGGACGAACGGGACGAACCATGACTTTTCGGGATGGACGTACTACTTGCTGGGGGACAGAGACGGGACGGGGCGGGGGTAGGGGACGACGGGGGTGGGGGAAGGGGCGGTGTGTGTGTGTGGTTCAGGGACTCAGTGAGGTCCTGGATGAGTGAGAAGAGCTAGTACCGATCTAAACCTTAACCAGACCCTACCGGATACAGATTACCCCGAAGGGTCGACCGCGACCACCATTTCTTGGGGGGACAGTTACGTCCTCTACATTCTCCGTGGTCAAACTAGGGACCCAACCCTTCTAGGGAACCTCCTCCCGTCCCTTTGGGTGAAGTCACAAGAAAGGACCTCTTAGGATACCTGTCTCCTCGGACAGCCCGATGTCAGGTGTCCCAATGTTTCTCGTCCAATACTGATTTTACTGAACCGTACGGACCGACGGGATACTTGGTCACACACTACCTAAAGAAAATGAAGGAATTTTAAATAAATTTTAAAAAGACATAAATAAAACCCGACACGATTCAGAAGTAACGACTCACACCTGAAGGAGATCAACACCACTCGTCCCCGATGAGAAACACCACGTGCCGGAAGAGTAACACCATCGAAGAGAACAACGTCCCGTGCTGGAGATCTCGTGCCTGAAGTCGTCAACACTGGATACCCGAATTAACGGGACGCCGTACACCCTAGAAGGGACTGGTTCCTAGCTTGGGCACAGGGGACTTAACCGTCAGGGAGATAAGATGAAAAACCCGAAGGGACCATCAAGTCTCCAATTTCGCAGACGGACGTTACGCCCTCTGGGCCCAAGCTAGGGACCCAACCCTTCTAGGGGACCTCTTCCTTTACCGTTGGGTGAGGTCATAAGAAGGGACCTCTTCGGACCACCCGATGTCAGGTACCCCAGTGTTTCTCAGCCTATACTGACTCGCTGAAGTGAAGTGAAGTGAAAGATAAGATGAAAATCTAACTTGAGGGTAAAGATAAGACTCCGACTTCAAAACAGGTTTCGGGTTTGGGAACAGGTCCCGACATCAACAAAGGATCCCGAAGGTTTCTATGTAGTGGTGTTTGAACCACGGAATTTTGTTGTCTTTAAATAAGAGAGTTATGACTTCCGGTCTTCAGACTTTAGTTCTACACCACCCTGGTGTGAGAGAGACTACCAAAGTTCCCTGATAATCAAGGAACGGAGAAGGTAGAAGGCCATCGATAATCGTAAGGAACTGTACATCCGAGTAGTGAGATCAGTGACGGAGACAGAAGTGTAACGGAAGACACACAGAATAAAATACTCCTAGGTAGATTAACGGAAATTCTGAGTGGGTTTAATGGGTCCCATTCGAGAAGGAAAGTTCTAAGAATTCAATTAGTGTAACCATTTCGAGGGAAAAGTCTATAAGGACCTGTTAAACCCACTCAGGATTTCTCTTAATCTGAGATCCCTAAACTGTACCTATAGAAAAAAATCCCTCCTTCTTCAGTAATGAATCAAATGTTTCCAAGACCATAGAGACCCGGACACAACCGAGAAGAAGGACCCCCTACTCGGGGAACAGAAAGAATAAAGACCGATTCCATTTCTCAGTTGTACTTATACAAGTACATATGTGTTGAGTCATATGTGTAGAGAGACGATAGTTAGAGAGATAAGTAGGTAGATTAGATGGAGAAATACAATAGATAGATTTTACTCTGTTTTCAAAATACTTTAATATAAAATTAGCTGCACTCTACATAAGACTATAAAGGATAAGATAAACTAAGGTAAGGTAAGATAAGATAGCAAAATAAACCTTTTTTCACGATCAGTTTTGGATGAAGTTAACTAAGTATTATTCATCACTGGATATCAAACGACATAAGACAAGAATCTCGTGACGAGACTAATATAGGACAAAGAATGATTGAGAAAAATTTAGACAAAAAAAAAACACACACATAAATAAATATCGACACGACCCAGAGGTGACGACGTTCTCCCGAAAGAGGTCAACGACTCTCGTCACTGACGAAGCACCCGAGATCCTGTGTGTCCATCGCGGGCGGGTCGACGGAACGCCGTACTCCCTAGAAGGCCCTGGTCTCTGACTTGGTGTCAAGGGACTTAACCGTCCGCCTAAGAATTGACGACCTGGTGGTCCCTTCGGGGAAACTGATCGAGAGACTACCAGAATGCAACGAAAGGTACACTTCAGGTTCCAGGAGTCGGACCTTCAGAAAATCAAGAGGGAGTCTAAGTAATAGGGACCGTCCTCCGTCGTCTGACCCCCGAAACCTGGACTTCCGACCAGACACCGTGAACCTTCACGACACCGGAATCTGTTCAATCGAAGTAAAAAAATACAGGGACAGGGAAGTGAACATTTTCTCCTAGTCCCACGGAAGGAAGGACCCGACGACACTCCCAGTCTACTCTCTTGTGTGCGAACCACGAGTCATTTGTAATCACCCTCCCCAAAAGACGGGTTCTGTACGAGACCAAGGGTCGTATGAGGTGAAAACCGACAAAAGGTCTTCTTAAACCACGGGAAGGCATAGACAGGTAAACAAGTAAGATAATGGGGAAGGACTGGGTTGACGGGAAAAACCTCTTTGGTCAGAAAGAACTGAAGCAGTTTACAGTGGTAAAATCAGAGGAGAACAGCTACTCGCCCTTCACCGGGCCAGAGGGGACACTCAGACACCGGAATATTGGCTCGAAACCACGAAGAACAGACAGTATCAAGATCCCAGGAAATGTTCTTACACTCTCTGTAAAACCTACCCCTTACACAAGTAGGGTACGTATGAAAGGGGTACGTAGGCGAGTTTTGTGAATCTTGTTTAGTATATTATATAACCCACTAAATCACACATTTTGATGGTGAACGACATCCTTCGACCCTATTCATACTGAGAATTCAAAAGGTCAATTATATCTTACAAACTATTGACACACACATTGACTCCTACAGAACGGATAGAATATAAAAATTAAGGTAGTCTTTTTTTTTTAGCAACCAAATAGACTTGAAAAGTATATATGTGTGTCGAACATATATACTTTCACTGGTCGACCATATATTCATTATTCATCATTATGTATTCATCATTGTACATGTTCATTTTTACGAACATATATTTATTCACTGGTCGAATATCGACCAAAATATAGTTACTATAGTTTCTTCAATAGTTAGTAAGGATCCCAATAGAATATACGTGTACATACACACACGGAATTAGTAACATAGTCCCGTGCCATTTCCTTTTAACAATCGTTTTATTTTCTTACCATATCAAGATCTTCTTTAGAGTCGAATTGGCATATCTAACTTCCAATACTCGTGTCCGAGACCTGGATTTTGAGAACTTAAATTTGGGATAAATAATATTTATTTCGAGTAAGTAAATGACCAACACGATAAATTAGATACAGAAATACAGGAGTAGACATATTTAACCCCGATTATGATCATAGACGTAGAACCCCTGAGGACACTCGTGACTTGATCAACCATGCACACTTCGTGTATGTGTCGTAGACCTGTCGTAGAAGGTCATCTTGCGACACGTGCGTGGTATAAGGTGAAGTCCGTGTGTAGGTCATCTGTGCTCACGTCCATACACGGTTCCCTGTAAATGACCTTACAAGCGTCGTCGTACCAAATATTATCGGGGTTGATCTTCGATGGGTTTACGGGTAGTTATCATGTTACCTATTTATTTAAGGAAAAAACATATATTATCTTATAGTATTGTACATTGTTGTACCTGCTTAGAGTGTTTGCATCATTTCTCACTTCCAGTGGTCTACACTTTTCCCTTTATCACATACTAAGGTAAGTACATTTCTAGTTTTGGTCCGTTTTGATCTTTTATCCTATTGCTAACGAACTCAACCCCTCTTACTGATCTTTCATTGTACTCCTCTCACAGACCCCCACGACCTATACGACCGAAAATACAACACCCATGACTGATACACCTACATGAGTCAAACACTTTTAAGTGGTTCGACACATGAACACTAAAGACATGAAAGGACATACATTTAATATAAAATTTTCAAAAATTTTTGTCACAACTGGACTTTACTTATCTGACGATCTATAAAAAGGTCGTTTCTACCCAAATAAGTCCTAACCGTCTCTCAACACTAAAACCGTGACGTCGGTACTGTTCGGTACGTCTAGAGATGTACTGTTCTCTTCCTCTTACGAAAATATCCCCCCTCTTCCTTCGACCCTCCCGACAACATTTGTTTCAGGTACCGAAGAGTAACTCAGAACAGTCCTTTTTTCCTTTCAGTAAGAACGAGGACAACTCGAGACGATAGCAACGTCCTGGACCCTCGAGGGAGAAGACCAGAGGAATTAGATAAATTGACTCCAAAGACAAATAGTTCAAAAATATAAAAGGGAAAAACTAGTTCTAGAAAGAGACTTTCGTAGGGACTAGTTCTCAGTCTAAAAGTTCAAAATCACCGAAAAACAGAGAGTCACAATTCTTTCCACACAGTTCAACCTCCCTTTCACTTGTCTAACCTTTGAATAATTCCAGTGTAAATTCATTGTGCCTCCATCCTCCCACTTACGAGTCCGTGAAAAGTAGATTTCAGGTATACAATAGTTCTCCTCGAAAGGTCCACCGTGATCCCCGTTTCTTGTGCAGTTACTGTACTCTGTACCCGAGTTAGGGACCCAACTTTAACTTGGTCCCAGAGGACGAAACGTCCGTCTAAGAAATGGTTGACTCGATAGTCCCTTAAAGATCTTTCCGTTACGGTTTCTTAGGAGTATGATGACATATTAACACGAGTAAAGTGTACAATCGTTCCAATACGAGTTTTAGGAAGTTCGATCCGAAATCGTCATGTACTTGACTTTTGAAGGTCTACATGTTCGACTCAAATCTTTTGTCTCCTTGGTCTCTAGTTTAACGGTTGTAAGTAACCTAGTATCTCTTTCGTTCCCTTAAGTCTTTTGTAGACGAAGTAAATGACACGCTTTCGGAAACTGACACACCTAGTGTTGTTTGATCTTTTAAGAATTTCTCTACCCTTATGGTCTAGTGGAATGAACGGAGGACTCTTTGGACATACGCCTAGTTCTTCGTCGTCAATCTTGACTTCTCCATGGTTGACTGGTTTAGTTTTAACCCTTTCCTCATACTGTTCCGAGATATAACAGTGGGACGAATAAATTGAAGATACGTCACATGTAGTACACTTTACGGTACGACCTATTTAGTGTTCGACCTTAGTTCTAATGGTCCTCTTTATAGTTATTTGAGTGTATACATCTACTATGGTGACATTACCGTCTTTCCCTTCTACTTGATTTCTTGGAGAACTACTCCCACTTTCTCCTCTCACTTTTTCGACCGAATTTTGAATTGTAAATTTTTTGATTCAAGTACCGTAGTCCAAGGTAGTGAAGTACCGTTTATGATTATCTTCCCCTTTTCACCTTTGTTACTGTCTAAAAGAAAAGAACCCGAGGTTCTAGTGATACCTGTCACTGACGTCGGTACTTTGACTTTCTACGAACGAGGAACCTTCCTTTCGATACTGTTTGGATCTGTCGTATAATTTATCCTCTCTGTAGTAAAACGGTTGTTTCAAGGTAGATGAGTTTCGATACCAAAAAGGTCATCAGTACATACCTACACTCTAAAAAACCTGGTATTTCTTCCGACTCTCGACTTTTTAACTATGAAAGTTTGACACCACGACCTCTTCTGAGAGTTCGTAGGGAACCTGACGTTCCTCTGACTTGGTCAGGTAGGATTTCCTCTGGTCAGGACTTATAAGTAACCTTCCTGACCACAACTTCGACTTTGAGGTTATGAAACCGATGGACTACGCTTCTTGACTGAGTGACATTTTCTGGGACTACGACCCTTTCTAACTTCCGTTTTCCTCTTCTCCCGACATATCCTACTCTACCAATCTATCGTGTTTGAATTACCTGGACTTAAACCCGTTTGAGACCCTCTATCACTTCCTCTCCCTTCGGACCACACGACGTCAGGTACCCCAGTGTTTCTCACCCTGTGCCGAATCACTGACTTGTTGTTGTTGTTACCGTTACGAAAACTGGTTCCATGGATCCCCCCGGAAATGTGTAAAACGGAAATGTTTACACCAAAACCGACACCGCCCAGAAACGACGATGAGAAACAACGTCACGGACCCGAAGAGTGACAAGAGTAACACCACCGAAGAAGACAACACCTCGTGTCCGAGACCCCGCGAACCCGAAGTCAACAACACCGTGTGTCCAAGTTATCAACCTCGAACACCTGAGATCTCCCAAGCTCGAAACCATCAATACCACATGTCCGAATCAACGAGACACCGTACTCCTTAGAAGGACCTGATCCCTAGTTTGGATACATACGAGTGGCCGTCCACCTAAGAATAGGAGTCAATGTCCCTTCAGGGGTTAACTCAGAAAATAAAAAAGGTTAACTCAGAATTATTACAGTACTCATACAAACTTTTTGGACTCCTAACCCTCACTATTCCTATTGTTTTTACAATAACTTGGTCTTTTTTGTCACGTCTGACAAACTTCATACACCGGTCATTTTACCTAAGCAGTTAGTGATAAAATCTCCTCAAAATCTCCTCAAGGGGTCCATCCCCATTAGAAAAGATTTCCTGAAATCGGTGTCCTCTCCGTCACCAGACTTTCTTTTCCGAAATCAGGTCATACTTTGTATGTCTGGAACTGAGTTTATATAAATATATTTAGGTAATCTGTCTGTAGACACGTGTAGAGACGGTTAACGTCTCAAAACAAGTAAAAATACCGACTCATTATAAGAAACCTTCCTTACTACGATTTCGACTTCGAGGTCATGAAACCGGTGGAGTACACTTCTCAACTGAGTAACCTTTTCTGAGACTACGACCCTCCCTAACCCTCGTCCTCCTTTTCCCCTATTGTCTCTTACTCTACCGACCTACCGTAGTGGCTGAGCTACCTGCACTCAAACTCTCTTGAGACCCTCTACCACTACCTGTCCCTCCGGACCGCACGACGCTAAGTACCCCAGCGTTTCTCAACCTGTGCTGACTCGCTGACTCGACTTGACTTGACTATAAGGTAACATAAAGACGTGTAGAAGACATAGGTAAGAAGACAACTACCTGTAAATCCAACGAAGGTATAGTAACGATAACATTTATCACGACGTTACTTTTAACCCATGTACACATAAAAACTTAATACCAAAAGGGACCTATATACGGGTCCTCACCCCAACGATCCAGTAAACCATTAAGACAAAAGTCGAAAAATCTCTTGAATGTATGACAATAGGTATCACTGACATAATTAAATGTAAGGATGGTTATCACATTCTCCCAAGGGAAAAAAGGTGTGGGAGAGGTCGCAAATAGCAAACACTTAAAAAACTACTACCGGTAAGACAGGTCACACTGTAGCAACATGAAAACTAAACGAAAAGGGATTATTAATCACTACGACTCGTAGAAAAGTGTACGGAGAACCGGTAGATATACAGAAGAAACCTCTTTACAGATAAATCCAGAAGACGGGTCCAAAACTAACTTAAGAAAAAAAAAAATTTAACTCGAGATACTCAATAAACATATAAAACCTCTAATTAACGAACAGTAATCTGTCTCTTTCAACATACTTTAAGTAAACGGTCTGGAACTTACCCACTAGGTAATCCGACACATTTTTCACTCCTTCGTTGTATTTATCCGAAGGGACCAAACATGAAGTCTGTTCACCTTGTTCATTCCGTGAAAGAACCAAGTTGTTTTTAGACACAAAAATCCACTCATATGGTTACCGCGGAGGAAGGAAAGGTATACGTCTTTTCCTTTTTCCCGCAAACTATTAACTCTATGGGGTCCCGTCCATTCAAGTAGTTTGAGAAGAAATTCCGTGACTTTCGACACAGAGAGGAATAAGGGTATTTTAACCCAGACCTAACAATAAAAAGTCATTTCATATATTACCAAACCGACATTCTCTCTTTAAACTTTAGATTAAAGTCATTATTGGTTGATCGGGTTCTTTTGGTACTTCAAAAAAGATTCAACCGTGAAAACTCAAAACCCTTTGAATCCTTAGGTAACAGATAGACCGAGGTCCATATTGGGAGCAAGATTATAGTCTATGGGATTTATAACTTAGACCCAAACCCGTTTGACTTTAAAAAGGAACAGCTGGAATTCAGGGAAATTCCACTTTTCGAAAGAGTTCACCTACGGCAAAAGGACATTCCTCTGAATTCTTCCCCTCGTTTCTTCGTTTAGTAGGTGTATAACGTTGTTTCTTCCTTCGAGAGTCCCTGAAATATAGTTGGTCTAGTCGGAATTCCTAAACGTTCTTTATTTCTGAAGTATTTTCGGACTCCGTAATGACAGGTCCACTTAAGAAGAGGAAGGGTTCACTTCCGTTCTTCCATAACCAAACGAAGTAGTCGACTTTATCGAAGGGAACGTCCAGTCAGTCACTTCTTAGACGGACGTCACGTCCTCTGACTCCAAACTAAGGACCCAGCCCTTCTAAGGGACTTCCTCTACCGTTGGGTGAGGTCATAAGACCGAATCTCTTAGGGTACCTGTCTCCTCGGACCACCTGATATCAGGTACTTCAGTGTTCTCAGTCTATGTTGAATCACTGATTTGATAGTTTCTTACGTGACGTATTTATTGTCCTTTCTCAAACGGAGACCACCCTTACCTACAATCATCACTTACTCCCAATCCTTGTTGTTCCACAGGTCCCTATTGTTACAACAAATAACGAACCTCCAGGATCTGTTTGGAGGGAAACCGGGAATCTAAAAGAGTGACCATTTTACCCTCACAATGTCCCTGGTTATGTTCCCTATTACTTCAAAACTCGGAACATTAGAAGATTATACCCAAAATACGGAACTTCAAGAGAAAATGAATGTCAAAAAACCAACAATTTAGTACAGGCTGAGAAACACTGGGGTACCTGACACCGGACCTTCCGAGGAGACAGGTACCCTAAAGGGTCCGATCTTATGACCTCACCCAACGGCAAAGGAAGAGGTCCCATAGAAGGGTCTAGGTAGAGAACAGAAGTGTCCGTCTAAGAGATGGTGACGAGGTGGACCTTTCTCATGACCAATTAAGATCTCTCTAAACTTAGAACTACCCTCCATGTGCCACTCAAAACGGTTACAGTGAATCTCTAAAACAGGTATTCCTTTCACCATTGACTAAGTTACCCCTGTCTACTAGTCACAAAGACCTTAGACAAGATTATAATAGTCTCTAATTCCTTTATTTTACAGTTTCCCAGTAAATTCAGTGGATGGTACCAATGTGACTACTGACGATACTTTAAGATCTTAATGAATGGGGAAACCCTCTTGCTTTAAGGTCGTACTATGGAGAGACTCTACAGAACCAGATTATTTACCTATCCTCTCCTCCTTGATTCCTCCTTCTCCACACATAAAGTGTTCCCGGGTCTGTTTTCCTTTATCCAAGTTTCTCTCCTTGGAGAACTCTAAGTAACCTCTAACGACGATAAACGTTACAAATCATGAGATTCCGGTCCCGACAAATTGCCATCACCCTAACTCATGGTTCTTACACCGAGGTCACAGTCAATCCTGATCTTCTCTAAGTAGGGGTCAGATCTCTTTACAAAGAGGTTCGACTGATCTTCCCTCCTAACCCTTCTGGAGACATTAAGGAACCTCCGGACTGTAACTCTTAACCCTCCTATAACCTTTCCGACCAATTTCCCGGCTTTTACGGAATTCACGAATTCACACATTTCTAGAGAAAAGTTATGGGATCCAGAAACGTATTGTCGTCCTTGCTCGGTTCAAACCAAAGTAAATCCTCGGACGTAAACGATTCCACTGCTAATTCTTAAAGTCGTTAGAAGAAAACTCCACTGAGTAAATCCTAAACTCTCTCGACCAAATGGTCTAATTGATTTAGACGTCACCTCCGTCAAAGGATAAGGTTGGACCAGAAAAAAAAAAATGGTCTTCCCTTTCCAGAGTCAAACCAGGTAATTATTTTTATCTCGTTTTTGAGCGGTACACCTGAGTCGTCGACTTCCCTTCTGGTATTAAAAGGAATTTTTATTCGACTTCAGTTCACATTATTAATACTTTTCCTTAAAAAGTAGCCTAAAAACACACTTTCGGACTTAAAATAGGTTAGTTATCCACAATCTGTTCGGGATCCTTAACGAGTTACTTCAGTGAATCGTTAACACTTAGGGGACTGGTATATTATTTGTCCGACCAGAGGGTCATAATTAAGATCTCAGGAAAATCCTAAAAGGGTTAATCGTCAAAGGTAGGTTACAACTCAGACCGGAAATGGTTGCTCGTATACTTAAGCAGTAAGTCAACACAGACTGAGAAACGCTGGGATACCAGAAATCGGACGGTCCGAGGAGGCAGGTACCCTAAAAGGTCCGTTCTTATGACCTTACCCAACGGTAAAGGAAGAGGTCCCCTAGCAGGACTGGGTCCCTAGCTTGGTCCCAGAGGACGTGAAGTCTGTCTGAGAAATGGTAGATTCGGTGGTCCCTTCGGGTCTTTCTTTCACTTCAGTACTGGATCTCAGTCTGTAGGACCTTACACTTCAGTTCACCCGGAATCCTTCGTAGTGATGTTTGTTTCGATCACCTCCACTACCTTAGGATCGACTCGACAAAGTTTAGGATTATCTACTACGACTCTTTCACGACGTGAGTTATACGGTCGTTTAAACCTTTTGAGTCATCACCGGTGTCCTGACCTTTTACAGTCAAAAGTAAGGTTAGGGTTTCTTTCCGTTACGGTTTCTTACGAGTTTGATGGTGTGTTACGTGAGTAGAGTGTACGATTATTTCATTACGAGTTTTAAGAGGTTCGGTCTGAATTTTTTATGCACTTGACACTTAAAGGTCTACAAGTTCGACCAAAATCTTTTCCGTCTCCTTGGTCTCTAGTTTAACGGTTGTAGACGACCTAGTACCTTTTTCGTTCTCTCAAGGTCTTTTTGTAGATGAAGACGAAATATCTGATACGGTTTCGGAAACTGACACACCTAGTGGTGTTTGACACCTTTTAAGAAGTTCTCTATCCTTATGGTCTGATGGACTGGCCGGAGGACTCTTTAGACATACGTCCAGATCTTCGTTTTCAATTTGACCTGCACCTTGTTGTCCGACCAAGGTTTATCCTTTTCCTCATACAGTTCCGACATATAACAGTGGGACGAATAAATTGAATATACGTCTCATGTAGTACTCTTTGCGACCCGACCTACTTCGTGTTCGACCTTAGTTCTAACGTCCCTCTTTATAGTTATTGGAGTCTATACGTCTACTGTGGTGGGAATACCGTCTTTCACTTCTCGATTTGTCACAGAACTACTTTTAGTTTCTCCTCTCACTTTTTCAACCGAATTTCGAGTTGTAATTTTTGATTTCTAGTACCGTAGACCAAGGTAGTGAAGTACCCTTTATCTACCTCTTTGTCACCTTTGTTACTGTCTGAAATAAAAGAACCCGAGGTTTTAGTAACGTCTACCACTGACGTTGGTACCTTAATTTTCTGTGAACGAGGAACCTTCTTTTCAATACTGGTTGGGGTTATCGTACAATTTTTTGTCTCTGTAATGAAACGGTTGTTTCCAGGTAGATCAGTTCCGATACCAAAAAGGTCATCAGTACACTCTCAACCTGATATTTCTTTCGACTCGCGGTTTATTAACTACGAAAACTTGACACCACAACCTCTTCTGAGAACTCGCAGGGAACCTGACGTTCCTCTAGGTTGGTCAGACAGGATTTCCTTTAGTCAGGACTTATAAGTAACCTTCCTTACTACGACTTCGACTTTGAGGTTATGAAACCGGTGGACTACGCTTCTCGACTGAGTAACCTTTTCTGCGACTATGACCCTTTCAAACTTCCACCCTCCTCTTCCCAAGCTGTCTCCTACTCTACCAACCTACCGTAGTGGTTGAGTCACCTGTACTCCAACCCATTTGAGTCCCTCAACCACTACCCGTCCCTCCGGACCTCACGACGGCAGGTACCCCAACGTTTCTCAGCCTGTACTGACTCACTGACTTGACTAGTATACTTAAACCACTATCTTCAGTCCCTGTGGTCCGACAATTCAAACTTACTGAGACGACGTAAAGAGTCGTTTAGACACTTCTAGAAACCAATGATACTCTTTCAGACTGATAACGAACGTCAAGTCGAAACCAGATCCCTCATATTCTTTAATTTCCGAGTCGGAGAACTGGGGATCCTCCGAATTAAAATTTCCCTGTCAAAGACTAACCAAATCGTCTTTTCCCTCACCCCTCTTAAAGTCTCTTTCCCCCGAACCACTCTCTTAATTATGTCGTCTTGACTTCACCTTTTCTTCCACAACCGCCACATCTACCATTCTTCCTTCTACCGCGACCTCCGTCTCAGACCTACACTTGCCGTCTTCCCTCTGTCTGTTCCACCGAGACCTTCGTCTCGGAGTCGGTAGTCCTTGGTAAAATAAAGAGAATTTAGTTAACAAACGGAGTCAATCAGAATTTTAAAGTAAAACGTCTCTCCGTTAAAAATCTAAGGACTAATGTAACCCTTTGGAGTTTTATGGTTGACTTTATTCGTAAGGTGAGTCAAGACCTTTTAAAACTCGATAACATCAGGTTAAACCAAAATTCCTTTAATTCAAACTCCTAAAGTTTTTCGAGGGGTACTACCGGAAACTATGAGATCTAACGGAAACCAGTCTAACCGGGAAAATCAATCTTTACCCGTCCTCCTTTCCTGTATTTTCACCGACGTAAATAACATATCCCCCCCGTGGGAGTTTTATAAATCTTGACCCTTGGGTAAAGAGTCTCCAAAAAGAGATTACATTTTCCTGTCAAAAGTTTACCAAGTTTATCGAATGTTCAGTTCAGTTTGTCGAACGTTCAGACTTATAGTCGGTTAAGTTTTCTTTGTCGCACCAGGACCTCTTCACCGGTCCGGTCTCCGAAAAGGTCGGTTAAAGGTGTTCTATCAGGGAAGAACTCCTTATCCGACTTCCGACTTACCGGTGTCAAAATAAACTTCGTCGAAAGAGGACTTCCTACTCGGTTACCGTAAAAGTTGGTAAAACCGACTTTATAGTTATCAAACTGGAGTTCTACTCTGGTCTCACGATTTACTCAAGTCAAGTCAAGTCAGTGAGTCGGTACAGACTGAGAAACGTTGGGGTACCTGACGTCGTGCGGTCCGGAGGGACAGGTAGTGGTTTAGGGTCTTAGTTGAGTTTGAGTACAGACAACTCAACCACTACGGTAGGTTGGTAGGGTAGGAGACAACTTGGGAAGACGGAAGGTAGAAAGCGTCGTAGTCCCCGAAAAGTTTACTCAGTCAAGAAGTGTAATCCACCGGTTGCATAACCTCGAAGACGAAGTCGTAGTCGGGAAGGTAACTTATAAGTCCTGACTAAAGGAAATCCTCCCTGACCAACCTAGAGGAACGTCAGGTTCCCTGAGAGTTCTCAGAAGAGGTTGTGGTATCAAGTTTTCGTAGTTAAGAAGTCACGAGTCGACAGAAGTGTCAGGTTGAGAGTGTAGGTATGTACTGGTGACCTTTTTGGCATCGGAAGTGATCTACCTGGAAACAACCATTTCATTACAGACGAAAAATTATTCGACAGATTCAACCAGTATTGAAAAGAAGGTTCCTCGTTCACAGAAAATCAAAGTACCAACGTTAGTGGTAGACGTCACTAAAACCTCGGGGGGGTTTTATTTCAGAGAGTACCAAAGGTAACAAAGGGGTAGATAAACGGCACTTCACTACCCTGGTCTACGGTACTAGAAGCAAAAGACTTACAACTTAAAATTCGGTTGAAAAAGTGAGAGAAGAAAGGGAAGGTAATTCTCCGAAAAATCAAGGAGAAGTGAAAGATGGTATTCCCACCACAGTAGACGTGTAGACTCCAATAACTATAAAGAGGACCGTTAGAACTAAGGTCGAACACGAAGTAGGTCGGGTCGTAAAGAGTACTACATGAGACGTATATTTAATTTATTCGTCCCACTGTTATATGTCGGAACTGTATAAGGAAAGGACTAAACCTTGGTCAGATAACAAGGTACAGGTCAAAATTGACAACGAAGATCTGGACGTATGTCTAAAAGAATCCTCCGACCAGTCCACCAGACCATAAGGGTAGAGAAAGTCTTAAAAGGTGTCAAACACCACTAGGTGTGTCAGTTTCCGAAACCGTATCAGACATTTCGTCTTCATCTACAAAAAGACCTTGAGAGAACGAAAAAACTACTAGGTTGTTTACAACCGTTAAACTAGAGACCAAGGAGACGGAAAAGATTTTGGTCGAACTTGTAGACCTTCAAGTGTCAAGTGCATGACAACTTCGGACCGAACCTCTTAAAACTCGTAATGAAATAGTCGCACACTCTACTCACGTTAACACACCATCAAACTCGCAAGAAACCGTAACGGAAAGAAACCCTAACCTTAATTTTGACTGGAAAAGGTCAGGACTCCGGTGACGACTCAAAAGGTTTAAACGACCGTATAACTCACGTCGTGAAAGTGTCGTAGTAGAAAATCCTAAACTTTATCGAGTTGACCTTAAGGTAGTAGAGGTGATCGAAACAAACATCACTACGAAGGATTCCGGGTGAACTGAAGTGTAAGGTCCTACAGACCGAGATTCACTCACTAGTGTGACAACACTAATAGACCCAGCACTTCTAGAAAAAACATCTCAAAAAGACGTAAAAGAACTGTGGAGAGAATTACAGAAGACGAAGACCATCCAGGCATCACAAAGACAGGAAATAACTCGGGTAGAAGCGAACTATTAAAGGGAACCATAGAGATTAAAAGAACTTCTCTAGAGATTAGATAGGGTAAGATAACAAAAACGGACAAAGAAATGTAACTAGTCACTCCTTCCGAAAGAAGAGAGAGGAACGATAAGAAACCTTGAGACGTAAGTTTACGTAAATAAAAAGGAAAAAAGGAAACGGAAAGTGAGGAGAAGAAAAGAGTCGACAAAAATTCCGGAGGAGTCTCTTCGTAAAACGGAAAAACGTAAAGAGAAAGAACCCGTACCAGAACTAGGGACGGAGGAAGGACATGTTACAGTATTTGGAGATAGGTATCAAGAAGTCCGAGACATATAGTCTAGATTATGACACATAGATTAGGTAACTTAGATAAAGAGTGAAGGTCACATTGGTATTCCCTAAACTAAATCCAGTGTGGACTTACCAGAACTCCAAAAGAAATGAAAGAAGTTAAATTCAGACTCAAACCGTTATCTGTAAGTACTAGACTCGGTGTCAGTCGAGGGACAGAACAAAGTAGACTGACATATCTCGAAGAGGTAGAAACCGACGTTTCTTATATTAGTCAGACTAAAGACATAACTGTCAGACCACTACAGGTATACATCTCACCTAAGAACACAACAACCTTCTTCCCACAAACGATACTGATCACGTAAGAGAACCTTTTTGAGATAATCGGAAACGAGACGAAGTAAGACATGAGGTTCCGGTTTAAACGAACAATGAGGTCCACAAAGAACTGAAGGACGAAGACGTAGGTCAGGGGACATTACTTTTCTTGTAGAAAAAAACCACAATCAAGATCTTCCAGAACATCCAAAAGTATCTTGGCAAGTTGAAGTCGAAGAAGTCGTAATAACCAGTGTCGTATCTGAACCTAATGGTATTATAACTTACCAAACGGAACCTTTGCTTGTCTCTAGTAAGACAGTAAAAACTCTAACGTAGGTTCATGACGTAAAACCTGAGAGAACAAATGATACTACCGATGAGGTAAAGAAGATTCGCTAAGAACGGGTCTCATCATCTATATTACCAGTAGACTCAATTTAAGTGGGTAAGGTCAGGTAAAATCAAGGGACTAAGGATTTTACAACTACAAGTGAGAACGGTAGAGGAAAAACTGGTGAAGGTTAAGTGGAACTAAATACCAGGGATTGCAAGGTCCAAGGATACGTTATAACGAGAAATGTCATTACCTGAAATAAAGGTAGTGGTCAGTGTAGGTGTCGACCCACAACAAAAACGAAACCGAGACGGAGAAGTAAGAAAGACCTCAATCAAGAGGTGACTAGACGTCATCGTATAACCTGTGAATAGACGGACCCCTCGAGTTTTTCTATCACAGGATAGAAAAACGGAAAAATATGGTAAGTACCCCAAGAGTTCCTTTCTTATGACTTCACCAAACGGTAAGAGAAGAGGTCACCTGGTGTAAAACAGTCTTGAGAGGTGGTACTGGACAGACAGACACCACCGGGATATACGGTACCGAGTATCAAAGTAACTCAATCTCTAGGACTCAATCTCCGACACCAGGTACACTAGTCTAAACAATCACAAAACACTAACACCAAAAGTCAGACAGACGGGAGACTACCTCTTCCTATTCACCGAATACCTTCGAAGGACTACTCTCTCTGACTGACTCAGATTTACTTATAAGTATATGTTTTGTCCCGGAATTGGTCTTTCTACTTTGAAATTTTATCTAGGGTTCATTTTGGACCTTTAGAAATTTACGTTTTTCCCTTTTGCAAACGTGACTTCCAGTTCCTTATGAAATTTGACGTCCCAACCACTCTTTTTCTCACTGTTACGTAAGTTAAAACTCATAATGTGGACAAACGAGTAATCTGGGTCTCAACAGTCCCCAGAAGAGACCAAGGGTATACCCGGTGATTTTATAACTGGACTTTATCCGATGGTCTATAAAGAGGTCTTTTCTCAAAATAAGTACTAGTCGTTTCTTAACGTTAAACCCCTGATGGTACTAGCACTCGTTGTACGTCCAGGGACATGTCGTTCCTTTCTTGTGAAAATACCTCCCCTTTTCCTTCAACCCTCCCGATCACTTTTACTTCTCAGCTACCGAAAAGTAACAGACTCAGGAACGGTCCTTTTGTCTACTCAATAGATCTGTTTTGATCTATAGGGTTGTAGGAAACTTAATCTACACCAGGACACCGATTTAAGTCTTTTCTTTGTGACACATCCTGAAGACCGGAATCCGGAGTCCTATTATCCAAAAGAAGGTCAAAAGAGAAAGGAACGACGTCCAACGTCGGACCTGACCAGGTCGAAACTGGTCCATCTACAATTACAGGATCCCCGGTGTCTCGTTGTCTTTCCTTTCTTGGACCTAGGGTCAACTGACACACCTCAGCAGAAGGGACGATAGGACCTGAAAATCGAAACATTGACAAGGCCCTCCTCTTTCTTCGAAAAAACAGTAGATTCGAATATAAAGAGTTTGAAGTCATCAGGAACTTACCCCCGAACTCACCCCAAACTCTTAAACGTAAAGATTGTTTAAAGACGACGACGACGACGATTCAGTGAAGTCAGTACAGGCTGAGACACGATGGGGTATCTACCGTCGGGTGGTCCGAGGAGGCAGGGACCCTAAGAGGTTCACTGCAATTACTACAACGAAGTCCTAGAGATTAAATTCAGGTAGGGGTCCTTAAAACTAAATTAACGAACGTCACCTCAAGACCCTGTCGACCTTCTTTGTTTTGTTTTATCTGTTTGTTTTTTGTTGTGATGAGTCCACTAAGGTTATATGTCGATCCCAACTCTAAGTGACGTACCCTCCTTGTAAAAGACCCTTACGTACTTAGGAAAGGACCACGGGAAGTCGTCTCCTCCGTTAATGAAGATCGACAAGATTTGTCTGAACAGTAGGATAGAATAATAAATAATTGGTGAATACCTATTACGAAGACCAACGAACAGACGTGACGACCCTCATGAACAGAAGGATTTGAAGTAAAGTTGGTCTTTGAAGAAAAAAACTGAAGAAGAACAAACTGTAGAATAAAACCTACGACTCGAAACAGAAACTTGTTTTATTAAGTTCTACTACTACATATCTCTTTGGCTAACAACCAAAAGGGGTTTTAGACGGAAATCCCTGGTGTATAGCTTGTAAACTAGAAGTCGTGACGTCGTCGCCAGATTGAACTCGAAAGTCAGGACTCTGTCTGTCTGCGAGCGGTAATGACTCTACCTACTACATTATTAATTTGATGATAAAACACGTTAGTCAAAGTGAACTTCCAAGGTTTCAGAATTCTTGTAGACCACCGTTAAACATCAATTGTGTTGTAATAAAACGTAAATAATTCACAACTATTACGTTATCCTCAACATGTCTTATGTTGACAAGTCTCTAGTTCTCTCCCGTTTATACAGGGATTTCTTTCTTATAATGCCTAAAAAGGATTTTTGGGGTGGACAGATCCAATCAACTTTGAAATATTAAAACCTTTTTTGACAGTAAACATATGCAAAAGACGTCAAATATTTCAGAAAAATGTATCTAGCTAGAAATCGTAACAACGTAACACTAAATCAGTGATCGTTCGTTGACTTTTGGACTGAGTTTGCCGTAGTTTGTTATTCTTTTGAATTCTAACCGAATTCAGGTTTAGGTCTCCATAGTACCAAACCCAAACAATTAGGTCATCACTACTCCTGAATCCATGATAATCCCCCTCGTGTGACTGACTTTGACGGGTGGGACCGGTCCGTGACATCATTGGTAACCGTGTTCACAAAAAATCCTGTCCTCCAGGACCATTCCTTGTGTCTTGATTATTCGGTGGTGGTTGACCTTCTCACACCCTTTCCAGTTTTCCTCTACGGGACACAACAAGACGGAGGGTCTTAGGAAAAGCAACCGTAGGTAGAACGGACTCGTGACGCACGTACTGGTCCTCCCTGGGACTCAGTCTTACTAACCGGTTCCTGTTGGACCTTTGATTAGGGTAACGGGATTTTGGGCTCTGAAACTCGGTGCACCCAAAGGAATGGGAGGACGAGAGACGGACCCGGGAGGAAGGGTTATTTCAGAAGACGAAACATTCGTACAAACAGAGGAGTCTGTTAAGTAAAGATTTACAATCTGGTCTCGGAGGAAAACCCGGGACTTTCCCCAGGGGGAAAGACGTTGTGAAGAGGAGAGAGAGAAAGTACGACAATCGGTCCCGTAGTAGTCGAGTTCTGGTGAAAGGGAATACCATCAATTCTTGGTAGAGTCATCGTTGACCCCGATGGGTAGAGTAATAAAATCGAGTTTTCTTCTTTTTAGAGAGTGGGTTCGTACCTTCTCTTTAGGAGAATAGGACTTATCAGTCTAATCTGTTACACAGATAGGGTACCATCCCCCCAGCTACTCCACCCCATCACTGGATGTTACTGACGAAACCCAAGGACCTGGTTAATGACCGTTCCTTAACACAGACTGAGAACACTGGGGTACCTGACATCAGACGGTCCGAGGAGACAGGTACCCTAAGAGGTCCGTTTTTATAACCTCACCCACCGGTAAAAGAAAAGGTCCCCTAGAAGGGTTGGGTCCCTAACTTGGGGCCGGAGGACGTAACGTCCACCTAAGAACTTGTAGACTCGGTGGACCCTTCGGGATGACCGTTCCTTCCCACCCCAATGACCCTAACCGTATCTAGTCAGTCCTAAGAAGGGACCTCGACCTGTCTCTCAGACAAAGGGGACCCACTGTACCTTCCCCACCTACTTGTTTCAGATCAGAGAGAATCCTTTATTCGTCTCCCCTTACCTATGACCATCGTGAGTTGTCCCAAATGACGGTCATAAACCACGATTAAATGTCTCCTTTCCCGAAGGGACCACCGAGTCTACCATTTCGTAGACAGACGTCACGTCCTCTGGACCCAAACTAGGGACCCAGTCCTTCTAGGGGACCTTTTCCTTTACCGTTGAGTGAGGTCATGAGAACGGATCTTTTAAGGTACCTGCCTCCTCGGACCATCCGATGTCAGGTACACCAACGTTCCTTAGTCTGTGTTGACTTACTGAAGTGAATGTCTCCTTTTTTGTCCCAATACCTTCAACTTCCTGCGAGTTCTAGCGTGTCAAGTAGCCGCCACCTTAACTGCGAAGGTCAACAGCTTGACAACACGTGAAATCGTCACTTTGGTTGGGTTCTGTTATGAGTTTCGTCTTCAAACAGACGTCGTGGAGGGGGAGGAGGCGGGAAGGAGACGGGGAGGGGCGAAGGAACGAGTAGGAGAAAGGAAGTGTTAAATCTTTTGTCATGAGTGACCGGAACAAAACCCCAAGGTCGAATAACTGCCACTACGACAGACAACCTTACGGACTCCGTGAACCGTCCGGACCGGTCGTAATGAACCTCCCTTGAGGGGAACGGGGTTGGGGTCTGTAAGGGACTGGGGTCCGGTCACGACACCGACCTCGTTGGGATCTCCAAGAAGGACAGGAACGTCCTGCGTGAAGTCAGTTCTGTGGTCCCTTGAAACGACTAGTTCTGAATAATGAATCCTCAGGACCTCCCAGGTACCGTGTGGACTTCCGATGTGTCGGGTCTTCTCCCCTTCTCTCCCTCTTTCTCCCCTGGACCCCGAGACGGAAGTAATCCCGGGTCTCCACCCTTCAGATCCCAAACATCCGAGTGATAACTGGTGAAATTTCCCATTGTCCCTCTTGACCCCGTGTTCTTCCCTCTTCACTTCAGTGAGTTCGACAGTCGACAGATCCACTGGGTCCCGAAAGATTTTCTCCCTGGACGTATCCACTCCAGTCAGATTGAATGGACTGAAAAACGATCATCGATACAGTCTGTTGGCCATTATATAAATAATGTCTACCTACAGAAACTTTACCTACGGAGTCGTTAGTTTTCGAATTGCAGTCCGTAAAACTGGAATGTCATTCCTTCTACGGTAAAGACGGAACAGGACTTGGGACCTCGGAACCCGTGGAATAAAACGAAGAAACCCGAAGATAAGAAGTTCCTTCCGTAATCTTGATAGTACCTTAAACGATTCTTGAGGTAAGAGTACTTAAAATGTTGAGAAAAAGAGGGAGCAGGGGATAAAGAGGACCTCGAAGACGAATAGTCACCAAAGTTTGAAAAAACCATTTATATGTGCCATTCTACACCTAAAATATTTTGTTGAGTCACATGTTTGTGTTTATGTGTGTGTGGCACTTAATTTTCAAAGTAACTTATCCCTGAAGGGACCACCAGGTCACCGATTAGGAGACCCGAGGGTTACGTCCCAAACTAGGGATCAACCCCTTGATCTCGGGCGTACGACGTTGACGTTCAAGCTTATGACGTTGGTCTCTATTGGGTACGGGGTTGTTTCTAGTTTCTAGGGGGGACACGACATTCATGTTAGGTACGGGGTTGTCTCTAGTTTCTAGGGGGGGCACGACATTGATGTTGGACCGCGTCCGTTTTATTCATTTATTTTATTATTTATTATGATTTTTTCGAAGTAACTTATTATAAATAGGGTCATGTCTTCCACTACGGGAGCAGATCATATTAGACGACATCAGATATAGGACAAGACTCGAGTCAGTGAAGTCAGCACAGGCCGAGTCAGAGAAGTCAGTACAGGCTGAGACACTCTGAGATACCTGACCTCGGGCGGTCCGAGGAGACAGGTACTCTGAGAGGACCGTTGTTATGACCTCGCCCAACGGCACGGGAGGAGGTCTCGTAGAAGGACTGGGTCCTGAACTTGAGTGTAGAGAAGACAGAGGACGTAACCGTCGACCAAAGAAATGGCGGTCGCGGTGAACCCTTCGGGAGGTACCTGGAGTTGGGAATCATTTCGAATTCTCAGTCGTAAGTTGACTGAGGAACCCGGAATTGAACCGTTCAGAAGTAAGAGGGATAGGTGAGGGGTTGAGGGTCATTCTAAAGAGATGAAATGTAGAGTAGAGGGACCCTAGGACCGAGGATAGCAATGAATCTATAAGACTGTACATCGAGTCGACACACGATTGTCATATAAGACGGGTCGGAAGAGACCAGGTTCGTAAATACTTTAGGGGACCAATCTAGTCTACTGGACATGTTGGACTAAAGACATGTTAGTTAAAGAGAAGAGAAGGAGGGAGAGAGAGGGAGGGAAGGTATAAAAGAAGAGTCTCACACCACGAGTTCAGTTCTGAATCAGCACCACACAGGTGAATATGTGATTGGGGCAAGTGGAGTTGACAAACTACAATCGAGTCGGACATGTTGACACCGAGACGGGTCTCAGGGACGTCTTTACGACCTAAGCACGTCCAAGTGGTCGTTGAAGGTGGGGGTCTTTAGTTCAGGTCAGATCGATAAGTATTCATGTATTTAGTAAAATCCCTTCCACTTTCAAGTAGACCGGGTTATAAAGAGGAGACAAAAACCAAATAGAATTAGGGCAAAACGATAAAAAAGTGGTGCGGGAGTTAGAAGAGACAGAGGTTTTCTTCGTTTCGGCGGGGAGGAGTTGAAAATTTTTAAGACATTCTCGGTGAAAGAAGTTATTGAATAAGGTATACAACGTCTGTGTTCGAGGTAGTCCTAGGAAGGAGGGGGGCGGCGAAGTAGTAAAAACAGACCGTAGGGAGTCACAAACTTAGTAATGTTCATTTTCCTCTCTTATGAGAGGTTAGGGTCGGGTCACCCCGGAAAGAATCACGCAGGACACACAACGTAGTAAAGTTTCCAAAATCCCCTCAAATTGGGTCACTCTTTACCGACGAGACGGAGATGTGAGGGTAGAAGAGAACTTTCGGGGAGTACCGAATCTACTATATCGGGAAGAGACGAGTCCTGTGGTCCGAAGGACCCTATTTCCGTGTTTTTTCGGGAGGTAGAAGGAACACACACACGATTCAGTGAAGTCATCACAGACTGAGAAACGCTGGGGTACCCGACATCGGACGGTCCGAGGAGACAGGTACCCTCAGAGGTCCGTTCCCAACGGTAAAGAAAGAAGTCCCCTAGAAAGGTTGGGGTCCTAACTTGGGCGCACGAGCTATGGGACGTAACCGTCCGTCCAAGAAATAACGACCGTGGTGAACCCTTCGGGGGGTAGAAGGTATCACCCCAGGTTATTCTTGAGACTCGTTTGTCTCCTACGAAGAGACCAAAAGGTCAGTTCAGGGAGACGTTTGTATGAGAGTCTAAAGTCGACAAAAATTGACGTCCACCCGTATCTCGGAAACTAAAAAATTTTATCTAAAAAAGAAAGAAAGACATTTATTGAGGTAAATTGGGTAAGACCAAGAAAAAGACCAGACACGGGTCCAAACTGACAAGGTACTCTCTGTATGAATCAAAAACCAAGAGACGAAAGTCTGATAAAGTGAAAAGTGACTATGGTTAACGAAAATGGAAACATCTGGACTTTATTTAAAGAAGTCGTTTCTACCCAAATAAGTCCTAGCCGTTTCTTAGCACTCAGTCTCAGACGTTTGTACCACTCGGTGTTCGTCCAGGGACGTATCACTCCCTCCCTCTTGTGAAAATATCTTCCCTTTTCCTTCAACCCTCCCGACCTCCTTTACTTCTCAAGTACCGAGAAGTAACCAACTCAGGAGCTACCTCTCTTTTAAGTAGAAGAGGCAACCCGAGACGATAGCAATGTCCCACACCCTTAAAGGGGAGGAGAAATTAATTCCAAAGACCAATAATTATAAAAATGTGGAAAGTCCACCTATATCGAAAAGAAACTCTATTCTAGAAAAGACACGTGGTTGTCCGAAACAGTGGAAAAGGAAAAGGAGTCTAGAGAGACTTTGTCCTCCTTCCCGGAACGGGTTGTCCGGGACCCGGGCTGTTCAAGATCCTGGACGTTTATCAAGTGTCCCGGACCGTCCCGACGACCACCCCTCGACGTGAAGCAATAACAGGTAAACATTGCGACTTGAAACAACGTTTCTACTCGATGGTCGTTCGGCGAAATCTCGTCGACGGGCGGGGTGTCCGTACCTTACGACACCTACACCAGTCGGACATCTCCCCCGACGGTTCCAAGTTCTTTCACTCGCTACGTTCGATTCACAAAAAAGTGTCTTGGTTAAAGAAGGGACTGGGAGTAAAAAGATCAAGAAATTTCTACAGTAACCCAAACGCGGTGTCGAGGTTTTCTGATGGAGAAACGTCTATGACCGAAATACATACGACTGTGGATGACAACCTCCATGAAGATTCGGTTTCCCCTGAACTATTCCAACAAACAAAACACAAACTGGGGTATCACGTAATAAATTCCCCTAAGAAACCGAAACTTATATTAAGTTCGTTTAGTCAAGTCAAGTCAAGTCAGCGAGCCAACACAGGCTGAGAAACGCTGGGGTACTTAGCGTCGTGCGGTCCGGAGGGACAAGTAGTGGTAGAGGACCTCAAGTGAGTCTGAGTGCAGGTAGCTCAGACACTACGGTAGGTCGGTAGAGTAGGAGCCAGCAGGGGAAGAGGAGGACGGGGGTTAGGGAGGGTCGTAGTCTCAGAAAAGGTTACACAGTTGAGAAGAGTACTCCACCGGTTTCTTGACCTCAAAGTATATATATATATAAGTCCGTCTATTTACTTATATATAAGTCAGTTTATTTACGACTACGGTATGACGGGTCTATTTTATAAGATCGAAACGATGGATTAACGAAACGTAGAACTCCTTCAATGTATTAGAAAGACACGGAGCCAAAGGAGTAGACATTTCACCTCGACTCTTGTGACGAGAGGACTCTCACTCTACTCAATACGTACCCTTACGAATTCTCCTCACGGATCGTGTGACATTCGTGGGATTGATATGACCGAAAATACTAAACTGTGAAAGTACAAGACCGAGGTAAGAGGTTTGGTGGAGGGAATCTTCGTGAAGACACTTACCTGTAACCCCAGGAACCTTGACATAAGAAAAAACTTTTTAGAGACCAAAATAAAACGATTGAAGACTCTAGGATCTAGACACGTATCATACCCGTATCCTAAAAACGTAAACCTCGAGAAGACTACCCGTGCCACTCAGGGGTGTCCCTTTTGTTTTCTTCAAAAGTCGGAACAGATACAGAAAGGTCCTTTTGTCGCCATAGTGAAGGGACCGACGGAACTCCCTTAGTCATCCTTGGTCGAGGTAGGTCAACAGGGAAGGATTAACGGACCTAATGGACGAGACTAAATCAACAAAGAAACCATAAATAATTAATAAGACACTGACCAGAAATTCCATACAAAAACGAATACGTCGAATCGGTTTCAGTGGAAAACCCCCTTGTGATTATTATCATTATGACCGTCCGTGACACTGAACCGAAAGATTCGAGAAAGGTATGGATTCAAAATCGAACAGAACCATTAAAATACTTTACCCCATTTAGCGACAGATTGAGAGCATAGAAAGGGACCCACTTGAAAGTAAAAGTAAAAAAACCGTTACTCGATTTCTATTTCCGACCCTAATGTTATTTTTTACAAATTTGTGAAACTGGCTTAACTCGTGTTTCAATTGGCTTAGAATATCATTCGACCGTTCAATTAACTTAATTAAATAACTCTAATTAAATAACCAAGGGAGTCGGTTGAAAAGAACTTATCACCTAGACAATAGTATATCTATCTCGGATGTTGTCAAAGTGAACGGGATTGGGATACGTTTGTGTTCATAATTAAACGACACCAAGAAACAGTTCGTCATGAACGAGAATTTTGGGACGATGACCCCTAAGAAAGTCCATGGTACTGTGCCCGACAGAAACGTTGAGGAAAACAAATCACACAGTTGACCGAGTCGTCCTATTGTCTACACAGACTTGAGGATCTACCAAAGAGACGGAACACAGTGAACGGTTTACCAAAACTGAAATATCCCTTTTTGAATCGTAACCAAACACAGGAAATAGTGGTCCGTCTGGTTACTGGTTAAAATATCCCGGAACCTTCGTTCTCTGTAGAGTCTCCGACAAAATAAAGAGTCGAACCCAGACGATCACACAGTCAGGAATCCTCATTGAGTAAAGAATATTAATCTCAGACAGAGGATTTAAATGTTTGGAGTTGTAAATAAAATAATTAAAGGCCCGACATTATTATTGATGATGTCTTGACAATCTCACACGTCCGTACCAAGATTCAACAAGGACAAATCAACGATTCCACACAGACTGGGAAAAATACTGGGGTACCTGACGTCGGGTAGTCCGAGGAGACAAGTACTCTAAAGGGTCCGTTCTTATGATCTCGTCCAACGGCAAAGGAAGAGGTTCCCTAGAAGGGTTTGGTCCCTAGCTTGGACGCAGAGGACGTAACCGTCCGTCTAAGAAAGGGTGGCTCAGTCGCCCCTTCGGACATCAAGATTCATGAAATCTATAAAATGAAGTAAATTACGAAACCGTCAACAATACTCCATTCAAGACAATAATGTGGGTGAAATGTTTACTCCTTTGTTTTTCACGAAGTCTCTCTACTCCAAGAACGGACTCCAGGGTATCGTTCACTCACCATTACAGACCCCAGGGTCTCGACCACTTCCATTTCCTAAATTTGAGTTCTTCGACCAGGACCTCAAGTCAAGTCAACGAGTCAGTACAGACTGAGAAACACTGGAGTTCCTGTTCAAAGGGACAGGTAGTGGTTGAGGACCTCGAACGAGTTTGAGTACAGGTAACTCAGTCACTACGGTAGGTTGGTAAAGTAGGAGACAGTAAGGGAAGAAGAGGACGGAAGTCAGAAAGGGTCGTAGTCCCAGAAAAGGTTACTTAGTCAAGACGCGTAGTCCACCGACTTTATGACCTCAAAGTCGAAGTCGTAGTCAGGAAGGTTACTTATAAGTCCTGATTAAAGGAAATCCTGACTGACCAACCTAGAGGAACGTCGGGTTCCCTGAGAGTTCTCAGAAGAGGTTGTGGTGTCAAGTTTTCGTAGGACCTCAATATCGATAATATAAGACGTCTTCCTATCTGAATTGATAGCGACTTTGGTCTTACCTCTAACGGAATAAATATTGTTCTCTATATTATCGGTACTATTATTTGTAACTAATAAAAGAGACCAGTGACTTCACTGGTGAATTCCCACTTTTAGGTGAATTTACAGGTTTTATACTAGTTGACAACGACCTACTCGTATTTTGGTCTTGTTTCTTTAAATTTTTCAATTAGTCTAACGTACTATCCCGTGATCCCTCGTAATGACCAGGGAGACCCGAAGTCTAACCCCGAAGGGACCACCGAGTCGACCATTTCTTGGGTGGACAGTTACGTCCTCTGTGTTCTCTGAGCCCAAGTTATGGACCTAACCCTTCTGGGAAACCTCTTCCTTTACCGTTGGGTGAGGTCATAAGAACGGACCTTTCAAGGTACCTGTCCCCTCAGATCTCCCGACATTAGGTACCCTCAGTCTGAGCTGACTTGTGATTGTGTGCACGTACGACCCGAGGTCCAATGTGCCGGGGTCGACAACAAAAACCTCTGTGTAGTCACAATCCTTGGTACTTCACTACGGATTTAGAACAAGGTACTTCAGAATCCAATCACGATTCAGACCCCGTGCCAATGGTCGAGACGGGACCCTTTATTCGTCTCTTCCTCGGTTCCACTCTACGGTTCTCTTGGTTCTTGGTACACAGAACACACTTTTCCGAGATTCGTTCGATACCCCTCCGTAAAACCTTCTTAAAGGATTCTGTCTCAGGTCACAAACGGTACCGAACAATACACATGGAGACCACACCCGTAGGACCCTTTACAATTTTCTCGACGGTTTCTCCTCTGAAGTAAAGATCCTGAGATCCTTCGACGTACCTAGCGGGAAGGAGGAAGATCCCTACACGAATCTTGAGACTGTCACTGGTCTTAGTCTGGTGGAAGGTGACCCACCTAGTCTCAGTGGTATTGTAAGAAATGAGAGTCTAATAATTATGAATTTTTTGACAAATAAAACTTTATTAATGTCTAAGTATCCTTAAACATTTTTATCACGTCTCGTCAGGGAGGTCACCATGTCACAGGGGATCACCATGACAATGGATTGATCTCGTGTCATGGTTCGGTCCTTTAACTGTAACTATGTCAGGTAATCTGGAAAAAGTCTAAAGTGGTCAAAATATACACGAATAAACACACACACACACACACACACACACACACACACACACTTATCGAGATACGTTAAAATAGTGCACACGCACACACGCACGATTCAACGAAGTCAGCAGAATCCGAGACACGCTGGGGTACCTGACGTCGGGCGGTCCGAGGAGGTAGGGATCCTAAGAGGTCCGTTCTTGTGACCTCACCCAAAGATCCGAGTGGAGGTGTCAGTGTATACATGTAAAAACATAATATTATGGTGGTAATAGTTCTTTGTCTTGAGAAGGTAGTGGTGTTTCTAGGAGCTTAAGAAAAAATTTCTTCTTTCGAGATGGACACTTTCTTGACAATCGAGTACAACGACGTTACGTTAACTCGTGCAATCTCAAAGGAAATATAGGAAATGTAAAGTAATTATAAAAACACACTTATGTAGGATAACCGGAAATTCCTGGATTGTTGTGAACCTAGAAAACTGACCTAACCCTTCAAGACAACGAGGGTAAAGGTTGTACGGAAAATCCATTCGGTGGATACCTCCACCCTCTAACCAGGCAGTATAAATGGTGTCAGACAGGTCGTGGAACTTCTTCCAGATCGTGTGTCTTCAATGGGTTATTTGTAAAGACTTTACTTAGTTGAGTAAGATAGAACTAAGAATGATGATTACGACAATCGATCCCGTAGAGGGTCTTGGGGTTAGTCAAGACTTCGTCGAAGAACTAACTGGAATTAAACCTCAAACTAAGTTATGGTCTTGAAAATGAAGTAACGATAAAATTACTTAAAAACAGTAATGACCTAATCGTGCGTAAAAGGTGTTTCAACTTTTTTAATTTTGTCCTGAAAGGAACACCAGGTCACCGATTCTGAGACGTGAGGGTTACATCCCCCGGGTCTGTGTCGGTTTTATTTATTTATTTATTAATTTTGTTAAATTTTTTTGTTTGCGTCAATTTTTAACAAATCGAAGATCATTTACACAAACTGTTTGTATATACCCATCACGAGTACGGATGGGGGAGGGAGGAGTAGACAGATGATCGGGTAAAGAAGAATGTCGGTAAAGTGACCCGATTTTGTAGAACGTTGACTTACTGTAAGTGCAGTTGGTGGGAGGAGAGGTCCGGGGCTTATACTCAAGAGTACTTTTAGAGGAATCGTCTCTCCACCTCATTTAATGTAAAAAAAGCCTAGGATTGACAAGCTCAAAGAAATATGGACGTCACACCGAGAACAATTCCACTACATACAGATCAGTGGTCGGTGTACCTAGTCTCGAATAAAAGTACTAGTTTGATCCCAATAGAGTATCAATGACTTACAGGGTCAGTCTCCCTGACGACCGACGTTTCCCTTATGACGTCCACATTCCACTATCCTCACCACTCGCCACCTTCCGGTCCTACCTTTTACTGATTCTTTGAGTGATTCTCTCTAAAAAAAAAAACCTGTCGACTCTATCTATGGACTGAGGAGAGAGACTGTGACTTTTAGGTCGGTCAGACAAAAACACGGTCACTTCATGTCCTGAGTCTACCTGTGACCAATTCGACGGTAAACTCGATCGAAGAAAGGTGACAAGAGTCAAAACCGTCTCCACAATGGAAAAAGGACAAGACAATCAACTATAGATCAACCTTAAGAAATACAAATCATATGATTAAGGGTAACCAGGAAGGAGACTGTGTCAGAAGTAGATTACAGACCTAAGAATTTTGATTTAGAGAGTTACGATAGGACTGAAAGTCTTTGGTGGGGAGAGACGAA
Organism: Capra ibex; assembly: GCA_006410555.1. NCBI lineage: Eukaryota > Metazoa > Chordata > Mammalia > Artiodactyla > Bovidae > Capra > Capra ibex. The sequence goes on from SJYO01049755.1 coordinate 9,952,679, forward strand.
TATGGGGAGATAGGTACGACGGGTAATAAAAATCAACTTGGAAATTTTTTTTTTTTTGTACGAAATTAGTTCTTGGATACCGACGGGTAACCTAGTTAGTTCAGTTCGAGGACAGTAAAGTGCCGAGAGGAGAAATTGGACTAAGGGAGGAGACACAGGAATCCCAGGCGAGGTAACTACCAGAGGAAATGTACGAGGATAATTATATATGTCATTCCTCCACACGTTATCCACCACCAATTTCATATCATTATTAAAGGATTCTGACGGGTCTGAACCTCCGAATTTGTTGTCTTTAAATAGGAGAGTGTAAAGACCTCCAGTCTACAGATCTACAGATTTTAGTTCCACAGGAGGTTTCCAAGATCCCCTCTTCAGAAGGAGTGGAGAAAACCATCGAGGTACGTAAGGAAGACCTCCCCAACCTTCTATCCTCATCTTCGTTCCAAATGTCATTCACTCTACTCTTTTTTTCTCTCTTTCGTCGACCCTAGTTGACCCCTCTCCCTTGCGGGACTCCTGGACGGAACCACCCTGTCGCCCTACCACTTGACACACCTCAGTCACGACACAGTACTTGTCTGAGTGGGGGACTTAGTTACGGAGGACCCATTTGTGTCCGCCCCTATGGTCCTACTTTAAGATTCCCTGGTTTCGGACCTCCTACGACGGGAGGGGACCCCATCACCCTCTTAGACACCTACCTTCCAGGCGTCTCGACCTTGACCTCCTGTCCATTCTTCTGTAAAGGTAGGGACACCTCTCCCCCAACCCGAGTATGCACTTCACTCTTCGGTCCGAAGTCTTGGGACTTCGGCTCCCTGTCTTTGTTCACAGAATGGGTTGTCCCGACTCCCGACCCTTTGCCACTTACCTTCCTGATCTTTCACCCCCTCTCAATGTAGAAGAAGGACAGAGAATCGGAAGAAACAAAAAGACAACGAAGAAACCTGTCAAAGACAAAAGGAAGGAGGAACAGTAAAGGAAGGAGGGGAAGGTAAGAAGGAAGGAAAACGACTTTCTCTTCTCCCTGAGACCGATTATTAGACTAGATCACTCTAGACGGTACGACAAACTCTTTTACACTGGATTTATTCATTTTTATCATATAGTATTACAAATCAATCAGTTTACGGGAACAATACCCTTGTACACGACCCTAACCTAAACAATTACACTTGTTCGGGGTAAAGCCGAAACTCCTTGTCGGTGTCGAACGTATGTGTCGTATGTCCCGTAGTACACACGGGTACGTTACTTTACTCGGTCACTGCCTGTCCGTTCGAGAGTCGTCTCTCCTTTACTCAATCTCTGGTCTCGGTCTATTCCACTTTCCTTGGAAGAATAACAGAAATTCATCAACTTCTACTAGTTCAGAAGTCTTCTCATAAAATCCCTTAAATTCTTCCGTGTCCTTTTGGTTATAAAAAGCCCCTCAGAATTTTCCCGTAAGAACTGAACACCCGAGCCGATCATCTAACGTAAATACCAAACGACGACGATTCAACGAAGTCAGCCCAGGCTGACATACTGGGGTATCTGCCGTCGGGTGGTCCGAGGAGGCAGGGACCCTCAGAGGTCCGTTCTTATGACCTCACCCAACGGTAAAGGAAGAGGTTACGTACGTACGTATGATTCAACGAAGTCAACACAGGCTGAGACACATTGGGGTATCTGTCGTCAGGTGGTCCGAGGAGACAGGTGTCCTGATAGATCCGTTCTTATGACCTCACCCAACGGTAAAGGAAGAGGTTAAGTACCTAATCTTCGAGTCTTTATTCTATAGTCTAAGAAATATAGACAACTTTAAAGGTCTCAAAAGATGTTTTTCGATCTTCGACTGAAAATGCTTATCATTGGACTGAGTCCTGGGAACTCAGTCTATCCGATCCAAGTTTAAGTGAACGATCCTACGAACTAAGGTTCATTCAATAAAGAGGCTTGAAACCAAGGGTACAGAAACTTTATCCTTACTTATACCCTCAATTTACTCCATTATTACATATACTTACACCAAACATTCTACGATAAGTTTATGATCTACAATGAGAAGGATTCTGGATATAGAATCTTATCCTCTAATTCAATTCTGTGTGACATCCCAGAGTCCACAAACGAAAAATGGAGATGAGTCTCCGAGTGCACCTTATATAAGGTTATAGGAATGGGTTGACCGTACGGTGGAGACCCTGGACTCGGACACAAAGGAGGGGAAAGAGACGACTATCGTTTATCAGTGACGTCTTAGGTCAGTCTTGGTCCGAGAAAGGAAGCGTGTGGACTCCGAGAACATACCCCTGTCGTCCTCCCGAACCGACCGGTGAGATAAAAGTAGAAATCAAGAAAAGTGAAGGTGGGGTAGGGGAGACGACAGGACCCCCATCACCCTTCCTTCTTCCCCGAACCCTCCAGAATAAACTGTCTTGTCAACATAGCCGTAATCCCGTGGACTCTCCGAACCCACGATGCCACCCTACGACTGAGAACGTCCCTCCCCGGAAGTCCCTAAGACCGGGATCGTCAAAACCGGGACGTCACAGGACTAAACCCATCACCGAGGACGTCGACCTGTAGACACTGAGAGGAGTCGAGGACCGTTAACAGAAGACAACCTAATGGAGTCGGAAGATCCCCTAGGTAAATTTCTATTGAGGAACAAGAGACGATACCCAAATATCGACGGGTCAATCTTTGGATACTTGTAGAAACGGGGGTAGTTTAAGACCTTTCCGATCGACACGGGAAACAGCAGAACGGAGAAACGGTGGTCCGTCCTGCGCGGTCGGTCGGAGAGTGGAAATTGTAAACTTCTCAGTCCACACAGTTGGGACGACAGAGATCGCTTGTTTACTGTGTGGGAAGGACAAGAAAATTTCTTAATAAACCGTCTTCCGCCCCAAACCCCTCTCCGTGAAGGAAGAGAAACAGGCACCATCCCTCCTGAGAACCCATGGTTGTTGAGAGAAGTTTCTTTTAGGGTTGATGGAGGATTAAAGAAGAAGAGGATTACTTAAGTATGTAACCAAAAAAAAAAAAAACCGAAAATTTTTTAAAATAAAAATTAACTTCCTATTAACGTTATGACATAACCAAAACGGTATGTGGTTGTACTTAGTCAGTGTCCATATTTATACAGGAGAGGGAGAACTTGGAGGGAGGGTGGAGGGTGGGGCAAGGTGAGGAGGTCCAACAGTGTCTCGTGGTCAAACTCGAGGAACTCAGTTTGTCCTTCAAGGATAAACGATAGATAAAATGTATATACATGTAATGTATCACTTTTACAAAAGTAGAGGTAAAAAACATACTTAAGTAAAACATGGGAAGGTCCAGGTGTTTAGAGAAGAGATACAGACACACAGGTAACGACGGGACGTTTATTTAAGTAGTCATGGTAGAAAGATCTAAGATCTTATACACAATAATATACTATAAACAAAAAGAGACAGACTGAAAGAAGTGAAACATATTATCCGAGATCGAAGTACGTGGAGTAATCTTAACTGAGTCTACACAAGGAAAAATACCGACTCATTATAAGGTAACATCTATATACGGTGTCGACGAAATAGGTAAGTAGGCAATCTACCTGTAGATTCAACGACGACACAGAAGTCGAGTCAAGTAAACGGGTCAGCACAGGCTGAGAAACGCTGGGGTACTTAGCGTCGTGCGGTCCGGAGGGACATGTAGTGGTTGAGGGTCTCAAGTGAGTTTGAGTGCAGGTAGCTCAACCACTACGGTAGGTCGGTAGAGTAGGAGACGGTAGGGGAAAAGGAGGACGGGGGTTAGGGAGGGTCGTAGTCTCAGAAAAGGTTACTCAGTTGAGAAGTGTACTCCACCGGTTTCATGATCTCAAAGTCGAAATCGTAGTAAGGAAGGTTTCTTGTGGGTCACGACTAGAGGAAATCTTACCTGACCAACCTAGAGTAACAACATCAGGTTCCCTGAGTGTTCTCAGAAGAGGTTGTGGTGTCAAGTTTTCGTAGTTAAGAAGTCACCAGTCGAAAAAAGTGTCAGGTTGAGAGTGTAGGTATGTACTGGTGACCTTTTTGGTATCGGAACTGATCTGTCTGGAAACAACCGTTTCATTACAGAGACGAAAAGTTGTACCATAGATCCAACCAGTATTGAACAGAAGGTACTAAGAAAGAAAGTACCGACGTTAGTGGTAGACGTCACTAAAACCTGGGGGGGTTTTATTTCAGACTGTGACAAAGGTGACAAAGGGGTAGATAAAGGGTACTTCACCACCCTGGTCTACGGTACTAGAAACAAAAGACTTACGACTCGAAATTCGGTTGAAAAAAGTGAGAGGAGAAAGTGAAAGTAGTTCTTCGAAAAATCAAGGAGAAGTGAAAGACGGTATTCCCACCACAGTAGACGTATAGACTCCAATAACTATAAAGAGGGTCGTTAGAACTAAGGTCGAACACGAAGAAGGTAGGGTCCCAAAGAGTACTACATGAGACGTATCTTCAATTTATTCGTCCCACTGTTATATGTCTGAACTACATGAGGAAAAGGATAAACCTTGGTCAGACAACAAGGTACAGGTCCAGATTGACAACGAAGGACTGGACGTAAGTCCAAAGAGTTCTCCGTCCAGTCCACCAGACCATAACATTATCACGAAGTCACTTGTGACCCTATGTACACAGAAAAAGTCAATACAAATAGAGTCCCACATACGGGTCATCACCCTAACAACCCAGTATACCATCAAAACCTCTTCCTTTACCGTTAAGTGAGGTCATAAGAAAGGATTTCGTAAGATACCTGGCTACTCGGACCACCGATGTCAGGTACCCCAGCGTTTCTCAGTCTGTACTGACTCACTGATAAAAAATTTATGTATAAATCTATAGTAAAAAACCTCTTTTTATAGACCCAACGTGCCTCAGCGTGTCTCAGTCTGTACTGACTTCGCTGAATCGTACGTACGTACGGAACCTCTTTCTTTACCGTTGGGGGAAGTCATAAGAACGGACCTCTTAGGGTCCCTGTCTCCTCGGACCACCCGACGATAGATACCCCAACGTGTCTCAACTTGTGTTGACTTCACTGAATCGTCGTCGTACCATCAAAATAAGAATAAAAAAAATTTCCTTAGAGATATAACAGGAAGTATTAACATAGTTAAATATAAGGGTGGTTGTCACGTTCTCCCAAGGAAAAAAAGGTTTGGGAGAGGTCGTAAATAACAAATATCTCAAAAACTACTAACGGTAAGACTCACCACAGTCCATTATTGAGTAACATCAAAACTAAACATAAAGAGATTATTACTCTCTACGACTAGTAGAAAAGTACATAAATAATCGATAGATATACAGAAGAAACCTCTTTACACACACATCTAAAGACGAGTGAAAAACTAACCCAACAAACCAAAAGACCGTAACTCAACGAATTCGACGAACATATAAAACCTTTAATTAGGAAATAGTCAACAAAGTAAACGATAACAAAAGAGGGTAAGACTCCCAACATAAAAATGGAACAAATATCAAAGGGAACAACACGTTTTCGAAAACTCAAATTCATCCAGGGTGAATAAATAAAAACAAAAATAAAGGTAAGGAAATCCTCCACCGAGTATCTCCTAGAACGACACTAAATACAGTAGCTCACAAGACGGATACAAAAGGATATTCTCAAAATATAAAATACCAGAATGTAAATCCAGAAGTCAGGTAAAACTCAAATAGAAACACATACCACAATCCTTCACAAGATTAAAGTAAGAAAATGTGCATCGACAGGTCAAAAAGGTCTTCGTGAAAAACTTCTCCGATAGAAACGGGGTAACATATAAAAACGGAGAAAACAGTTTCTATTCCACGACTATCCCCACACCCAAATAGAGACCCGAACGAAAGAACAAGGTAACCAGATATAAAGACAAAAACACGGTCATGACATGACAGAACTACTGACATCGAAACATCATATCAGACTTAAGTCCTTCCAACTAAGGAAGTCGAGGTAAGAAGAAAGAGTTCTAATGAAACCGATAAAACCCAGAACACAAAGGTATGTTTAACACTTTTTACGGTAACCACTAAACTATCCCTAACGTAACTTAGACATCGAACGAAAACCATTATATCAGTAAAAGTGCTATAACTAAGAAGGTTGGATTCTTGTACCTTATAGAGAGGTAGACAAATATAGTATAAACTAAAGAAAGTAGTCATAGTATGAAAAGACATATGTCGAGAAAACAGAGGAATCCATCCAAATAAGGATCCATAAAATAACAAAAACAACGTTACCATTTACCCTAACTAAGGAATTAAAGAGAAAGACGGTAAAGTAACAATCCTATATCCTTACGTTCACTAAAGACACGTAACTAAAACATAGGATGTCGAAATGATTTAAGTGACTAATCGAGATCTTTAAAAGACTATCGTAGAAATCCCAAAAGACATCATAGTACAACAGACGTTTGTCACTCACAAAATGAAGAAAAAATTGGTTAGACCTAAGGAATATAAGTCAAAAGACTAACGGTACTCATCCTGAAGGTTTTGATACAACTTATTATTACCGCTCTCACCCGTGGGAACAGAACAAAGACTAGAATCTCCTTTACGAAAGTCCAAAAGTGGTGACTCTTATTACAAACGACACCCAAATAGTATCTACTTGAAATAATACAACTCCATCCAAGGAAGATACGGTTAGAAAATTGTCCAAAATTTTTTTTAGTATTTACCGCCAACTTAAAACAGTTTTCGAAACAGACGTAGATAACTCTAATAGTATACCTAAAATAGAGAGTTAAACAATTATACCACATAGTGTAACTGACTAAATACATATAACTTCCTAAGAACGTAGGGACCCTATATAGACTGAACTATTACCACATACTAGAAAAATTACACAAAAACCTAAGACAAGAGATCTTAAAACGACTCCTAAAAACGTAGACACAAGTAGTCACTATGACCGGATATTGAAAGAAAAAAACACTTCAAAAATAGACCAAAACCATAGTCCCACTTACCACCGGAACATCTTACTCAAACTTTCACAAGGAAGTAGACGTTAAAATACCTTCTCAAACTTTTCCTATCCGTAATCGAGAAGAGATTTACAACCATTTTAAGTACACACTTCGGTAGACGGGACCCGAAAACGGAAAAACCTCTAAAGTCAAAACTAAAGTCACGAACACTAACCGAGGACCTTTTCCCTCCTCTTTATGGAGGTCTTTCTTACTTCTTCTATTCGGTTTCAATTACTACGGGTCAACCCCTACACAGACCACCACTCTCATTTCAGGTCACGAAATTTCTTGTTATGACCTATCCTTGAACCTTACAATCCAGGTACTTAGTTCCACTTAACCTTCACCAGTTTGTCCTCTGTCGTTCTCACTTGTAGTTGGAAAATCCTTAGTTACTTGATTTTATGTGTCCTTACTCACTTGAATTAAGTCTACTGGTAATATGGATGGTGACACCCGTTCTTAGGGAATCTTCTTTACCTCATCGGGAGTCTCAGTTGTTCTCAGACTTTACGTCATGGACCCACGTTAGAGTTTTTACTGTCTTACTAGAACCAAATAAAGGTTCCGTTTGGTAAGTTGTAGTATCATTAGGTTACACGGGATTGGCGATTACCGTTTCTTCAACTTCAGCTTTCCAAGATACTTCTGTACGTTCTGACGACCTTGATTGTGGTTTTTTTTTCTACAGGAAAAGGAGTTTCCCCTGACCTTACGTTTTCATCCTTCAGTTCTGTATGGACCTTATTGTCCGTTCAAACCGAAACCTCATGTTTTACTACGTCCCGTTTTCCGATTGTCTTAAAACGGTTCTCTTACGTGACCAGTATCGTTTGTGGGAGAAGGTTGTTGTGTTCTCTGGTGAAATGTGTACCAAAACGGTCTACTAGTTATGATTTTAGTCTAACTAATATAAGAAACGTCAACTTCTATCTCTTCAAGATATGTCAGTCGTTTTTAATCGGACCCTTGACTGAGACCGAGTCTAGTACACGAGACACAATATTTTAAGTCTGAATTTAACTTCTTTCAACCCCTTTTGTGCTCCACTAAGTCCATACTGGATTTAATTTAGGGAATACTAGTATGTCACCTTCACTGTTTATCTAAGTTCCCTAATCTAGACTATCTTTCTTTCTTTCTTTCTTTCACTTCAGTGAGTCAGTACAGACTGAGAAAACGTCGGGGTACCTGATATCGGATGGTCCGAGGAGGTAGGTACCTTAAAAGGACCGTTCTTATGACCTCACCCAACGGTAAAGGAAGAGGTCCCCTAGAAGGACTGGGTCCCTAACTTGGGCCCAGAGGACGTAACATCCGTCTACGAAATGGTAGACTCGGTGGTCCCTTCAAGAATCTAGACTATCTGTGTCACGGGTTTCTTGATACCTTCCTCCAAGTATTGTAACATGTCCTCCACCACTAGTTTTGGTAGGGGTTCCTTGTCTTTACGTTCTTCCGTTTTACCAACAGACTCCTCTGTAATGTTTCTCGACTCTTTTCTTCTTTTCGTTTTCTGTTTCCTCTTTCCCTTTCTATATGGGTTGACTTGCATCTCAAGGTTTCTTACCGTTCCTCTTTATTCCTTCGGAAGAATCATTTGTTACGTTTCTTTATCTCCCTTTGTTATCACGTCCTTTCCGATCTCTAGAGAATTTCTTTTTAATCTTAATGGTTCCCTTGTAAAGTACGTTTCTACCCGTGTTATTTCCTGTCTCCTACTCTAACAACCTATTGTAGGAACTTAGTCAGTTGTACTCAAACTCGTTAGAGACCCTCTGTCACCTCTTGTCGGTACGGACCATACGACGTCCTTAGAGGACGGACGTACGTCCTGAGGGGTACGTCTTAGAGGGGTACGTCAGGTACCCCCAGTGTTTCCCAATCTGTACTGACTCACTGACTTGTTTTTGTTAATCAAAGAGTCCTAGGACACATAAAGACACAACAGACAACATTGAAGAAAAAGTAAAGATTAAAATAACTGAACTAAGAAGAGGGAAAAAAAGAACTCCTCAGGCCGATTAATAGTTCAAATAGAAAAGTTTCTTGGTCCAAAATCAACATAATTAGAAATGTTAACGAAGGAAGTAAGAACGAGACTAGAAATACTAAAGAAAAGAAGATGATTGAAACCCGAAAAAAACAAGAAGAAAAGGTCAACAAAATCCACATTCAATCCAATAGATAAACTACATAAAGAACAAAGAACTCCATCCTGACATAAAGATTTTTGAATCTTGACGAAAACGACGTCGGGTAGTCAAAACTCAGTAGTACCAAAGTAACAATAAACAAAGATCCTTAAAAAACCAAAGGGGAAAATAAAGAAGTCATTGGACAAATAATAAATCCTTGTATAACAAATTAGAGGTACACAAACATAAAAGAAAGAAAGAAAAGAAAAGAAAAAAAAAAAATGTTAAAAAAGGGACATTAACTATAGATTAGAGTATCACAACAACAGTCTTTTCTACGGACTATAAAGTTAAAAGAATTTAAAAATGACTCCGAACAAGACACTGGGTTCTACACGAGATAAGATCTCTTACAAGGTACACGTGAATCCTTCTTTCACATAAGAAGACGTAAACCTACCTTACAGGACTTCCATAGTCAATCCAAGTATACCAGATTACACAGTAAATTTGAACACAAAAGAATAATTAAAAGAAAGAACTACCAGACAGGTAACCACATTCACCTCACAATTTCAGGGCATTGTAACAACACAATGACAACTGAAGGGAAGAATACGGACAATCACAAACGGAATACATAACTCCACGAGGATACAACCCATGTATTTATAAATGCCAACAATGTATGTGACGAAAAAGATAACAAACCTCCACCCATTACACAAGGGAACCTTCTTGTTATAAAAACCGGTGGTTGAATACTTAGGATGTCCCACCAGAACCGTAGACAAAAGATTTGAAACTCCGTACCGGGCGTGAGTCTCTACCCTTCCTAGGGTAGACTTGTGACAAAGTGATGCCATTCCAATTTATAAGTATTGCTACCACGATATTTGTCTTAAGAAAGTTTCAGGAAGACGACGGGGACCTATGGATGTTCAGGGACCTGGAGTCCCAGAGGGAGGTATATGAATCGGGTCTTAGGAGTTATGTTCAGAATTTCGAGAGAAGGGGTTGATTATGTCTTGGTTCAACAATCTCTTTCGATCAGACCAAGTTCCTGATCAAACGTTTACGTTTGGATCATGTTAATTTTACTTTCCTTTTAAGTACCTCCCTTTTTTTTCAGGTTCCTCTTAAAGTCGTATCTCCAAAACCGTCTATTTTGGTCGTAAGACAGACCATCATCGGTGGGACAGACCCACCCCTTGTTCCTCCCCTGTGTGAGATTTCTTCTAAACTCCGTGGAACAAAGAAAGGGACCTCAAGTAAAAAACGAGGAGGGTGGGCACCAAACTTCATGGACAGGGAAGATAATTGTGACCCAGTAGTGGTTACACTGAGTATCCATAAGACACATTCGACCATTGGTCCTACCATATACATGGTTTTACTATGGGTTAAACTTCCCGTGTACCCTTCTTTGGGATTGGGATGGTGTGTTAATAAGAGAGTCGCAGTACATCTTTCAGCGACGGTAAGGAAGGTAAGGGAGTTGGAGATTGTACTGGTCATCCCCCGTGACGTCCCACTCTAAGGGTCGTCTTGGGGGAGGAAAGATGGTTCAATAGCCTAGTATTTCACACTTTATATTAGGTGAATAAAATCGTTGTCATCATATGAAAATCAATGTCATTAAGAATGACTTACTAACAGATATGTAAATTCTAGAGTCAACGAGAACCCTACACTAATCGACTTCTCCCTTCAAAATCAAACTTTCTATACCTTATGTAAGACTAACTCACAATCTTCCGGCCCTTCGTTACCCACGAACACTAACAGAGACTTTCTCACCAAGTCTGTGCTGGCGACCCCTGGTACTACGCAAACCGATCTCGTGAGTCTCTTCCCAGACCGTCGGAGTCTACTCCTACACTCCCTCGGTCTCTGCACTTTCGACTCACAAAATTTGGAGTTCTTCGTCGATAGAAGTCACGGACCGAAATAACCTAGGATACTTGAACCCGTTAACTTGAATTTCGGTTGTCGTTCAAATAATATTTTAGTTTACTTCCCTGTTTATCAAGAAAAACAATTCCTTCCCTTTAACTCCTTTCTCACCTCTCGTTTCTCTTTTGTTTAGTATCTGAAATTTTCTCAGTGTCTAGGATTTTTTTTTAGGTTCCGTCTAAACCTTTGACCCCGAAAAAATAAAGTTTCTTTTAATAAAAAGTCAGTCCCTTAAAATCCACTAAGGTTATTTTTTCATGTTTCTCCAACTACTGCTCTCCAGAGGGGAAAGATGTTCCGTGATATAAAGGAAGAGATACCGAAGGATCTCTATAAAGTGCGTATATATGATCACTACGCAGTAGGCTAAAACAAAAATTATACTGACATTGAACCTCTGTTAGTGAAAAATCAGGATTTCACAAAGAAGTAAGAAAAAATAACGACATTTTATAAAGTAACAGACACCTATCTGTAGACCCAATAAAAGTCAATAAAAGATGATGTCTGTTCCTAAATGATCTGTAGGAATTTGTCCTTCGACCTCAAGACGCCTCTTGTGATTGTAAGAGGTACCGCCGGTTACGTCCTAGTCCGACGAAACACACCCGATGGTCCCTCCCCATGTAAGTGTCCTCCTCTGTTCCTAGGAGTTTCAAGAAATACATGGGTGGTTGGGTTCCAACATTTTGAGATACTTACATACTGGAGTGTAAATGAGGTTCTGGTAAACATCAAAAGTACATACCAGAAGGACACATCTAGGGCTTCTTGAAAGACTAAAAGTAGGATCAGGAGACAGAGAAGACTCGGAGTCAAATAAATAGACATTTTAGTCTTTCCACCTGATATTCTATAAGAGTTTGAAAAAGAATTCGATGTCATGAAAAAGTAATAAAGAACCGTTTATCAAAAGACACCTTATGGATTTCATGGGGACTTTCGTCACCCACAGATACCTTCTGACCTACTTTTCTTTGTCTGTAACCAAACTTTCTAAAAAACAAATACAGACACTCTTGTTATATCATTACCGACCAATGGAACTAAGTATCCCTCTGTCTCAAGACAACTCTAAGATAGTAGATGATCTACGATATATTTAACACTATAATCTATGTAACTGGTTTTCCTTTTTCCGGTCTTTGGACCTTGTAATTGCCACCCAGACCCACCACCACCACCACCCATCCTTCCTTTCCAAGGTTGATCCCTTCACTACTTCTGCACAAGTGAACTGGAAATCTAATTAAGTAACTCGTCACAGAGAACACTCGACTAAGGACTTACACCCTTCGAGACTCTACCCTTCCCTGGTATATATCTTTCGTTCTCTAACTCTAATGTCAAATCAACTCTAAAATTTTTATATTGTACATCTACAACTATAAAAAGTCGTTGTATTTATTGAAGTAGAGACCTAAAATCTGTCCAACGACGATTCAGTGAAATCAGTACAGGTTGAGACACACTGGGGTATCTACCGTCGGGTGGTCCGAGGGGGTAGGGACCCTGAGAGGTCCGTTCTTGTGACGTCACCCAACGGTAAAGGAAGAGGTTACGTACTTTCACTCTTCCCTTTCCCTTCAGCGAGTCAGCACAGGCTGGGAATCGTACTTGACGTCGGATGGTCCGAGGAGGTAGGTACCCTAAAAGCTCCGTTCTCATGACCTTACCCCACGTCTAAGATTTGTACTATACCAATTTATCTGACCTCCTTCGTATAAAGGTAGAACAGAGTAGAAGACCGTCTCCACCTTAGTACTACCCCCAAATAGAGACGATCCATCTACCTTAGTAGTTACGATCCTACCACTAACCCGTGGCAAAAGGAGAATCCTTACAGTAGACGCACAAACGCCACAGACCCGTCCGTCTCAAGTCCCCTCTAAATCGAGATTTTTGGGAAGTGTCACTAATGAAGACTGGGACCAGGTAATTTACTATTGTCCCCTTGCTGTTTTCGTTGAACTAGACACTCAGTACAGATTTTCCGGGACTCGTCGGAGTAAAAGAAGATTAGTATCGTTTAACAGGGGGTGTAGATTCAATTATCTCTGTTGGCCGTAACTATAATCGAAAAATTTTTTCACACTTTACACTTATTTATATTATTTTTATATCATTATTATTTTAGTCTCAAGATACCCGAGTATTAAAAATTATAAAACGACCGTAACGGTGAAGCTCAAACATAGACTTAAATTACATTCAGTCTTCTCCCTTACCCTTACATACGTTTCACACACACACACGTACACACACTCAGACCCACACCCACACATCGTCCGTTTTTTTTTTTTTCTCGACACTGAAGTTCGAAATAAGTCCCAAAGGACTCAAATATTTCTATCGTCATTGTTTCGCACTACCAAGTCGGTAGACAGAGAGGAACACAAATTATGGTAAACCCTAATATTATCCATGACCTTGAGAAAAAAAAGAACGTTTATACACCTTTTAAAACACTTAAAAGTTTCATCCTTAATTCTAGAGACAAAAGACATGACACACTATAGATGATCTTCGGTAGGATAGGTTCTTTACGAAGTAGTGTCCCGTCCCTAAAGACTTCAGAAAACTAACTTTTCTCAAACGTATCTGTTTACTGTCAAATGTCTCTTAACGTCCTGTACTGGACGGGACTTTCCAGTATCTAACCGGTTAGTCGGAGACTTGAATTCTCCAGACGGTTGAGGGTCTTTCTCTAGGGACGACCTAGTGTTTACCTACCCAGGTCACTCTTAGAGTAGTAAGGGAAACTTTCAGACCAAGTTTCAACAATGGTTACAACCCAGTTACTGCAGTAGAGTCACATTTCTCTTTTGCGATACAAACTCCTCTGTGTCAACCAGTTTACCGAACAGTTTTATTGATAGATTAAACTCTTTACAGAATCTTACTAATGTTCTTAAAACTTGTTCGTTTAGTTCATACAAAACCGGACTATGGACAGATTGATACGTAGGACTGGTGACTGTTGACGTCCTGACCATAGGTTGACACCGACTATTTCTTATTGTTAGGTGTGGGGTAGTTTAGGAATAATTGTCTCTTCTCTCATTGAAGACGAAAAGAGACTCCTATCGTCTTTTAGACTAAAAAAATTTTTCTTTAAGAAACTATTTATCTAACATTCGTGGATCTTCCTATCCCTATGATGTATATACGTTCAATATATACCTTAATTTTTTTTTTAGGACAGGGAAGAGAATAAGAGAGTTCACACCAAGAAACCCGTCTCACTTGTGAGAATTCACATTAACTGTTCCACTGGATCGAGAGTGATAAACTTTACTCAGTAGGAATTTTTAGAGTTTTCTCCGACACTACTACCCCTGACAATATTTTCCATATACCTAAAACTTTCCTGTATGGCTCCATCAGGGTGATTACGAATCAAAAATTTTTTATTTTTTCGTTTACTCTCCGAAGAGACCACCAAGTCTACCATTTCTTAGACGGACGTTACGTCCTCTGGACCCAAGCTAGGGACCCAACCCTTCTAGGGGACCTCCACCCGTACCGTTGTGTGAGATGATAAGAACGGACCTCTTAGAGGTACCTGTCTCCTCGGACCACCCGATGTCAGGTACTCCGACGTTTCTCAGTCTGTACTGACTTACTGATTCGTGTTATGTCTCTCGAAACTTTTACAAAGATTCCATCTTTTTCGTAGAACCTTTACGATCCTTTTTTCTAGAACTGGTTACACTAGACTCCAGAGAGAAGAAGGGAGTCGATACACTAATACCCTTATAACAAATTTGTGAATCATAGAATCAAAGGAGTAGACATTTTGATCTCCTTGTTACAGAGAAACAAAAAAAATAAAATTAAAATTTTAGAAATTAAGAATGTACACAAGGGTTTGTACTTGGGGGGAGGGAGGGGGGAGGGGTATTGTAGAGACACCCAATAGGGGTACGTGGTCGGGGTTCGTACGACATAGGACACAGTCTGTATCTGACCGCTAAGTTAAGAATGTACTATCATATGTACATGATAGGTACTCTTACGGTAAGAGGGTTTAGTAGGGTGGGAGAGGGAGAGGGAGACTCAGGTTTTCAGGTAATATGTGTCGACACAGAAAAAAGGACAGAACGTATGTCCCAACAGTAACGGTAGAAAGATTTAATGTATATATACACAATCATATGACATAACCACAAAAAGAAAGACCGAATGAAGTGAGACATATTAGCCGAGGTCAAAGTAGGTAGAGTAGTCTTGACTAAGTTTACTTAAGAAAAATTGCCGACTCATTATGAGGTAACACATATACATGGTGTCGAAAGAATAGGTAAGTAGACGACTACCTGTAGATCCAACAAAGGTACAGGACCGATAATATTTGTCACGACGCTACTTGTAACCCCATGTACATAGAGAAAGTTAAGACCAAAGGAGCCACACATACGGGTCTTCACCCTAACGACCCAGTATTGTGTCAAGATAAACGTTAAAAAATTCCTTAGAGGTGTGACAAGAGGTATCACCGACATGATCAAACGTAAGGGTGGTTGTCACATCCTCCCAAGGGAAAAGAGGTGTGGGAGAGGTCGTAAATAACGAACGTCTAAAAACCTAGCGTCGGTAAGACTGACCACACTTCACCATGGAGTAACACCAAAACTAAACGTAAAGAGATTATTACTCACTACAACTCGTAGAAAAGTACACAAACAATCGGTAGGCATACAGAAGAAACCTCTTTACAGATAAATCAAGAAACCGGGTAAAAAACTAACCCAGCAAATAAAAAGACCTTAACTCGACGTATTCAACGAACATATAAAAACTCTAATCAACAAACAGTCAACGAAGTAAACGATAATAAAAGAGGGTAAGTCTTCCGACAGAAAAGTGGAACGAATATAAAAGGAAACAACACGTCTTCGAAAATTAAAATTAATCTAGGGTAAACAAATAAAAACGAAAATAAAGGTCTTAAGACCCTCCACCTAGTATCTCCTAGGACGACACTAAATACAGCCTCTCACAAAACGGATACAAGAGGAGATCCTCAAAACGTTAGGGATAGTTCGATGGTCGGTATAAAAAGTGTCTTGATCTTGTTTATTAAAGTTCTAAACATACCTTTATGTTTTTTGGAGCTTAACGGTTTCGCTAGAACTCTTTATTCTTACCTTGACCTCCTTAGTTGAACGGACTGAAGTCCGAGATGATGTTTCAGTGTCAATAGTTTTGTCATACCATGACCGTGTTTCTGTCTTTATATCTAGTTACCTTGTTTTATCTTTCGGGTCTCTATTTAGGTGTGTGTATACCTGTGGAATAGAAACTGTTTCCTCCGTTCTTATATGTTACCTCATTTCTGTTAGAGAAATTGTTCACCACGACCCTTTTGACCAGTTGGTGAACATTTTCTTACTTTGATCTAGTGAAAGATTGTGGCGTGTGTTTTTATTTGAGTTTTACCTAATTTCTAGATTTACATTCTGGTCTTTGTTACAGAGAAACTACGTCCCAACAAGACCCTCAATTTACTCGATTGTATAGTCTTGAACGTTGTTACTAACCGTTATCCTTAACGAGTTTTTTCCAATTGTTAAGATAGTAAAAGTAATTTCTAGGACCCCCTTTCCTGTCCGATTGAAGAGAGGAGGGGGGTTTACATTTCATAAACTGATTGTATGAAAATCAAATCGTAAGAAAATTGAAGTCTCTCTCCCTCAAAATACTTTGAAGATCGTAGTCAAGTCAAGTCAAGTCAACGAGTCAGTACAGACTGAGAAACACTGGGGTACTTAACGTCGTACGGTCCGGAGGGACAGGTAGTGGTTGAGGACCTCAAATGGGTTTGAGTACAGGTAGTTCAGTCACTACGGTAGGTAGGTAGAGTAGGAAACAGCAGGGGAAGAGGAGGACGGGAGTTAGGGAGGGTCGTAGTCTCAGAAAAGGTTACTCAGTTGAGACGTGTTCCGTATCATTAAATGTTAACACCTCAGAAAGCACGAGAGGACAAGTGAAATCGAAAAACTAAAGAGACACCCTCTAGATTTATCTATAAAGAGGTTTCTGTTTGTTTTCCGGTTGTCTGTGTACTTCTTTTACGATTTGAAACGATTAATAATCTCTTTGTTCTCGGTTTTGATACTCAATAGTGGAGTGAGATTACTCTTACGCACACCCACGAATCAACGAGTTTGTACAGGATAAGAAATTCTGGGGTACCCGACATCGGGTGGTTCAAGGAGAAAGGTGTCCTAAAGGGTCCGTTCTTATGACCTCACCCAACGGTAAAGGAAGAGGTCCCCGGGAAGGGGTGGGTCCCTACTTTGGGGTATGGACGGTCTCTACGAGTCTCCCGAGTTTGTATGGAACACACGTGGTCCTGGGTCTCTGGGGTGTCTTTGACTCTGTCTTGACACAAACCCATAGAGGACTCCTACATGACCAGTCGTCACCCGACGACGTCCCCGTTCCCGAGACCCACGTCGTCTGAATCCACACCGTATTCGGGAGAACCTCCTCCAGTGGTAATTGGGGTGGTATCTCGGTGGTCTTGAATGTGTCCTGACCCCTTGTCTGAGAACCTCCCATGTTTGTCTTGGAACACACGTGGTCCTGAATCCTCTTTCCTCGTCACTGGGGTATTCTCTGACTGGGTCTGAACGGACACTCACAGGTCCTCAGAGGCCACCTCCGCACCCAGCTACCACCGGACGACGTCCCAGCCCCGTGACTCACGTCGTAACGTACGTACCCTGGAAAACTTCCTCCAGTGGTAATAGAGGTAACGGAGGTGGTATCAAACGACGACGACGACGACGATTCAACGAAGTCAGCACAGGCTGAGACACGCTGGGGTATCTACCGTCGGGTGGTCCGAAGGGACAGGGACCCTAAGAGTTCCGTTCTTGTGACCTCACCCAACGGGAAAGGAAGAGGTTACGTACTTTCACTTTTCACTTTCACTTCAGCGAGTCAGTACAGGCTGAGAATCACTGGGGTACCTGACGTCGGATGGTCCGAGGAGACAGGTACCCTAAAAGGTCCGTTCTCCTGACCTCACCCCACGGTAACGGAAGAGGATCTGGTATCAAACCGGAGTCCAGTTTGTTGTCCCTCCCTTGTGTCGGGGCGGGTAGTTGTCTTTTAACCTAATTTCTAAATGACTCGTACCGGGACGGGTAGTCTTGTTCTGGGTCAAAGGAGACTAATCTCACCGGTAGTATTTTTTTTATATATATCCATTATTCACGACCCCTCTCACACCTCTTATTCCTCGGGAGGATGTGACAAGCACCCTTACATTTAATATTGTCACGTCGGTGAGACCCCTTGTCATACCTCCAAGTAATTTTTTGATTTTTATCTCAATGGTATATTAGGGTGTTAGGGTGAGGACCCGTACATAGACATCTTTTGGTATTAAGTTTTTTCTATCTACGTGAGGTTACAAGTGACGTAGTGATAAATATTATCGGGTAGGTACGTATACTGGATTTACAGGTAGTTTTTTACAGACCTATTTCTTCTACACCATATAAATATGTTGTTTTATAATCGGTATTTTTTCTGATTTTATTACGGTAAAACGTCGTTGACCCCACCTGGATCTCTAATGACATGATTCACTTCATTTGCTCTGTTTCTGTTTATGGTATATTATGACGAATTTACGTCTTAGAATATTTTTTCTATGTTTACTTGATTAAAAGAAAGAAAATGTTTTTTAAAATAAAAATGAAATAAAACGAAATGTTATGACATAACCAAAACGGTATGTAACTGTACTTAGTCGGTGCCCACATGTACTCAAGGGTTAGGACTTGGGGGGAGGGTGGAGGGTGGGGTATAGTAGAGAGACCTAGTAGGGACACGTGGTCGGGGGTCAGAGGACATAGGACATAGCTTGTATCTGACCACTAAACAAAGAATGTACTATCATATGTACAAAGTTACGGTAAGAGGGTTTAGTAGGGTGGGAGAGGGAGAGAGTTTTCAGGCAAGATTTGTAGACACAGAGAAAACGACAGAACGTATGTCCCAATAGTAATGGTAGAAAGATTTAAGGTATATATACACAATCATATGCCATAACCACAAAAAGAAAGACCGAATGAAGTGGGACATATTATCCGAGGTCAAAGTAGGTGGAGTAATCTTGACTAAGTTTACATAAGAAAAATTACCGACTCATTATAAGGTAACACATATACATGGTGTCGAAAGAATAGGTAAGTAGACGACTACCTGTAGATCCAACGAAGGTACAGGACCGATAATATTTGTCACGACGCTACTTGTAACCCCATGTGCACAGAGAAAGTTAAGACCAAAGGAGACACACATACGGGTCTTCACCCTAACGACCCAGTATTGTGTCAAGATAAACGTTAAAAAATTCCTTAGAGGTGTGACAAGAGGTGTCACCGACATGATCAAACGTCAGGGTGGTTGTCACATTCTCCCAAGGGAAAAGAGGTGTGGGAGAGGTCGTAAATAACGAACGTCTGAAAACCTATCGTCGGTAAGACTGACCACACTTTACCATGTAGTAACGCCAAAACTAAACGTAAAGAGACTATTACTCACTACAACTCGTAGAAAAGTACACAAACAATCGGTAGGCATACAGAAGAAACCTCTTTACAGATAAATCAAGAAACCGGGTAAAAAACTAACCCAGCAAATAAAAAGACCTTAACTCGACGTATTCAACGAACATATAAAAACTCTAATCAACAAACAGTCAACGAAGTAAACGATAATAAAAGAGGGTAAGTCTTCCGACAGAAAAGTGGAACGAATATAAAAGGAAACAACACGTCTTCGAAAATTAAAATTAATCTAGGGTAAACAAATAAAAACGAAAATAAAGGTCTTAAGACCCTCCACCTAGTATCTCCTAGGACGACACTAAATACAGCCTCTCACAAAACGGATACAAGAGAAGATCCTAAAAATATCGAAGACCAGAATGCAAATCTAGAAATTAGGTAAAACTCAAATAAAAACACATACCACAATCTTTCACTAGATCAAAGTAAGAAAATGTTCACCAACTGGTCAAAAGGGTCGTGGTGAATTTCTCTAACAGAAATAAGGTAACATATAAGAACGGAGGAAATAGCTTCTATTCCACAGGTATACACACACCTAAATAGAGACCCGAAAGATAAAACAAGGTAACTAGATATAAAGACAGAAACACACCTCTTCCGTTACCGTGGGGTGAGGTCATGAAAACGGACCTTTTAGGGTACCTGTCTCCTCGGACCATCCGACGTCAGGTACCCAGCGTTTCTCAGCCTGTGCTGACTCGCTGAAGTGAAAGGGAAAAGTGAAAATACGTAACCTCTTCCTTTACCGTTGGGTGAGTCATAAGAACGGACCTCTTAGGGTCCCTGTCCCCTCGGACCACCCGACGGGAGAGACCCCAGCGTGTCTCAGCCCGTGCTGACTTCGCTGAATCGTCGTCGTCGTCGGTTATGGTATGACAGAACTACTGACACCGAAACATCATCTCGGACTTCAGTCCGTCCAACTAAGGAGGTCAAGGTAAGAAAAAAAGAGTACTAACGAAACCGACAAGTTCCAAAAAACATAAAGGTATGTTTAACACTTTAATAAACAAGATCGAGACACTTTTTATGGAGACCATCGAACTATCCCTAACGTAACTTAGACATCTAACGAAACCCATCATATGAGTAAAAGTGATATAACTAAGAAGGCTAGGTACTTGTACCATATAAAGAGGTAGATAATCACAGGAGAAACTAAACTTGAGTAAAAGTTTGTCTTTCTCTGAGTGAGTATCTTTTGTTTAAATGGTAATGGTTTACCCTTTCCCTCCCCTCCTTATTCAATTCTCCAAACCTAATTGTATGTGAAACACGATATATATTTTACCTATTGGTTGTTCCTGGACTTAGTTACACGACATGGGGACTTTGATTGTGTTGTAACATTTAGCCGATATAAAGTTATTTTTAAATAATTAATTTTTTTGTACCTTAAAATAATTTTATTCTAACCATTACGTTGTTCACACTGAAAAATATACACGTTCTCTCATGATAGAATAATTTTACTTAATCTTGAAATTCGTTTCTTTTTTTACCCTTTCTCTATAAAGTTTAGAGTTTGTCTTTCGTTATTCTAGAGACAGTCAGACAGACAGACCTAAATACATACCGAGTCACATATAGAAAAAAAAAAAAGACTATTATAACAACTTCAACATTTACTCAAGATGAAATTAACCGGATTTTTTTCATTTACGAATGTTTAGTCCGTTAAGATTTATGTTTTTTTTTTTTTTTAATTGGATTTATTTAAAGTCTAAGTGTATTTGACCCTTTACAAGTTATAATTTATAGATCATAATTATAAACAAACGATTAGTATATCCTTCATCCTACATACAAAAATTATTTTTTGTATATTTTTTATTTTAATGTGAAATATTTCCCTTTTGTTTCATCCAGACTGATGCCCACCGACAATGTCTTTCACTAATTTCTCAGACACCTTTCACCTGGGACTTTTTTCAAAACACGCACCAATCCTGACTAAACCTCTTCCGTTACCGTGGGGTGAGGTCAGGAGAAAGAACCTTTTAGGGTACCTGCCTCCTCGGACTACCCGACGTCAGGTACCCCAGCGATTCTCAGCCTGTGTTGACTTGCTGAAGTGAAACTGAAAAGTGAAAGTGCGCAACCTCTTCCTTTACCGTTGGGTGAGGTCACAAGAACGGACCTCTTAGGGTCCCGGTCCCCTCGGACCACCCGGCGACAGATACCCCAATGTGTCTCAACCTGTACTGACTTCGCTGAATCGTCGTCGTCGTCCTAATTCAAATTTTATTTAAATTAATTCAAATGGATTTACTTAAAATTCAGTCGACCACGTTTTGAATTTAAAACGGAAAGAGAGACAATTCACCTGTATGAAAGAAGTGTACAACTAGACGAAAATTATTATCTAAATTCAAAGAAATGGAGAATTAACTAGACAAGATATAAATGGAAACTTTAGAAAACAATAGAAACCGATTCATTTATTTATAATAAAGTATCTCTTAATATACTAGGATGGACTAATTATATTTGGGAAAACTATAAATAACTGTTCTGAAGGATTTATTGAACTGAAGATCGATTGAAACCCTACGTAGTCTTCCGGGGACTCTGTAGGGTTTCTCAGACGGACCCAAGTAACCTATACAATTCAAGGTACTCTTCACGACAACTTCCCCACTATTTAGAGAAGTCGAATATGACTTACCAACTACAATGATTATATCTACAGGATTTTAATACACTTTAAGTATATCTAGACTATACGGGACTGTTTTATACCAGTCAATATTGAGATCAATAGTATAATTTCACAATACTGGTCCGAAGAAACAGTTAACGTTATTTTAGTCTAAAATTTGTACGGAAGATACCAAAATGAGAGTACGGAAGTCTTCTTATGACGATCAAGAAGTTCTAAATACCTTNATCTTTCACTAGATCAAAGTAAGAAAATGTTCACCAACTGGTCAAAAGGGTCGTGGTGAACAATTTCTCTAACAGAAATGAGGTAACATATAAGAACGGAGGAAACAGTTTCTATTCCACAGGTATACACACACCTAAATAGAGACCCGAAAGATAAAACAAGGTAACTAGATATACAGACTCGGTGTCAGTAGTTCTGTCATACCATGACCGTGTTTCTGTCTGTATACCTTTTCTGAAAGATTCTAATTTGTCTATTTGTTTAAAACAACAATTATCATTCGACCATGGTCTAACCTTAAACCAGAAGAAAGACAAATTTCTTGTTTCAAAAGAATCTTACGTCGAAAACTATTGTCCAATACTTAAAGAAACGGAAATACACTAAACATAAACAAAAATTTTAGAAAAACAATGAAACCATTTTATTTATTTATAATAAATTCTAATACCACGTACATCTGTTTCGAGTAAGACGAAGATATCTTTTATTGGGGAGTACCAATCTGAAAACGATAGGACTACAGGAATTTTGTACCGTTATCAGATGAGGATTTAGTCCTTTAATTTTTACCTGTTTGTTGTCAATTTTTAGTTTCTCGGTCCCGATACACCTTTGGTTCTGTTGACGAACCGGAAAGGGCCGAAGGACTGTCTGTATTAAAAATAAACTACCCAATTTCGGACGGGACCGATGTCGTAATTACGGGTGTGTTACTCAAGAGGTTTTTCTTTTTTTAATACAAAGTGACTTATAATTCATGATCAAAATAATTAATTCCAGACACGAATGATTCTGAGTGAAGGTTCTATCAAGGAACAATACAATATAACGATTTTCAAAATTAATTCAATAATTTTTCCTGTGAGATTCTAACAAAGATTTCGAATAGAGTCATTGGTTAGAAACCTATTTCCAGTCTACGAGGTACTACATGTCGGTCCTCTAATTGTGAACCGATATTCGTAAATTGACTCAGTCTACTGGACCCCATATGGCCCGATATGGGTCACTTTCAAGAACTGAATTTAAGAACGAACCCTGGAATGATTAATGACGATCTATATAATAAAAGATACATCGAACAAAATCTTTTAATAAAGAATTGCAATGGTTTACACACTGACTTGGACACTATTTTACGGCTGTATGTCAAGGTCAGTCTAGTTATTAACATTGTCACATTGAGATCTATACCCTTCTTCGTTGTTCTCCTTTATAAAAAGACCTGGTTCTCCGATCATTCTGTCCATACCAGGTCTCTGAAAACGATGAATGTTCTGGACCAGATCACTGTTGTGTAACACACCGGACAGTCACCTTAGAAACAATCTGGACCGTTACTCGGAAAGGTCGTGGTAGCCTGTATTACTGGTACTTTACAGGGGTTTTGTACCAGTCTATACACCGATACTTCCCCGGGACGACTGACCTTCAACCGGTAACGGTCGACGGAGATGTTTCTCATTTAGTACTGGTGATGTTCTACGACTGAAAGTTGTGGGGGAACTCTCTTCAAGTCCCATCTCTGTTTTTTATTCCGTGAGACACGAGACCCTTTTTGGACCTTTTTGTCGGGAAGTCTATCAGTCTACAAAAGTCCATTTCTAAGAACGTTTAGAAATCAGGTGTAAGAACGTAGAAGAGTATGGATCTCTTTATGAGTACAGTGCTACAGGTCTGAACCAAGAGGACCGATCGGGGAGTCGTCGAAAGGGTACAGATAATTAGAAACCCGGTATATAGAGGTTGAAAGAACAATTCAAAAATCAACCTGACACTTCTTCCGACTCGTGGTTTCTTAACTACGAAAACTTGACACCACAACCTCTTCTGAGAACTCTCAGGGAACCTGACGTTCCCGTAGGTTCGTCAGGTAAGACTTCCTCTAGTTGGGACCCTAAAGAAACCTTCCTTACTACCATTTCGACTTTGAGGTCATGAAACCGGTGGAGTACGTTTCTCAACTGAGTAACCTTTTCTCAGACTACGACCCTCCCTAACCCCCGTCCTCCTCTTCCCCTACTGTCTCCTACTCTACCGACCTACCGTAGTGCCTGAGCTACCTGCACTCAGACTCACTTGAGGTCCTCTACCACTACCTGTCCCTCCGGACCGTACGACGCTAAGTACCCCAACGTCTCAGCCTGTACTGACTCGATGACTTGACTTGACTTGACTTCATCCGGTTGTGGGTCTGTTACGATCTTGTTCGACGGAGTAGTAAGACACCTGAGAGTAGAGGGAAGTATTTACGTGGGACTCCGGGAGTCCGATAAGAGAGAAACTCTATATACCCTCTGGTAGGGGTCACTATTTTTTCGAGTTCCCTCTCGTGGTTGTGGATTGACTTGACCTCTACAGGACTGTGGAGGTCCGGGACCTTTTCAGAAGACGTTATAACGGGTTCTTTGGAATCTTTCTGTGGGTAAGGAAGTCCGTTAACCCAAGTAGGGATAGTCGGTCCTCTGCTCCATACCCCATTTCTAATCCTTTTTTTGGGTGAAGTCGGTCAAACCTGTCCAGGAGTGTACCAATAGGACCGTTGGGGACGACGACAATTTCAATATCCACAGTAGGGAACCCAGGTGGTGTGGTCTCAGTTCTTCCGTCACTGAAGGACACTACTCCTGTGGACCTTTCGTCAAACCTTGGGGGTTTGGAGGAGTTTCAACCCAAGGTTTCTGTTGTCGAGAGTGGGTGCGTCCTGCGACTCGGGACGAGATCAGTGAGACCTTCGACTGATCAGGTGTGTGTCGTCTTCGAACTCCTAGGTCGATAACTTTGTAGCTACCTAAAAGTAACAGTTGGGACCGGAGATTGGGATTAGCGATAGTAACGACACGAAAAACAATGTCCTGGTTGATCTGAGGGACTGACTCCCCCAAAATGTCTTATCTTTTGTCGATCTGGATGACTGTCCCTTCCTTTTCCCTTCTGTGACAGACAAGAACTTACTTTTTACGACGAAAGTACATTTCGTTAGTCTCTATCAGTCCCTGTACCGGGTTGTCGATTCCCTTGCTTAGTATTTTTCCTCTCTCCTTACTCGATTAAGGACCCCATTGACCTTGTCACAGACCTCGACCCGTTGCACCGAAGAGGGAACTGTCCAGGAGAGAAGTACGAGAAACACCCCGAGAACAAACCAGGAACATAAAGTTACGTCAATGGGTCTAGTATTGGAGAACCTAACTTAGGTATTTCAATGTTCACCATTATCGAGTTATATCGGGGGATTTGTTACCCCTCGAGACTTACAGGATGGTTTTGTACTCTACCACGAAAGATGTTGCTCACTATCTTCGTAGTTCCATCCCCTTACTTCTCCTTTTCAAAATGAAGGAAAAAGAAGACGGAGACATTGAGTCGAACAAGGAACGTTTCTGGTCTAGTACCTCCAGAGTCTTTCACCCCCGAGTACTATGATCCTTGACCTCGAATAGAATGAGTGAGAACAGGACGAGAAACGTTAGCGGGATCGGGGACGTTTGGGCGTTTGGGTCAATTAATAAGGACAACTACATATTTTTGATACATTGGGGAGACAAACCCAAAGTCACGAACCTCAAAATTGAGGAGACCCGGGCGACCGCATTATTTGGACTCACACGACGAACCAAAGATCTCATGACCAAAGACGTTGTCTTGTTACTAATGAATGTACAAAAGGGTTTACCAGTGTAATTTTTTTTTGAGGTTTGGTCAAACAGATCTACCTCTCAACCAAGAATGTGTGAACTTAGTACGATTGACACCCTATAAGGGTGTGAGTTTAGGTTACGGTTATTCCGATAAGAAAAGGAGGGACGGGACAACACAAAGAGTCACGGATGTGTCTCCGATTAGTCTGTCTCCTTTCGGGCACAATAAACCATAGTCTGTCGAGACCTAAACTTAAGATGTGGGTGGTATAAGGTTGACCCATTGGATCAGTTCATTGATAGAAACTCAAAGTCCACGGAGCATTACTTTTCTTATAAGGTGAAGTACCAGATAAAATTACTCATATAGTCGATGGTGTCCCGAAGGGGACCCCGAGTTGACGATCTCTAAGAGGGACGTTACTCCCTCTGGACCCAAACTTGGGACCCAACCCTTCTAGGGGACCTCTTCCCTTTCCATGGGCGAGGTCATAAGACCGGACCTCTTAAGGTACCTGACACATCAGGTACGCCAACGTTTCTCAACCTGTCCTGACTCTCTGAAAGTGAAAGCGTAATCCATGGTGTCCATTTTAAAAGACGTAGTTCACACTACTCTTCGAAAAAGTACTTTCAACCGAGTAAAAACAAGAAAAAGGTTTCTTTCGTCAGTTTATTCGATGTCATTTGTGTTGTAGATGAGTCTCAGGGGTGTAAGAAAGACTCAGGGGTGTAAGACTAAAGTACTCAAACCCAACTTCGGCAATTTTTTTATTTTTAGAGAAGTCCACTAAGATTACACGGGGGTCCCAACTCGTGGTACCTCAATCTACGAGTGAATTCCAGAATGACTAAATTTTACGATTCCATTTTCTTTTGAAAATAGAATGAAATAAAAACAATAAAATCATACCAGAGTAATTTCCATACCTGTTATTTTTATTATTTATGAGATATTTCCTCTTTAAAACTATTAAACTCCATAACCAAGTAAGTAAATGACTCCATTAGTCACCAAAGAATCGGGGACTCAAGTCCGCAACACAACTCGTGGTCCGTATATTTCTACTTTCCCCGTGTCAGATTGTGTCGTACTGCGAACGTGATATCGATCGATAGTACCTCCGTCTCTGTTACCCGATTATGCAATACTTACGACACGTACCTCAAACGGACTCTCACTCAAGTCTAAAATAAAGCAGTCACAAACTGTTGGATACTTCTTCCCACCCACTCCCCTAGTACTAATATAATCTTTACAATGAGACCACAGAAACCAAACCTACTCGTTCTTAAATCCCACTAGTCCTCTCTCTTCTCCCTCCCCCTTCTTCACCCCCTTTCTGACTCACGGATTACGACCCTATACTGGAACCCCTACTTCTACTCCCCGACCTGAATCCTCTATGCAACCTCCACCTTACTGTCCTGAACTGGTTAATACACTCCCCCTCCGAGACTATTGAGGTTCCCCGGACACATCTACGACGGCGGTAAGTGACTCAATCCCCTTCCCGTTCCAACACCTACCCACAGATCACTCAAGGTCAAAACTTAGACAATACTTAACTCCGTAAACCCTTATATAATAGAATGATCTACCACCAACTATATACCTAGACCCTGAACCCTTTCCTCGGAGGTAATCTGTATTTATGTTCCTTGACATGTCAACCATAGACATCGGTATCTATGCCTAAGTTAACAGGTCTATCTTGTGCATCTTCTCCTTCTTTTTTCAGTTCGTGGCTATAGTCCCTCAGTAATCATAATTCACCTCCCACCCACCTTCTCTTCGGTCTCTCCTGACAACCTCTTTCTCTCCGTCTCTCGCACTGCTCCTGGTCTTTCCCTCTCAGAACCCCTGTAGTTTCACTTTCACTTTCCAGCGAGTCAGCACAGACTGAGAAACACTGGAGTACGTGATATGTCAGGTACCTTAAGAGGTCCGGTCTTATGACCTCACCCATCGGAATGGGAAGAGGTCCCCTAGTAGGGTTGGGGTCCCAACTTGGGTCCAGAGGGTGTAACGTCCACCTAAGAAATGGTCGACTCGGTGGTCCCTTCGGGTTCTTATGACCTCACCCATCGACAAGGGAAGAGGTCCCCTAGAAGGACTGGGTCCTTAACTTGACCCTAGAGGACGTAACGTCCGCCTAAGAAATGGTTGCCTCGATATTCCCTTCGGGATCCCTGTAGTCCTCCTTCTGTAAACTTCTTTCCGTTTGACCAATCGTTTCCACTGTTTTCTTAGTTTAGTCCACTCAAGACCTGACTCTATTTTCTCAATTTACACCGGAGATCCACCCTCACACGAGTCACCGAGTCAACACAGAGAAGTGTCGAGGTACCTGACATCAGTGGTCCGAGGCGACAGATACCTCAAAAAGTCCGATCTTATGATCTCACCCAACGGTAAAGGAGAAGGTCCCCTAGAAGGACTGGGTCTCTAACTTGAGCGTGGAGAATACAGAGGACGTAACCGTCCACCTAAGAAATGGTGACACGGTAGACCCTTTCGGAAGATCCACCCGTATCTTCTGAAATAACTTGAACTGATTACTTTGAACACCTCTAAGACTTTTGTCCACCTTTTGTAGGGGAGAAAGTTCTTTTGCAGGGACTGATTAAGGTGTGGTGAGCCAAGTGAGTCGTGGAATTCTTGTGACTTGTGTAGGAGGAACTCCGTGTTCAGTGGAACATCCAGTAAATTAGATCCGGAGTGACTTGCCTACTCTTTTAATTCCGGGTCTTTTCAGTAATGATCAGACTCCAGTTCACCGTCTCAATTCTGGAATTAGGTCCCGAAAAGGACCTACAACCGTAACCACGTTAATTAAGCATGATTAAAGGAAGAACAAGTATACAACGAATAAATGTGCGACCACCAAAACATAAATACACTAAACACATCAAAACGTCAAAAAGTCCCACCATCTTCTATCTTTGAGACTAATAATGGAAAAAAGAAGGAGTGACAACTGGAAAACTGAAGTACCTGTTAAATTTCTTATTCGATACTAGCTCCGTCTTTCTAAGACCTTTTGTCGTGTCTCTTGGATCCTCTTCATGGGACTTTGTGTCACAAAGAATCTTTGAGTCAGTCGTCTCATAGTCTTGACCTACGAGGTCAGGAAAATGGCGTCTTTTAGTTCGAGACCGACAGTATACAAAACGACAGGTCACATTCCGCAGAAATCATCTCGGGACCCGAAGACAGAGGTAAGGTGGATAGTAAGGAAACCGAGTCACCGGAACCCCCGACGACTCTCCTACCCTCCTCTCGACTCCTTTGTCAACGGGTTAGTGGGAGACTTGAGACTCAGAGTCCTGGACCACAGACTCCTTAAACTTAGATCTCTTGACAGAAGATCTTCGTAAATATGAAAGTATTGTAAGCCCCACTCAAAAATGCTGTGGGCAGAGTGGGTGAAAACAGGAGAGGGTAAACAGGCTAGAAGTGGGTAGAGGAACTGGAGAGAAAGGTCGGGAAAGGAGAACCAGCGGAAGTCAAAGAACAGTAGACAGAGACAGATCGATGTCTGGAGAAATCAGTTTGACAGAGAGACATAGCAAAAGACCGAGAGAAAGCCACCCCTCTTTTTATTCGGTCATACCCATTTTGAGTTTCGTTTTTGACCCTCTGTACCATTAACAAGTTATGTGTAACATTAACACGTCTGTCCACAAGTCTCGACTTTGGCACCTTGGTGACTCACACACTATCATGAGATGTCACACGAGTGAACGAGTCAACACAGACTGAGAAACACTGAGGTGCCTGATATCGGGCAGTCCGAGGAGACAGACACCTTAAAAGGTCCGTTCGTATGACCTCAACCCAACGGTAAAGGAAGAGGTCCCCTAGAAGGGGTGGGTCCCTAAATTGGGCGTAGAGGACGTAAAGACACATAGAAGCCGTAAAACTAGTTCCTGGAGGTTCATGGTACATCAGAACTGAGAAGTCCTTCAGTCGATGTCCGTGTCCGTCACATGTCTGGACCTCCAGTCTCTTCAGGACGGGACACCTGTCCACGAGAAGATCCTATGGAATAAAGACTTAGATCCCGCGTCTTTAGGTGGGGTGTATACACACTACACGTACGGTCCTCTTGCCACTCGGGTGGTCCCTAAACATTACCATCGATCACGTCACCTATCATTTTTAAAAATCAGATTGTAGATAAGAGGGAAAGATCTCTGTAGAACTAAAAGAAAACTTAGTTCTGGGAAGGGGTGACACTATAAAACCCTATTAGGTGTCATCGTTCGACAATACTTTCCTGTTCGAAGAAAAAGAGGTATAGGACCGTCTCGGTCTCATTGTATGTGGGATCCGAGTATGTTAGTCAGTGTAGGAGGACCCTGAACCTTAAATTCACTCACTACCTTTTAACTCTCTTTGGCAACCTTAAAGGAATAGTATCGTCAGCACGGGACTATTGACGAGTCGAGGACCAAGAAAAGAGACCTCAATCTGGACCCAGTACGGAGAAAGGTCCGAACAAAAAGTCGAACATCTGACAAGACACTTAGGAAGTAAAGAAAACCGACCTCAATTGGTGACACAATCAGACGAACCCGATGGTATTGTTTTATGGCGTCTGACGTACCGAATAAGTTAACCTTGAATAAAAGAGTGTCAAGACCTCTGACACTCAAGTTCTAGTACCAAAACCGTCTCAAACCAAAGACCACTCCTAAAAGAAGGATAGAACATGAAGTACACCAGAAAGACATGTGTGTGCTACCCTCTCTCACCCAAACTAAAGACCACAGAGAACATTCCTGTGATTAGGATACTCTATTCTAAAAGTGGAAATACTTGGAGAACTTGAGTTAATGAAGAAATGAAGTATATGTCGGTGTGACTCCCAATAACTGAAGTGGTATGGTTAAAATCTCCCAGTGTTTGTAAGTCAATTATTGTGGTCGGTTTCAGTCAAGTAAAACGAATATTTAATCCTTAAAATCGACTATCTGGATTTCGGTGTAAACGGTCAGAATGAAAAGGGAAGTCTTTACATTTGAGGTTTTACTTTTGAAACGTATAACAAGACGCCCTGATCCGAAATAAGTGAACCAACTTTATCATCAGAGAAATTATTTTTCACTCCTAAAAAAACTTGTTGTAATCAAGAAGGAGAAACGAACGGAGAGACGAAGAGGTCGTAAAAAACTCGTTCGGACAGTCAGTTCGTCCACTAACCTCTGAGACACTACAGTAAGAGGTGTGACTACAGTCTACGGTTGGAGCCCCGACCGACCCACCTTTTTACTGGTCAAACCGAGAATTTCATTACCGAGGTACAACGTTCTTCAACCGTTAAAAGAAGAACGAAAAAAGAAAAATAACGAACAAGGCGTCAAACCTCTCGTATGTGTCGACGGACCGTCAAGACGAGGATTTCGACACCGTAGGTGGTAGTTTCCGAGAATGAGACTGACGACGAGGTCTGTCCTGTTACCGTTTATTATAATTCGGTTTGGGAAGAAGGCTCCAGAGACTCGATCTTCAGACGGACCTCGAATGGTCTCCCTTTAGACGGATTTTAACAGGGGTCCTATTCTGAAAAGAGTTTGTTCGTCGGGTATCACGGTGTACGTATAGGTTCCTTGATAGTTGGTCTTTCCCCTTATATTTA
Organism: Capra ibex; assembly: GCA_006410555.1. Taxonomy (NCBI): domain Eukaryota; kingdom Metazoa; phylum Chordata; class Mammalia; order Artiodactyla; family Bovidae; genus Capra; species Capra ibex. The sequence goes on from SJYO01049755.1 coordinate 9,984,564, forward strand.
TACCGGAATTTTCTCAGAACCAAGTACGAATAAAGTAAAAAGTAAGACGGGGTCACAAGGAACAGTGTGGACCTTCAGTGAGGCATACTTCATTTGGCGTCGTGAAAGGTCTCGACAAAAACACAAAAGAAAAGTTGACGTCTACAGGCCCTTTGTCATTTGAGAACAAAACTTCGGAAAATTTTAACTCGAAAACTAAGGTTCGTTAACTTTTAACAAGGACAAATAAGAAGAATAACCACTATCAAATTGATCGACCTAAAACAAAAGAGACCTAATACCAAAAAATACCAAAAGGAAATCCTCAAATGGTCAGGGACCTCGAGTGACCATCGTCTCCTTTTTTGACAGGTCTCTTCAACTTAAAGAAAATACAGATGTCTTTTTCACCGGTCAACGGTAATGTCCTATTTTGATCCCAAAAGAAGGTTTCCCTAAGTACCTAATCATTTTAGACTCGTTATAATTATGAAAAAAAAAAAACGTTCAGAACTCATGTATGAAACGTTTCACAGATATTTTCATTCAGTTCTATCGGTGAATAAAGACCGTACACAATACCCTATTAATAGGATTATCAAGAAATGAGGACATTAAATCGTTTTCCCTATAAAATGAAACAAACCCGTTCGGTACTGATTATCAACGGGTTCACATCTAGTGAATAATTTTACAGATTTGAGGAAGAAAAATCAGTTTGTCCATCAAGAATGGTAGGACGTGGTAAAGATAGTCAAGAAGGATGGGATGGTTGATTTTGATGGGTTCGTCAATCTCTTAAGTGACACATGTAGGACTCAAGACGATACTTCCGATTTCCCTACTTCTACACTATTTCTTTCATAAACCTTTTTTTTTCCCGTGTACAAACATCAACCAGGTCTGACACCTACCATGTTTTATACACCTTCGGTTTTCCCCCTGTCCCATCCGAAACAGTGTCCTCTCACATCCGAGGGGTACCTAAGACATAATACGTCTCGTCTACCATCCTCCATTAAGATTGAACCTTCTGTCGACTCTTCTCTACACTTACCTTTTTGATCCACCCATTCCTTCGATTGGTAACAAACTGTCAGTATACACAGCCCTTGACACACTTCAAGAAATGACATATAGAAATTTTTAAATTAGAAGAAATAATTAAATGTCACACCATCCTCCAGAATACCTCTTCCGTTACCGTGGGGTGAGGTCATGAGAACGGACCTTTTAGGGTACCTGTCTCCTCGGACCATCCGACGTCAGGTACCCCAGCGACTCCCAGCCTGTGTTGACTCGCTGAAGCGAAAGTGCGAAACCTCTTCCTTTACTGTTGGGTGAGGTCACAAGAACGGACCTCTTAGGGTCCTTACCCCCTCGGACTACCCGACGGTAGATACCCCAGTGTGTCTCAACCTGTGCTGACTTCGTTGAATCGTCGTCGTCGTCGTCCTCCAGAATACAGAAATAAAATCTCTTCCTTGGAAAGACACACTGACTACCTCATACAGGGAACGTAACTGTCCGCTTAAGAATGGGTGACATGATGGTCCCTTCAGGATCCTCAACATAAACACTATGGTAAAACAGTCACCCTAGTTGTCTTAAACGGTCACCGTTTCTTCTTAGTTCGTGCTATGTAGACGAGAAACCGAACGTACTGTTTGAGTCACAATACCATGGTAACCAACTCTACTCCCACTGTCCTCACACTAACTCAATCCCTTTAAGTTCTTTAGACAAACCTACCCAATTTAGTCTCCACAGAATACTCTGTAGGTTCACTTTTACACGTTGTTCGGTTTCGCATATACTCAGACCACTATAAATCCGATCTCCGGATTTAATCACTAAACTGTTTGCACACGTTATTAATTCCGATCCTCTGCTCTACTTCAGTGGATCCCTGTCTTTCTCCTGTATAACCTCAACTAGTACTTTAAGTCCAGGTGAACTGAGGTTTCCCACGTTTACTCGTTCCGATCGAACCCTCTCTGAAAGGACCGACTTCCCCTCCCCGGAGGTCTTCACCTCGTTCTCTACTTCAATCATGGAACCCTCACACGTCACTCCGTGTAACGACAGAGTACCCTTTCGGTCGACTTCCACGGTATCCAGGAACTTGCACCCTTCCTATATTTCCTTTGTTCGTGTCCCTTCCATGACGGGCCCCTGGAACACACGGGAAGTGTCCAGACAATCACACAATGGTGCTCGACAATCACACTTCGGAGGTTCGGAAACTGAACGTCTGAAGGACCGAACGAGGACCCAGTGAAGTACGATTAACCAGGGCGACAGTGGTCACTCTTGACCGAAAGGACTCGTAACAGACCTCGGGGAAAGGAGAGCGTCTTGTCACGACTCCTGGGGTTGCCGTACGAAAGGATTAACGTCGAGGGACGGAGAATAATGGATTGACGGATACGAAAACGTGTAACGAATAAAAAAAAAAAGGAATCGTCCAGCCTAAATAACTCGTGTTTCGTGCACGATCTTTGTCTTGATTAACGAAGTGTCCGCAATAGAAAAAAAAAGTATCAAACATTGACATAAATCAACTTTTCATGATAATTGTCATCGATTATATGTAAAAGGTCCGGGATATTGGTCGTTAATATAATATATATATATATATATTTTCATAAATTTCTGTGTATTTGAAAAATGATAATTAAAATAAACAAATTTTACAAAAAATAAATAAAAATAAAAAAACCAACGTGGTGCATCGTACATTATGGAATCGAGGGGTCGGTCCCTAGTTTGGGTGTAGGAAACACAACCTTTACACCTCAGAATTGGTGACCCGGTGGTCCCTTCAGGGATGATAATTAAAAGTACGTATTAGAACGTATACGGGAGATTGTATGAACCTCATCCATGGTGGAACTACGGGTAAAATGTCTATACCTTTGACTTTATTCTTGACAAGTCATTGGACGGGAAAGACGGACCGAGGGTTCAGGACGGAAAAAAAATAAAAGTCACGTTGAAAAATTTTTTAAATAAAATTAACCTCCGATTAATGAAATGTTATAACACCACCAAAAACAGGATGTAACTGTACTTAGTCGGTGCCCACATGTACACAAGTGGTAGGACTTGGGGGGGGGGGGGGGGGGNGGGTGAAGGGAGGGGTAGGGTAGGGAGTCCCAGTAGGGTCACGTGGTCGGGACCCGTGGGACGGAGTACGTAGTTTGGACCTGACCACTAGATAAAGTGTATACCATCATATGTCCAAAGTCACGATAAGAGAGTTTAGTAGGGTGGGAGCGAAGAGGGAGTCTCAGGTTTTTAAACAAGAAAAGAGACAAGAAATGTAGACACAGAGAAAACGACAGAGTTTATATCGCAGTAGCAATGGTAGAAAGATTTAAGGGATACGACGATTCAGCGAAACACAGGCTGAGACACACTGGGGTATTTACCGTCGGGTGGTCCGAGGGGACAGGGACCTTAAGAGGTCCACTCTTGTGACCTCACCCAACGGTAAAGGAAGAGGTTACGTACTTTCATTTTTCACTTTCACTTCAGCGAGTCAGCACAGGCTGAGAATCACTGGGGTACCTGACGTCGGGTGGTCCGAGGAGGCAGGTACCCTAAAAGGTCCGTTCTCATGACCTCACCCCACGACAACGGAAGAGGCTTTAAGGCATACATAAACAATTATATGACCTAACCACAAAAAGAAAGACTGAAAGAAGCGAGACATATTATCCGAGGTCAAAGTAGGTCGAGTAATCTTGACTAAGTTTACGTAAGAAAAATTATCGACTCATTATAAGGTAACACATATACATGCTGTCGAAAGAATAGGTAAGTAGACAGCTACCTGTAGATCCAACGAAGGTACAGGACCGATAACATTTGTCACGACGCTACTTGTGACCCCATGTACCCAGAGAAAGTCAAGACCATGTGGAATGAAAAATTAACGGAAAGGTCGAATAATAGACAGGAGGGAGAATAATCGTGTTGAATACGTAAGACGGTTCAATAAGGGAAGTCAAGTCACTTAAACTGGAAACGACAGGTCAGAAGGATCTACCGTAGTCAAACTGTAAAATTCCCTGTAAAATTGTCTGAAAAGTTAAAAACTCTATATTACAATGGATATAAAAATAAAATATAAGAAAGTAGTCGACATAGATGTATCTGACTGAACATTTAAAGTACACATACGAGAATCCAACGTTTGACTTCCTCCTGACAGTTCCTTAACAATAAAAAGTCCCGGAGCGACAGAGGGGTCTTACGAACCAACTTATAAAAACGGAGACTACCAGTGGTCTAACAACGGAATTAGTCATATCGTGTGAAGAGTAGTCTGAAAGAAGACGAACCACTTATAAGGCCGAGCTGTCACTAGAGTAAAACAAATCCGGACCCAAATAATTATAAGAACCAAGGGTTTGGAAGAATGAGAAGAGACGTACAGACGAATTAGGATGTTCATCCAGTCCCCTTCGAACGACCTTTAGTCCACTTACTAAGACGGTGTATAACATTGTCTTTTCTCATTCTTTTGAGGTTGGAATGTTTAAGATGAAAAGAGAGTATGGGAGACTACGAGATGTCAAGAAGATCTCCGAAGAAGATCGTCGGGCCGAAAGGACTTCGGAGTACCTTTGCACGTCTCGAGTCGCACAGGTCGACTACCTTGGGTCGTGTCACGGACCTGTCACCGGACCACTCCGGTCTCTCCTCAGGGAACGACCAGAGGACCACGGACACAATGACGGAACGGACATACACTTACAGGTCGGTCCTGTGGAGAAGGAACAATTTCGGTCGATAAGGTATAGTTCGAGTCGAGGTTTGTCAAAGATTGAAATCTAGTCACACTACCAGAGGACTGTGTTTTGAGATCGAGGAATATGTGGGAATCTATACATAAGAGTCCGTATCGGTCTCTCTGAGTAAAGAACGAATGAAATACAATCAGTATTAAAAACCAATTCTTTCGTGAATTAGTATAGAAATACTAATGTCAACTGGGAACTTGTTGTACCCAAACTTGACGTGTCCGTCAAAAAAAAAAAGACATCATCTATGATATTCATGATATGGTAGAAGTCAACCAACTGAGTTGTATATGTCTCCTTGAAGTATGAACTTCCCGGTATATGTGTATATGTTACATACCTCTCAACCCCGGGAATTGGGGGTGTAACAAGTTTCCAGTTGACATGAATCATAAAATGTGAATCTCTACAATTTTATCAAGTTTGAATCATTTCACTCCTCGAGAGGATATTATAGAGGGTCTATCTTCTAAAAAGAGGTCTTTGATAAGAGGTCCTTAGGAAGGAACTGAGTTACTCTTCTTTCAACTATAAAAGACGAACTAAAGGAAAAGGTCTACTTGAATGGAGGTAGTACCAGAGGGGAGGAGAAGGGTCTCGTGACTCGAACGGACTACCGACTGCGTAGGACTTTTACGAATTAACTAATTATAGACACAGAGACTCTAGAACATTGTCGAAGAATAGATAGAGACTTCCTTCTCTTACCTGTCGTTGAGAAACCGATGGAGGTATTACCAAAGAAGAGTATGAATAGATTATCTTGACCAACTGTCACAAAGTTATTTCTTTCTGTGTACTATCGTGTCCCAATAGCAAAAACGTATTTAGGTCGAGACAAAGGAAGTTAGCTTGGGACGGTCTATATTAAGGATTAGAAACTAAGACAGGTACAAGAGAACCAGAATCCGAGTCCGGACACTGACGTCTGGGACAATGGAACAGAAGGGGAAATCTCTTGATGAAAGACCCTGACCTTAGAACAGGGTCTAGACAAGACGTCGGTACTTGTCTACAAGACTGACCGTGGACAATAGGACTCACTCACTCATTTCACTTTCGACGAGTCAGCACAGACTAAGAAACACTGGGTTACCTGATATGTCAGGTACCTTAAGAGGTCCGGTCTTATGACCTAACCCATCGTAAAGGGAAGAGGTCCCCTAGAAGGGTTGGATCCCTAACTTGGGTCCAGAGGACGTAACGTCCATCTAAGAAATGGTTGACTTGATAGTCCCTTCGGGACTATAGGACTGACTCGAGGTCGAACATGACTCCGAACGCGAGGGACGACCCGAGGTGGATACACTCACCTGACGAGTGACGTTTGACAACGAACCCCATAGGACTTAAACCACATCGGACACTTGAGGTGCGGACCTAGAGGACGGACAGAAGGAATTGTCGGTGGGTCAAGAGGGTCAGAGACTGAGTCCAGAACTCGACTCAGGTAAAGGTACCAGACAAGAGACACCGGTTCTTACTGAATACCAGGACGTAGGAGACCCGAAGGGACCACCGTGTCACCATTTCTTAAACGGACGGTTACGTTCTACGTGTTCTCTAAGTCCAAGTTAGGGACCAAGCCCTTCTAGGGGACCTCCTCTTTTACCGTGAGTGAGGTCATAAGAACGGACCTTTTAAGGTACCTGTCACCTTGGACGACCCGATGTCAGGTACCCTACCGTTTCTTACACTGGACTGACTCGTGTGTGTGTGTGTGTGTGTGTGTGTGTGTGTGTGTGCGTATGGCATCCGGACTAGTGTCTAACAGGTGAAACGAGGTACCGTGAACAAGAAATGGGTCTTCACAAATCTCAGTCGGTGGTCAAACAATATGGTTATCCGTAAGGAAAGTCTAGTGGATGTTTTGGTCATTGAACGTCCAATGAACGTTTTTATCACTTTCAAGATACAAATCTAAAGGTTAGTCTCTTCTATTTTAGACGGGAACTCAATCAAGAGATAACATTCCTTCTTCAACTTACTATGACACAAAAATTTTACAAAGACGACTTCAGTAGCACATAAAACGGATATGAGACTAACTATTTTCTTTTTTTCTATTAGAAAGACGGTAGAAGTTCTTCTAGACTTATCAAAAGTATCATAATTATATTGTCGTGTTAAATTTAGTCTTGTCATTCGTGCAATTTATCGTGATGGAATTAAAAGGATATAGGTCACTCATAACTAAGTATAAAAGAATACTTTCCACTCATTTATGATATCAGAGTAACACTTTCCAATATATTTTGGTAACATTAATTGATCTTAAGTGTCACCTTAAAGATTCATCAGGTAACATGTCACCGTTCTATGTTTTATTTATATTTAGACTTTACTATTATAGAAGTGTGGTAGAATCGGTTTTAAACATAGACTTTCTGACAAATATGTCTACCTATTACTGACCTGTTATATTTTTATATTAAAAAAAACCGGGCCTTTGATATCGTTGAACGGGTCCTTTGGTTGGGTAAAAACCATTATTAGTCGCGTCCTTCCGTCACATAATAGACAACCTGAACCTCTTTCAGTCTTACGATCAAAATCATCGGTAACGGACCTTTTAGGGTACCTACCTCCTCGGACCATCCGACGTTAGGTACCCCAGCGATTCTCAACCTGTGCTGACTCACTGAAGTGAAAGTGAAATGTGAAAGGACGTAACCTCTTCCTTTACCGTTGGGTGAGGTCACAAGAACAGACCTCTTAGGGTCCCTACCCCCTAGGACCACCCGGTGGTAGATACCCCAGCGTGTCTCAGCCTGTACTGACGTCACTGAATCGTCGTCGTCGTCGTCCTTCAGTTTGTTATTGGAGGTATTGTCAACCGAGATTTACAATCCTGAACCAATTATTGACCACTGAAGGGATTAAAAACAGGGACAAAGGTCGAATTCTGACTTCCCTCTGTCGGTCCATACAGGGGATTGGTTAGAGGATTCTACGGGGTGAAGATCAATCAGACAGATGGTGAGGGGATACGATTGTCGGAGATTAGTCCAGTATAGGCTTCGGGGGAAAAGGTGAGACTACGAAAGGATGAGGAGACGAACGGAAACTCAGAGACGGTTTTACGTTCAAAACCACTGACTGAGAGAATGATATCGTTCGATATTTATCCATATGAAACGGACAAGAGTAAACCCAGTCAGAAAGAAATAAAAGTGTATAGACATCACAGAAGTTCTTTAGAACAAAACCTGAAGGGACCACCAGGTCACCAATTCTTAGGTGGACAGTTACGTCCCCTGTACCCGAGCTAGGGACTAGGCCCTTCTAAGATGGACGGTGTCCCGTTGATTCGGGGACGTGGTGTCGATGACTCGGGTACGTGGGATCCCGGACACGAAGTGCTGTTCTCTTCAGTGTCGTTACTCTTCGGGACGTGACGTTGATTCCCTCGTTAGGGTGAGCGACGTTGATCTCTTTTCGGACGTGTGTCGTCATTTCTGGGTCGTGTCGGCTTTTATTTATTTCAGTTGAAATTTTTACTTATCCATTTATTTACGTTTTCTACAATGTTTGAAGTCGTGACTTTTCGATTTTTTTTTTTTTCCTTAGAACATTTCTATAAGGAGAAAAAAGAAAACGGATATTCTCACAACGATAAGAATTTCAAAACTCAATTATTAAATTTCAAAGAGTCAGAGAATTGAAAGGAAAATGACTTTTAGATACAGGAGATTAAATCCGACTTAAACTTTTAAACTAAAAATTAAATTTTAAGTTGTAAGAGATAGGTGTTATTTTACTACAAGAGGTTGTCCAACGTAATATTGATTGTAAAACTGTTAGAAACCATATCTTGACTAACTTGAGTAAAACTTACAATTGACCTTATGTAGGTATTTAAATGTAAACACAAGTACCAATACCAAGAGACTCTTATGTTTATTAAGTCGTCAATAACTCTTTTGTGTCACGTATTAAAAAGGGCTTTACAAAGTATTAGAAGGAAACAAGTTAAACCGAAATGGAAGAGGAGTAATAATTATAGTGTGAGAATTTTAAAATTTTTTAAATAAAGTGAATTAAAAAAGAAAAATTTTAACGTCATATCGACTACCATAGTAGTAGAATAACGTTAGAAATAATGTAAAATAATAGAGAAGGATGGAGTGTAATGGTTGTAGTGACAAAAAGTTTCACACTCGGAGTCCAATAACATAATGGGTTCTTCGAGCAGTTTTACGTTTAAGAACCCGGAATAGGTTCTAAATGACTTCGACTGAAAACTTAAAAGTAAAGTTTGTACAAGGAGGTTTACTAAACATATATAGAATAAATAAGATATATAGACAGATAGAAGTAGTACGATAGACAGACAGATTTCTGATTTTAAATCCTCAGTGACCAGATAATTTACAGACAGTTCACGGACTGTGTTACAGAAAATAGGAATTTTACAATCATTTAATATTAGAGATAAAAACGAAAAAAAAAACCAGACACATATGTGGAAAAAGTCAAACAGATATAAATTTTTTAATAAATAAAATTTACTTTGTTTCTAATTATAAAAATTACTATTTTCTATGTTAAAACGTTTCTTCTATCTATAGTATTTGGTAATCTATAGAATTGTTGTTTCTTTGTTTCTATGTATTTCGTTTTTAGTCTTCTTATATTCCCTTTTTTATATAATAGTATCACTCTGTATAATTGTAAAAAGACTTTTATAAAATAGTTCACGTCTATTTTATTCTTATCCTCGTAGAACCTACTACATTAATTATTAAATTTATATTATCTAAATATAACGTAATTAAATATCATTAGTATAGGACGTATTTATATAAATTTTAAAACATAGAGTATACAAAAATAATCTACAGGTGTCCTGTAAATCTTTTTGAACGTTTTTCTATTTGTAAGTCAAGTCAAGTCAAGTCAGCGAGTCAACACAGGTTGAGAAACACTGGGGTAATTAACGTCGTGCGGTCCGGAGGGACAGGTAGTGGTTGAGGGCCTCAAGTGAGTTTGAGTGTAGGTAACTCAGCCACTACGGTAGGTCGGTAGAGTAGGAGACAGTAGGGGAAGAGGAGGACGGGGGTTAGGGAGGGTTGTAGTCTCAGAAAAGGTTACTCAGTTGAGAATCGTACTCCACCGGCTTCATGACCTCAAAGTCGAAAACGTAGTAAGGAAGGTTTCTTGTGGATCCCGACTATAGGAAATCTTACCTGACCAACCTAGAGGAACGTCAGGTTCCCTAAAAGTTCTCAGAAGAGGTTGTGGTGTCAAGTTTTCGTAGTTAAGAAGCCGTGAGTCGAAAGAAGTGTCAGGTTGAGAGTATAGGTATGTACTGGTGACCTTTTTGGTATCGGAACTGATCTTCTATTTGTAATGATTTAAAGTTTTTCATCTTAACACACACACAATCTCTAAGTCAATATGTGTATAAAATCAAAACTTTAATAAAAGGTAATATCTAATAATATTCTATAACTGATATCAAGGGACACAATATGTCATTTGGAAACAACGAACAACGTATAAATAGAAAAATTCATTCTCTATATCGTAAGATAAGTATGATTCAGTTTGTTCACTTTAGGTTTACAGTATGTAAAAAATCAATCCGTTTTTAAGTGTTCAAAAGATTTTATACATATATTTTGTATAATACATATATATACCTATGTCTTTGAAAAGATGAACTCTTTCTTGTATTTTTTTCTACCTTTTTAACCTTTTGTATTTGATTTACTTTACCCTTGTGACTTATACTTTATCTTTTTCACTTTGTTTAATCTATTTTTATTTTCTAGGAGTAGGGGTCAACAAAAATTTGTATCGACGAGTAATCTTCGTATCGACCTCGAGACCGTTTTCTTTTTTCGTTATGGATCCATAAGTATAAAAAGTTTTTTAAGGTTCTATTAAGATTATACGTAGACCTAAAATTTTTCACTAATGTCCAAAAAGATAATTTACCATCAAAACCACTATGTCTTAAGATATTAAAAAGAAACTGGTTGGTCTTATATTACCATAATTCACTATTGTCAGTGAATTAGTGTTATCGTTTTCTAGTCAAAAGTGTTAGTTATCGGTCTGTTAGTTATTTTCTATTAATATTAACGTTTGGTATTACCCCTGTACCAATTGGATTGTTATATTTTATTAATGTATGTTAAACCCCCCAGTTTGTCTCACTACACCATTCAAATTCACGTATATACATATCCAAAAGTACATGAGTCGGTCGGATGCAGAAAACCAACCACGTAAATTAGGTAAATGTAAATTCCATTAATAACTATAGGTACTAGGATCATGTCAAAAGAATTAAAAAAAAATTCGATCCCGAAAAGGAAGAGAACAAAGGATGGATCTCTTCAAGGAAATCGTAAACAACATTTCGACCAAACCACCACGATTTAAGAGAATTGAAAACGAACAGACCTTTCTACAACTAAAGAGGTAGTTTAGACTTCCTCTTTCATAACGACCCATCTCATAAGAACCAACATCAAAGAAGGGAAAGTAGTGAAATTTATACAGTACGGTAAGGGAAGACCGAACATTTCAAAGACAACTCTTTAGTCGACTGACGGACTACCCTCAAGGGAACATGTAATAAACGGTAAAAGGGGAACAACGAAAATTATAAAATAGACAGAAATTAAAAACAGTCAAACCAATGATACACAGAGTCACACAAGGAGGAACCCAAATAGGACGGGTCCTGAGAGACACGAAAGACCTGAACCAACCAATAAAAGAAAGGGTACAATGTCTTCAAAAGTCGATAATAAAGAAGTTTATAAAAGAGTCCAGGGAAGAGAGAGAGAAGAGGAAGACCTGGGGATATTACGTTGATAACCACACAAATTACAACAGGGTCTCCAGAGAATCCGACAGAAGTAAAGAAAAGTAAGAATAAAGACATAAGACAAGACACCGTCACTAAAGGTGGTAAGACAGGAGGTACAGTAAACAGGCACGGAGACGGAGTCAATAAGACGATACCTAAGGAAGATCACATAATAAGTAGAGACAAACGAACAAGAAATCAAAAGCATCCAGAAACCATGCATAAAGAATGTAGAAGAGTTAGAAACGGAGGTAAGAAAAAGACTCTAGGACTTAGTATAAGTGATGGTAATAAAACTTAAGAAAAAGACCTTCCAACGAATAGAAGTAAAGTAAATCAACAAAAGGACCCTAAAATAGAACAGGGAAGTAAACCCTACATTGAAAGACGAAAAAGTACGACTAATTGAAGGATATTACAGGAAGATGAGGTGGTAGAATTTGGTTGGGATATTAGAGACAAAATAAAACTCTTTTGACACCGACTTCTGTTATTCACTGAACAAGTCTCAGTGTGTCGATCAGTGTGTCGAAATAACTGTTATTTCGACCTTTATCTTAGGTCTAACAGTTATGTCTTTATTAGGATATACAATTCTTTTTTTAGATCGGAAAAATACCCCTGACTAAATTAAAAAAAAAGAAAGGTGTGATTCACCATACGTCTTAGAATTAAAGGAATGGTCCCTAGTTTGGATACGAGGGACGTCACCTTGTCGTCACAGAATTGACGACTTGGTGATCTCTTCAGGAACTAGAAAGAAAAGAAATTCCACGTAATTTTAAAAATAAAATAAAACTAAATGTTACAACATAATTAAAGACGACATGTCGTTTCACTCAGGCAATATGTGTATATATGTAAGAAAAAGTACAAGAAAAGGTAATATCGACTAGTGTTCTACAACTTATATCAAGAGACACAATATGTCATCCTAGAACAACAAATAAGTAAGATATCTATTATCAAACGTAGACGATTAGGGTTTGAAGGTTGGGTGGGGAGACGGTGGGAAAGAGGGAGAACCATCGGTATTCAGACAAGAAATCCAGACACTCCGACAAAGACAAATCAATAATCTATTCCAGTAAAAACAATATAAAATACAAGGTGTATGTTCACAATGGGATACCATAAACAGAAAGATATTGAATTAAGTGAATCATACCATGAGAGACTCACGTAGGTACAACGACGTTTACCGTAATAAAGTAAGAAAAAATACCGGTTCATCATGAGACGACATAGATACACGGAATAGCAGAAATAGACAAGTAGACTACTACTTGTCCAACAAAGGTACAGGACCAATAACACTTATCACGACGATACTGTATCGTCACGTATATAGAGAAACTTAATGTCAAAACATGTCTATATACTGGTCCTCACCCTAACGAGCTAGTGTACCGTTGAGATGAAAATCAAAAAACTCTTTGAAAAATCCCTGAATAGAATTACAGGATAACTTAGTTGGTAGGTTAACTCGACGTTCTCAGAGAGACCATCGATCCACATTTGTATCCGATTTGACACTCTATACAAAACTACTACTTTGAATTGGTAGTCGGGTAAATGCTCTCTCCGTCACAGAGTCACCTCTGGAACTCGTTTCCACTACTCAAGAGGTCCCGTCGACACCCACTAGTCAAGAATCTCGTCGTTCGTCATATCAAAGTCGTCTCTGAGGACACTAACAACTCTGACCATGTCTTGAACTTGACACCCCTTGATTCAAGTAAAAGACAACCGTTTTGTCGAGATTCCCTTTCAGAATTTTTCTGAATATTTTTGAATTTTCCGGGAACCTGTAGTTTACCGAGAATGTTTAATTAGTCTTTGTATGCCTAATCTAAAGAGTATTTTATGTAAATCCAAATTTTAATACCCTTTTTCATGTCCCGTTTTACAGAAAATCCAAACAGGTTTGGTTTGGGGTTTACGAACCCTTTTCAACCTTTATGACATGTTCTCTTCCTACTACGACTCCTGTATACACCGTAGAAATCCTATGTGGCCTTTTCTCAGGGTAAGAGGGTTGTCACCCCGTCCCGGACTTGCGTGGATCTATACACCTACTGTCGAGACCGTCCAAAGACACTACGACCGACGAAACTCTTCCTACGACCCTCATCTACCCTTCCTTCCTCTTCCCAAACCTCCGTCTCCTCTATCAGAAAGTGAGAAGGGTCCTTCCAACCGATCACCGTAAGAAGGGGAGGGGCTGGTTCATGACAAGGGTAAGGATGGGAGTCTTTCAGAAGACTCTCGTTGAAACCACATTTTCCTTCCTAAAGACCGACCCACCTTCTCCTGGACTTAAAATTAGGATCGAGACGGTAAAGGACCGACCGATCGAGACGGTAAAGGACCGACCGACTAAAAGTTCCGTGAGGGTGGGATTCTGTTTACTTACGGGAAGTTCTAAGACCTCAGAATGATTCGGAGTCAAAGGGTGGGTAACTTACCCTCTATCGGTTTATCGAGGGTAGTGTTTATCGATACAAGACCTATTGTGAACCTCATCACAACCCTTCTAAATCCATTCTACTACTAGATGAGGTGAATTCGTGTCCCGAACCGTGGAAGAATCTCGAGTCATTTACTGACATAATGATAATAAGAAACCGTACTAGGATTACAAGAACAAAGAATCTAAAGATTCCTTTTTCCTCAGTCAACGGTGTGTCTCACGTGGTCCTCCTTTCTTTCCTACTTCCATACACCCTTGTTTCCCAAAAGGAACATAGATCCTTCTTCTATTTAAAATTCTAACTCAAATTTCACAAGGATATACAAGGATTACGAAGAATTTACAAGATTTAACAAGAATTTACGAGAATATACAAGAGAATGTACCTCCCCACTTAGACTAGATAATTAAGGAGGAAGTCTACGTTTGTTGAAAACCAAGAAAGAAAATTTTTTCACTCATGGTCAGTACCTAGTGTTTACCAATAAATCAGAAGATTTGAACACAAAACAAATAAATTCATTATAATATATATAAAATACTTGTTAACAGAGTTTCTCAAAACTTCAAATTTTTCAGAAAAGTACCTGAGCTACGGAAAAGTTATGGGCTTTTCTGACAATAGCCTTTACCTATTAACTCACAGTGTTTTTGGTAGTCAAAGAAAGCTGGTCGAAGAAAGAGAAGAGAGACTAGACCCGAAGGTGTGAACGGAGGACAAACGGATCTCTAGTGTCGGGAGGTACTCCCACTGAGTTTGGAATTACGGTCGACCTAGAAACCTCCATTGGGCACGATTCAGGGACGTCAGCACAGGCTGAGAAACGTTAGGATGCCTGACATCGGGCGGTCCGAGGAGACACGTGCCTTAAGAGGTCCGTTCTTATGACCTCACCCAACGGTACGGGAGGAGGTCCCTCAGAAGGGTTGGGTCCCGAGTTTGGGCACAGAGAAGGTAAAGGACGTAACCAAGAAAATGGTGGCGACGGTGAGTTAAAGGGGTTGAGAAGAGGGAGGAGGTTGGAGTGGAGTGTCGAATAAGTTTCGAGTCCCTCTGACTTATTGACTGATGTAAACAAACGAATTCCTCACTAGACGGACCTTCTTACAAAAGAACGGGAACTTTTATAAAGCCAACAACAGAAGAGCAATGAAGGTTTTTCTCGAACTTAGGCATACCCATGTTGGTAGATACAACTCATATATGAGACCTGTAAGAAGTCATCATAATAACTCTATGAATTTATTTATATATATATATATATATATACTCGTAGTCATACAAGATCATTATTAAACACAAGGATCTAGAGAATCGTAAGTAAAAACACAAGTATAAACAATACATTGGAACATCGTGGTACGTATTGTATAACTATTTTGTGTGGACAGTATAGACCCTTTTACTTACACTTAGAGAAGACAATAACCAACGGATTGGTAAACAAGTGAACACACTTATATATGTATAAAATGAATTAATGTCTAAGATTTACCTTCTCTTTCCTGATTATTAAATTACAATGGTACTCTTAAGTCAAATAATAAGACTTTAAATACCAATTGGCATCAAAACGAATATGTAATATCACCAATTGTGTAAAATCCCCATATGGATGTTGCCTTTTTACGGTAGGTGGTGACTCTTAAAGAGCAATTTTGATTTAACGTATTCGAGTCTCTTCACACAATGTATTCTTCTGTTAAATGTTAGTAGTACTATTGCATCCGGCAAAAGACCTTTCTTTTCTATCGTTATAGACATTTTGACGTGGACGTTCCTCCGATATTAAAGACACACCGACACTGTCTGTTACACTTAGTACCTAATAATGGTAAAAAAAATTTCCCGAGGTACGTAAAGGGTAATAAATAATATCGAGGATATCCTAAACGGGGTCATATGAGTGTACCTAACTCTATCTATATATAAGTCTGTGTGTCTACACATATATCAATATATGAATATGTGTATATAATATGTATGTGTCTAATACGAACATTAAATACCGTTTCTTTTATTTATTCGAGTTACCGATTTTGGAACGTTTTGTGGGTTTGAGTCTGTTTTTCTTGGAAATGTAGACGGACAATTTGAACCCTGATTAAGGGACCTTCCTAAGAGTTTCGACGACGGGTCTAAAAGTTCCTCTTTGGAGTTAGAGCAATTACTTGGTATCGGTTTCCGGTCCAAAGGGAGACCACATGTGCATGGGTCACCGGAGTAAACAGTAAACCGAGACCCGAGACGACTCGACGTAGGTCGGGGTTCACGGGTACCTACACTGACTAAGGTCGTTTCGGTTTACCTCGAGAAAGAAACGTGAAAGGACAACAGTAGTGTTCGACAAATATTCGGGCCAAAAGAACCACGGTTTACTAAGGGACGACGTTTACTTAGTGAAGACGTTTTATAAATATCAAGTTAGATAATCTATAAATCATTAACATGTACCGTTGTCAGTCCCGTCTTTAACTTTCACACAGTTTAAACTGGAGACAGAGGAAAAAGAAAGAACTATTGGAACTGATGAAAATCTCTAGAGATCAGGGTCGTAAGAAAGACGTAGTCGATGGATAACGATGTTATTACGACTCATTGTTTCTTCACCTGTTGACGTCACTGTATAAATCATAAATAACAAGTCAGACCTCAGTCGGCCCCCATTCGACCTCCCAAGACGAGTAGAACCGACTTGAACAAGTGGATAGAACCCACTACAGTCGATCGAAAAGTAACTAGATTCTACCGGAGTCGACCCCGTTAACCGAAACGATCCACAGAGTAGAAGTTGTCCACTTCGATCTGTACAAGAATGCTACAGTCTTCTCCGTGTTTTCCCTCCCATTCGAGTTAACACGTCGTGGAAAGTTTAGAAGAACGTAGTGTAAGAATTGTAGAGTAACCATGTCGTCTAGTGAACCTACTTGGGTCTCAGCCTGACCTCCCGTGATAGTTTAATGTACCGTTCTTCATACCTAGATCTTACCCCGTTTCTCGACCTGACACGAAAACTACATAATAGGGGAAGGAGGGGTACCTTGTCGGAGAGCCCTTTCCTAGATTCGATGTAAAGGTAATTCGACGTTAGTACCAAAACACGTTTCGATTGTAGTGTTAACGGTACCGATAGACGAAATATGTAGACTGTTTTTGTGCCCTCTTTTCCTTACTCCGAGAGACCAGCTCAGTACTGCCGGTGTTTAAGAAGTAATAAAATGGTTGACTTCTTCCAAGACAAGGAGGTAGGGAAACTTAGACCAGACCCGGCCATCGACGTGCTAAGGATCTTGTGTCATCTTCACTGGATAACAGGTAGGACCCAGGTCGGAAAGTCTCCTAACCGTCGAAGACACACGAGGAAGAACCTTTCAAGTAAGATCACTCCAAGAGAGAGTCCTGTGTCAACGGTACTCTATTCGGGTCTGGTGTACCTCTTCGGTGTTTTCCATCGGAGTTAACGGTAGGTACACGTGACTACCAACTCGGGTCGACCCGAGGTCTTCGAACGTCGGAACGGTCGTAGAACACCCACACTTCTAGACAGAGAGAACCGGGTCTCAACACTCTCTGTTATTTTACCGATATCAAACAAATTCAGTGATTATAAACCCTACCAAACGATACCTATTACCTGCAGTGGGATTTACTGTAAGATCCGTAAGCTGGTTCCCCTTTCTCCCTCCATAAAAACTAGACATCTAAAAAGATCTCGGAAACATTTTCCATCACTGGGTAAAATGGATTTGAGTATCGGTTGAAACGTTTATTAAGATACTGTTCCATTTACATCAAATGGTTCACACGACTGAAGGTTCGTCTCTTAGTACACTCGGAGTCTCCGTAGAATCGGTAACATCCGAAACGGTGTAGTCGCGGATCTCAAGGTAAGAGATAAAAACTGAGGTCTGTCGTGACGTCTCCGAAGGAGTCTCGTCTTTTCTCCCCGACGGAAGAGAGAACAGGGAAGGACACTGTACGTGCCTCTGTTGTGTACGAAATAATAATAATAAAATTCTTGAACCCACATGAAAAGGACAACGGTTAAAGCAGGAAGTCATTGTAGATCGTATCAAGTCTCGGGACACCGGGGGAGTAGACGACTCCTTCTGGTCAGAGACGGGTACTGTGACTTAAAGTAAAGCCTTCTCTAAACGCCAGTACCGACTGTTCAGTGTAACACGGAATGGTCTCGTTTGTCGTAAAGGCAAACTTAACGGTGGACGATACTCACCGGGTCTCAAAACGAGGGAAGGAACACCGAAAGGACCACCGAGTCTACCATTTCTTAGACGGACATTACGTCCTCTGGACCCAAGCTAGGTACCCAACCCTTCTAGGGGACCTCTTCCCTTACCGATGGGTGAGGTCATAAGAACGGACCTCTTAAGGTACCTGTCTACCAGGACCGTCCGATATATCAAGTACCCCAGTGTTTCTCAGTCTGTACTGACTCTCTGATTGTGAACGACGTCTACCAGTCTTCGACTGACATGGTGACAAATTGAGTCTCTCAACAGGATAGGTCGACTTTTAAAGATACAACGGTAAGGGAGAAGGGGAGTCGAAATAGATCCATATCGACTGTTTATATTAACGTGTATAAACTTCACACTTTGTAATATAAATTATATGTACATGTGTTAAAATATATGTAACGGTCTTAGTTCAAGTGAAGTGTGTCAATGGAAAACACACACAACTCTTGTTACTTCTGGATAAGAAAAAAAAAAAAAACTCCGTTTCTTATACTGACATAAACCTTTCAGTCAACTGACTCTTCTACCGTCTGATTACAGATTTTTAGTGGTAGGACTTCTAGACAAGAAAATCTTTTGAAGTTCTTATGTTATATCATAATTCGTACTAGTGTCATGATATGTAATCTAGGAGTCTTAAACAAGTAAAATATTCACTTTCAAACATGGGAAATCAATTGCAGAAGGGTAAACAGGAGGTGGGGTCGGGGACCATTGATGGTACGATGATAAAGATACTAACTTGTAAAAAAAATTCTCAAGTGTATAATCACTGTGGTGAGTTATGAAAAGAAAGAGACAGAATAAAGTGAATCGTATTACGGGGGGTCGAAATAAGAACAAAAGTTTTTACCACCCTAAAGAAAGAAAAAAAAAATTACCGACTTATGATTAGGTAACATACATACAGAGACAGATACATCTAGACAGATAGATAGTAGTTAATGTAGAAGAAGTAGGTAAGTGAGTAACTACCTGTGAATCCAACAAAGGTACAGAAATCGATAACAGTTATTACGACGTTACTTGTACACCCCATGTCTATACTCTGACTAAAGTAAAGGAAACCCATATGTGGGTCTCTTCCCTTACCGTTAGGTGAGGTCATAAGAACGGACCTCTTAGGGTACCTGTCCCCTCAGACCGGCCGATGTCAGGTACCTTAACGTTTCTCAACCTGTGCTGACTCGCTGAATGTGTATGTGGGTCTTCACTCCAACGACCCAATATACCATAACCCAACCGGTTCTTAAAACGAGTCCGAAAAGATATTCTACAATACCTTTTTGGTCTTACTTGACAAACCGATTGGGTTGTCAAGATAAAAATTAAAAGAGGGGGATAAAAATCGGAGCATATGGGGAGACGAAAGGAAACACAAACCACGGGCACTCAGACCTCGGAGACATCGAACGAAGGACGTCTCTTGTTCCGACACCACAGACAGTTCTCGGTCCCAGTTCAGTTGGGGACAGACCCGTCTTTTCCTCTTTTCTGGATGAACCTCTCTCTACAGAACAAAGGAACAGACGAGTCTGTCCCTGACACCTCCGTCTGAAAGTGTCGATGGAGGACCCCCTGACAGGGAGGTTTATACTGGGACAGTCTCTAAAACGGACCGTATTGAGAGGAACCATGACACTGAAGACATCTGAGAGTCCAACGTTTAAAATATTAAAGAGAACGAAGTGATTCAGTGTATAGTAAGGAAGTTGAGATAGAAAAGTTTTAATTACATTTACGTAACGCACGACTTTAGAGGGGTAACAGAAATACCTAATTCGATAACTTTTTTATGGGAACGACATAAAATATACTTAAATTCATGCTTCTCCACTATTTGAGTACGACAGTTATGAGGTACAAATTGGTCTTGAGAAAGAACTTAAACTTGACTATATCTTAGATCGTCACAATGTTACGACTAAATCGAAAGAGAGTTCTCTCTTAAGACTAAAGAACTCCCTGGTAGTGTGACGAAGGGTCTCACCAACATGACGAAATATAAGGGTGGTCGTCATATGTCCTAGGGGAAAAGAGATGTAGGAACGATTTTAAATAGAGAATAGAAAAACTATGATCGGTAGGATTGTCCACACTCTACTATAGGGTGACACTGAGAATTTGTCTAGTTGGTGGTTTCCTCGTCCCCGATCTCTGTGTGACGGTCGGACCACGTCACTTCTACCAAGACCCGGGTCCGAATACTCTTATAATCCACCATTATTATAGACGCTACAGACACCCAAAGAAGTCGTAGTTACCCGGAGTCAAAGGAGTAGATATCTCACCCCCATCTAACCTCTACTGTCAGGACATTCCGAAGAGGATCGAAATGTTAAGAGTCTAAAACGTCTCGTGGACCTCTATGACTGTAACTGCAAACCTCTGAGGAAACTCCCAAGAAAGGTACTACATCCGTCACACCTCACGGCAGTCCTTGTACACGGAATCCTTTTACTCGTGTCGATAGTACGAAGTCTCGGAATTGGGTCGAAGAAAAACGAATGAAAGGTACAAATCAAACTTTCACTCTAGGTACCAGAATGTCATGAAGAAACTAAGTGACGGTTATAAACGACTTCGTTTGGTTTCCCTCTCAAATCCGATCACATGGTCATTTCTCCCTGTCTACTGTTTTGTCAGGAAAGTGAAGTTAATCACGTAACTCTTGGGGTAGAAAAGAAGTACCATCTCTCCCCAGAAGGTCCTATAGAGGAGTCGACACGTCCCGATTCCCGGAACAGAGAGACGGGTGGGAAAAACGAGGTAAAAGACTCGACAACCCTTCTCGTACATAGAGGATCCTATCGAGACCCTAATCGTGTAGGACCGGACCTGGGTAAAGGAGTCCTCCACGACCCCCCGGATCTGAGGTTCCACGTTCGACCTGCCTTGTATGGTCTACCGGCCTATTTCAGTACAACCGTGAACAAGGACACCGTTTCGAGACCCCACTACTTACCACGTGATTTGGCTACTCGTAATGTAATCTTTGAACCTTTCCACATAAGTGAATGACTGCCGTTTAAGTCACTACTGACCTGTGTGGGTCGGTGAAAAGTTCGCGATACCCCAATCGTTTTCGTGTTTCGGACAAAAGGGGTCTTAGAAAAGGAGTATTAAAAATTTGAACACACGTAGAATTACCTTTAAATTAGTATACAAAGTCTAAATAAATGTGAATTGAGTAACTTTGCAACAAAACATTCTCCCTCAGTTCCAGGTCCTTCGAAAAACTCAAAAAAAAAAAAAAATTATTCCTGAAAAGAAAAAAGAATATTTGTCCTTTGGTACATAGTGACTCTCTTTTGTTCGAACTTGGGGTTTTCTAAGTTCAAACTAAACTTTGAGTCCTCAGTACTTGTGGTCCTTATGAGACTCCGTTTTACCTAAAGAGGACAAAATAAGAATCTTTAAGTGTCCCTCTGTCGACTTCTAAAGTCGTCTTGTGGTAGATAAAAGGATTTCAATCACTTATAGGACGCTCCATCGTATGTTTAATCTTTACAATATCGAAAAAAAAAAGAAAAAGTGTAGTGAACGAAAACTGTGTAAATAGTTATGAAAAAAGGACGTATTTTTAATCCACTTCATATTTGTAGTGTAGTATTCGTCTCTAAAGTAAAGTATAGTTCAAAGAATCCATCGTAATATTAATAATAGTTTGTTTTTTCGTTTAAAACACGTTTGTTTTTATTGGTAAATGTTCTTTTTGACACCGGACTAAAAGAGTAATAAAACAGACATCACCGACACAGACATGTCCATTTCACCTATCCACTAACCAAGTAAACATCTACAGACATTGTCTGAAACAAGGGGAGGAGTTTCTCAACTTCATCAATAGTGTTTCGTAGATTTATAATTCCTTAAGCAACAAAACTATCGGACTTAATCGTAAACATATGAAAATATATGAATACAAAAATCCGAATATACGAAACGAACATATGAAAAATGAAATGAATACTATTCATATACATGAATATATTCAAATTCGAGATTTATAAACTGAATATATGAGAAATAAGTGAAAAATGAATGATGAAATGAACATAAATACATGAATTTACAATATCTTAGACCTAATCATCAATATACTCTCAAGTAAAAATGAGACACATGTAGCACAGATATCTATTGAAGTAGTAGGAAAACCATAATTGGATAAATAAAGGGGAACCTTTATGTCTAATTAACTAAATCACGATCTTTTCAACTTTACTCGTTTCACCTGACTGGTAAGTTGACTCTTGAGTTGTGAATCAGGAACCAGAAACATCCCCGACCTCTTTGGGATTCTCGCAAGTGAAGTACGAACGGTCCCTCCACGGAGATTATCAACCTCCGAAACAGTTGTCTCGGTTTACGACTTACCCTTCAAAGAGGTACAGGTCAAAAGACCTTATGTACTATGCTTGGTCAGAAAACACTTGAACAGTAAAAGAGTGGATTTAACACACACACACACAAAATCAACCTCCTTATCGAGGAGATCAAGTTGTGGTGGACTGATTTGAAATATGAGGACGATGATACTTAGATGATGACACTAAAATTTATACCGAGTTCCATTCTGATCCAAATATCGATGTACATTGTTCAAAACCTACCCAGACTTTTCATAAAAGTTGTTATAGAACGTGTAATCCTTAAGAACAAAATAACGATTATGAAATAACGTCCAATTTTTTTTACATATTGACCGTCTTTGTTGAAAACCTTTTTACTCATCTAAATTTTTTTACTTGGTGTCTTATTTCAAATAGTTACGGTACTAGTGTCGGTTACTTCATTGACTGATCTTTGAGGGGTCCAAGTGTAGGAAAGGTCGACAAGTCTCCTTGAGATAGTCTAGACAGGTCCTCTCGTTATTTCTCTGAACCACCGTTTTGTGTTGTATTTATTAACGAGTAGGACACACTTTGCGGAAGGTAGGCGAAACCCTTTTGGAGGACCACCGTCCTTCTTCGGTCCATCGGACCTTATTTTCTCATTCACCACAGACGGTTCGTCCATGGGTTCTCGGTCGACCGTTGGTCCGTGAGTACCCACCTCTACGTCTAAACTTACCGTTTTCAGTTTCCTTTTTGTTCCTAACGTGGTAGAAGCTTGGGTCGTGAATTACCGAAGTAGTTCCTCCGACACCCCCTTAAGCCGTGTATTTACTTCTATTTGTTTGAATTTTTGTCCGAAATATCCGGACCTCATCGTACAATCGATAATACCCCGACGACGACTACGGGTTCCTACGCAGTGACGCCCACTAATACCGAGAACCTTCTCACGTCTCGATCTGACCCGAATCGACCCCACCACGTCCATTGAATGACCCGAGGGTACACCTCCTACTCGAGAAAACTGCTAAGTAAACAGTCTGACAGAGGTAGAGGTGACATACGGTCAGTGTAAGTGTACGTAAGACCTAAACTGGTTTAGTTAGACGCAGTCGACGAATTACTAACATATTAATATACAAGAAGACACTTTTTTAAGTCTCTTGTATATAACGTATCAATTTGAGGTACAGTGTCATTTATAGGAGTTTTTCACACTAAGTGAAAGTTACACACACATACACTTTAAGTGGAAACTCACGTGTAACAATAAAAAGGAAGAAAAAGTCTAAATTTTAATTTTATATATAAAAAATTAAAACTATTTACTGTACCTAAGGGACACTCTTCTCCCGAAGATCAGTCACTCTCAGAAGGACCTTTTAAAAGAAAAAGATAAATCAAATCCAAGTACTCATGCTATTTTTTTAGTATAAATTTTTTTTTTAACTTTGTATCTTTATGTGTCCGAAGAGGAGAGGAGAGGGACATTAGATTTGTTTTAAGTTTACGGGTAGTGTTAACCAAAGTGGAAATTTCCCGGAAATGATTCGACACCATGTATATGTGTTACCTCATAATGAGTCGGCAATTTTTCTTAAGTAAACTTAGTCAAGACTACTCTACCTACTTTGACCTCGGTTAATATGTCTCACTTCATTCGGTCTTTCTTTTTGTGGTTATGTCATATGATTGTGTATATATACCTTAAATCCTTCTACCGTTACTGCTGGGACATACGTTCTGTCCTTTTTTCTGTGTCTACACATATTACCTGAAAACCTGAGTCTCCCTCTCCCTCTCCCACCCTACTAAACCCTCTTACCCTTAAGATTGTACATATGATAGTACATTCTTAACTTAGCGGTCAGGTACAGACTGCGTCCCACGTCGTACGAACCCCGACCACGTACCCCTACTGGGTCTCTCTACAACACCCCTCCCTCCACCCTCCCCCCAAGTACAAACCCTTACGTACATTCTTAATTTCTAAAATTTTAAATTTTTTATTTTTTATTTTAAAATTAATTTTTTTTTTTTTTCTTAAATGGTCCATCAAACAGAGATTGACATCTAGAAAGTCAAACCAACGACAATTCTATCAGATTATAAACTTATACGGTATTTAAAAAGTAGAGAAGATTTTTTTTTTTTTCCCGGAAATGACCTTCCTCGGTTTCTTGAACCAAGGAAAGGAGGAAGGGACCTTACATAAGCCGAAACAAGAAACGTCGACTCCGTTAACGACAATTTCTCTCAAAGTCAAATTATACATTAATTATCAAACCGTAAAGGGTTCCCGAAAGGAACCCTGGGAAACACATAGACAAAACATAATGTCCCGAGGGAACGATTCATAAAGGTCTAGTATATCTAAATCTATTCTGTTCGAGGTCTTGAATCTCATAAAAAATAAAACTGTAAATGTCATAAATAATCACATTACTTTCATTATGAAACTGTTCAGGGGTTCATTATTTACCGTTATAACAGTTGGGAACTCATCCAATCTCATTGAACGTCACCGATCACTGGTGGACAATAGGTTGACAAGAGGAAAGTCTCCACAATCGTTTAAACTTTGTGGAGTTCAGTCGGGAAAATCTGACGAAAGAGTCCTACCATGAACGTAAAGGGGAGTCAGGGAGACCCACCAGCCACACAGACAGTATAGAACAAGGAAGTAGACACTCTTAATTTCTCAATCCTTTGCTACTTGATGTTGAGGTCCGTTTAGTGCAGGCGACACGGACCCGACTCGTACCCCGTACGACCCCGGGAACCACACAGTCCCCCTCGTCGATAGTGGGGGTTTGGTACACACAATTAGAGTCGTACCCAGTGGGGTATACAGTCCTCTGTCCTGACTTGACTTTGTATTAAAGTCGAGTTAGCACCTTGATTAATACCAAGTGAACCTACAAAACGTCTTGTCAGAAATCACTTCACCCAACTCACCCGAAATAAGTGAGAGGGAAAGAGGGAAGAGACATCTAGAAACGACAAGAATACCTTAAATAGAGTAAAACGTTGTATATCATTATACAAACTGATCCTTGTACACAGAGATATGAGATGACCCAGACTCGGACCCTTCCCTGAGAAAAAGAGTGACAAGTTAGAAGGGTCGGGAATCGTATCGTGAAAAGTATTTATAAAAAGTTTAACATAGTTTCCAGATTTAGTTTCCAGTTTGTCTTGTAACACAAAAAGAACCATCAATCCTTTTACGATCGAAGAGTATTGTTTATTTGGTGGTTTAACTTCACCGAAATGTGTTCTTGTCAAATTAAGAGTAAATACCTTATCAGGTCGTACTCGTACGGACGAATCACGTCGAAGGAGGTTCATCACTGAGTTCCTGGGTCCGAGGAAAACAGAACGTCGAGACGGAGAGAATTCGGGAGTCTTAAAAGACACAGACCGATCTCTGTCTCCTTCTCTCACACCTTCCCCCTGTCGACACAGAATTAGTGGAACGGACCTTCACTGTACGTAGTGAAAGCGAGTATAAGATAACCCTTCTAGCTCAGTGCACCAGAATGGATACCCCCAGTCCCTCTACCTCTCCAGGGACCGTCCAAAGACGAAGAGTCACCCCTCTTCCCCTTCGATATCCTTCCCCTCGTGTGCAAAAAACCTCCGGTCAATAGGGATGGTAGCAAGGTATTCCATTTGTGGAACTTCTTACTGTCTTATATATGTTTTCATATATAACTTCCTAAAATCTCGGAACTATTGGGGTGAGAGGTAAAATGTCAACTCCTATGTCCCTGAATTCTCCCTTACTCTTAAAAGGTTCAGGTGTGTCGAACAATTACCGGCTCGACCCTGATCTGGGGCCCAGAAGACTGACAGTCAGTGAACACGTCGGGACACACGTTAGTTTCACGAACACTAAAGTCACGACGAGTCTATGTCAATATGTAGTCCAGGAACTCTTGCCACCCACCCCTCGAAAACCACCGTTCAAGTCAACCCCAACAAATCCATATAAATTAAGTCAAAAGTACAAGGGGAAGATCAGAAAGTGAAGACTGAATTGTCTTCAGAGGAGAGGAATACAATTGGTTGTTATCACATTCAACTGACTTAAACCTCCACTCACTCTTTACCCTGGTACTACACCCAGTACTTCACTTTACTTCACTTCAGCGAGTCTACACAGACTGAGAAACGCTGGGGTACCTGACATCGGATGACCCGAGGAGGCAGGTACCCTAAAAGGTCCGTTCTCACGACCTCACCCAACGGTAAAGGAAGAGGTCTCCTAGAAGGGTTGGGTCCCTAACTTGGACCGAGAGGGTGTAACATCCGTCTGCGAAATGGTAGACTCGGTGTCTCCTTCGGGACACACCCAGTGACTACATCAGTTTCACTGACCACAGCTACCCTCTCCTCAGGATCACAACATTCGACTCCGAACTACAATAGACTTCCGACGACGACGACGATTCAGTAAAGTCAGAACAGACTGAGACACACTGGGGTATCTGTCACCGGGTGGTTCGAGGGGGCAGGGACCCTAAGAGGTCCTTTCTTGTGACCTCACCCAACGGTAAAGGAAGAGGTTACGCACTTTCACTTTTCACTTTCACTTCAGCGAATCAGCACGGACTGAGAATCGCTGGGGTACCTGACGTCGGATGGTCCGAGGAGACAGGTACCCTAAAAGGTCCGTTCTTATGACCTCACCCAACGGTAACGGAAGAGGTCTAGACTTCCTCGTATACAGATTTTGGAGGGTCATCCGTTGTACTTAGAGAAGAATTTAAAAAAACAGAAATTTCCCAACGATCTTTCAAGAACAATTTTATGTGAATATCTTTAATAAACCCATTACTTGTTCGTAGGTTCGATAGAGAAATGACTAACTAAACAGTAGTACATCTAGTCATTACTTGTCCTCGAACTTCCCTTGTCCTGACTTTCGTCTATTCAAAACTCGCACTTCTTCCCTGACTTTCCAACACTTCCTACCTTATGGAACCCCTCCCGTATGACCTCACCTCCCGATACAATCACTACCTCCCAGAAAAAAAAAAATGAATAATAAAAATTCACTTCAGGTCAACTGAATGTCACAGTACAACCGTTTCTAAACTTACTTCCGTGACCCACTGACCCTCTACTACCTCCTTTCTCTCAGACTAGATCCTTCCAGTGTCTCGTGGGTTCTGTTTAAATAGTCAAGAAGACAACTATTGCCACCTGACTGATAGTCCACCGTTAGGTTTATTCTGATAAACCGTCAGGTTTATTCTGATAGTCCAGAATAAACCTGGACCGAAATATGAGTTAGACACTCATGTGACCCCGTCACTGAATTGGAAAGACCCGAAGTCAAAAGTTCTTCAAAGTATTCGAAAGGATGAATATTTTATCCTCCCATATGTCTGGTAATCAGAAGAATGACACAATAGACCCTTGAACCCCCAGAACCACCTATACGAAGACCCATAGTGACGTCCCTACAGACACTCCCAGTCCATTCACCAACGACGGCATGGCAGTGAGGGTGAGGTTGGTTTAAGTGAAACGAGACAAAACATAACTTAAAGACGTCTTTGAAAAACAAACTTCCTGTTCAATACCCAGACTTTCTTTTAAAACCTTTCGTGAGTCGGATCTGTTAAATAGTTCAAAAAAGATCAAAACTGTAAAAACCATAAACGTTAGTCATAAGTTTTAGAAGTTTAGATCCCCTGACACATGTCCGGCCTAGTATTTACGGGTACAAGGGACAGGAGTTCTCTGACATTGACTTCTGAGTACTGTCCATCCTTAAACCTGTGATAACTTACGTATTATTGTGAGTAAATAACTTCAAATGTCTATCAGACCGAGGTAAGATCTGTAAAATGTATTGACTTATGAATATAGGGGTTGTTAAATTAATCTATCTATGAGAATGAGAATGGTAAAATTTTCACTCCTCTGATTCCGAGTCTATCTATTTCGTTGGGTCGAGTTTTGTTTGTTTTTTGGTTGGTTTGCTTGTTTCATTTTTGTCCCGATCCTAACTTAGAGTCGAGACTGACGTCTCAGGTGAGAAGAACCAAGAGTAAGAGACTGGACACTAAGGGAAAGTGCTGAGAACTGAGAAAACGTCCGAAGGAGGTGGGAGAACCAGGGGTCGACCGAGAAGGTACCATCCTTCTGAAGGAAAGGTCCCACCGACAGTTCCACTGAATTCAAGAGTGGACCCCGTGTCTATGGGTGATTCTTGCCACGAGTCTGGTCCCGTCAGACGGACCACTTCCTGGGCGTTGAATGTTCGAGTGACTCTAACATCTTGAGGACTCCCTGTCTCTTGCGTCAAGTGTACCGTGTCCCGTTCCTCGACCTAACAGGATTCTTGTGGTGGGAGTAAGGAGGGCCCATTTCACACCAATTCTATGGACAACATCTATTACTCTTTGGTAAATTTTTTGGTTTGGTTTGTAAAATTCAAGATTTTATTCGGTATATAACTCTTCGTGGACCTAAAAAGAGTTTCTAAAAGTCAAAAGGTGTCGGAAAACGAAGATTGAGTTACACAAAAATTACGACAACAGTTGGAATCAAGACAATCATTTACGGTGAGCTGGACGTTTGATCAACAGGTCCTCGTTTTAATTCAACTTCCACCCAAACATTAGATGGGACGGAGTCGGGGGAAGTCACAAACATCTTCAAAATTCCGAATAGGATAGAGGGGCTACGTCCGAGAAACTTATCGTATACCACTACTTAAGGTCTACAATTTGATGTCTCTCGAAGTCCCAGAATAAGAGACACCAAGACTGACTTGTTTACATAAAAAAAAAGAAAGACTGATTTTCCGATTTATCGTCCAGTACACATGGATACGTACGTTTTTCCATAAGTATAAGAACTTGTCCACCTTACGTGGACTCTTGACATTTATAGTGACTAATTATATCATACTGACCGAGATTTACAGACTCACCGAGTTTTCTGGTTGAGACCCCAACTCACCGGGTCAAACCAGTCGAAAGAGAGACCTTTAACAACCCATATGGATACTGGACACCACTACCATAGTACCGACAAACACATACAGGTTTGAGCAATTTAACATGTGTAATTCATACACGTTAAGAAACGAATTTTTGTGGTCTCATTTCCTTTTTTGACAACTCTTTTTTAGGACGGTTTCCTGTGTCAGTAGAAACGGACACAAACAAGTCTTAATAGTTGGGGTACGGAGTAAGGAAAAAAAATTCAATCAAAAATAAAAAAATTTTAACCTCATATCAACAAAATGTTACAACACAGTCAAAGAACAACATGTTGTTTCACATATTCAGTATGTATATATATATATAGATGAGAACGAAAACCAAGGGTCTTCAACGTAAAAAACTAGTAGGATAATATAAGTACATAAGTAAGAAAGTGAACCTTTGGAAGTCATGACACGACTTACTTATTTGACCCTTTGTCGTGTTTAACCTACGCACCTACCCAAGAAAAGAGTACAGCTCATCTCTTCTTTCTATGTACTCAATTTTTAACGGAATCTCACACAATTCGTAAGACCGTCCCCCAACGGTATACGTGGTACCGTCTCGTTTCCTCTTCTGTCCTGTACACCTAACCTCCTAACACGTTCCACTCTTACTGAGTCGCTCTACTACGCCCTCCTCCTCCTTTGTGGCGTGTGGACAATTGTCGCACTTATTTTGTAATACCCTTCTTTACCGTAGGCATCGTCCGTTTCACTCTCTTGGTACTAATCAGTCCATCCTGTCCTAAACTCATCTTACACAATCGTCCCCCTCCTTGTGAGAACCGTAAGAGACGAACGGGGAATATCGAAACAGTGTGTGTCGTATTGAAGAATAACTGAACAGGTCGAGGGGGTGATCTGTCGTAAGGAAACCCCTGTCTGTAATACAGAGGAAGTAGTGTCATACTTGGGTCGGAGGTCGTGTCACTAACCGTGTCTCACCCCTCAGAGTCATCGATGACGACCTCACTGACCTACTTCCTCCTTCCGCTCCGGTCGTGCACCGTCCATACCAATGGTCCGTCAAGGGTGTCGTCCGGTTAGTAGGGAATTGACTAAAATGAGTCGGAACCTCCAATTCGCCGGGAAAGTCTGACTCTGGATCAATCAGACGGAAGGACCACCGATTGGGGAAAGAAGACCGTCAACGACGACCTGGTGGGACGACGGAAGAGGTCGTTCTCTTCGAGTTGAGTCGAAGAAATCAACTCAGCCAAGGACTGTCCCAGTGAACCGAGAACTCCCAGAGACTGACCAATGCCCAAGGAAAGGGGACATTAGGAGGAGGGACCACAGGTGGACTTAATACTGTTGTGACTGAACGACTAGCAAACTTCGGGGTCTAACAAAAACGAGTTTATAATACCGAGAATAAGACGAAGTAAACAAATGGTTCACAAGTAATACATTAATGTAGTAGTCTTCAAAGTACAGACCATCTTATACTCGAAGTATTCTAGTCTCTATATGGACCGAAGAGGGGAAGACCTAAACATCGTAGACTGTATCACGGATTTCGAGATATTACGAGTTGTTTGTGAACATCGTCTTTACTTACAGTGTTGGAGGATCTCTTGAACAGATAACGGGAACCGATAACCATCGATGAACATGTAGTATGACACGAGAAAAACAAACTAAGATACCGGTCTAAAACTCGAGGGACTCCTATTCTGAAAGGGTACGTGGAGGTCTTACGTCCCATTATGAACTAAGAGAACCTGAACTCTAAACTTCCTGATAACCAAAATAAAAATACTAGACACACCACAGAGACTCAGAGAGAGGTTCTTTAGTGGTACAAGGGGTTCGTGTTCTAACAGTACGACACTAGAACTTCGAGGGCTCCGACTGTCAGGAAGCCCGATGTGGGGAAATAACCTCCACCGACTTCAGTCAGTGTTGTACTCCGTTAGAGATTAAGGTTGGAGACTGACGACTCCAAAAGGAAACCGACACGTACGGTCGAACGGACGGACTCACGGGAGATTATATATTAATTACTACCGAGAGTCGTCAAGCGTAAAAGTCTTCAGAAAGATCCGTACTAGAGTGGTGGTCCGACCCTATAGAGTGACTGCTCTCCGAGGTACACCGGGGCCCCCTACAGAGAGTCAGGTTGGTCGGACAGTTAGGCCACAAGTCATTACAATACTCGAACCCCTTACACGGACCTAGGTCAGTGAGTAAAGATGGGACGGGGAAAAAGGACTACAAAACCTGGGTGTTCTTATAAGTACAACTAAAGTTTACCTCGGACCTTACGGGTGATCGATCCTTTCGAAGGTTCTGGCTTTGGGAAACTTACCACTTAGAATTAATCACCTCGGTGACAGACCAAATGGACCCTGACTTCCTAAAGGACCCTTCACCCTGAATTTAACAATTTTGGTCCTATCAGGACCCTTTTGATCCTACCAACCAGTGAGGTCAAAGTTATCTCTAAACCTACTCTCTTACGTCACACAGGAATTTACCTTTTTTTCGACGTATTTCTCTCGTCCAGATCAGACTAAATAGGTCAGTCGACTTCGTCTCCCACTAAAACTATTGGGGAACTTGGACGTTAACGACAATATTCCCTCTTACCAGAACATCCAACTGTCACTAGTAAGATTTTGTCATATCAACTGATTGAGAGTGATAACCGTATTTAGCAACCGCAGAATCCATCGTGACCTTAGTCCTTGACTTCTGTATAGACTTTGAGTCATAGAATCAAAACAAAAGTGGGTTCCCTTATAGGACTCAATTCCTAAGTTCACGTCCATCAAACCCTCCAGTTCCTTTTGTGACATTCTCTCCTCCCGTCCTTCCACCCCGTCGATCAGTCTCGTGGCATCACTCGCTCGACAACCCCGACCCGCTGACCTCGGATCACAAGTCACAGAAGGAGGTCTCGTCGAAGAGTGGTGACTGTAAAACCCGACCTATTAACAAACAACACCCCCAACAGGACTTGGAATATCCTACAAATCGTGTAGGGGCCAGAGATAGGTATCTACAAACATCGTGAAGGAGAGGGGTCTAACCCTGTTGTTTTGACAGAAATCTGTCCGGTTTGCCCCTTTTAACCGGTTGAATTTTCAATCACAAGATCTTGGGTGGCTCAACCCGATTTCCACGCCCTCAACCCGATAAATACATGTACACTTAGATTTTTCTTTACTATGTTTAATTGAATGTTTATCTTTCTCTGAGTCTGAATCTCTTCCTTCACTACCGACGACCCGTCTTCCTATCCACTTCCCTATCAATCCCTCAACCCCTACCCGTACCTGTGTGACGATATAAATTTTACCTATTGGTTATTTCGGGATTACATATCGTGAACCTTGAGACGAGTTACAGCACACCGTCGGACCCACCCTCCCTTCAGACCCCCTCCTACCTAAGTACACATACATACCGACTCGGGGAAATGACAAGTGGACTTTGATAGTGTAGTAATTAGCCGACATGGGGTTACGTTTGATTTTTCAAATTTTTTGTTTTTTTAACTCTTTTATTTTCTCAGTCAACGGTTGTACACTACTGTGAAGACGGGACAACATCGAGAATCGAAGACCAGTGAAGGTCCGGACCAACACCATCCTCTCCCACCTAGTATCGAATTGAATCGAACCCACGAAGACTGGTGGACCTTCTACCAACGACAATAAAGTTTCGAACCTTGAAGTAGACCGACTCCCCTCCCGTTCTTCGTACCGGCGTCGAAGAATTGTTCTACTAGTCCCAAGGAAAAGGGTTCATCTCACTACCCCGACGGAACACTTACACGGACGAAGTATCTAATAGTTAGTGTCCTCCCATTAACTGGTTCTTGAAATTGAGACTTTAGGTAGAGATGTAAACACAGTTCCAGTACTAAAGTATCCGACAAAGGTCGGACTCCGACTTGCACGATCCTTCTGACTCCGTCCGGGCAAGACCCCTCCGGACGAAAAGGAGACTACCAGTTGAAACCGAGGTCCCAAAGACTGATGGAACGGTTTGGGAGGAATCTGACGACCGTTGAACCCTCCGAAGATGGGTAGAGAGGGAGAACCCTGAACGGACCGTTAGAGGTCGAGGGGGTCGAAAGGGATTGAGGGAGGGGTAAAGTAGAGAATTTTTGATAAAGGGGATTATGTCAGGAACAGGTACATTAGAGAAGAACCACAGACGAAGAGTCACCCGGTTTGACTGTGTCTACTGACACATTAAAGAATTTGACTCTATGAAACCTTTACTTTCTTTTTTTTTACGACCTACAATTTTTACTGTCACCATTTGGTCCCGACCGAATCTCTTTGGATCTGTTAAAAAACCTCTTTAGGACTTACGAAACTAACTCTGAGGACTTCCATACTCTCCTCCACTATCGTTCCTGAAGCGAACCACTTATCTTTTTTACTCTTACGTTGGGTAAATTAATTTTTTTTTTATCGGGTACACAAAGTTCATTATGAATGTCTCACTGAGAATACATGTTCTTTCTCCAACTCGTCTCTTCTACTTATTCTGTGTCAGAGACAGGAGTACATCGAACGCCAGATCTCCTCCCCCGAGTGTCCTACACTATTAAAATGACTTGACAATAAGAGTATTCCATCTCTCAACCGTAACCCTGACTGAGTCGACATTTCTGTCCTTGGTCGAGGTGGACTATTAAAGATCCTGGAAGGATCCTCCGTCACAACCGAGTCCTTTCCCCCGGACCTGTCCGAAGCTTCCGGACCACACACGGTCACCTTCTTACTCACGCTATCACTACTTTCGTTTACGCGGAAAGTAAGATCGAGATCCCACTTCACGACACAGGGGTCGTGAAAAGAAAAAGGAAAAATTAATAAGTATCACTCTTTCGTCCTGGGGGAGGTGTAGGGTGTATACACCCACCCTTTTGTCGAGACATTACATGTGTCACTACTCTAAGTTCTACACAGAAGACCCCTTAAGGGCAGTATACATGTACACTCAGTGCACACGGGAGGTTCCGTCGAACGTAAATCGTTGTGGCAGTCTCACTTTGGATGAGTCTGTCCGTCCGTCCACTAGCCGGAGAAGACCTGAGACAAATTCTGCGGACAGGAGACTTCGTCGACGACGGTGGTCCAAATTACCGTCCCGACGAGGAAGATACTCATCCCGACCCTTTCTTGTGTCACGTGTCCTTTTTTTTTTTGGACTTGTTTTTTGTGAACTTATTTGTCTACGGACTAAATGAGGAGGTCGGAAAAGGAACCGGAGTACTACGGACTGTTCTTGACTCAGTTTTCACTACCGACCCGATTCTCCTCCGGTCGTTATACAGTGGGCTAGTTCGACTCTGGAGCCCCCTACCTTTTCCGCAAATCGACACTCGAGTCGGTACGACGACGACGGCGCTCTGTTCCCGGGCGGACCGAGGAGGGAGGAGGAGGAAAGACGTACTAAGTTAAAGTACGGTAAATGTTAGTACTCTGTTTTGTTGCGAGGTTTAAGGTCCGGGGGTAGGACTTCGTGGGAAGGAGTCGGGTCCCTTCCTTCGGGTCGACGGAGCACGTAAGAAGACCGGTATCTGTCAGTCACCACTAAAACTCCCTATCTTGGTCCAAGACCCAAAAGTTGAAAATCGGGGTTTACCTATCCTTTGGAGACCTTGAACCCCCCCCCCCTTTTGGTAAAGTACAAAAATCTTTCTTATATTTTTCTTACCGTTTTAAAGAACTTCGAGTCCCAAATGAAAAGACAGGACGTCTCCTCTAGTATCGTAACCATGGGGACTGAAACCAGTCCACTCTTTGACGACCTTTGGTAGAGAGGTCTTGTATAAATCGAATGGACACCTCGTTTCTCGTCGTTCATAGAGTCTTTTGGAGTTTCGGTAAACGGACAAACGAGTAGCAGTGGTGACGACCGGGGGCATCAAACATGAAAGGTAGTAAAACCACAACCAAAGGTGGATGTTCTCAGGACCCACCTACAACCCGTCTCACAGAATGTCCCTGTGTCCCTGAGACCTCTCACACACACAGAACCACTATTACCCCCTAATTTTCGGAAAGTCAAACACCCGAAAATTTAACTTGATACCGGGTTTCTAAAGAATTCGGTCACACATTATCTTTGGTGTAGTTTTACTTTCTCCTGGTGTGACAGTACTGCCGTGAAATTAAAGTAAACTCACCCAGTAGACCCGTGGTTTCAGACACCTGAGACGGGTTCGGTAAGATCACGACACTACCCTCCGACTTCGGTGCCCAGTCTACTCCTACACCTACTCTTCGTTCTTTTCCCTTTACTCGTCATATCCAACAAGAATTTTTTTAAAAAAAAAGTCAATTACCTTCCTCTAGGTTTTTCGTCTTTCAACTTCTCTCTTATCTTCCTTAACAAAAAAACCCCCCACCCCCCACCCCTCTCCACCTGTTCCCCCAATTACCATCTTCTCCTTCGTTACTCCCTTTCATTTCCTTCGAAATAAAGAAAGACAAAGGAAGAGAAAAGAAGTGGGGAAAGAGAAGGAAAGAAAAGGGAAGAAGAGTCAATCGGTTAGCTTGAGACCGTCACCTTCTCTCAGAAAACATCTAATGAGCGATAGGTGTCTGACACAGGTAGTTTCTCCTGTCTAGGATGATTCAACACAGGAAACAAATGGTTCATCTCAATGTCCACATTCTTGAGTGCTAACCTTTTAGGTCCTCCCTCGATTTAACGGTCTCTACTTTTTTTCCACAACTCTTAACCCTTAAAGGTTAGACTTCTATCGTCCTGACACTTTAGACGTACCCTATTTACAGGTCTCCTTGATTCCGTTGACCCGTGTTTCACCCTGAACCTTCCCTTTGGTTAACTAACTAAGACCTAAATGTAATTTGACGTGACCCATCGTACACTTACCTTGGAGAAGAAGTCTAAAGGAATACTAAAAGTCGTTTTTAGACGTGACTACGAACCGTCTTATCCTAAATGAAAATCCCCGACGTAACTTCATGGTTTAGGACGAACCTCACTCTTGTGACATACGAGTAACATCAGACAACCTACGAAAACCGACGTTTATTGTACTTTCGGGTGTTCACCACTGAATTGGTTTTCTTACAAAATAACAAATAAATGATTCTCCAAACATCCGTCCACCAAGATCCAGACCGACTTGTTAAGATCCTAAGACTGCGACCGTGTCTTAAGAAGACTAGCCGGGGAATACCAACATTCTATTGACTTGGGAGTTGAACTCTCGTTTTACTCGGGGGAAGAAGGGTAATCCCTCTTTTTAAAAAGAGTCTACGAAGGGTCATCTACAAAGATACAAAGAATGATCAGTCTTCACCAGTGTACTGGTTAGATCGACGTTATCTCCGAACCTTTCGTTCACGATAAAAAGGAGTCGAAAATATCACCCTTACTCACTCTCTCTTTCAACTAACCCCTATTGTCAACCCGTTGGTGACCATTAAACGACACACAAGTCGATAGACGTCCGTGACATTCAGGAGTCTCCTCTCCCAATGTGGTTTCCTCTGGAAGTTCTAAAGGAACTGTAAAAGTATTCTTATCTAAAAACAAAAGAGAAGAAGGTTACAGACGAAGGAAATGTCCTAGCGGAGACTTCCAAATCCTCTGTAGATAACCATAGGACTAGGAACGTTTTACTAACTTGAAATCTTTTTAAGTAGTCAGTAAAAGTGAAAAGAGAAATACCCTATACGTAGTGGATTGACATCCTCTGTGTCCTGTACAAGGTCCCGTGTCTAGTGGTCGGCCCGCGACCTGCTCGTCCTCAGACACCCGTCGTACCGGGTCAATATTCCTTGAACCAAAACACTAACATACAACGATTTCGTGGTCATAGGACCGAAAGTTCATTCTTAAAGGAAATCAACCGAAACAAATAAAAATTTATTCACTGAAGTCATATTGAAAAATTTTTTTAAATTTATTCACCGAAGTCGTATTTCCCCTTTTATAAGTGAAAGGGACTCAGACAGAACGGTCACCTTCCGATAATCAACGGGTCTAGAAAATCCTTCCGGTCAACATTATTACTTTTCCGTAAATTACCCTGTCAGACGTCTTACCGAAAGTCCGGGTTCTTCTACTTACGACACAAATTGCCAGTGGAAGGACCAAAATACAAGAATACTACATAGTCAATTGGAACTTGAAGTCACTCAGTGTATTGAGAACGTCGTAAAGACGGGGACGACCCATTCACATTTAGAACTACTGTTACTGGAGAAATAGAGAACCGGACAAAGGTCGGAAGCACACCCGGTCGGTGTACCTTCGCGTGTAGGTAAGAACAGAAGTTCATAAAAGAACTCAAACCATTCGTATAGAGAGGTCAAGTCTCTCGGTCATTAAATGGAACTTCGCGTCACAAGTGATACTGCACACTCCGGAAGGCCATTCACCAAAAATCTTTAAAACCCCTCTTGACATGACCCTTCACAACCCTCCTGCCTCCATCCTCATAGTGGAGACGTCCACCACAAATAAATGATTCGGTCCGAGACAAAGTAGAACGAGACTGGTGACGAGTACGAGACACAGACGGACCCCGAGGGAGATCGACCATGTTTTCTCTCTTATTGGTAAGACAGAAGTTCGATTTGTGACAAGTAGTCTCCTCGGTAGTCTACATGTGGTACCTCAGTACAAAAAATCCCGACCAAGGTCCTTTTCGTCCACATCTCCGCACACGTACCGTGGTCGGTAAATCTACCAAAAATAAAGTAGATGATTAGTCAGGATCACTCAACACAGATGATTTCTACCCACGACACGGAATTATTAAGGTAACACGGACACGGACCTCGTGAAGGTTAAAAACAACTGACTCAACTGGAGTACTTTTCAGTGAACCTTGGTCAAAAGAGGAAACTTTTACCTTAATTATTATAAACAGACCCTCCCTTCCCCGATTTACTTTACAAACGTACTTTAATAAATGGTATCGTGGACCGTGAGTCGTCCACAAACTTCCCTATCATCTAGAATAAAGAGGAAAAGAAACCACAGAGGATAAGTGGAAAGGAGAGGACCGACTGGAGTTCCGAGAGAACCCCTGAGTCTCGGGGAGAATAAAGACGGAGTGAAAACACCACGACAGGATCCCTTTGATGTAAGTATGTGTGGTTTCCCCGTCTACGACCTTTTACTACCTTGGACACCTGCTACCCAATATACTCCAATCGAATCCCATACACCGTCTTCCTCCCCTACTTTACCCTAACCCTCCCTCATTTTGAGTGAAACGTCTCTACACACCCACCCCTCTCTGTCCGACGACCGTTAAAAAGAGTTTTTGAAACACAACTACAAGGTCCTTTTCGGTCGTTGGAGAGAAGAATGGGCCCCTTCTTGTCACCTTGGTAGGTCCCGGCCGTCTTCGCACTGACACTTCTGATTCTGAGAAATCAGACGTTCCGGTTCCGACTTCCTCGTCTCCTCGTTTGAAAATATTTTAGTTCATTCTGATTCCTGACACGACCCTCGAAATCGCACTGTGGAACCTATCTGGATTCTTTGTACGATCTCAAAGTGCCACGACGTCTGACACACAGAAACCCTGGTATTTCTCTACTATCAGGCCTTCAGGTCGAAAGAACTTTCGGATTAATCAACAAGGATAATTAATCTGGGTTCTTCGTACGTCAATTGAAGTACCTGTTGCCCAAGAATTCCCTTACGTGTCCGACACTCTGACTGTAGTGTCTCCTTCCAGTAAAGGAGGATGGACAATCTACACTACGAGACAGTCCCTGTCATACTTCTACATCTCTTGTGACCAGTCTCAACTGTGCATCTTCCCCTTCCGAGTTCAACACAAACAAATGGAGACTAACGTAACGTAACAAATACCAGAAGATGTAAACCCTTCTGAAAAGAGATCACTCTTTTTATAAGATAAATATAAACAAACAGAAAATCTTTTCAATGACCTCATATCAACTAAATGTTACAACATAATCAAAATCCACATGTCGGTTCACTTGGTCCATAGGTATATGTATGGAGGTAAGAAAAAAAAAAAAAAGTCTAAGGAAGGGGTATATCCGACAACGTCTCATAACTCATCTCAAGAGAGAGAGACACGATATGTCGTCCAAGAATAATTAATAGATAAAAAGATATATCATCACACACATACAGTTAGGGTCAGAGAGTTAAATAGGGAGGGAGAATACAAACGGAAGAATTATTTGTGAGTGACTCCCGATTGGAGTCCCGATCGGTGGTCTTGAATAAGTAGAATACCGGTCTTCAAACATATGAAACTGGTCGTAAAGGGGTACAGGGGGTGGGGAGGTCAGGGGGTCTTTGGTAGCAAGACGAGAGACAAAAATACTCAAGTCGAAAAATTCCAAGGTATATCTTCACTCTTATATGTTATAATCAGAAAGAGACAGACTGAACAAAGCAAAACGTATTGAAGGAGTTCCAGGTAAGTACAACAACGTTTTCCGTCCCAAACAAATAAAAATTACCGACTTTTTATAAAATTTTACACAAATACAAATTATAAATGTATACGTATGTATAAAAAAAGTACGCATGTCTGTACTACGCATTTCCTACGATTCTTTACACAAAAGGAAACCGTCGGAACACGAGTCCATGTTAAGAGATTGTGGTCGTCTCCTCTCTCATCTAAACCCCTCGGTCACTCGGTACGGGAGTGTCTAGTCGGACAGGGGAATGGGCGTGGAGAAGACCGGTACTACCCGACTTACGGGGTACTGTCTACAGGGTCTCTCGCTCTCTCGTCCTTGACGGAGTTTGTCCGTTCACCGCCACACTGAAACCCTGGTATTTCTCTACCATCGGGTCTTTAGGACCGAAAGAACTCTCTCTTTTTCCTCAGGACTTAAGAGGTTGAGGGCGATGTACAATCCTGATTTCGAATCACCCAATCTTGGCTTCCGTATGTGTCTCTCTTTTTCCTTGACTACTTTTTCTTCAGGGAGGTGGACACTACCCCTCCGCTCCCTTACCACTTGTCCCTCTCTCGTCTTTACGACCTCTCCGACTTCCTCTTCGGTTTTGTCTCCTCTAGGACCCAAAGGTTTCACGGAGACTTTAAGGTTTTGTAAGACGGGATGTTACACCCCCCCACGACATGTTACCCCCCACGGGGTGTTACCCTCCACGGGATATTACCCCCACGGGATGTTACCCCCCATAGGATGTTACCCCCCGCCCACAGACGTCACCCTTGCCATCGGGTTGTCTCGTATAGTCGTCCTTTTCCCGGACTCCAGAGAGGAGGTCGACATACCTACCTTTCCTAGACCTTCTAAAGGAACGAGTAACTTTTTAGTACCAACCTACCGTAGTGGCTGAGTTAACTGTACTCAAACTCATTTGAGACCCTTGACCACTACCTGTCCCTCCGGACCACACGACGCCAAGTACCCCAGCGTCTCAGCTTGTGCTGACTCGCTGACTTGACTTGACTTGACTTGATACACAGTCCGGAATAAGATTCGTGAACTCTACGGGACCACTTGTTTGTTCCTGGGAGCGAGACCTCCTTACTCCGCCCCACTCCCTCACTCCTTCCGTCTATACGCTTGTCTGTGTTATGTACCCATCAAATTTCTGAGGCGAGCCGTTATTCACGGCACCTTTTTACCTTTACGTCTTGTCCCGCACCCCGGAGTCCTCCGACCTCCACCGTCCTTCGTCTAACATCGTAATTCAACCGTCTCCTCTGGTGCACCTCGCCCTCCCACTTGGGTCCGTACTTCCTGTGTCCGTAGACCTGTCGACCTGCACCCTGTCTCACTGGCCCCGTCTCCTTGGTCGAGGCACGGCCAGAGACAGACGGTCGGTGCCCCGGTGGACGTCTGTGCGAACGGAAGGGGGTCGAAGACTGGGAAGGCAGGTATGGGAAAAGGACAGACTAAGAGGGAAGACGAGGAAGAGGTAGGAAAGAGAGAGTCGGGATTCAACCTGAGACGCTCCTCCGGTCACACTACTTACCCCACTCTCCCTACACTCGCACAACCACCCCTCCCCACTTCAGCCTCCCTCGCCCACAGGGAGTGTAAAACCGAAAATGAGACCCACTTTACTTTCGTCGACCTCCAAAAACTCGTTTCCTACCTATCCTGAACTTAAAACAAAGTTCTTACAGTGAGACGACAACACAACTTTTGTCGAACACCCACCGGTCCCACCTCCGGACCTCTGACGTCTCATCGACGACGTTCATAAGGTCCGTCGCGTGGTACACCGAACCTAGACACTCTCTACACCAACCTAAGACACGGAAATCGTCCGTGAGTCTTTTCTTCACTGCCACCGTGAGACCCTGTGACTTCTCGTTCCACACCGACTAAGTCGGTCACCCCCACGGACCCCGGACAGGACCAATTCCTTTTTCTCGTCTATATAGTGGTCAAAGACCGCGAAGTCTCCTCAAAAGTCGTCTGTCAGACCAGGACGTCTTCTCAAAAGTCGTCTGTCCGACCAGGACGTCTTCTCAAAAGTCGTCTGTCAGACCAGGAAGTCTTCTCAAAAGTCGTCTGTCCGACCAGGACGTCTTCTCAAAAGTCGTCTGTCCGACCAGGACGTCTTCTCAAAAGTCGTCTGTCCGACCAGGAAGTCTTCTCAAAAGTCGTCTGTCCGACCAGGACGTCTTCTCAAAAGTCGTCTGTCCGACCAGGACGTCTTCTCAAAAGTCGTCTGTCCGACCAGGAAGTCTTCTCAAAAGTCGTCTGTCCGACCAGGAAGTCTTCTCAAAAGTCGTCTGTCCGACCAGGACGTCTTCTCAAAGGTCGTCTGTCCGACCACAGGCCCTTGACCCTCCGTTGGGTCTCGAGTCGTCTCACAGTGTCCGTGGGGAGGAGAGTCGTGGAACTCCTGTATCGTTGTAGTGGCGTGTGAGTGTACGGTACAATCCTACCTCTTCCCCGTCCCCTCTAGGAACCTCCTTTCTTTCAGGGCTTTCACTGGAGCTTGAGACTCTTTTATAAATGGTGGTTGCTTTGACGGAATTTACCCTTCTCTCACCTATTTGAATTGATCGTCTACATAATTAGTACAAAAAGATGAGTCGGACCCTTACCCTTGAAAACTCGTCCGAGTCAAGTCTACATCCTTTTATTTTCTTAGTTGTCAAAAGTGTGACCTTGTCATCACACATTTGAAGTCTGGGAACTGTGTTCGATCTTTTTTTACTAGTCAATCTTTTTTTTATTAGTTCCGGGAAAAACTATTACCACTGTTCAAGACCGAGAATTTAAACAAGACTAACCGAAGGGACGGATTTCCTTGTTGACTTACCACCCTTAAAGGACGTCCTCCTTTCTAGACTCAGTCGACCCCGAGAGGTCTTGGGGAGAACACTTGGGTCCACCCAGGACTGACGTGAACCGCACCTGTCTCGACTGGTAGGTATCGTCTTCTATGAAACCCCTGACAGCCTCTCCAGAAATCTTTATGGTACTGTCTTTCATCATACCTTCATTGGATTTATAGGTAGTTGTCTCCTTGCCCATTTCTACACTATGTATATATACATTACCGTATAATGAGTCAGTATTTTTCTTGTTTCCCTACGGTAACCGTCGGCGTACCTACTTGGATCTCTAACAGTATGACTCATTTCACTCAGTCTGTGTCTTTCTGTTTATGGTATACTATAGTCAATATACACTTTTGACTTTTTTTTTTCCCACCTTCACTTCAATAAATGTTTTGTATTCATCTCAGTATCTACATCTTTTGTTTGAATACCAATGGTCCCCTATTCCTTCCCTCTCTATTTCCCCCTATAACCCCAGTTGTGATAGGCGTGATGACATATATCTCATTTATTGATTATTCTTGGGCGACGTAGGATGTCCCTTCAGAGGAGTCACGAGACATGGCCGGATATGTCCTTTTCTTACATTTTTCTCTTCACCCCTACACATACACAGATTGACTAAGTGAAACGAGATACGAACTTTGATTGTGTCGTGACGTTTAGTTGATATGGGTCTATTTTGAAAAAATCTTTCCTCTTCCCTTGTCGTTGTCACAATAAAATGTGTTTAGTTCTTTTGGTGGGACCTATTACAACCACATTGTTCGAGACTTTGTCCTTCACAGGAGGAAAGTTTTTTTTTTTAGGTGTGT
Source organism: Capra ibex (assembly GCA_006410555.1). Lineage (NCBI taxonomy): Eukaryota > Metazoa > Chordata > Mammalia > Artiodactyla > Bovidae > Capra > Capra ibex. Next base: position 10,028,365 of record SJYO01049755.1, read on the forward strand.
GAGAGGGTCGGGGGTAAGGGCCGTCGGTGTCGGAGCTCCCACCTCGACGACAACCCTCGTCGGTAGAATGGGAACGTCCAAAGGGTCACCCTCTAGGCCCTCCACCGTCCTTTACCACACGAGTCGTAGTGTTTTGGAGAGAATCTCCCATGCATCTGTGAAGTCCCCCAGGTCACCCCTTCTTTCTGTAAAAGAACCTAGTACCGGGTCAATGCTGAAGTACGAAGCCCGTACAGCACTACAGTCGAAGATGGGGCTTCGGAACGTCTCTCTACGTCGGTGGGGTCCTCCGGACCCGTAGATCCCCTCTACGCCAGATAAGATCCTCGAAACCCTCTCTCAGTCGGAACTTCCGTCCCGAACTAAAAGACTGGGGTCACTTTTTCCTAGGTCGTGGAGACAAATATAGGACCTCCTCCGGCCCTTCCACCTACCACCACGTGACCAGGTGTACACGGAAGTCTCCTTGGTTCTTCCCTTCGCACTACGGTTGACGACCAAGTCCGACGATCTCGACACTCCTCCCGTCCCACCCCCGACGACGAGACGGTCGTTTCGTCCGAACCTGAACAAGGAACCGCACACGGACCTACACTAAACGAGGGACTCAGGGTCCGACACCCGACGGACACTTATCTGTCTTTTGTTCTTTGATGGTCGTCTTCCGTACAACAGACCGAAAAAAGGTCTGTAACAGGAACACTTGATCACCCCGAGGTTGTAGGACGGCAAAACACCTAACCTTCTTCTTTTCAGTCCCGTGTGGGACGGGACAGGGTCTTTCTTGAGTTCTGGTAAACCTCTCAGTGTGGGTTGGGTTGTTTTACCGTATACTAAGTGGTATATACAAACCACTTCCACCGATGTTCCTCTTTCCTCCCTCTTTCGTCTTCTGACCATCTTCACTCTCTGCTCCCCTCAACCCACAGGGACCGAAGGAATAATCCACGATGAATCATTTTCTGTGAATGAGAAACCTTCCTTTCAACACTGGTTGGATCTGTCGTATAATTTTTCGTCTCTGTAATGAAACGGTTGTTTCCAGGTAGATCAGTAGATCAGTAGATCGATACCAAAAAGGTCATNTACTAAGTGGTATATACAAACCACTTCCACCGATGTTCCTCTTTCCTCCCTCTTTCGTCTTCTGACCATCTTCACTCTCTGCTCCCCTCAACCCACAGGGACCGAAGGAATAATCCACGATGAATCATTTTCTGTGAATGAGAAACCTTCCTTTCAATACTGGTTGGATCTGTCGTATAATTTTTCGTCTCTGTAATGAAACGGTTGTTTCCAGGTAGATCAGTAGATCGATACCAAAAAGGTCATCAATACATACCTACACTCTCAACCTGATATTTCTTTCGACTCGTGACTTCTTGACTACGAAAACTTGACACCACAACCTCTTCTGAGAACTCTCAGGGAACCTGACGTTCCTCTAGGTTAGTCAGGTAGGATTTCCTCTAGCCAGCACCCACAAGTAACCTTCCTGACTACAACTCCGACTTTGAGATTATGAAATCGCTGGAGTACGATTCTCGACTGAGTAAACTTTTCTGGGACTACGACCCTTTACAACTCCCTTCCTCCTCTTCCCCTGCTGTCTCCTACTCTACCAACCTATCGTGGTGGCTGAGTTATCTGTACCCAAACCCATCTGAGACCCTCAACCACTACCTGTTCCTCCGGACCGCACGACACCAAGTACCCCAGCGTTTTTCAACCTGTACTGACTCGTTGACTTGACCTTAACCTTAACTCGTGCAAATATAGACGGAGTTTCACAACAACGTTCTTACTTCACTCAAATTTACTCTTCACGCATCGCCATGGAGTCGTACATTCCTGAGGCACATGTAATCGACAACAGTGGCACAGTCACTCCTACCACTAAAGATAGCACTCCGTGAAGATCTTCCGTCAGATCGGATCACCAATTCTTGTACCCGAAACGACAGACAACCTCTGAACTCGGATAAACCTAAATGACGGAGACTCTGTGTCTGTATACGCCACCGGAGAGATTTGGAACTAAAAGTATGTAAAATACACCTCTACTGTTGTGGTTGGAGTATCCCACCAACACTCCTACTTTTTTACCCGTACAGTACAGCATAACAATAGAACCCGACGGTACTGTCTCATGGTGTCTGACCACCGGACTTGTCTTCTTCCAGTAAAAAGTATCAAGATCTCCGATTTTCCGGTTCTAGTTCCAGGACCTTTTCCATCCAAAGTAAGGTTCCGAAAAAGAAAAAGAATATCCACAGACGTAGAATAACCCACGAGTATACTGGGCACACACACACACACACACACACACACACACACACACACACACTTCGTCTCGTCTCTCTGTCTAGTTCGAGAAAAACCACAGAGAAAAATATTCCTGTGATTAGAACAGACTAGTCCCAGGGTGGGGACACTGGAGTAAATTTGAGTAAATTTGATTCAATTAAGGAATCTTCAGGGTAGAAGTAGATAACGACGTGACTCCCAATCCAGAAGTCGTATACTTAAAACATCTCTGTACTTGTAAGTCAGGTGTTGTGTACAGATATACCGTCACTACAGGTCTAGTAGACGCACCGAGGTTTTCGAGTCCTCTCCCAAATAAATCACAAAGAACTATAGGCTAATACACATTTTCGTGTCCTAACTCGGAACACCCGTCACCCACTTTGTCATCCCACCTCAAGAGTTACCTCAAATGATACAACATATTATCCGTCTATTGTAGGTTCTTTCTGTTCCCTCTTTACCCTACCCGACGACGACTCCCCTGACTCACGACTTCACCTCAGAGACTTGGACTCGTACTTAGGATCCCTTCTTGAAAAGTTAACATTCGAACACGTGGTCGACCGGTTCCCGAGTCATGTGTCTACATACTGACAAGACCAACGAATTTACACCCCTTCGAAGTCAGGACCAACCATTTACCAGACCTGTGTCATCCCCAGAGATCCTGGGGTGAGTCAGAAAACGACTCACGATAGACCTACCGACCAACCAACCATTCACAAAACTATAGTACGGATACGTACTCTCGTGCAAGACCTCTCTCTAAGTCTGATTCCTCGGGGAACCCGTCTTTGTCCTATACCCTCTCCGAGTAGTCCAAAAACATGGAAATAAAAATAAATTTTTTTAAATGAACCGATACAGCTCAGAAACACCGTACGCCCGAAAAGAGATCATGACCGTGCACCCGAGGTCTCACACGTCCGAGTCATCAACACTGTGATCCCGAATCAACGGGGTCTCGTGTATCCTAGAATCAAGGAACTGGTCCCTAGTTTGGGACGTAACGTTCCGTCTAAGAATTGGTGACCTGGTGGTCCCTGCAGGGAAAAACATGGAAATAAAAGTAAAAACAAATTGAATCATAAAACCATAAACACATTTTTGTTTTGATACACCCTATAATACGATTACAAACGTGTGTTATAAAATGTTAAATAGTTGGAGATTTTGATATTTTAGTTACTTCCTTATTCCGACTCCCGTCCCCGAGTCCTGGGTCTAAGTCCCAGGTGGTGAGAACTAAGTGAGTTTCTAAACTTTCGGTTACCTTAACGTCCAACATCTGATAGTAGAAACCCCTTCATTGTCTCCACCCTGAACGACTAAAAACATCGTACCTCTTAACGAGACCTGTAAGAAACCCCGAGACAACATCTAACTTACGAACCCAGAGGAGATTTAATTACAACTTCACGATCGGATGAAGTCGTAATAAACTACCCCATAATCTCTACCCCGGAAACCATCCAAATCCATTACAACACTCCCACCCCGAGAGTACCAGCCTAGTCACGGGAATACTCTTCTTTGGGGTCTTTCGAACGAAAGAGGAAACGAAGTTAGGGTTCTCTCTCGAGAGTAAGAAAGTCGATCTGACGGGGGAACTAGAACCTGAAGGTCGGAGGTCTTGATACTCTTTTCTTTAAAGACAATTCAGTGGGCCAGACACCATAAAACATTACCGTCGGACTCTACCGGTTCTGGTCGAAGGGTCACCAAAAACAGTACGTCACTACCCCGTCCCTTTCCAGAACAATACAAAAGACATGGAAGAACAGGCGCAGAGCACACGAAGATACTAGTAGACACGTGGACAGGTATTCTTTCGGGACTAAATTAATCGTCGCACTTGACCACCCCTACCTAACTATAGTTTCTTCTTGGAGACAATTCCCCTTGACGTGACCTCGTTCGTGTTTCCAAAACCGGTTTCACGAAAGGTCGACGTCATACGGTTTGTAGTCCGGGAAGGTCAGTGTATGTCTTTGGGCTTCGAACCAACCCGTATACCGGGACAACCTGTGTGTCATTCGTGAGTCTATACACTCCCATTGAATCCACTCGAACAGACCCGAATAAGTAGTCACGACATTAGTCTCTAGGACCTCTCCTCTTTCTTGAAAAGAAACCCCGTAAGAGTAGATAATCTCTTTCGCTAGAGAATCATCTTCTTCGTCGATGGTCCCTAAGATCCCTCCACCGAAAGAGAACAGAGGAGACACGGACGGTCAACTACCTACGACACATTAGTCGGGTAGATGGGTACCGGGCACCTCGACCTCCTTAGACCTCCCTGACTCCAAGGGGTTCGGATGGGCTGGAAAACAAGAGTCTACAGAACGTACAAATTCATTAGGGACAACGAAAGAGTCCCGATAAGAAACTTCGTAAACTTTCTTTTCTTCGTGGAAAGTCGTACATATTTGAGTCTTAATCCGGTATCTCCTTTTCCTTGTTAGGTTACTTGAGAAAAAAAAAAGTAGACTCTTGTCAAAGAAAATAAAAAAAAAATTAAAAATAAAAATGAAATAAAATGAAATGTTATGACATAACCAAAACGGTATGTAACTGTACTTAGGTCGTACCCATATATACACAAGGGTTTGTACTTGGGGGGAGGGTGGAGGGAGGGGTGTTACTTGAGAATTCTATGGAAGGACGGGTTCATAAAGAGAGACTCGGTCAAAGAGAGATTACGAAATCAGAAAGAGACTAATTTTGTTTTTGTTTTGATTGAAAATTCTTTTCCCCCATTCAAGTTCCATGGGGTTTCAAGAAAGTTCCCCAATTCAATGGTTCCATGGTTCGATTCACTACAGGATCTCCCTACTTTCCCGATTCAACCAATGAATTTTGAGAAGAACCAAGTGTCTCGAAATCTGAAAAGTCTCATAAAACTCAAGATAACAGAGTAAATAGAATTACTGTTGGGATACAACCTTCCTGTCTGTAAATGTCTCCGGGTCCCTACAATTTACTAAAAATCTTCTAGGGATATCGACCAACTATTCGTCTTCGTCCAGATTTCTCCACCAATGACCTCTTCGCTTTCGGGTACTCAGAGACTGTCAGACCTCTAAGGGTTGGTCAGACTCTGTTTATTGTTCACAGAGGGAAACAGGGGTGAATGAGTCCCGTGTCCCACCTTGGTCACCTTTGACGACCACCTTCTCTGTAACAAATGGATGCCACCTTCGTTGTAACAAATGGATGCCACCTTCGTTACTGTAATCGCACACCCGCCTAACCCGTACAGTCTACGAAGTCTTAATGGTGTCGTCGTAAACAAAAAGTGACAATTGTCGTGGTTGTTTGTAAATAATTCACGATTGAGACACGTCCCAGACTCCATCCTACGTCACTACTTATTCTACACTACAAACACCAAGTAGACCCCTCCATTCTGTGTCAGTAAACTTTTTTGTATTTACAGTTGTGTTCCACCATAAACCACTTACGACTTACTTACCATCTCTTTGTTCTCGAGTCTCTCAAACTTTCACCCTCTACCTTTCAAGAGGACTCTACCAGTCGCCTCCAAAGATCTCTATCCTAGAACCTTCCACACCTCTTCATCTCCCTCGTTAATACCAACTCTGTTTATTACATCCCTTTGTGCCTCACTTCTCTTATATTCCGATGAACCAACCCCCGTGTTCATCTAGTCAAACCGTCCTCATCTCTCAACAAGTCAAGTCAAGTCAAGTTAGCGAGTCAGCACAGACTGAGAAACACTGGGGTACTTAACGTCGTACGGTCCGGAGGGACAGGTAGTGGTTGAGGGTCTCAAGTGAGTCTGAGTGCAGGTAACTCAGTCACTACGGTAAGTCGGTAGAGTAGGAGACAGCAGGGGAAGAAAAGGACAGAGGTCAGGGAGGGTCGTAGTCTCAGAAAAGGTTACTCAGTTGAGAAGAGTACTCCACCGGTTTCATGACCTCAAAGTCGAAGTCGTAGTAAGGGAGGTTTCTTTAGGGTCCCGACTAGAAGAAGTTTTACCTGACCAACCTAGAGAAACGTCAGGTTCCCTGAGAGTTCTCAGAAGAGGTCATGGTGTCAAGCTTTCGTAGTTTAGAAGTCGCTCAACTGAATCCCTTTTTCTTTTTCCTGAATCCCCTCTTTTTTTTTTTTTTTCCTTACCTTTTGGTTTGACCTTTCCTTTTATCTTACCCCGACCTCATAGTCCCGTTCTCCCTGAACCCAGAAGTCTCATACCCAGTACCTCTCGACCCCTTGCAAAAGTTTACTGTACAGTCACGTCTCGTGTCCCTTGAGGAAACACTTTCGACAGTAGGATCAGGACCGAAGGGTCTCACACATGTCACCCCGAGAGAACAGGACTCAACGATGAAACACGAACCGTGATATGACCTAGGGCCTCTACGAGTCCACTTATCCTTGTAAAGGGCAGAAGTTCCTCAAACACCAGGTACATGAACCTGGTGTCGTCAAAGAAGACTCATTCCTTCTCAATGACGGGTGACAAGGACGAATAAGACAGAACAAAGAATAGGGAGAGGGGACATACAAGACGGAAACCAAGACATTTACAGAAGGTAATCCAAGGTCCTCTTAGATAACCTTGGAAACCCGGTCAGATAGAGGAGTTCCAGAGAAACTTATGAAGATTAGAACCACCAGTACATACCTACACTCTCAACCTGACACTTCTTCCGACTCGCGACTTCTTAACTACGAAAACTTGACACCACAACCTCTTCTGAGAACTCCCAGGGAACCTGACGTTCCTCTAGGTTGGTCAGGCAAGACTTCCTCTAGTTGGGACCCTAAAGAAACCTTCCTTACTAAGATTTCGACTTCGAGGTCATGAAACCTGTGGAGTACGCTTCTCAACTGAGTAACCTTTTCTGAGACTACGACCCTCTCTAACCCCCGTCCTCCTCTTTCCCTACTGGGTCCTACTCTACCGACCTACCGTAGTACCTGAGTTACCTGCACTCAGACTCACTTGAGGCCCTCTACCACTACCTGTCCCTCCGGACCGCACGACGCTAAGTACCCCAGCGTTTCTCAACCTGTGATGACTCGCTGACCTGACTTGACTTGACTTGACTTGACTTAGAGCTGAGGTCGTAATATACAACTAAAATAATCTATTAGGAGTCTCCCTTCGGAACAAACAGAATAGAGATTTAATTCCTCTTTACGAAGTAGCACCACTGGTTCATGGCCTGAACATGTCCAGGTTGGTATTCGAATTTTCAGATCTTAAAGGCCTTATATATAAATAAAGTCAAAACTTTTACTCCTAGTCTTCAACAAGTGAAGATAAGGAGTCTATGGAGAGACAAAAGGTGTAGGGGACAACCAATTGAGTCTCGTCGTCCAAGGAAACATGACCTACAGCCGAACTAAGTTTGGACCTATAAACTTTGAACAATTTCGACAATCTCCAAGAGAAAGATCGAGGAGTTGATACCTCCAGAGGCGGTTTAGTGGCAACGCTGGAAGTGAAAACATGTGGATGTTGAACGCTCCTCTACGGGATTTTATACGATCAAGGTTACATTTTTATAGATTTCAAAACTACATTTTTAATCCTTAAGATTACACTTTTAGGTACAATGAAGATTATTGAGACCTTCCATCTATAATTATAGGGATAATATGTCTATTCATTTAACCCTAGTCTAATACACTAGACGGGTTCTGGTGTATCGAGGAATCACCTCTTCGTGTCTAGCCTACGTCTAGATAGAGTAGAGTCTGGACTTCGGACTCGGAGATGTGTGCGCGCTGAGGGAGAACGAGACACGCGGAATGGAGAAAGATCGGTATACGACGGAAAACACCAAAGGGCGTCAAGGAAAAGGAAACCCCAAAGTAAAAGTCTCTTTCCCTTATCCTTTCGTCTACTGCATCCCCTATTCTCACTTCGGACCCCCAGTCTGTCTGTACTCAAACTTAGGATTTCGGTCGTTAATGATCGACGACACCGCTATAGTAAAGTAGAACACGGAAACAAAGATATAGACATTTTCTCTGCCGTGGATGGACCTCCTACAACGCTCCAAAGTCTCTCTGTACATATTGGAGATCCTGTCTCTGACCTTATTGTCATTCACGAGTCATTTGCCCCGACAATGTTCCAGACCTAGGGCAGACCCCCTCGCGGTTAAGGAACCGTGATGAGGTCTCCACGTTAAAGAGGAGAGTTGAAAAGGGAAAGAACAGTTCAAGAAGATGAGTGGTGCGAAAACTGAGACCAAGACTAAGAAGAGATAAAGTCCTCGAAAAAAAACCCCTCCCCCAACAAAGGTGCAGTCCGATAAAGGATGTAACACAGGGTAATCGACCTTACTGATGAATGAAGAAAGTAGAAGAGGAAACCGAGTTCTCGGTGAGTCTACCTATCGTATGCATTAACCACTAACCGAGTTCCTTGAAGATTTTCCGTTTGTGCCATGTACGGGACATCCAACAACTACGACTAAGAAATACAGGTATACACAACCCTAAGTACACGACACGAAAGAGATTTGATTCCCAAGGACCTGGTCATCGGGGTCGTAGCGGCCCTTTACACAACCTTTACAGTTGGGAGTCCAAGAGGGGGTTCTTTGAAACTCCCACCGGTCGATACATACAAAAATGTTCGGGAGGTCCCCGAAGACCAGATGTAATTATAAACTTTTCGTGACAATTCTGGGTGACCTCTCAGGGAGTACTCAACCCTGGAACCGACATGTGGAGATCGGACGGGTCGACGAGGGAAGGACCCCGACCGGAGTCGGACATTGGTCCACAATTTAGAACCGGAAACAAACGTATAAGACCAAGTATTTGAAAGCGACTCTGGAAACGAGAAGACAGTGCACGAATCTGCTAGATAGGTTGAATCCATATCTAGTTCATCGAAGAGTCTTGTATTAAGAAGACTCTCCAAATAAAATAGACTAAACTTAATGTAAATCCAATCAAAGGAGACCGAAGAAATTTTTAAATATATCGGAAATTTAATAAATTGGACAGGATGCATTGAAAGAAAACGAGATGTCGGGTTACCACGTAATAAAAACCCCCAATAATAAATACTGTTTAGAACCTATTTTAGAACGAACTCCCAATAAGAACCTAATAATCCTTAAACCTAATATAACACTTCTCCATTTACGTACCCGAGTCACTGTATGTCCCTTCTATACCCGACTTTTGACTTTATCCAAGTTCTTCCTAATCGGAGTAGTCTGACACTTTGGACTTCCTCTCTATAGTACCGAATAAACGAAGACCCAAGGATGGTAGACCTAAAGGGACTACCGAGTCACCATTTCTTGGGTAGACGGTTACGTCCTCTACGTCCAAACTAGGAACCTAATCTTTCTAGAGGACCTCGTCCTTTACCGTTGGGTGAAGTCACAAGGACGGACCCTTTAGGGTATATGTCTCCTCGGAACATCCGATGTCAGTTACTCCACAGTTTTCTCAGTCTGTACTGAATCGTTGAGTTGTTGTTGTCGTTGTTGGGGTTGTAGATTGTGGTGTTGATAATTGATAAATAACTCGTGGATGATACGTGTCTCAAACTCCGATGTTACTACCTTTTCATCCACACGAAGGACGGAACTATTTTAAATCAGACAACCATGAGTTCCTTATCTAGTACTAAATCAGCCTTTGTTGTACAATACGAATAATTCACTTTGACTCTCACACACCCCAAAGAACCTCGGTCCTTGATTATAACCCCTCATAGTAGATTACTCCCTGTGACTCGATTATGTTGTACAATTTATCATCTATCATCTACACTTTGAACCTCTTTCGTTACCGTGGGGTGAGGTCGTAAGAACGGACCTTTTAGGGTACCTGCCTCCTCGGACCACCCGGTGTCAGGTACCCCAGTGATTCTCAGCCTGTGCTGACTCGCTGAAGTGAAGATGAAAAGTGAAAGTACGTAACCTCTTCCTTTACCGTTGGGTGAGGTCACAAGAACGGACCTATTAGGGTCCCTACCCCCTCGGAGTACCCGACGGCAGATACCCCAGCGTGTCTCAACCTGTGCTGACTTCACTGAATCGTCGTCGTCGTCGTCGACTACACTTCGATGACGATGATGACTATCATCTACACTTTGATTAGGATGAAACTCGAAGAGTTCAGTACTGACAACCAGTTCTCTATTTTTATTCGACATATTGAATCGTACCGTCCCGTCGTCTTTATTACTATTACCATTGTCACTGTCAGTGTTGGTCGGAAACAGTTCACAAGGGTTACACGGTCCGTCCGACGCCTCACGACACGTCGGGACTAGGACAATCAGAACACTCGTCACCTGTCTCTCTTTGTACGAAAGAATCGATACGGGGACAGAACGTCTCACTGAGACCGTTTAACGAAACGAAGACACCCAGAGTCCCTAGAACAGACAATTTATCTTCCTAATCTGGTTTTCGACAGAAACTGAATCTCTATGGTGAAAGAAACGTACAGAACAATTACCAATTGTCTTGATAAGATAGTCTCCAAATCCAAATTCGAAGTGGACAAGGGGAGTACATATTATGAGAGATTATAGTACAAACTTCGAACCTATTATGTACTTCGATATCGGTCAAAACCGGTATATGAGTCCGTACCCAGTCGTAGATGTCTCCTCTAAAGGAAATTGTCCAGGGACTCACTCCTTCCATATACGGACTGATAGAGATCTTAATAGGACAAGAAAATCTGACTTAAATGGGATGGTCGATATGAAAACGAAGAATATTTATTGTTTCATTACGTATAAAGTCATTTTTTACATGTAGACACTATAGTTGAATAAAACGAATAATTGTCTGATATCTTGAAGACGATTTAAATACTCTGCACGTTGTCTTACAATGTCGCAAGAACTCGGTGGTGACAAAATGTTTAAACCGTAGCCGTCCGGAGTTTTCCGACTTTACAAAATTTAAATAAATGTGGGGCGTCAAAGGAATCCCTTGACAAAAGGTATTCGATTACTCCGTGACCACGTTCCGGAGAGACAATAAGGACCGTCCGTGTGACTCTGTGTAGCCGGACGACGGGACGAAAAAAGGAGTCATCAGGTCACGTTTATTATTTATACCCTTTTATGTAGTAGGGAAACTTACACCCTCGGTTCGACGTCCCGACGGTTCCAATTTTGTTTCGTTAGCGCTCGAACCTCAGACAAGCACAGGACATGGTGCACACGGGCGCAAAATTCCTGTGAGACTTGTACCGGAAATAGTACAGTCTAACGAATGAGACTCTTGTATCCGTCAGAAAATTTTAGGTGAGATATTTTATCCGGAAAACCTTCTTCAAAGGAAAATCACCTAATTTACAGTAGGACTTCAGTTCTTGAACGGAAGATCACACACACATACACACACACACACACATACGAGTCAGAGAGTCAGTACAGACTGAGAAACCACTGGGGTACCTGACATTGGACGGTCCGAGGAGACAGGTACCCTAAAGGGTCTGTTCTTATGACTTCACCCAACGGTAAAGGAAAAGACCTCCTAGAAGGACTGAAGTCCCTTACGTGTGCCCAGAGGACGTAACGTCCACCTAAGAAACGGTGACTCGGTGGACCCTTCGGGTGCGGAAGATCTAATACCCAGTCTATCTTGAATAGTTCGTAGAGGTCGACGGGTCGGACACAACTACCGTCGTCACTTTTCTCTACTTCGTCTGAGACTTACGACTCCAACGTTCGTGAGTGTCAGTCCGACTTCCCCCACAAAGTCTGGTGCCCCCAACGAGAATATTTCCCGGTATTGGAAGTCTACAGGTCGACTGAATGACTCCTCAAGTTGCACTACTCTCGGACCTATAGGGGAGCCGTGTGTCATCCACGGGTTACTTACGTACATATTTACCTCCAACGACGAAACAAAGACCAGAGGGTGCTCTCGTTAGATCGACCATAAATTGTCCCCTCAATTTGACCATAATTATAGTCGTTTCGGGCTCCGAATTTGTTTACCCAATTTAGCGGCGTCCCGGAAGGGTCGGGGGTTCTGCACGTCTATAAGGGTGGAGGTCGACAGGAGACTATAGTGGGAACAGGGAGAATTGAGGTGTACCCGTTAATTTAGAATGACCAAATTAACCTGTGTAAAGGAGGGGAAGAGAAAAGACGAAACAAAAGAGGCGAACAGTGAGTCTCGACCAACTCCAGTTAGACGTACACAACGAGCTCAACCCCTTCGTCATTTCTCTTAATTTTTTAGACAAACTCTAAAAAGTATTCTCTACTTCCGGAAAAATTATTGATCTGTATAAAGAAAGAAATCATAAATCCGTCAGAACACAGACCCCCGTTTCCTATTTGGACTACGGAAACTTTCAGAAAGAACGTCAAGACCTTGAACCGGTCCTGTCGTGACAGGAGGTCCAGACGTTCCTGGGACCACGTTGTCAGTCTCGACTAGGGGTCCTCCTCACACCTCCACCGATTCGAACAGAACAAGGGGGGGCGTAGGGTCGACACAAATACTGTGTAGGAACCTAAAACGGAAATCAACCAACAGAGAGTCACACAATTGACCTCTCTGTCTAACCATCGACCATTTCCGAGATCCTTAACCACTGTCTTTTCACAACCTTCTGATCGTTCTCCTCCCTATGTCCCCGATTTCAGGTCCAACTCCTAGTATTATTTAGTCAGTTTGTTGTTGTTGTTTTTTTGCACGGACCCAGGAAACTTATCTAAATCCCGTGTGTCCAGACAGGAGAGTTTTTACTATAGGGGAAAGAACTACTTTCACTTTCACCTCTCACTTTTTCAACCGGATTTGAGTTGTAAGTCTTTTACTTCTAGTACTGTAGGCCAGGGTAGTGAAGTGCCCTTTATCTACCCCTTTGTCACCTTTGTCACAGTCTGAAATAAAAAAACCCGAGGTTTTAGTTACGTCTACCACTAACGTCGGTACTTTAATTTTTTTGCGAATGAGGAACCTTCTTTTCAATACTGATCGGATCTATCGTATAAGTTTTCGTCTCTGTAATGAAACGGCTGATTCCAGGCAGATCAGTTCCGATACCAAAAGGGTGACCAGTATATACCTACACTCTCAACCTGACACTTCTTCCGACTCACGACTTCTTAACTACGAAAACTTGACACCACAACCTCTTCTGAGAACTCTCAGGGAACCTGACGTTCCTCCAGGTTGGTCAGGTAAGACTTCCTCTAGTCGGGACCCTAAAGAAACCTTCCTTACTACGATTTCGACTTCGAGGTCATGAAACCGGTGGAGGACACTTCTCAACTGAGTAACCTTTTCTGAGACTACGACCCTCCCTAACCCCCGTCCTCCTCTTCCCCTGCTGTCTCCTACTCTGCCGACCTACCGTAGTGTCTGAGCTACCTGCACTCAGACTCACTTGAGGCCCTCAACCACTACCTGTCCCTCCGGACCGCACGACGTTAAGTGCCCCAGCGTTTCTCAACCTGTGCTGACTGGCTGACTTAACTTGACCTGACTTGACTTGACTTGACACAGGTGAAAAGGTACCAAAGCGACTCAAGAGTCCGGACCTACGACCCAGGATGACGACACTAACCCTCGTCAGTAAAGACGAATCTAAGAGGTCTATCTCTCTCTTCTGACCTCTCCTCTAGTTCTTTGTTCCCCCGACGACACTCTGATAAAGAAACCCTAGTTCCCGAAGTGCAGAGGATGGTGATATTAACGTATAAATTCCGTTGAAATACTCTACGGATGAAAGAGTGGTGACATGTCTATTCCTTTGACTCCAGGACTCTTAAATTTATTTAACAGACTTTATTGTCTCGATTGTCACCGTCTCGGTTACACGTACGAGTCCGGTCAACAAAACGAGGAATGAGATGACGCCATGGAGTAAGTCAGATAGTCGAGACAGTCAACAGAATGTAAACCGAATTAAGAAGTGACTGAAGATGTCCCGTCTAATAGACCGGTACAAGGATCCCGGTGTAAAGGTTCACGTCCTTTTAGTCCTCGTACAGACGTCTATTTCCGACCCATGGAAGGTGAGTCTTCCATGGGAAGGTGAGGGAGGACCGGGACGGGAGAGTGGGACGTTCGTAGACGTGTATAAGACGGGAGACGCAGGTAGTGACCCTCCTATAATCAGAACATTTAGACGAGGGTATCCAGGGAACACACACTGAGAACATTCCTCTCGTAGAGAAAAAAGATCTTAAATTTAAATAAAAATGAACCTCCTATCAACGAAATATAATAAGACAACCAAAGACGGCATGTAGTCGTACTTAGTCGGTATCCATATACATACAGGGAAGGGAGAACTGGGAGGGAGGGTGGAGGGTGGCGTAGGGTGGGCTGATCCAACAGTGTCTCGTGACCTAAACGCGAAGGACGTAGTGTGTCGTCCAAGGGTGACCGATAGATGAAAATGTAGACCATGACATATACAAAGACACGATGATTCTCCCGTAGCAGGTACGACGTGACAGGAATAAATATGGAAAATTAGATCTTATGTTTCATCACGTAAAGTACCTCCGAGAGAACCGAACTGTACTCTGTACAAGTCACTTCCAACTTATTTGTTTACAACATCATTGTTTTAAGAGTAGTGAGGACACAGAGGCCTACCGTGTGTCAATTCAGAACGCATTCGTACCCTCTTTTAACTGAGGACACCTACAGTGACAGTTACAACTCCGTTCGGGTCACCACCTGGTCCATATAACGACCACAGCCACACCTGACGACTAGTTCAAAGGGGACCTCAAAACTGTGTCATCTCCTCACCTACTGCCTGTGGGACGAGTTAATATAGAGGGGTCCAACGATAGAAGGAAATCAACTACTTCAGAAGGAATTTTATCTTCGTAGAAGAGCTGCCTAATTTAGATGACTGTAAAGTTACTGTAAATAAAATGAGAATAATCAATGACACTAAAATTAGTAAAAGTTTGTAATCTCCGTTTAACTAAAGTCGGAAGAACTTCACTGGAGGAACTCCTTTTGTCTTGTCCCTTACTCTACTCCTGACTGAACCTCCCGGAGCTTCAGGATGTCTCTTCCGTGGTTAAATACCTCTGGAGAAGAGGGGTACCACTTGTGGGACTATTTCTTCAATACCCGTCGACCTTCGTCAAATCCAGGACCCTTATACTCCTCGTTTCCGACTGTTACATCCCCTCCTGTCTCCTTCGGTCTCTTGGTGCAGTGACGAGACGACCACATCTATCAGAACGTTACCTCCTAAGGGAGGGTCTCGGGTGCGGACCGAGTCTTACTCCGAACAGTCTCTCTACTGCCACAACCAGACACTGACACTCGTGACACTCGTCAACGAAATTTCTCCCCTAATAGGTATCCTGTGTCACCATGGGGTCGTGGAGCCTCCAGAGTGACTTGTCTTTTACTGGAGTTAGTGAACTGTCTATTGAGTGGTCTTTAGGGTCAATCGACTGTACAAACGACATTAGACACTATTCATTTCCGTCGTACCCTCTCGTTCTACTATGCCTGGTCTAAAATCCGGATCGGTCTACGGATAATTATCGGTGTAGAGTGATTACTTTTGACTAAAAGGTTTGCTCTCGAGACCTCGAAACGCTCTAAAAGGAAGTAGTTTCGACTTAAAAGACCACTTCCATGTCGACCGTCTACTACTCTGACAAGAAACTTATTACGTAGTCTTAAACGAGTCGGTCTACTACCCAAACGGGTGATTCAGGTTCATCGGGTGCGTCCTTAGACATGATTTCAAAATAGGAACACTAGAGGTACCAGAATAGTACTGGGTAGTCCCGGACATCATGAAAGAAGACTTTAGAGATTACCTCAGTTCAGGAGAAGATAAGTGTCACCTTTCCTAATTACTTTTGTAGGGTCACAAAGACCCATAATCTAAACCCCTTCTTCTGTCGACTAGTTCGACATATTGTAGATAAAACTATGGCTTCCTATATACCGAAACTTTTTGTCTCCGTACCTCTACGAGTACCCACCTAGTACTGGCGTCACATGAGGTCCCGAGGGGGACCAAGTCCTGCCCGTGTACGACTTGTCTCGGAGGGGTCTAGGACGGGGTCGAGACGAGGTCGTAGGAACGACATCACGGAATGGGTCGTCGGGTTTATCGTCGACCGTGGTTTTGGAAAGAACGTTCAGAGATTCCTCTACTTGACACGTGTCACCCTCTAGAACCTGTTCATGACTAAGTATAAGGACCCAAGGAGATCCCGGGTCCACAAAACGAACCCTTCCACAAAACGAACGTCTCGTCACTTTTCAATTACTTTGTACCCGAACCCCAAACGTCTCGATCTAAACTTAAGACTCTGATCGACAGAGCAATTAGTACCCTAGGGAACCTCGGACTCAAGGGGTATATAGTCTATCTCTATTGTTGAAATCTTATTAATTATAGTCTTGTACGAGTCGTGTATCACCCCAGAAGGAAACTGACTGACGGGGTGGGAATTATCAAAATAAATTTGTAGGGAAGGAAGAAAGTCCTTTGGAGACTGGAGGATTTAGATACAATCCGCAGGGAAGATATCTGTGGTAAGAAGAGATGGTATGGCGAATTGTGTGTAGTTTTGTAAACAATAGATTTGAGGAGGGAGACTCATTGAGACGGAATAAAAGGTTATAGACAGTGTCACGGACTATGTATCAACCAAAAGACGTTGAGTTATAAACAACTTACTTACTTCATTTACTCATTTGTCATCCATCACAAATTGTCATCGGAAATTACTGACTCCCATCTCCGAGATACCACACCGACCTGTTCAGACCCGTATTCTCAAAACACCCAGCTTGAACCACGACGGTTTGTCACCCCACGACCCTTACCGGGGGGTCCACTCCACAGAAACTTCCCAGTCGGACTGGGGTGTGGATGACGAAGGTAATCAAGACCGACGTCGATCAACACTTCCATTCAGTCCGTTCAGTTCTCCCCTTTCCTGTGAATTTTTTTAATGTTTGACAATTTTATGAACCACGGACAACGACCACCAACTACTTTCCTTTAGACCTATAAAAGGAAACATAGGAGAAATCTCTATGTATCTACCTCAAATAAAGTCCGAATTAAGATGAGTAACCCACCCTTCTCCAGATCGATAGTCTGATTGTACCCCAAACTTCTCAGATCCAAATAGGGACCCGTATTATAGTCCCTAAAGTCTGTAAAACTAGACACGATTAGTGTATCGTGTATCTTGGCACCACAACCACTTCTGAGGACTCTCAGGGAACCTGACGTTCCTCGAGGTTGGTCAGGTAAGACTTCCTCTAGTCGGGACCCTAAAGAAACCTTCCTTACTACGACTTCGACTTTGAGGTCATGAAACCGGTGGAGGACGTTTCTCAACTGAGTAACCTTTTCTGAGACTACGACCCTCCCTAACCCCCGTCCTCCTCTTCCCCTGCTGGCTCCTACTCTACCGACCTACCGTAGTGACTGAGTTACCTGCACTCAGACTCACTTGAGACCCTCTACCACTACCTGTCCCTCCGGACCGCACGACGCTAAGCATCTCTACCTGTGCTGACTCGCTGACTTGACTTGACTTGACTTAGTGTATCGTTGTACACCCCTTACCTGGATCTCAGTTTCCTCGTTTCAAACACACTGTAGAATGGAGAGATGATTCGGAAGACTGGTGGACTAGAAAGACTCAGAGTCAAAGGAATACACATTTCACCCGTACCATCACTAAAGTGTCTGAACAACGGTTCTACTTTAATCACGACATAGTTCCATTCTCGAGTACATTATATCATTAGAGGTCATCAACCAGTCCGACTTGGGATATTTGTATCTACTCTCGTCGAAGCTGACATGTCCATGTCCCTTTGAACAGACAGGAGACGACGAGTAAGGGTACTACGATAGTCGGTAGTTCGAGACCAACGAATATACATTTATCTTTTTATTATACTGGTTTCATTTATTTTCACCCTTTAACGTAAACACATTAAATTTTTACCAAATAAAAATTTTTTAAGTTCAGTAAACAAAAGTAAGTTCGGTAAAGGAGAACCAAACTCCCCTAATAACGAAACAGCAATTAACGTGAAACGAATCTCAAAAGGGGGAGATAAAGTTCTGGTCTATGACAAGAGAACAACTACATTGGTGACTGGAATAATTTTCAAAAAAGTCTATTTAGTACTAAAAATTCTATTCTTCCAGTGATTGTGTTTGTACCTTTCGACCAATGGTGCACCTTCGAACCCATTCATTTACGTGATGTTTAACCAATTACCCCGTGTAAAATCGAAGGCAAGACTAAACGGAAAACGTAGGTAAACGTCGGAGTACCCCTTTACCCCCCTCCCCGACTCAAATGAACGTCTAAACGTGCCTCACAATGTAAAAATTCTTTAAAAGTTACGTAAAACTAAGTCTGTTCGAAAACAACCGACTCTTTAATATACTACGCGGGTTTTATGAAAATGTCTTACACCACGACTCACGGTAAAATAAGGGTACCAGAAAATTCAAGTCATGTTTTCCGGTCCTTACTCTTTACGTCAAACTGTAAAATATATATATGTATATAGAGTGAATTCTGACTTGGTGAGGACTTTTAATTTCAAATTTTAAAGGTTCCAATAAACGCCGTCCCACCCCCTTGGGAGTTTCGGATACTCTACACCTTGGTAGAGTAGACTCCCTGACTAGTCAGAAAGGTAAGTAAATAATACACACACATTACCTTTCGAGAAATTACAATTTTCATTTATTACCGGAAATTCCATATTCGTGAGTTTAACCACTCAATTTTATAAAAATACATAAACATTGACGTCGGTCTAATAGACTATCACGGACAGAAACGGATCCCTTGTGAACCTCACGGACAGAAACAGTCCCTTATGAACCTTACGGAAAAAAAGGATAGAATACTTCAAAACAAAGTAGTCAAGTCAAGTCAGCGAGTCATCACAGGTTGAGAAACTCTAGAGTACTTAACGTCGTACGGTCCGGAGGGACAGGTAGTGGTTGAGGGCCTCAAGTGGGTTTGAGTACAGGTAGCTCAGCCACTACGGTAAGTCGGTAGAGTAGGAGACAACAGGGGAAGAGGAGGACGGGGATTAGGGAGGGTCGTAGTCTCAGAAGAGGTTACTCAGTTGAGAAACGTACTCCACCGGTTTCATAACCTCAAAATCGAAATCGTAGTCAGGAAGGTTACTTGTGGGTCCTGACTAGAGGAAATCTTACCTGACCAACCTCGAGGAACGTCAGGTTCCCTGAGAGTTCTCAGAAGAGGTGGTGGTGTCAAGTTTTCGTAGTTAAGAAACCACGAGTCGAAAGAAGTGTCAGGTTGAAGGTGTAGGTATGTACTGGTGTCCTTTTTGGTATCGGAACTGATCTTCCTGGAAACGACCGTTTCATTACAGAGACGAAAACTTATACGATAGATCCAACCAGTATTGAAAAGAAGGTTCCTCATTCGTAGAAAATTAAAGTACCGACGTTAGTTACCGACGTAACTAAAACCTCGGTGGGGTTTTATTTCAGACTGTGACAAAGGTGACAAAGGGGTAGATAAACGGTATTTCACCACCCTGGTCTACAGTACTAGAAGTAAAAGACTTACAACACGAAATCCGGTTGAAAAAGTGAGAGGAGAAAGTGAAAGTAGTTCTCCGAAAAATCAAGGAGAATTCTCCTTCATTTGTAAAATTTTATACTATTTAAATACAATTTTTTTGAAATCCCAGTCTATATTTTTTAGTAACAGGTAACTACTCTTGTCTCGTACGTGTTTCGTCTTTCCGTAAACAATGATGGTAAACCCAACTGAAAGAAATTCGTCATTGTCTACTCAAAAAGTAAAAAATAAAATTTCATAAAGGAAAATTTTTTAATAAAATAAGAAACATAACAATAAAATAAATAAAAATAAAAAACCGGTACGGTACACCGTACACCCTAGTATCAAGGAACTAGGTCCTTAGTTCGGACACGGGGGACGTAACCTTCGCTCCTCAGAAATGGTGACCTAGTGGTCCCTTCAGGGTCTACTATATAAAAAAAATTATGATCTATCCCTCTCACAGAATACAACTTTACATTAATAAAATAAACAAATGGGAACAGAATTAAACAGACGTATAAACGAATGACTTCTACATTGACAGAATAAACAAACGTAAACAGTCCCTAAACTCGTGGGAAGGATGTCAGGAGAAGAGGAAAGTTCGAGGACGAGAGAGTGACCATAAACTGGCGTAGTATCCGTAGATCATGTGTCGGTAGTCGGTGATCAATAGTCTTATTTTGACTGGATAAAGGTTGATCAGTTACCCAACTCAATGGTCCAGGACGTCTAAAAATGAAACGTCGTGGAGAATCAAGACTGGGGAGTAAACAAAGATAAAGGTTGTAGTGACGGTCAGATCCGAGATCAGACGTTGCACTGACCTGATGAAGACAGGACACAGGACGACAAGTGACGGGTGTCACGACAGTCTGATTAAAGGATTACACCGTGAAGTTGGGAGTGGTAAAGGGGCGAATTTCGTGTCGATCCCAAAGAATAATGGGTGACTCATCCACGGTCGAAGAGTTAGACCGTACATTCGACGAGTATTATATCGAGATTTGGTAGTTGATAAGTAACTTTTTTGTGAAGACTCGGAAGGAGGGTGTGAGCCTACCCAAGACCCCTGTATCACTGTTTGTCCTGTCTTTCTCGGAAACGTAGTACCCAGAATATAAGATTGCTCTCTCCTTCTCCTTCTGTCTACAATATCTCGAATACTGTCTTATTTATAAATAATTATTAACACGTTACTCGATGTTTCCTCTTTGTGACTCACGAACCCCTCTACACAATGTCCGTACATTTTTCAGTCTCTTCCGACCGACTGAAGACTTTCTACAAGGATTCGTACTCGTTCTCAAAGGGTCTAGTTCACTCCAATCCCTCTCACCCCTACCCATTCACTTACCACTCTTAGTCCGTCTTCCTTGTCGGAACCCCTCCTTATTCCAGGTGTCCTTCCCCCAATTCTCGTGTGGAGCATACTTACTCCTCCACTCCCCGTCCTCTCTCGACCTCTCTTTGTTTGCCACGAGGATGTCACTCGTCCGGACCCTTTCTCAAACCTGTGACCCTTTGAAACTCATTCCGCATTGTGCTGGTTTAGACTCAAAATCATTCAGTGAAGGACGTCACCCTCTTTCCAGACCTCAGGACCCATGTGCGTCATCTAGTTAATTCTTTGAGAACGTTTTCGGGTCCGAACTGTACTGACAACGAACCAGAGTTATCATGTCTTCTCCTCTTCAGTCTAAACTCTTTATGGAAACTCCATCTGACCCACCTGAAACCTCCAACCTGTAGGGTAGTCTGGGTAAGTAAACCCAGACTTAAACCTGTAAGTCTATTCCTTCGTCGTCTTATCTACGACCCCACCACCACTGTAAGAGGTTTTATCCCTTATGAGCTCTTTCTGGTCTAAACGTCACTTTATAAACTCAAATCAAAAATATTCCGTAAGTTTATCATTGAAAAATCATACGTTTATTTAACTTTCCGTCATAAAATATCACTAATTTTCGTACCGGAGACTTGGGACTGATGGAGAATCGTCGGTACACTGGAACTCTTTAAAAAAAATTTGTAAAACACGGGGACCAAAAAAGTACACCTCTAGTATTGTGACCATGAATCGGAATATGCAAAGGACACTCCGGGTTTACTTAAATCGTATCCATTTCGTGAACCTAACCATGGTAAACGTCTCCACTTAATGACGTAATCTCAATCAGTGGTGATATTAAATTTATGTTCAGGTTCCGAGTCTCTTCAACCCCGACGAAGATATTAAACCCCCGAAGGAGTACTACACCAGTCACTTCTACGTCCACCGCGACTTCGACAAACCCTCGCCATGACTCCTTCCTCCCTTTTCTCGGATGGAGGTCCAGAGGTCCTCTGGTTCGTGCCTGACTTGTACCCCTCTCGGTCTCATGGACTCCGACTCGCCTTGTCTGTCTACCTTCACGTCTACGTCTCTCTTCTCCCCCGAAACACCTCCTCCTCCCTCAGAAACCTCTCGACCCACGACGAGTCTCATCAACTGACGATTCTGACCTTTCAAGTACCGACTACCTCGTTCGGTGACTTTCGAAAACTTCATAATCCACCATACCACCAATTCAGTGATTCAGCACAGACTGAGGACGCTGGGGTACCTGACATCGGGTGGTCCGAGGGGACAGGTACCCTAAAGGGTCCATTCTCATGACCTCAGTCAACGGTAAAAGAAGAGGTCCCACCACACCAACTCCAACTTTGGTCGAATTTCTCACTCTTTTCTCCCTCTATCATTCACCCTCGTTTAGCAAACTCTTTTAACCGAAAAGTCTCTTCCTTTGAAGTTGGTTATTGTGTCCCGAAGGGTGGTCGATTCACACCCGGTTAACAATCCCTGGGATTTCTCAGTTACCGTGGGGTGA
The DNA here is from genome assembly GCA_006410555.1 of Capra ibex. Classification (NCBI taxonomy): domain Eukaryota; kingdom Metazoa; phylum Chordata; class Mammalia; order Artiodactyla; family Bovidae; genus Capra; species Capra ibex. Next base: position 10,051,120 of record SJYO01049755.1, read on the forward strand.
GGTCATGAGAACGGACCTTTTAGGGTACCCGCCTCCTCGGACCATCTGACGTCAGGTACCCCAACACTTCTCAGTCTGTGTTGACTCTCTGAAGTGAAACTGAAAAGTGAAAGTACGTAACCTCTTCCTTTACCGTTGGGTGAGGTCACAAGAACGGACCTCTTAGGGTCCCTGTCCCCTCAGACCACCCGACGGCAGATACCCCAGCGTGTCTCAGCCTGTGTTGACTTCACTGAATCGTTATCGTCGAATTCTCAGTTTACAGGGAAAACCCAGTTACCTCTCGTGACAGTCCGGTAACCAGTGCCGAAAGTACCTACCTCCTCCATTGGAGTCCCAAGACGTGACCGACTCAGGTCGCAACCACCTGCACCGGACAGAACCGACCTAACGACATCCCAAGTCACCAGGATTGAATCGTACCGATTACTCTAGAGTGGTGTACTTCTTCTGCTACTATGTGGTACCCGACCCCTTGTACGCCTGTCCGAGAAACATCGGTCATTCGACCTGGTGACTGAGTCTTCCTTTGACCGGAGGGTCTGAAACTTCTGAAACCCGAGTTTACGAACCCAAATCGTTGTCGTAGGGAGAACAGACAGTATCCATACCACCTCTGGAGTCTAGTTTCACTGTGGAATTGTCCCCACAAAAATAGTGGTTTCCATTCCTTTGGACCTTCTTGTTAGTTCAGGTCAAACATTTATTATAAAACACTCTTGTAAGACGCTAACCTTTTCGAAAGGACATCATCAGAACAACTGACGTTTCACACTCGGAAAGGGACATCGTACGATATAAACGACCACTAACAACCTTACACCTCACTTGATGGAGTCCAGTAGATCAGTATTGCGGAACGGTGACACCCAGAGGTCCGTTGGACCTAAGTATTGGTTCTGTAACAACCTAGAACACTGCCTCCCTACGTGACTCTCACATGTGTGAAGGATATCAAAGTGAGGGAAGTCGGTGTTTATCCTTTATTTGTATATCAGTCAAGAGTAATAAGTGTCATCAACACAAGATATTTCAAACATATTTGTGACTTACCCGTTTATGGCTTGGTAGCGAAGATCCCTTTGTATCCGAATTCAGAGACACTTGGAGACCAGTATAAACAAAAAAGTCACTAGTTATGTATTAGAGAAAAATACATACAAAGACAAATTTCTGTGGAATAAATTACATGTCAACTAAGTAATTGTAACTTAAAGTACCGGTTGTCCTGATCTTAAGTGGGGACTCACTTCGAATAGATTGTGTCCATGGAAGGAACACTCCGAGTAGTGTCGAAAGGTCTTGAATCCTTGTGATCGGTCGGGAAGTCCTGATATGAACCCCCGTAAAATTTGTCACTTTAGTGGTCGTTTTTCGTGTTTTTACACTTGTCACACTGTGATTTATATGGTACTTTTCCTGTGAACAAATGACATCCTCTCGACTCTATTCTTCCGTCCACAATAGACAAGTTGGAGTCGACCCTTGTGCGTACAGTCCGTCGAGTTTTAGGTGGGGTGGGGGGGTGAGACATACACACGTATCTACTGACACTTTCGTCCCATCTATAACTATGACCCCAACGTTCATTTAAAATCACTCATCTACTTAAGTGTTTATACCTTAGGCACTTATTACTCTTAGATGACACATAATCGTAAAAGTCGAAAGTACCTACAGATATTAAACCTAACCAACTTCAACTAATAAGATTGGTAAATTGTGTGGAAGAGTGTGACTCTAAGGTAGAAACAGGACCAACAACAACAAATCAAAGATACAACACAGACTGAGAAAACTCTGGGGTACCTGTCATCGGACGGTCCGAGGAGACACTCACCCTAAAGGGCCCGTTCTTATGACCTCATCCAACGGTAAAGGAAGAGGTCCCTAACTTGGGTACAGAGGACGTTACCGTCCGCCTAAGAAATAGTGATTCTGTGGTACTTTCGGGGTCGGTAGAGTGATCAACGAAAATTATACATTGTGTCTAACAGAACCCTAGTTTTAGTTTAGTCACGTTTACGGATATGCGAAAAGTATATACCTACGCTATACCACCCCTCTATAAGTCTTTCTACCTTTCTGTGGTCTTCAAGGTAGATGTCGGAAGAAGACTACTACCGTCCAACCAACACCGTCATGAACACAGGATAAGTCTGTACTTTCTCTTCGACAGAGAAGGACATAGAACATTTTTTAAGAGGAGACTCCGCAAAACTCCTTAAAGGAAGACGTAGAGTATCCGATCCTCATACAGTACACAGATCGGCAAATGACCGTGCCCATTATTCTACTGCTATGTTCTGAATTTGACGACGATTAAGTGAGGACCCCAACCCCGACGTGTGTGAAAAGACTTCGTGTACCGAAACGTCCTTTCAACTAAAACTTGTTACGACCCCGAGAGAGTCTTCTCCTTTCCCTTTACTTAAAGACTATTAGTCTGTTATTCCAGATGGTATCAGTTATTACTTTCTCATACGTGATTACACCTAAAGGGACCATCGAGCCTACTATTAGACGGACGTCACGTCCTCTGGTCCCAAGCTAGGGACCCAACCCTTCTAGGGGACCTCTTCCCTTACTGTTGGGTGAGGTCATAAGAACGGACCTCTTAAGGTACCTGTCTCCTTGGACCGTCCGATGTCAAGTACCCCAGTTTCTCTCAGTCTGTACTGATCCACTGATTGTGATGATGATGATGAGACGTGATTATACCCGAAGGGTCCCCCGCGATCACCATTTATTGAGCGGACGGTTACGTCCTCTGTATTCTCTGGACACAAGCTAGGGACCGAGACTTCTAGGGGCCCTCCTCCCGTACCGTCGGGTGAGGTCATAAGAACGGACTTCTTAGGGGTACCTGTCTCCTCGGATGACCCGATGTCAGGTATCGCAACGTTTCTCAGTCTGTGCTTACTTTGTTTAATCTTGTGTGTGTGTGTGTACGTGATTATATACCCTTCTTAAAATTAGAGTTTAACTCAAATACAAAATGAAAGACAGTCTCAAAGATGGTGGGAGTCGTCTGACAACCCGGTTAAGGTGTCACGGGAGGACCTATGAAATAAATAAGAGTCTCCTACAGAAGTCTCCAAGTAAGAAAGAAGTCTGTGTGTATTTTCTTCGAGAGAAAGTTTGGTACCCCCTTTTTTTGACTCGTTCTTAAACAACCTGTTTAAAACGATATCATCCTATTTCTCCTCAGGTCTAAGAAACGATGACGAGGGAAACTCTCTTCCTCAGATTAACAGGTGGGGAACTTAACTTGACCAGAAGACACCTAAATGGACTAATTATCTTCACTTCAAGACCTTGAAGACTCTAATCGAGTATTCTTTAGAACGTCGAAAGAAGATCTGTATAACCTTATCAGTGAGAACTTTATCCCGGTGAAACAACACTTCTTCAGGGTTATAGGGTGCCTCTGCAGATTCTTCTCCACCCCTTTTGTCTGAGGATCTAGTGTCAGGACCGATTCGAGGGTCAACTTTTGGTCGTAATCGAACGATCCGTACACTCACCTCACGTGACAGAGTTGCACCTAGACGGTCGGGATCGACTTCTGTGAACCTCGTCTCTACTTGGTAGAGGTGACTGAAGACGGGATTAATATCTAAGGACTTGTTTTATTTGTTAATAAAAACAAAAGTCGGTGACATCAAAACCTACCAGACAATAATTCGTTATATATTGGTTCTACGAATGTTCTTTTTCATTCTGTCGGAGTTCTTACGACATTATGATCTACCTCCGAAATTCTCGATTACCTGGAAGTCAATTTGAGTATAATTAGTGACAGGGGTAATACCACGAGTTTTTACGGATTGCTTACTTACTTACTGGTCAAGTAAAGAAGAGGGAAATCTTATGAGTCCCTTATTCTTCTTTACGAATTCAACAAGAAAAGATCCTTATACTAAAGTTCGAAACTCGGACAAAGAAACCTTGTAGGTCTTTTTAGGATCTTAGTTTCCCAACTTTCCATTGTACACATTAAACAGCGGGACGGGGCCCCAATGTACCGTGAAGTAAAGTTGTGAAAGGTTCAACCAAAATAACGGAGAAATTGAAAAGAGAACTTTTAGAGGTCTCTTCCTTTCGTAGTCGAAGTCAAAACACTGTTCACTCAGTAACTACAATCAGTTCTTTTACCTCTTTTCTTTGGAAAGGGAGAATTAACTCTTCTTTTTTATTAAAATTAGTTATAAAAAGAATTTACATGAATAAATACGTCTACCACTGACGTCGGTACTTTAATTTTCTGTGAATGAGGAACCTTCCTTTCAAGACTGGTTGGATCTGTCGTATAATTTTTCGTCTCTATAATGAAACGATTGTTTCCAGATCAGTTCCGATACCAAAAGGTCATCAGTACATACCTACATTCTCAACCTGATATTTCTTTCGACCCGGTGCTTCTTAACTACGAAAACTTGACACCACAACCTCTTCTGAGAACTCTCAGGGAACCTGATGTTCCTCTAGGTTGGTCAGGGAGGATTTCCTCCAGTCAGGACCCACAAGTAACCTTCATGACTACGATTTCAACTTTGAGGTTATGAAACCGACAGACTACACTTCTCGACTGAGTAAACTTTTCTGGACTACGACCCTTTCTAATTTCCACCCTCCCCTTCCCCTGTTGTCTCCTACTCTACCAACCTACCGTAGTGGTTGAGTTGTCTATGCTCAAACCCATTTGAGGTCCTAAACCACTACCTGTCCCTCCGGACCGCACGACACCAGGTACCCCAGTGTTTCTCAGTCTGTACTGACTCGCTGACTTGGCTTGACTATGTAAAATACATTACTTCAGGTGACTTAAAAACTTACTAAAGGGTTGTCTACTATCTTAAGGGTAAAGAAGGTGTCCCCACAAATACTGTCAGACGTCTTGTCTCGGAATGGAACACCTTGGACCACCGGGTGAAGACACCGGACGTCTCCGGTCCAGAGACACTACCCCTGTAACGAAGTCACCGACCCAAGTCTTTCTCAGTCTCTTTGCTTTCAATCCCAATTCGAACGATGGAACGACCCGGAGTGGTAATTCACGAATTTGTTAATCACAAGTGATGTCCCTGCGGATCCGGGAAGTCTACCTAAAACATAGACCTCCCGCAAAAAGAAACTCCCCCTACAATACTGGGTACGTCAGAAACGAAGTCTCTACTGAAGTCAGATAACTTAATACAGAAATCAAAGGTATAGATGAAGTTCCTCCGTCTATCTTTGATAACACCTTCTGACTCTTGATCTCAACTCCTTCTTAACTGGTAAGTATCTCTAACCGAAGTATTAGAAAGACCCACACGTAGGGTACAAGGGATCAATTACACTTTTTAGTTCAATCCCATACACAAAACGACTTTACATAAAGATACAGAGAATAACACGAAGGGAGGGAGAGAAACAGAGACAAAAACAGAAAATGAAAAGACAGAAAGATCTGCAAACGAGACAGACACATAGAATAAATCGTAATTTTAGTTTGACGTCATGTATAAAACAATTACTATAAATAATGTTTGGTGAACATGAAAAAACAAGAAGTGGATTTTTAGTTTATTTATGTAATATATAGAAAGAATTTTGTACGGTTTAATACTCCTTCAAAAAGAATATATTGAATGTAGTCAACTAATAAAAATACACCCATGAGCGGGAGTCATAATTTTTTAAAGGAGAGGTGGCCCACTCTGGGGCCTACACTACGAAAATTCCCGGACGAAGGAGAAAGACTAGGAGAGAATAAATTCATTAAGCCTTTCTCTTGACTTTAATAGACGAGTATTCGGGAATGTCCCGAAAGAAGGGAGACAAGTCCGGTCCTACGGTCGATCGTACCTTCGGGGACACAGTAAGTCAGAACCGGAGCCACCAGAAAGGACGTTTGTTCTTACGAGGAGTTGGAAGAACGTTCAGTCAAGTACGTGCCTTGTTGTAGAGTGATGGGGATAGACTGGGGTGAAGGTGGACCCTTTTCTATTTCACACTCTATATTTTGACGGACTAAAAGATTGAAAAGAGGAAACTCTTGCGGTAGTTGGGACTTAGGATCCAAGACACCATGTCGGTATTGTGATTCCAGTATTATAAATTTGGGACGTACGGTGGGTCTATACTGTCTGACGACGTCAGGGGATTCTCAGTAAGAAAGAAAGTGAAGGGTCTGAACGAGTGCCAATACACACAGACCCGTCGACTTAAGGTCGATTATCTCTCACTCCCTTAGCCTACGTCCGGTGAAGACCGACCTAGATTGGTAGACACAAACGAGGAAGTAAGGAGGGGAGAAGACGGGTCTGTCTTGTCGTCACGGGTCCCACTGGACCCTCGTAGTGAGCCCTCTACTGTCTCGTCAATAGGTGCATGACTTATTCACGCACCTCGTCTGGAAGGAGACGGTTTAGATCTTACTGGGTCACAAGTCCTTGTCAAAGTTGGATTGTACGACTGTGAATCAATCCTCCGAACCACTCTTGAGATCCATTCGTAAGGTTTCGTAGCGAACACACACACACGTGGGACGGACCCTTTTGGTTGGGAGAGGACTGTATGGCCCCAGACAGTCAATCGAAATGCGACAAGTCGTCTGGTGACGGTATACATTACTGAATTCTGCTATTGTAAACTTAATTACTTATTACTTACTATGATAATCGAATACTACAACCCGTCAGACGAGAACGAACCCGTTGAGTCGTCCGTCGAACGGACCCCGACTTTCCAGATCCTACCGGAGTAGCGGTCCTAACAAGTCAAACTAGTAGAGATTAGGGTGAGTTATGAGATTAAAATAGAAAGAAAGGGTCGTCTCCTCAGCTTCACGTGCAATACCCTTGATTTTCGTATCAAGCACACGACAACTGACACCACGTCCCCGTGGGGCACGGGTCGGGTTACGACTCGTTCTGAGTCTCGTTTGTTCCATCTACGGTCTCGGTTCCCGTCTCAGTCCCGTCACGACACGGTCGGGTCGACACCGATGAAGGTAGAGGAAAGTTCAAGTTGAACCCGCTCACCCTCCACCCTTAGGTAAAAATAAAGACCAGACGAAGGACGGCTAACACTAAGAAGGCAAGTACGGGACACGTTCAACTTAGAGTGGAGGTGACAGGAGGAGTCCCGGTCGAAGAGGAAAAAAATATCAACAAAAGAAAACACCCCCACTACCTAGTTGCGTCGTTGTAAAAGGTTTGTGTTTATTTGGTCTCACCTTCCACGGGAACTTTCACGGTCACGAACCTCCCTTCAGGACCTAGAGACGTCTCGACAGTCGGAGGACCCCCAGACCAAACAACCAATCCCTCCCCGTCCACCGTAACCTAAAGAATTTAGGAGATGAAATTCTACCGTCGTCAGTTTTTGGAACTTTGGACGAACTTTAGTGGGAGAAAATTACGGACCTTTTTTTGGGGACACAGGAGTCCCCCACCCCAGTCTTAACATTCAAAACAGAAGGTGGGTTTGTGTGTCACCATTACGGCTCTCTAGGACCCCGAAGGTGCAGGGGGGTGTGGAAGGGAGGAGGTCCCTGGACAAGGTCCCCCGAGTCGCCCTTCTCACGGGGCACACGTCGGAGAAAGGGAGATCGAAAATGCACAAAAGAAGGTTTATCTTTTAACCCAATTTAATTCCGTCTCTTTTAGGCACTTCCCTTTTCCTCGGTGTCCTCTCGTGGAGGGACGGGCTCCTCCCCTCTCCTCAATGACGCCTACGTCACCTCCTCGCCCACCTGTCCCCCGCAGTCTCGGAGAGTGTTGTCACTGAGGGGAGTAAGAAGGTGACGCGGAGGAGTCAAGTCAAGTCGGCGAGTCAGCACAGGCTGAAAAACACTGGGGTACCTGACGTCGTGCGGTCCGTAGGGACAGATAGTGGTGGAGGACCTCGAACGAGTCTGAGTACAGGTAACTCAACCACTACGGTTGGTTGGTAGAGTAGGAGACAACAAGGGAAGAGGAGGGTGGAAGTCAGAAAGGGTCATAGTCCCAGAAAAGGTTCCTCAATCAAGAAGCGTCATCTACGGGTTTTATAGCCTCAAAGTCGAAGTCGTAGTCAGGAAGGTTTCTTATAAGTGTTGACTAAAGACGAGGAGGACGGTAGGGTTATTAACGATGGGACTCCCGGACGACCCGACCACCGTCGTCTCTTCGAGTCCTCCCAGGTCGAGTCCCGAGTTTCTTGTGAACTGACGTCGTCCTCCCGAGTCTCCACGTGTTGGTCCCCGAGGTCTGGTCCTTAATTTTCTTGTCACTTCTACGTCACCACTACCACCGGGACCCCCTTTTCCTCCTACTCTTCCTTCGTTTCCCCCTTCTTTCCTCTCCCTAATTTTACCTAGTAGGGTCGGAACAGGACGTTTACCCTCTGAAAAATAAGGTGACAACGAAGAAGATCGTTAATGTCAACTCTTAGTCCTTCTTTTGTGGTTGGTCGTTACCCGTCGGGAAAGGATACGATACTTTGACAATCGTAGTAAGGACGGGACCTCCTCTAGAACTTGTTCCCGGTCAAAGAAACTCTTATTTTTTAATTTGTCTCAATAGTCTAAAGGTCAATTCGAGTCGTAAAAGTTGAGACCAGTTGACAAATTACTGACACGACCCAGTTATTTTTTACCTCGGATAACTTTCTCTCTAAGATTAATACTCGTTGTTACTGGTAATCACTATCGTTAACCTCTAGCCACTCACCCTCAATTCTCTAGTTGTTTCTCGAAGCTACGTCTCATTTTTTCTCTCCTTCAACCACTTACACCCATTTATACTTAATAACTCTTTTCCTTTCCCTCTACTATGTGTCACGTCAGCTCAAACGGTCCCTATAAAACACTTCGAGAGCCGTTTCTTTCCTTTCTTCGCTGTGCTAGGGAAAAACCGTATTTTAACTATGGTACCTTCCCGACCCTCTCTCTTTTTACTGACTCTCCGACTAGTCTCTTCCGTCCCTTGGAACACGTTCTCAAATTATTCTCTCGGTAATTTACTCTGAAGAATCTCCGTAAAGTAGGTTGATGACGAATGCTACAAACGACCAGGTAAGACCGGCACTACTTTCAAATCTTCATTGATCACATTGATTATTTAGGAGTCAGAATAATCAAACACAGGACGTACATTCTCACGTGAAAGAAAATTGTAGGGTTAATTAAATGAGGTCATGGGTAACCGGATTAACGTCCTTTAATCAAAGAGAGTTTTCAAGGGGTCGATTAAGATTCTATTGAAGGAATGACGTATTAATTTTCCCGAGTTGACTTAATGATGAGACTCTTGTTTCCCTATCTGACGAAGTTTCCGTTCAAGACCCGACGTAGGTCTTTCGTCTCTGAGAAAACAATGAAAGTCTTCCTTCAATAAAAAAAGTCGAAAGTTCGTTCGTGTCAACTAGAGACGACCATGGACTTCAGGGACGACCCATGGTCTGTGAAACAAACCGTACTGGAATCTACTCTATGTCCAAATTGACGCATCGGTTCAGGGGTCCATTGTCCCCGTATTCCTAGTATCGTCAAACAAAGAGAGAGACCTTCACACCGACCGAACAACCGAGACGAGACGTCTCAGTAAGCTCCCCAGTTCACAACAACTGAAACGACGAGACGACAGGAGTCCCACAACATAGGGTTCCACCGAGGGGTAGGGTAGTATACGGTCGGGGTCTTTTCCTCTTTCCCCTCTTCTCCCGCCTACGTCTTGAGTGTGTGTTGAAAAAAAGTTTAAGGTCTTGAATCCGTATACTAGTATAGACCGACGTTCCCTTCAACTTTTATGTCTAAAATGAGACTCAGTCGAGTCATCGTGTAGTCAAGTCAGCGAGTCAGTACAGGTCGAGAAACGTCGGGGTACCTGACGTCATGCGATCAGGAGGGACAGGTAGTGGTTGAGGGCCTCAAATGAGTTTGAGTACAGGTAACTCAACCACTACGGTAGCTTGGTAAAGTAGGAGACAACAGGGGAAGAGGAGGGCGGAAGTTAGAAAGGGTCGTAGTCCCAGAAAAGGTTACTCAGTCGAGAAGCGTAGTCCACCGGTTTCATAACCTCAAAGTCGAAGTCGTAGTCAGGAAGGTTACTTATAAGTCCTGACTAAAGGAAATCCTACCTGACCAGGTTCCCTGAGAGTTCTCGGAAGAGGTTGTGATGTCAAGTTTTCATAACTAAGAAGTCACGAGTTGAAAGAAATATCAGGTTGAGAGTGTAGGTAAGTACTGATGACCTTTTTGGTATCGAAACCGATTTACCTGGAAACAACCATTTCATTACAGAGACGAAAAATTATACGACAGATACAACCAGTATCGAAAAGAAGGTTCCTTGTTCGTATAAAATTAAAGTACTGAAGTCAGTGGTAGACGTTACTAAAACCTCGGGTCTCTTTATCAGAGAGTGACAAAGGTGACAACGGGGTTGATAAAGGGTACTTCACTACCCTGGCCTACGGTATCAGAATCAAAAGACTTACAATTCAAAATTCGGTTGAAAAAGTGAGAGGAGAAAGTGAAAGTAGTTCTCCGAGAAATCAAGAAGAAACGAAAGACGGTATTTCCACCACAGTAGACACATAGACTCCAATAACTACAAAGAGAGTCGGTAGAACTGAGGTCGAACACGAAGTAGGTCGGACCGTAAAACGTACTACATGAAACGTATATTCAATTTATTCGTCCCACTGTCATATGTCGGAACTGTATGAGGAGAGGACTAAACCTTGGTCAAATAACAAGGTACAGGTCAAGATTGACGACGAAGAACTGGACGTATGTCTAAAGAGTTCTCCGTCCAGTCCACCAGACCATAAGGGTAGAGAAAGTCTTAAAAGGTGTCAAATAACACTAGGTGTGTCAGTTTCCGAAACCGTATCAGCTATTTCGTCTTCATCTACAAAAAGACCTTGAGAGAACGAAAAAGTTACTGGGTCGTCTACAACCGTTCAACTTGAGACCAAGGAGACAGAAAAGATTTAGGTCGAACTTGTAGACCTTCAAGTGTCAAATACATGACAACTTCGGATCGAATCTCTTAAAACTTGTAATGAAACGATCCCACACTCTACTCACGTTAACACGTCATCAAACTTGTAAGAAACCGTAACGGAAATAAACCCTAACCTAACTTTTGATTGGAAAAGGTCAGGATACCGGTGACGACTCAAAAGGTTTAAACGACCGTATAACTCATGTCGTGAAAGTGTCGTAGTAGACAATCCTAAACTTTATCGAGTTGACCTTAAGGTAGTGCAGGCGATCGAAACAAACATCGTTACGAAGGATTTCAGGTGAACTGAAACTTAAGACCCTATAGACCGAGATCCTCTTACTAGTGTCGTAGTACTTACTGGCGTACTGGTCGACATTTACACTAAAGTCACCTTCTTTCTGTTGTATATATTACTCACTTTTCGTTATCAACGACGGTCTTCATGGGTTGTATGTAAAAATAGTAAATCATAAATGTCGTTGAGACTTTCTATATTATAGGGACCCTTTAAATTCGAATTCCCCCGTAGAAGGAGGAACCAGTTTGAATGGTCCTTCACTCTTCCGTTCCTTCGGATTCCTGATACCTCTCTTCCTCTCCCTTTCCCATCCCGACTTAAATTCTCGTTCGTCCAGTCACTGTACGTACAGTAGATCTTCGGAGTGCCAAAACCGTACCCTTCATTAGAATGTCGAGTTGTTTTACTTTTGTCGATGTACTGACCATACACGGGCTCTCTACACACGAATTCATTTTGTCGAATTCCTCTTTCTTAATCCTATCAAGACTCAAACTCAAATATCATATTCCAGCTTTCCTTTTATCAAACAGTTAACACGAAAGACTTTTGGGAACAGAGTGAGTGGGTCACTTCTCTACCTCTTGCAAAACACTTATAAACTATCCTGTAGTCTAACTCTCATCTATATTTTGTTGTGGTGCAGGTTAAAGGGACAACAAGGGTGGGTTTACACTTTACTATGACCGTATAGTGTCTTTATTTCGACGAGGATATACGGTAGGTTGTTACCGATCTTAGCGAAAGTTTAAGGGTTTACAGTGGATCAGGGAGAATGGGAGACCGGAGGCCTATACGATAAGAAAGAGTTCAAGGTGACGGGGTTGACAGAAGACCAGGTAGGGTCAGGAGATTGGGAGAGAGTAAAAGGAAACAAGTCGATAACGGAAGAGTAGTAACAGAATCGAGTTCCAGTTCTCTGAAAGGCGATTTGGGGTCAATCTAGACGGAAGAGACATACCGTGACGACGTCATGATGACGATCATTACTTTAGTTTACTAATCGATTGGGGATAACTTGTGAATGGTGGACGGTCCCGGACCCGATTCACGAAAGATACGTATTAGAGTGAATCTGTCGGGTTATTCCACACATGATAATAAAAGGTATAAAATCCCTACTCTTTTGACTTCTAGTGTCTCCGCTTCTCACAACCAAAGGATACCGACGGCATTGCCTAATGGTGTCTGAACCACTGAACCTTGTTGTATTTAAATAAGAGAAAATCAAGACCTCCGGTCCTCAGGTTTTAGTTTCGTACCCGTCCGACACGAGGGGAGGCTTCCGAGGTCCCCCTCTTATGGAAGAATCGAGTAGTTCGAAGACCTCCAACGCACACATGCTACCCTCCATACCGGTACTAAGCTCCTCCTTCACTACTCGAGATCGACCCAACCAGAATCTCCACCGGCTACTGAACCCCGACTTCCCAATCACCTTCTTCCTTCCTCCCCTCTCCGGTAGGTCTCCTCTTCCTTTACCGTACCCGTTCGGTACCCCCGACCCGAGTGCAGTGGTGTAAAGAAGAAGGTTTACGAAGAACGGACCTGAGGTTTTATCAGGAACTTCTTAACTCCATGTTAAGTGTAGTGGGTTTTATAAGTATTTTGTATTTTAGCAAGTAAAGTTTCACCGTAAATCACGTAAGAGTTACACCACGTCAGTAGTGGAAATAGATCAAGGTTTTGTAAAAACGGTGGGGTCTCTTTTTGAGGTACGGGTAGGCCGTCCGTGAGGGGTAGGCGGAAGAAGAGGGTCGGGCACCGGTGGTGCTGAGACGAAGACAGAGGTACCTCAGAGGATAAGATCCATAAAATGTATGTACCTTAGTACACTGTGGCCTGGAAAACATAGACTCGTGGGAATCTAGAAAAATTGTACCGAAGGTGGTAGAGAGAAACAGAAAAGGTTAGACAGGAAGGATTCATCAGGACTACGAGAAAGGTTGACTACCTCGACTCGGGCGGTAAGGGAAAGAAACTTGAGAAGTTTACGAAGGTTTGCGGGAACTCTACTTGACACACTAACACGGACGGACGAAGAGGTTGGAGTCGGAAGTCCGAGGAACCAGGGGTGCGTAGTGAGGGTGACGGGTACCTCAGGTCTGGGTCGAGGAAAGGTAAGAACCGAGTGGAGACCCGGAGCGACATCAACACCGAGAAGGGACCCGTGACAGAGGAGTAAATGGTAGGGGCTAGTACATAATCTACACTGAGGGGGGGAGCTTTCGAGGTCTGACCCAATCACGGGAGTAAGACTTGGGGAGGGAAGACGAAAGGACGATCGGGATATCGTCGACAGGGAGAAGTAACGTGGAAGACCAAAGTTATGGGCCAGAGGGGTCCCTTATAACCGGAAGACCTCCGTCCGCGACACACCCAGAGCGAATACGGAATCGTGTACCGTCGTCGACCATTACAAAGAAATTACTTCCCTCCATCCTTTCTCTATAAAATTTCCCTATAGTCTCTTCAAAAATTTTACTCTCGAGTCTATTAACTCTACATCACAATACTGGTGTGACTCCTCTCGGAACTTACGATCCTGAAATCTCAAGTAGAACATCCAGTTCCCAATTGTTTAAGATTTGGACGACGTCCGGTCGTCCTTGGTGTCACCCACCTCCCGGCCCTTCCCATGTCTCCGCGACCACCCCCACACCACTCGTCGTCTCTCGTCTACGGTCCCGGGTCCGTCGACAAGAGTCGTGGTCGACTAATAACGGTCCACCCTTGTACCCGGGCCTCAACGGTTCGTAAGACTCAAAAATTCTCTTCGGTCTTTAGACTTACACACACACACACACACACACACACACATGTGTGTGCCTCTGTGTGTGTTCTTTAGAGATAAATTTTTACATAGACTTAGTTCAAAAACTTTTTGTGTCACACTCGGTTTGTTTTCGGTAGACCCCGACCTAGGTCGAGTCTCCGAAGATCAAAAGTCGGAGACGATCTCCGGACTTTCTGTGAACTCGACCCTTCCTTGTCTGACTTTCACCGTAACACCCTACTATTGGTTACCCATTATGTGATGTAACGCTATCTCCCTAACGGAACTCCGATCTGGTCGATCGTCCGACCGTGTGGTTAATACCACATAAGTCATAAGGGACCCGTGGTCCATATACGGTAGGAGACACTATTCCCACAAGGTCTTTTCTTGATTCTACCGTCGACGTCCTTATTTTGGTTCTGGAGGAAAAGAGAACGAGGGCTCAAAGTAAAAAGTGAAGTTCCGACTACAGAACGAAAGGATCGAGTCTCTGGAACAGAACCACTGAGTGAGTCCTCGAGTTGAGGAGACTCTGACCAAGGGACCGAATCTATAAAAAATCTCTAAATAACTCTATAACAACTCTATGTTTCAACGTATTCAAATTCCTCATATTTCAGTATTAAACTATATCAACGTTTTACTAATGGAACATAACAATCGAGAACGAAGATAGTAAAGTGTATTAATAGTAAATAAAAAACACCACTCTTGTCAATTCTAAATGACAGAATCGATGAAGGTACATATATTATGTCTTAATAATTGAGATTAGTAGTATGAACAGAATATTAGCGTTTGAAAACTGGCTGTAGAGGGGGAAAGGAAATGGGGAATCAGGGACCATTCGTGGCGAGATGAAATATCAAGATACTCAAACCGAAAAAATCTAAGATTTATATTCACTGTAGTATGTTACAGGTAGAAAGAGACTAAATAAAGTGGGTATACATATCACCGTCCTAAAGGAAGAAAGAGTACTGACCTTATTATAAGACAACACGTATAAAGGTAGGACCTTCGAGGGTAGATGTCGGTCCTCTTTACAGATATGAGTCCTCGGAAGGATTTTAATCCTCCCCCTCTTTCTGGAGAACTCTCCCTTATCTAACGGGATTGTACCTCAAATTCGAAACTTATAAGAATTACCCGATGAAATATATCAAAACAAAGAGACGGTAGTTTAGTTGTCATGAACTCCTTGTTTCGTTAATAATATTGTTTTATTTTAGAAAATTTTTATGGACTGAGTATCACACATATAAAGGTAAGGGCAGAGAGGTAGTGTGTGATATGTCGTCTTTTATTTCTCTACTCTAGGATTCTTACATATGGTAGGGTATGTCATGAAACATAAACCCACAACCCTTGTTCCCTCTTCTTTCTTAGGTTCCACCCGGTTCAGATTTACTAGTCTGCCCCTCTTACATTTGGTAATTATTGCATTTTTCCTTTCATCCCACAACACCCTATTCCGACCAACCAGTGTCAGACTCACGTCAATTGACATAGAACCTCCACTAGTAACGGGGTTTGAACGGGACCGGACGGGACGTAGAACCCCCGGACAGGACAGTGTAAAAATCGTCTCCGACCAACTTCCCTTTCTCTTCTCCACCATATTAGACCGACGTGGAGGTACCGGATTGGTGGAAGAAATTACCTGTTTTTAATTCAGTTTATTTAAACGGAAAAAAGATCACCATTGAAGACTACGATCGACGTTTCCGAGAACCCTTGAAAAGGATAATTAAAACTTACGGAGATCATATTAACTCTCAACTACTATATACACACTCTATTAAACTCTTTTATTTGACACATAAAAACTATAATCACAATCAAATTAGAATTTGAAATAACATCTTAATTTATTCGAGTCTTAACATCTCAAACTTCTTTAGAATCTGAATTGAAGTGGGTTGTGTTTTGAGGAATCATTATTATGAAACTACAAAATAGTTATTGCGTTCGAAAAACACCTTTCCCTGACACAGTAAATAAAAACTTAAGATTCGCGGAACGTATTATTCACGACCAAAAACATCGACAAGCTATATAACTAATCAACCATTCTTCGTTCGGTTGTATAAATTTTTATTCTTCAGATTCATTCATGGGTTTAGATCTAAAAACAAGTCAAAACGTCCGATTTGGTGTCTAAAATCCAATTCTCTTTGTAGATTTAGTTACTGACATTACCTTTAAAATTCTGATATGTTTCCAAGTGTAGGACCAAAAGGTCTGACTGAATAGTCTCGATCTTTAATTTTGTGAAACAAGTCCTTTTCAAGTTCACCACAATCTGGATTTGGCACTGATCAATTTTTCATCCAGTTTTTGAGAAGTTCTGAAACTTTTCTGGATGGGGAAAATTTTTTTGTTGGTCCACCTGATGTCTTATGACTGAAATTTTATACGAAAATTATTATTATAAAAATTCTAACTTTTATTTCTAAAGTGTAGACCCTTATTCTTTTTTTTGTCTACTACTTAAAAGAGAGGGTCTCTAGTCCCTATAGGGTTGATTTTTCTGTTGGGTTCTTACGATCAACCAGTCGTATTAATGTCGTCGTCCCTGGCCTCTGAAACACTATCCTTATAAGTGTTGTCCCTCACTCGGGTTTATTATTTTAAATTTTTGAAAGGGTTTTTACTGCTCCCGGGTTTAACAACGCAGAGGTATCATTGTCCTTTACGTTATAAATATGGACATAAATAGGAAGAAAAGTTGACTTTTTGCGCACACCGTAAACGGTACCATTGTGGGTGTAGTATATACGCACATAGCGAAGTCTATACCCCGGACGACAAGATTTTTGTTGTTTGTGTATGGTTCTGTACTCGCAGTACACTTTGGAGATGAGTGAAATGTCACAAAACTACCTTTTTATACAGGGAGACCTGGAACTGTAGAAAAAGAGTTCCTGACAAAAGGTGAAAGTCACTGTCTTTTCGGTCCACAGAGAGACGAAGAAAGAGACGAAGGCTTCGGTGTCACTCTCACTACGTCTGCACAGAAAGGTCCGGGTCCACCGTCACCCTCCTCCAAGCCCTACCTCCTACCCAACCTCCCCAGACACCGAGACCACCCTTTCCCCGTCTACCGCGACACTGGTGTCACGGACTGGACGCCAAATCCGCTCATTTCCTTTATCAGTGGACGCAGGGAGCTCACTGAACCCTTCGGACCCTTCCGGAGAAAATGGGTCTTCTGTAGAAGGAATGTAAATGGAACTCCCGACTTTAAGTCCGTCGGCATAACAGGTCAGCGTCGCCGTTGTACATCGGAACGTTACACTAATAGATCCACGTAAGTCGTCATCAGGGTTTCATCGGACATGGTGGAACCGGCATATTCAACTGAGTAAGCAACCGAACAGGGTCGGGTTCCTCTTGACCTGAATCCCGACTGTGAGTTTGTCCCATCTCCTCCTCCTTCGACAACCTCCACCCCACGACGACCCACCGAAGTCTTAAACCCCTGAAGTCGTCTTGACCCGTGTCCCACCCCGAGTCACATGGCTGTCCCCTTTCCTCTTACTTATTTATTGACCTCTTTCTAACTAGTACAGTCGACACACCGTCTATGGTCCGAGGCTTTTATTTGAGACGTTAAAACAGACACCGACGGGTCCAAAAGTCGAAAGATTAAATGGGACGATAACCGGACTCTATTTTCGGACCCCAGACCGACTCTTAGTTTCCAAGGCACGACATAACATACCGGAGGCAAGAGTAGGAGAGGCCTCGGGAAGAGCTATTGTAGAAAGAGTCGAAGCGTAGAAACCCTACTGGTCACATAGGTGTCCTCTCTCGTTTGAAGGCAACGAGTGACTGTAAAGGACAGGAATAAAATAAACCGCGAAGGGAAGAGGTGAGAAGAAAATAAAGGTCAAGACACCGGGAATAAAAACCATCGAGGACTGGGTCTATTACAACTCCTTTTCATTCTCACGAGACTCGACCCTCATCCCGATCCTACAAGATAAGAGTCGAAACAGGGTAACTCGTCCTCCATGAAGACCGACGGATCAGAGTAATCATTCCGATCCGACACGATGCCACTACTTGTGCGAGGTTTTAGAGTCACCGAATCGTACATTTCCGAATAAAGAAAATGTTCTTTTCGGACCGTCAAGCGATCCCGTAAAAGGACGGAGTGGAACTGAGTCTTTACGTTCGGCGAGTTGTAGACCAATTACGAAAATCTTCGTCGTCTGTCTGAGTCTCCCAGTGCGTGACCGAGAAGTCATAAAGACGGGTCTTTCACTCGACATAGTGTGAGTGAATATCGGGTAACTGGTCTAGATCGGTATACCAGACGGACGTTGGTAACCCGTACACCCTTTACACCGATTCGAGTACTATAAGTTGCTCACCGGTCACAAAGACGAACACTACATGAACACTACAGATTCTTCTATGAGTTGGAAGAGTCTGAACACTAAGGTTCTTAGTCCCATCACTCCCACTTCAATTCCATTTCACTAGTCAACAAGTCACTAGGTTTACTTTAGACCTCTATAGTGTGCTATGGTGTACTTCATCCTTTTTTTTTATCATACACGGTGAAAACGATCTTTACCGGGAAGACCATTGACAGGAGTGTGTCCAGTCTGTTCAACTTCTCGGGAGAGGCACCTTGGCGTGCAACGCATAATGAGAGAGTCATGTTCGACCTTTATCGAGGACCACACCTTTGTAAGTACCGACCTCGAAGAACTGACAAGGTTCATGGTTACGGGGTCACGACCCCCAAATAGTGAATTTTAAAAAATTTTAAATAAAAACCGACGCAACCCAGAAACAATGAGGCGCCCGAAAAGAGATCAAGACCACGCACCCGAAGAGTAACGCCACCGAAGAGAACGACTCCTGGTACCCGAGACCCGTCCACCGGAAGTCATCGACACGGCGGACCCAAGTCATCAACGTCGAGGGTCCAAGATCACGTGTCCGAGTTATTAACACCACGTGCCCAAATCAAGAAGGCGGCGTACACCCCAGAAGGGTCTAGTACCTAGTTTGGACACAGAGGACGTAACCGTCCGCAAAAAAAACAAAAACAAAAACAAAAACAAAAAAATTGGTACTTCGGGGGTCCCTTCGGGTCAAACAGTGAAGACATAGAGTTGTCAAGGTGAACCCAAAGACCGTGGTGTTTGGGGACAGACATTTGTTAAATAAGAAAATGGTTTCTGTTCGACCGCATAGTCTCTTTGACACATAGACGAAATCTCTGTGCTAACAAGATCCTTTAATGACTGAAATAGGCTTAATATTTTTGTTCGGAGAGTTTACGGTTGTTGACGGTTGGTCGCTATAACACTTCTAATTAGTTTTCTCCACTTTACTATTGTTATCTTACCACTCACAGAGTCAAGGTTCCTCACCGTACTTCATAGTCAATCCTTCAACTGTTCTAGAGCTACTGAATCAAATGGGAGGCGTCACTGTCTCTGCTCCGGCTTGACCGGGGACCAGAACGACTCCCCTCTTCACGACACACTAGGTGACTCAGAGTATAGGTCCCCCTTCGACGGACCAAGACGACCTCGTGACTGCAGATCGTCTCGTAATTTCGTTCCTACCGAGAAGGTTCACACTCCGGACACGTCGACGTGTCGAACGTGTGAGTCCTTCGACCGGGACCATTCGTGTCCTCTATTTCCAGTAACGACTGAGGCAGACGACACCTAGGACCTCAAACTCAGATCGACAAGGACTCACCCCGAGTTAGCCAGTGACATTCGTCCTCCCGTACCACTGTCTGGGAAGTATCTCGATTTAACGTCTCTCATCTGGGACTGGTCGTGTCCACTCAGGGGTATGTCCTGAAAAGGAGGGGATGGGACTTTGGAGCAGGGACCCCTATCTCCCCATCACCCTCATTCTACCCCTACCCGTTCACGCACGGGAAATGAGGAGGTCCGGGTCCAGAACTGATGGGTGAGACAAAAGTGAAACGTAGGGTTTATTACGTGAACGTGTCTTCGTAGTCACTCACGGTTCTGAGAAACAACAAAAGATCTCCTTTAGATCCCCATGCGTGGAAACAGTAGACGTTTCTTGAATTTTAGAGGTTCATAGACAAAACAGGGACCAGGGGAAACAACGGAGGGAGGAGAAATGAGACGACGAAAGGAAAGGATGGGAGTCGAGGGAACCGAAGGAGGGGAAAGGTCAAGTCAAGTCAACGAGTCAGCACAGGCTGAGAAACGCTGGGGTACTTAGCGTCGTGCGGTCCGGAGGGACAGGTAGTGGTTGAGGGCTTCAAGTGAGTCTGAGTGCAGGTAGCTCAGACACTACGGTAGGTCGGTAGAGTAGGAGACAGCAGGGGAAGAGGAGGACGGGGGTCAGGGAGGGTCGTAGTCTCAGAAAAGGTTACTCAGTTGAAAAACGTACTCCACCGGTTTCTTGACCTCAAAGTCGAAATCGTAGTAAGGAAGGTTTCTTTAGGGTCCCGACTAGAGGAAGTCTTACCTGACCAACCTAGAAGAACGTCAGGTTCCTTGAGAGTTCTCAGAAGAGGTTGTGGTGTCAAGTTTTCGTAGCTAAGAAGCCGTGAGTCGGAAGAAGTGTCAGGTTGAGAGTGTAGGTATGTACTGGAGTCCTTTTTGGTATCGGAACTGATCTGCCTGGAATCAGCCGTTTTATTACAGAGACGAAAACTTATACGATAGATCCAACCAGTATTGAAAAGAAGGAGGGGAAAGGTGGAGGGGAAATAAAGTCCTTGAGGTCTGAGAACTGAAAAATTGGATAGTGTGTCAAATCGAGACTGCGTCGTAGATTGAGGGTCGCTTCCTCTCTCTGTTTCTCGGGAAGTCGGTCAGACTGGAAGAGGTGTCTTCCACTAAATCACTGACAGAACCGTTGAGTGGTACGGGGAACCCCAGAGGAAGAAGTGGAGTTCACTATTTAGCTACGCTTAATTAAGTAAGTGTCAGTTACTTATAATGAAAGTGATAGGAAAGAGTACTGTGAAGATAGGGTCTAAAGTGCACCTTCCAGGGGTGATGATAGGACGTACCCCCCACCCCTTCCCCCTCTCGACCCCGTCACACAAGAAGGATTCACTCTACCGAGAAGGGAGACTCAAGACCGCCTTCCCCAAACAGAAGGACCCCAAGACCCCCGTCTATCGCTACGACTCAGAGTCAAGACGTAACGACGATGAGAGACAAGTCCCTGGTGCAGTACGAGACGGTACTCGGACGAAAATAAAACAGAATAAATATCAGAACCAGGTCTGTTCATAGTGGTGATCTTTCTTTACCATTCGTTACATTCATATCTCAAGACGCAGGAAACCATAACAGTGCTCTCTTACGAAGTATTGACCGGCCGAAAACAGAGCTGATTCTCTTTACGAAAAGTTGGTCTGGTTCTCCGCTTGAACTTCCCTTTTCTTGCGTCCTTTCTTTATAGTCGGAAGACTTCTTTCTCTGTCTACGACAGACGAGAAGGGAGTACGCTTTGTATTGTGGTCCTCATCACAACGATCCACACCAGATTACTTCAGTCAACCGAGTTTCAACCTTCCTTGGGACGAGGAGTCCTCTCGTCATAAGTACACGATTAGATCGTATCATCAGTCAAAGAAAAATCACCTTCTTTTTGAGGTTATTCTTGTGTTTTTGAATCGCAGAAAGGACTAGTTTGAACCCTTATATCACGTTGGACCTGACCTAAACGTAAGGGAGAAGTCCTTCCCGCGGTCGCAGTGGGAGGGGACACATCCACCCGTACACTACGAGTGTCTCCGAGACAGAGAGGGATAAAGTTAAGGTTGGGACTGAGAGAGAGAGAGAGGAGGACCAATTTAGTTCGATCCTCGTTGGGACCCGGCTACGTGTCTAGATATCTCTCCTGAAAATATGCTCCAATCCTAAGAATGGGAGAACCCTTGACCAGAGTAAATACCATCACGGTGTCTTAAATCGAATTGTGGCCCGTGCGTCACGGACCGTTATTTATGAACACCTCATTCACTTCTTTGTCTTCTTTTTAACTTATCGAAGAAAGTTTCCTTAAAAGTACATTTCACGCCCCGTAGGTAAGACCTCGTTAAATCCTCTGATTCCTATCGTTCTTTTTTTTCAGTGTCGTTTTTGTTCTGGACCTCGACTGATACCGAGTCTAGTACTCCAGCAATAACGTTTTAAGTCTGAATTTGACTACTTTCATCCCTTTTGGTGATCCGGGAAGTCCATACTGGATTTAGTTTAGGGATTACTAATATATCAAGTCAAGTCAGTGAGTCAGTACAGGTTAAGAAACGCTGGGGTACCTGACGTCGTACGGTCCGGAAGGACAGGTAGTGCTTGAGGACCTCAAATGAGTTTAAGTACAGGTAACTCCGCCACTACGGTAGATTGGTAGAGTAGGAGACAGTAGGGGAAGAGGAGAACGGAAGTTAGAAAGGGTCGTAATCCCGGAAAAGGTCACTGAACCGAGAAACGTAGTTCACCGGTTTCTTAACCTCGAAGTCGAAGTTGTAGTCAAAAAGGTCACTTAAAAGTCCCAACTAAAGGAAATCCTGACTGACCAAACTACCCCCTCATCATTTTTTCGATATTGACTTTTCCTCTACTTTCTTCTTTTCAGTGTTTTCCTGATCACTCTAACTTTGGGTCCCCTTTTACAAAGACTCATATTCTTGACACTCTTACACTAGAAGAACGGATACTATCTCTATCGTCCGAACGAAGAATTTCAAAATCTTTAAACGGACCCACGTCAGTCTGAAACCCCTTGTTACAGACTGACCATCCCCTGTTCATGTTCTACTAAGTTATTTAGAAAAGGTAACGATCATAGATACTAAGACACTTTGCTTTTGTGATCAGTATCTGGGGGGTCTTTCGTTCTGTAAAGTCACGACCGGACTAGTGTTTCTAGTCTTAATTACAAGTGTAGATCTCAAAATTAAAAGTGTTAGACAGTAAGTGTCCTTCTGTCATCCTCCCTACAAGACGTCAGATAACCGAAGTATGACGACGAAAGGTCGTGATCCGTAAAGTCTTCCACAGTCCTTTGTTGTCTTGGTCAATCCAATTTTTGAGCTCCCGGTAGACTGTAAGGACAAGACGGTGTACCCCGACCTTAGTGCACACCGTAGGTTCTCTGAAACAACGACGAAGACGGAGCAGCGCAAGACCATTTATAGTGGTCCTACTCACCGCCGGGTAGGTTCGACCAAAGACACAAGAAGACTGTTCAGATGTAGTAGGAAACTCATAAAAGAACGAAAGGTGCGTGCTGTTTTACAATATCCAAGTAAAAGATGAAAGAAATGGAACCAAAACCTTAGTTAAAAAGATACCTTCAGACAAAAACGTCACTTCTTCTCATGAATTTTGGTTCTAAACCCGTGAATCACACTAAAAACAAGAACACCACAGGGACCGGGTACCGGAAGAGTCACCTATCTTTCTTTATATACACACATATCTATATATGTATTTATTACCTATGTCTACTTACACATATGTGTACATACGTATGTCCGAAGGGGGTTCGTCCGACGAACTAAAGACTGAGGAGTCGGTCGAACGGGGGTCGCACTTGTGAGAAGAATAGGACGAACTAGACGGGATAAAAAGTAACATGATTAATAAAGAAACAAAGATATCAAGTAATGAAGTAAACTGAGAAATTTACGAAAGTTACTGACATAAAAGTAAAGGTTCCAAAGTTTATTTGAAAATTTTAGAATATCTAGTAAAAAAAAGTGAAAAATACAAATCAATATTTAAAAACAAGTAAAATTTACAGTAGAAATAGAGTAAATAGAGGGACTCGTGGGCTTCGTATAAATGAAATAAAAAGCCACTTTATGAAGATGTCTCAATTAAAGTAAACCTCATTTAAATACAAATCCAAACAACCGATTGAAAACACTATAATCTAAAGAACACAAAATCTTACAACCAAACTTCTAAATAAAAAATAAACAAAAGGAATTTTTAAAAAATAAAACATAACCCTATATTGACTAATTGTTACAACACTATCAAAGTCCTCTTGTCACTCCCCTGAGTCGGTAAGTGTATATACATAGGGAAGAGGGGGTTTGAGGGGTGCGTAGGTCCTACGGTGTATTGTGACTCGTCTCAAGGTACATGATATGTCGTCCAGGAACCAATAAGTAAAATTTATATTGTCTCACATATACAGGTAGGGTTTAAGGGAGTGATAAGGAAGAGGGGGTAGGGAGGGTGGTTGTTGGTATTCAAGTAAGAGATTCAGACACTCAAAGAATAACAAAACATTCATTGAAATAGATATAGTAATGAAAAATCTAAGATGTATATTCCCTGTAGTATACTGTAAAGAGGAAGAGACAGACTGAATAAAGTGAGTCATGCTGTCAGGGATCTATGTAGGAACAACGACATTTACCGTAAAAAAGTAATGAAAATTGTTGTCTCATTATAAGGCACCATATATACGTGGTGCAGAAGAAATAGGTGAGGAGCCAGTTACCTGTAAACTCAACGAAGGTACAGAACCGACGACATTTGTCACGACGTCACTTGTGTCTCCCATGTATATAGGAAGGTCTAGTACGAAAAGAGATCTATATGTAGGTCCTACCCTAACGTCCCAGTATACCATCGAGGTCAAATCAAAAAATTCCTTGGAGGTATGACAAGAGATATCACCGACACAGTTAAACATAAGGGTGGTTGTCTCATCCTCCCAAGGAAGAGAGGTGTGGAAGAGGTCGTAAATAACGAACACGTAAAACACTACTATCGGTAAGACCGACCACTGTCACATCTAATCTAAACGTAAAGAGATTATTAATCACTACAACTTGTAGAAAAGTGCACGGAGAACAGGTAGACATATAGAAGAAATCTCTTTACAGATAAATCCAGAAGACAGGTAAACAACTAACGCAACAAACAAAACTACGATAATGACGTAGTTTGTAATTACGTAATTACAAACAAAATTACGATAAACTACGATAATAATCACAGTGCTCGATAAATATCTAAAAACCTCTAATTGGGGAAAAGACGGTGTAGAAAACGTTTATAAAAGATAGTTAAACACCCAACAGAAGAGTCAAACGAATAACAAAGGAAACGACACGTTTCCGAAAACTCAAATTCATCCAGGGTAAACAAATAAAAATAAAAGTAATAAGACCCTCTGTCTAGTTTTTTCTATAACGACACTAAATACAGTCTCTCACGAGACGATACAAAAGGAGATCCTCAAAATATCTCAGGTCAGAATGTGAATCCTGAAATTAGGTAAAACTGGAATAAAAACACATACTATAATTTCTTACCAGATTAAAGTAAAAAACTGTGCACCGACGGGTTAAAGGGGTCATAGTAAACAACTTCTCTAACAGTAAGGTTGTAGAATAGTAAGGTTGTAGAACGAGGTTCCTCGTTAGAACAGAGGAAACAGTATCCAATTGACTGGTATCCACGTACCTAAATAAAGACCCAAAAGATGGGACAAGGTAGCTAGATATAAAGATAAAAACACGGTTATGGTATGACAAAACTACTAACATCGAAACATCATGTCAGACTTCAGTCCCTCGGACTAAGGAGTGGAGACAAAAAGAAAGAGACCTAACGAAACGATAAGCCCCAGAAAACACAGAGGTATATTCAAAATCCCAAAAGACAAGACACTTTTTACGGTAACCATTAAACTATTCTTAACACAACTTAGACATCTAACGGAACCCATCATATCAGTAAAACTGTTATAGTTAAAAACAGTTAGGTACTTGTACTATACAGAAAGGTTTATAAACACAGAAGAAACTAAAGAAAGTGGTTGTAGAATATCAAAAACTCATGTCCAGAAAAGAGTGAAATAAGTATCCATAAAAAAAGAAAAACACGTTACCATTCACCTGAATAAAGAACTTAAAGACAAAGACTAGAAAGTGACAATCATATATCTCTACGTTGTCTAAAGACACACAATTAAAACATTGGACGTTGAAATGGTTTAAATAATTACTTAAGATCATCAAAAGACCATCGTAGAAATCCTAGAAGAGACATGTCATAGTACAGTAGACGTTTGTCACTGTCAATTTGAAGAAAAAAAGTTTAATCATAAGGGAAATGAAAATTTGAGAGACTAACGACATCGATCCCGAAGGTTTTGAACAACTTATTTTTACCATAGAAAAAGGACTAGAATCTCCTTTATGTAAGTCGAAAAGTGGTAACTCATACTACAATCGACATCCAGACAGTATATACCGGAAATAATAAAACTCCACAAAAGGAGATACGGGTGAAAAACCTCTCAAAAAAAAAAAAATTTAGTATTTACCTGTGACTTAAAACAGTTTTCAAGAAACACGAAGATAACTCGACTAGTACACCAAATATAAGAAGTTAAACAACTACACCATATAGTGTAACCATATGGTCTATAATTTTTTAGGAGTATAGGAACCCCACTTAGGGTGAACTAGTACCACATACTTGAAAATTCACATAAGAATCTATACCTAGTGATTATAAAGAACTTCTATAAACGTAGATACAAGTAGTCACTATCACTGGACATTAAAAGAAAGAAAAAAAAAAAACACCATAGAAACAGACCAAAACCATAGTCTCACTACCCCCGGAGTATCTTACCCAAACCTTTAAAGGAAGGAGACACTCAAAAACCTTGTCAAAGTCTTCATATCCACAATTGAGAAGAGACTTATAAACTATCTAAAGTGGACACCACAGGAGTCCAGGACCTAAAATAAACGACCCTAAAATTTTTAGTCAAAGTTAAAGTCGCGAACACTAACCAGACAAGTATAAAAGATAAAGAAGGACCAAGTCAGAATCCTCTGACATAGAAAGATTTTTCGACAGACAAAGAAGGTCCAACAGGTGAAATAACCGTATATCAATGAGTATCGTCAGAAAATACTAAGAAACATAAAGACACCACAGTCAACATGGAAGAAAAAGTAAAGATTAAAATAACTAAACTCAGGAGAAAGAAAAAAAGAACTACTCAGACGATTTTCAAAATAGTTAAAACAAGTAGAAAAATTTATTGGTCTAAAATCAAAGTAACTGGAAACACTAACAAAAGGAACAGAGACAAAGTAAATAAAGACGAGTCCGGAAATACTACAGAAAGGAGGATGATCGACATCCAAAGCAAACAAGAAGAAGGAGATCAACAAAATCCACTTCACCAAATAAACTCTAAAAGGAAGACAGAACTCCATTCCAACATAACGACATTTGAAGGGAGAATCTTTACGAAACCAATGTAGGACATCCAAAACCTGACAACATAAAAGTAAAAGTAAACAGGATTGTACATATGATAGTACATTCTTAACTTAGCGGTCAGATACAGACTACGTCCTATGTCGTACGAACCTCGACCACGTACCCCTACTGGGTCTCTCTACAATACCCCTCCCTCCACCCTCCCCCCCAAGTACAAACCCTTGCGTACATTCTTAATTTCTAAAATTTTAATTTTTTTTTATTTTATTTTATTTTGTAAAATTTAGAATTTTTTTTTTAAGAGAGAAACTAAAGAAGTGACTACGTAACCAACAAAACATGTAATAACAAATAGACGGTGTACAAACACAAAAATTATCAGAAAAGAACATCAAATAAAGATTGGAGTATCTTAACACTAGTATTTTCTACGAACTTCACTAAAACTAAAAGAATTTAAATGGTTCCGAGTAGAACATTGGGTCGTACACCAGTCAGGACCTCTTACAAGATACACGGGAACTCTTCTTACACAACAGACAACAAAACCCTACCTTACAAGATATATAGTTAATTCAGGTTCACCAGATTTCACAGTAAATTCCGGATACACAGGAATAATTAAAAAAACAGACTTAGTAGACAGGTGACTACATTTACTCCACAGTCTCAGGGGGTGATAATAGTACAATGACAACTAAAGAGGGAACCATCAACAAACATAAACGGAGTGTATCACTCCACGAAGACACGACCCACGTATATATAAATTTTACCAACGTAGAACTTGGGACGTAGTAATACTCCACAAGAAGAGAGAATATTCTCAGAAACCAAATCTAAGATAAAACAGAATATACCCATAACGATGAGGTCGAAAGAAGACTAAAAGTAAACGTACCTTATGGAAGAGTATAGGGGAATGAAAGTCGGACAGTCATAGGGACCCAGACTCCATCCAGAGAACATCTGTCGTAATATTCCCAAAACAAAAACATAAGTGGGTCAGTCACATTACAGAAAACCAACCGCGTAAATTAGACAAACGTAAATTCTATTAATAGTTTCACATACTAGGATAACCCCAAGGGACCACCGAATTTACCATTTCTTAGACGAACGTTACACCCTCTGGACCCAAGTTAGAGTCTTAGTCCTTCTAGGGGACCTCTTCCCTTACCGATGGGTGAGGTTATAAGAACGGACTTCTTAAGGTACCTGTCTCCTAGGACCGCCCGATGTCAGGTGCCCCAGTGTTTCTCAACATGTACTGACTGTCTGATTACAAAATAGTAGGATATTGGTAAAAGAATTAATAAAACCGAAATAAAAACATCCAGAAAAGGAAAAGAACACAAAGGACGGATCTCTTCAAGGAAATCGTAAACAACATTCCGACCAAACCACTACCGTTTACGAGAATTGAAAACGAATAGACATTTTTAAAACTAAAGAGGTAGTTTAGACTTGTGATCAAAACAACCTATCTCATAAGAACCTTCATCGAGAAGGGAAAGTAGTGAACTTTATATAACACGGTAAAGGAAGATCGAAAATCTCAAAGACAACTCTTTAGTCAACTATTCAAAACTTCAAGGGACATAAAATAAAAAACGACAAGGGAACAACGAAAATTATAAAATAGAAACAGAAATTAAAAACAGTCAAACTAATTGTATACAGAGCCACACAAAGGAAGAACCGAAATAGGACGGACCCCGAGAGACACGAAGGACCCGAACCGACTATTAAACGAAAGGACATAATCCCTGCGAAAGTCGACAATAGAGAAGTTTATAAAAGAGTCCAGGAAAGAGAGTAGAAGAAGACCCTGAGGATACTATACTTACAACAACACAAATTACAACAGGGTCTCCAGAGAATCCGACAGAAGTAAAGAAAAGTAAGAAAAAAGATATAAGACAGAAAACCATCACTAAAGATGGTAAGACAGAAGGTCCAACGAACGGACAAAAAGACGGAGTCAATAGGACGATAACTAAAGAAGGTCACATAACAAGTAGAGACAAACAAGAAATCAAGAAGATCCAGAAACCATTTGTAAAGAAAGTAGAGGAAGTAAGAAAGAGACTCAAAGACCTAGCAAAAGTGATAGTAAGACTTTGGAAAAAAAGACGTTTCAACGCATAGGAGTGAAGTAAATCAACAAAAAGACCCGAAAATAGAGCAAGGAAATAGACCCTCTATTAGGAGACGGAAAAGTAAAACTAATTGAAAGATACTAATATCAAAAATAAAACTTCCGACACCCTGACATCAAGAACAACGACGAAGACAGACGGGAGACCACCTACTCCGACTCTCCGAATACGTTCGAAGAACTACCCTTCCCGACCGCAACCTTCTTTGACCTAGAACGAGACCGCCGTTATTTTGAAGTCAAGTTAACAGACGAATACCTACCCCGACTCGGGGGAGGGACAATAAACAAACTGGACTCCGGTGGGTCGGGATCAGACGATCGTGATACCATTCTGATTACCACTGAAGGTTCTCCCGAATAGGTTTCCCCATGGAGGGTCCTGACGACGACGGTCCCGGAGGTAGGGACACCACTCGGTGACGGTTGGGTGTAGAGGTGTCCTCTGGGAGGTTGTGATCGTTCATCCGGACCTAGTCAGAGGACACCTCAGTGACGAGGAAAACGGACCCAAGACTCCGCGTACTCTAAAACAGACACGGGAGGTTCACACCTCAGAGACGAAGGGGGACCCCTTCAGGACATTAGTTAGGGTGACCGGAAGTTTCAGTCTACGGGACCCCTAAGGATCAGGAAAACGGTCTAGGCGTCCGACCTTTCGGACTACACCCAGAGTCTTGGAAGTGTTGTCACCCTCTTGAAGAAACCATAATAATCAGAGGTCAAACACTCACCGGGTAGACCACCCATACCCTAAACTAGAATAGCACCAGTACGGGGAGGAAGGTAGAGTAACACCGAAGAGAGAACAGAAACCATATATATATGGAAAAAAAAACCACTCAAGGTCCCAGGAGGACAACCACCAAAAAGCTGTCAATCAACGCTAAAGTCAATCCACGAGAGTGTCCTCTACTAGCGTGCAGGAGGTGAGGTACTCGTATACAGGAAGATGAGTTCTAACCGTTAGAGTTCGGTTGGAACCTTCTTAATAAAATTCACACTCGAAAACAGTAACAGGACAAAAAAAAAAAGAGAAGGAGTTACAGGTCAAGAAAAAGTAACAACAACAACTAAAAACGGAAATAGAGACCTGGCGGTCTGGAATTTTAACTCGAGACTACTATTGGAATTAAAGAATAGTCCTTCCAAACAGAGAAACGAGGGTAAAAGGAACTAAGTGTGTCGAAGAATACTTAGATACCAGGAGACACGATCCAGTCATGGAAAAATAAAAGACCGAAAAGGTATAGTTCTTTTGAGCTTCAGGATACTGATGGACGTCTCTTACACCGAGGCATGGATCAAAGTCTACCTCGTAGAAATCAATGATAATAAGGATAATAAGACGGAATGAAGACCTTCGAGGACCGACGATACGAAGACTGAGATCTTGGGTCGTCTGGGTGTCGGAGTTAGGACTGAAAACTATAAATTTCTATAGAACTCAGTATAGATATATAGTATATATATAGAATACTAAAGTAGAAAAAGACGAAAGAAAATAATAAATCTTCTCTACCCTTCGGTTTAATACTTCAACATGTTGATATAACGGACTCTCAGAATAAGAATAAAAAAAATTACATATTAAGACACTTGGTACCTGGAATGAATAATATTACCGTGAAGAGATATTGAAAATCGGTGTACCTGGAAGGATGAGTACAGGAACTGAGACCTTCCGTCTTTACACGTCGAGAAGTGAATGATAAAACTCATGTCCTCCCGGAATGATAACCTCCTAGTTTCACACTATGGACCTGTTAGTTTCTAAATGACAACCCTCTCGTCGGTGTAAACCTCAAGTCTCACACCACTTTTAGTCAAGAGAAGAGAAGGTCTAACAAGGTCAGGTATGACTCACAGGAGTCTACCCGGATTCTTCAGAAAGAAGGGACCGGTAAGGGAGGGAAGAAGAGAGGGAGTACTAGGGGAGACGTATAGGATTCTAAGGGAGAAGGAGAAAGTTAAAAGACAAACAAGGAGAGTCACCTCGACCCACGACGACCTCCACCACTACGAGACACGTGAAGTCCAGAACGTCTTCTTCCCTTTCAGTATTTTTTTTAACTAGAGTTTATAAGACTCCCGTACTGAGACCATACAATAAAACAATACACGGAATGGAGAAAAGAAACGTAAAATTTCTACGAGAAGATAATCGAAAACACCGGTCCAAGGAGCTTTCCAATAAAACGACGATCATGGTCTTTCTCGTTCTCTTCTCTTTCATTTATTGGGGGGGGGGTTGGGGGACGGGACGAAACATCTTAATTCAACCTGGGGTACTTTACACTGTCTTATACTTAGAAAACCTCGTGAAGACAACACGTAGGATTCAAAAATCTGAGTTGTTTGATTTAGATCCCAAATAGAACTTTGAAGATTGGGTTAGACACTTTGACCTAGGTTTGTTCGTTGTGAAGACTCCTTAGTTGGTCGTCTCTGTTCATCCATCTTAGGTTAATTTTCGTATAGAATTTGTATTTTCCTAATATTACCGTCATCTCAGTAGAAAAGTAAAATTCCGTCTTCTGGAGATCAAATACCCTCAGTTAAAGTAAAGAAGTTAATAAAGTCTTGGATTATCATACTATTTATGGACTCCAATGAAATGACATAAACTTTTTATAAAGTTACAGTCTAAAAAGTCAAGAAAGTCTATTTTAGACGAACCACAGAGGTCTCCGATCTTTGGGAAGAAAAGGTAAAAAAAAAAATTGGGTCAAATCTAAAAGACAGAGAGTCTTCCCAATCAAAGAAGTTTCAACATGTCACAGACCTTAGTCCGTCGGAATCCAGTCTTAGGAGAGGGTTGTAAGACTAAAATAAATGAAACAAGACTTCTTCTCCGAGAAAAATCTGTTCCATACCTTCCCGTTACCGTATCTTCGTTTCCCGGTAGACAGGCGGAAGTGAAGGTAAGAGGTCTCCCTCTTTAAAACAATCTCCTCAATCAAACGACGAGGTTTTACAAACCTCACAATATGACAGTCGATGGTTCAAGACCCCCTATACGTCGTCTATTTACCGGAAAGACTGGGTGTTACAACCATTGACTAGTAGACGATCTTACTTGGACCTTCCGTCCCGTAGACTCACACCCTCTCTGGAGGGAGACTGGTTCTTAAGTGTTTAGGCTTCCGGAGTCACTGGACGGTCTGGGACAGGATCAAACTCACCGAGGATTTTATCTGGTATAACATTACTGTCGACGTACAAAATATCAGGGTAAATAGATCCATACTTTTATAATTGACTTGACAGTTTAACGACCTCTGACTCCACGAGTCAGGTTTATGAACCTTAATGTCTCTTTCTTTAAGGGTCCCCCAGTTCCGTCAACCCGAACTACACCTTACGTTTTGAGTGTCCCCATCACCGAAGACGGGTGGAAATAGACCAGTCTCTTAGATCCCTCGACGGACCGAATAAGTACCGTACGAACTTACTAATGAAATTCTTCGGACCTAGATCGTCTCCACAGAGTCCGTTTGTTCAACACACGTGTCGACCAAGACAATGGAATTTTACGGTCAATCGGAACTTAATTCCGAAACTACTTCATAAAGTCACAACTAGAACCCTTTGAGAGACGTGTGATTAAGTTCTCCACACAATCTCAAGTCCCCGTGTCCAACCCTCTACGCGATTCTCCCCTTTCCCTTTGCTCCGTAATAAAAGGTACAATAGACGGAGACCTACCCCTTTCCACAGTCGGGAATAACGGAAGACTTTAAACCCCACCCTTAATTTTGTGTCCAATGGTAACTAAGGTTTTACGAAGCAAGTAAAGTAGTACTATGGCGTAAATCGGAAAAGAGACCCCGTATGACGTCACCGTTGACATACTCTATGTTTCCCCTTAATTGAGGACCCGAACATTTGTCGTTGGACCTTACGATTGACGGGTCCTAAGAGACTACTTATCTAAGTAACTTAGCCAGGTCAAAAACTTTATCAGGACTTTGGTGAATTTTAAAAATACAAACCTTTAGAACGGGCACAAACGACAAATTTTTTCACGACACCACACCTTAGGTACACGGAATTCCTTTGTCAAGACCTTTGGACAGTAGGTTCCGTCCACTTAAGGTCGAAGACGGACCAACCAGACTCTCTTTGTGGTAGCATACCCTTAACATAATTATAGATCGACAAACAAAGGTCGGTCTTTCGACGACCCTCTCACTTATATAAGGAAGGGATAAAAGGTGTGTAACGGAAATGGTCATTAGAGGGTTGACCTTGAATATAAAAGGTATCATAACTGACACGAGTGATAACAGAGGGAAGGCTGACTCTCTACTATGTACATTTTAATAGCACATTTGACATACGTAGAGAAGTTAATTCAATAGGAAAAAGAATGAAAGGATAGAAGCAAATGAGGCAAGAGAGGCAAACCTCGGGGGAGGTGAAGAGTCACAAACAGGTCTTAGAAGGGTCAAAAGACTCCAACCGTGTATCGACGGCACCTCGATCGATCTACAAGTCATTTATAGATCTATTATTTCATTTTCCTAGTAGAGCTCTAGGTCCGAAAAGTACTTCGTACAGGTCCAGTGGAGGGTCACTACCTGGACAATCCACCAAAGAGACCCACCCATACCTGCACCAGTGGTAGTCACACCCGGTGACAATAAACTCCTGTCGACAATACTCGGGAGGTTCACGGTCTCGGTACGACGTAAGTCCCGACTTTACCTTTTGTACCAACACATGAGAAGAGACGATGACACACAACATTCCCATGACGTCATCGAGACGAAACAAGGTCAAAAAGTAACTCTAGAGTCTAAGTCGTGTTGGCATGTAAGAATAATAAATAAACCGGAACGGTGCACCGTACACCCTAGAATCAAGGACCTGGTCTCTAGCTTGGGTACGGGGGACGTCCCCTTCCAGTCTCAGAATTGGTGACCTGGTGGTCTCCTCAGGGGACGTCAACATGTAAGAACTGGTTGTAGAGGGTGGAAGGAGTATTAAGTCTATTAAGACAATCTCTGAAGAACGCTATAAGGTAGGTAGACAAATAAGTAGGGGGTTTGGAAAATGACTTGGAAGATTCACAGTTGGTGACCCGGTCTACGAATCCTATGTTATCACTATTCATCCATCTCAGGAACGAGAGTCCTTAAATCTTAACACTCTGACTCACTTGAGACACACAGACGAAGAGAGTAGAAATCTATAAAAGGGAGATCTGAGGCGTCTGAGAGTTGTTCACCAGAGAGTCCTTCAGGCAAGACCAGAAATCGGTCCACTCCGGTCCATCCACATTATCCCGACGTAAAGTGTCTCCAGGGCCTCTCTCCTCCACTACCCCTTAGACTCCCTTCTCCCTCGGAGACCCGGAAAACAAGTGACGGAGGTTTCTAGTGTACGTACCCCGGATACTAAGGTGTGATTGGAGATGGAGCGAGTCACAGTCCTGAGAGTGGGAACCAAACCCCTCTAAATATTTTGACTACCCGATAACTTATCAGGAACAGGTGTCTCCTGTCAAACCTGTCCGTCCATCCTAAGAACCCACGACACGTCGACAGCATCCTCCACCTTTGTTCTTATAGACTCTGCTACGAGACGTGTGCATTATTTCCTCGAGCGTCCTCTCCACGAACTCTCAGACACCGAGACCCGACGCGTTCGTACACCTAAGAACCACGACCACTAACCGGAATCAGCCCGTTCTCGGACCCGGTAGAGAGTCTCGACTGGGTCGAGAGGACACCAGGAAGGTGGAACCCGGAGGAGATACAGCTAAATACCTCGAGACACACCGAGTTCGAAGGGGGAAGGACCCGACCCGTCAAGAGGAGACCAGAGACAAATATGACAGACGGAGAAGTACTTAAAAATAAGAGGTTAGGTAATTAAACTCATCAAAGAGTTACTCCCACGATAACCGTAACACTATTACTTTATTATGGGGGTGGCTATAAAAGTTGAGTTGGGATGAAGGGTGGAGCCAGTGCGAAATCTCCATCCACGGAGTAGAGGCTATCTAGTTTTAAAGGTCAAATACCCGGTTTCAGATTCAAACGAAAGAAGTATAAAATCGAAACTTAAAAGTTTTTAGGAAAAAAAAAAGGGGGGGAGTCTTTCAAACTAAGGATATTGTGTTTGTACAAACCGAAAGATACAAGAACAAAAACAATACCCGAAATTGGTAGATACATCTACAAATTGGTGGATACATCTTCAAGTCCTTGGATTGTAATTTTCAAGAGAAACGTAGAGACGACATTAAGACGGACCCCGTTACTTATACGGGACCGTTGAGGTTCCTTCTGGAAAGAAAACTTTAAAAGTTTAAAGTAGGGTCACGGGTACAGACTCCGAGTCGTCTTTTTTATCTCGAATCCGGGATTGTCTCGAGGAGGGGTGTAGTGGAGATTGTAAGATTAAACAACGGGGAAGGGAGATGGGAAAATTAATTAAATCTCTCTTTATACCACAGGTTTCAATTTTATCTTTTCGGTAAACGATCCTCTCTCCCAGTTGACTAAATCCTTTCTCTATTGTTTTCCGTAGAGACCAACCTCTGATTGTCTACCGGCGTCTTCCGTTCCTGTCGAAACCTCGTTTAAGTGTCATCAGTTCCAGGGTCCGGGAGACCAGTTCAATTCTTTTAATAAGTCTTTTTCTTCTCGTATGTAGTCTTTCTTATACACTTCACCTATCCATTTAGTACTTCCTTCTATACATTTACCGGTTCTTACGAACAGAATGAAATTGATCTGTAACTTATCGTTAGTCTTACCGTTTCTCATTTTTCAGACAATTATCATTCTTAACAGTTTCCACTCCACCCTCCTCACTCGTAAACAGACGAATCGGTAATCCTCTCATTTGAAACCATAGGTCTCGTAAGACCTCATATTAAACTGTCGTTCAAGACTTTAGAAATCTTTTTTATGTGACAAACTATTTCGTTGAAATTTCTTACAAATAGAGTGAATAAACATTACCTCCTTTTAACCTTTTATGACCCAACATTACATTTCGTTAGTTCCTAATTCACTTAATACCATATGTAAGTGGTACTATTACAATTAGAAATAACTAGTCTTTACACTGGTGATATATAAGAAATTCATCCTTTTTCATTCGATCTGATATTTCGTCATACTTATCTTAGTGTGGTAAAATCATTTTTTAAAATTTAACGTATACATATAGCTACATATCTTTTGTAGATTTTCCTATATATAATTTTAGAATAGAGACACCTTAATAGTCACTAAAAATCGGAGAAAGAATATATATAGACGTAAAAGACTTACGATTTATTTCTCTTATTAGTCTTATTTCGTTTCGAAAAGAAGAAGTCTCATGTTAAGTCGAATAAATAAAAAAGGGAGACTAGTTATTCAACCTTTTAATGATCTCCTCTACTCCGTCTCTCTGTCCGTTTCCAGGACTCTATCGTGACCTTCGAACTCTACTACTGGAAGAAAGACCATATTTCTTTTTTTTTTCCTTCTCAGTTATTTGTCAATTTACCTCAAACTCAAAGAAAAGTAAAAACAAGCCGAACAACATATCGGGACAAAATTCTTTCATAAACAGTATGGTATGACTACAAAAGAAGGAAAGATTATTATAAACTTAAAAGTAATTTTACAGTTTTATTTAGACACTTTAAAGACTATACGAGTCATAAAGTGTTGAAAAAGATCAGTAAAAGGTTACATTAAACGTAAATGTTTCAAAGACGAATCGATCTTCAAACTTTGACTAATCCAAGTCATTCGGTTCTAAATAGAAGGTCGAGGTGTTCCCGTTTAAAAAAGGTCACGTGGTTTTGTAAATAAACTTTATACTGTTCTTGAACATTTCTAACGAATTTGGATGTGAAACGATGAGAAAAAAAGGGAAGGTTAAGTGTACCTTCTTTTTGTCTGTAGGTCCTCTTTTTGACTTAGAGAGTACTTAAACTTCCAGACGTCAAAATTAGAGAAGAGAACAAACCGGTACCAGGAATAAATAGAACATTCTCCCCTTTTATCATTTGTTTATTCATAGTACGATCCATATTACAATTTTTTTTGATACACTCTTACTAACCCCACAAGTTTTTAACCTTATCAAAAAAGGGATCAGCACTACTGGTCCTTTCCGGTAGAACGACACACACACACACACACAAAATTACACTATTATAACGATTGACATCATAGTAAATTTTGACACGTATCCACCTTGACGTTTTAGACAACATCTTGAAAAGTGAAGGTTCCCTAGAATAAGATAAATCCGAGAATGTCACGAATATATACATGTGAATCAACGAGTCGGTACAGACTGAGAAACGGTGATGTACCTGACGTCGAGAGGTCCGGGGAGACAGGTGCCCCTAAGAGGTCCGTTCTTATGACCACACCCAACGGTACGGGAGGAGGTCCCCTAGAAGGGTTGGGTTCCTAGCTTGGGTCCAGAGGGTGTAACGTCCTCCTAAGAAATAAAAGACTCGGTGGTCCGTTCACAAATTCGTATTTGTTTAATCTACGTTTAAGTCGATCGACTCTATGAGTAGATGGTTATTGGTCAATTAATTTGAATAGATTAAAACCACTGAGTGTCAACGAACCGTCTATCAACCTGGTGTAATTTATAAACAACTAAGTCAGAAAGGACAAGTCGAGAGAAAAATTAAACAATCAAAAGTTTACCGTCAACTATAGTATCTTTAATATCCAAATGTTACATCACTAAGTGTTAAAAGTTTCCAATACGAGGTAATCTCAATAATATTTTATAAACGATTACAAAATAAAAGGACTCCTCTCTGCCTACATAAACTACAGGAGTTTCTCGATCACCTCGTACGAATAAACAGAGACATTCAGATAAATGTGAAAAATACAAAAGATTGTCGTAGTTTTACCTTCGACTGGGGTTTCCATTGTTTTAACGGAATACAAGTAATAAAGTCTCCTCCGTCCTGTTCTAACTCCCCTCGTCTGTGACTCCTATTTTATCTCCTCTGACTCGGGGTCCTACCAATTGGATCACACCAAATCTTTAGATAAAACTATAAGTCAAGTCAAGTCATCGAGTCAGCACAGGCTGAGAAACGCTGGGGTACTTAGCGTCATGCGGTCCGGAGGGACAAGTAGTGGTAGAGGGCCTCAAGTGAGTCTGAGTACAGGTAGCTCAGGCTCTACGGCAGGTCGGTAGAGTAGGAGTTAGTAGGGGAAGAGGAGGACGGGAGTTAGGGAGGGTCGTAGTCTCAGAAAGGTTACTCAGTTGAGAAGAGTACTCCACCGGTTTCATGACCTCAAAGTCGAAATCGTAGTAAGGAAGGTTTCTTTGGAGTCCCGACTAGAGGAAGTCTTACCTGACCAACCTAGAGGAACGTCAAGTTCCCTGAGAGTTCTCAGAAGAGGTTGTGGTGTCAAGTTTTCGTAGTTAAGAAACAGCGAGTCGGAAGAAGTGTCAGGTTGAGAGTGTAGGTATGTATTGGTGTCCTTTTTGGTATCGGAACTGATCTGCCTGGAATCAACCGTTTCATTGCAGAGACGAAAACTTATATGATAGATCCAACCAGCATTGAAAAGAAGGTTCCTCATTCACAGAAAATTAAAGTACCGACGTCAGTGGTAGACGTCACTAAAACCTCGGGCTTTTTTATTTCAGACTGTGACAAAGGTTACAAAGGGGTAGATATAGGGTACTTCACTACCCTGGCCTACGGTACTAGAAGTAAAAGACTTACAACTTGAAATTCGGTTGAAAAAGTGAGAAAAGAAAGTGAAAGTAGTTCTCCGAAAAATCGAGGAGAAGTGAAAGACGGTATTCCCACCACAGTAGACGTATAGACTTCAATAACTATAAAGAGGACCGTCAGAACTAAGGTCGAACACAAAGAAGGTCAGGTCGTAAAGAGTACTACATGAGACGTATCTTCAATTTATTCGTCCCGCTATTATATGTCGGAACTGCATGAGGAAAAGGATAAACCTTGGTCAGACAACAAGGTACGAGTCAAGATTGACAACGAAGGACTGCACGTATGTCTAAAGAGTTCTCCGTCCAGTCCACGAGACCATAAGGGTAGAAAAAGTCTTAAAAGGTGTCAAATAACACTAGGTGTGTCAGTTTCCGAAACCGTATCAGTTATTTCGTCTTTATCTACAAAAAGACCTTGAGAGAACGAAAAAGGTACTAGGTCAACCGTTAAACTAGAGACCAAGGAGACGGAAAAGATTTTGGTCGAACTTGTAGTCCTTCAAGGGCCAAGTACATAACGACTTCGGACCGAACCTCTTAAAACTCGTAATGAAATGATCGTACACTCTACTCACGTTAACACGCCATCAAACTCGGAAGAAAACGTAAAGGAAAGAAACCTTAACCTTACTTTTGACTGGAAAAGGTCAGGACACCGGTGACGACTCAAAAGGTTTGAACGACCGTAAAACTCACGTCGTGAAAGTATCGTAGTAGAAAGTCCTAAATTTTGTCGAGTTGAACTTAAGGTAGTGGAGGTGATCGAAACAAGTATCGCTACGAAAGATTCCGGGCGAACTGAAGTGAAAGGTTCTACAGACCGAGATCTAATCACTAGTGTAGTAGTACTGATAGACCCAGCACTTCTAGAAAAAACATGTCAAGAAGGTACATAAGAACGGCGGAGAAGAATTATAGAAGACGAAGACAATCCAGGTCTGGTAAAGACAGGAAATAACTCGGGTAGGAACGTACTTTACAAGGGAACCATAGAGATTAAAAGAACTTCTCTAGAGATCAGAAAGGGTAAGACAAGAAAAGGAGATAAAGAAACGTAACTAACGACTTCTTCCGAAAGAATAGAGAAGAACGATAAGAAACCTTGAGACGTAAGTCTGCGAATATAGAAAGGAAAAGAGGAAACGAAAAGCGGAGACAACAAAAGTGTCGATAAACATTCCGGAGGGGTCTGTCGGTAAAACGAAAAAACGTAAAGAAAAGGTACCCCTACCAGAACTAGGGGACCTCACCCCGTGTCGTTGGGTGAGGTCACAAGAACGGACCCCTTGAGGTACTTGTCTCCTCGGACAACCCGATGTCAGGTACCCCAACGTTTTTTACCCTGTGCTGACCCGTTGATTGTGTGTGTGTGTGTGTGTGTGTGTGTGTGTAACAAATTTGTTGTTTTTGTTCGTGTCTTTCGTACCGGCATCGAACTATGCGGGTACCAGTTCAAACTCGAACTTAGATAGAAAAGAGGTAGACACCTTCTTGGTATGGAGTGTCTGGGTTGTACAACGAATAGACACCCTTACTAATCCCTAATATCCCTCCAATAATCTCAACAACCTTCAGAATCTAAACTTGACATATATGATAACTGGCCATAAAATAATAAACACACAGTCCTTCTGAGATTCCGAACGTAACAAATGTGCGAAGTCACTTACCTATTGATACGTTAGGTACACTTTTCAGTGAGCCAACACAGACTGAGAAACGCTGGGGTACCTGACATCTAACTAACGGTCCTCGGAGACAGGCACCTTAAGACGTCCGTTCTTATGACCCCACCCAACAGTAAAGGAAGAGGTCCCCTAGAAGGATTGGGTCCCTAGCTTGGGTCCAAAGGACGTAACGTCCGTCTAAGAAAGGATAGACTCGGTGGTCCCTTCGGGTATCTATCCAGTGATATAGTGATCGAAAACACTTGCATAAAGAGTTTTCACGTTCTTTTACAAAATAAACGGAATTAGTCGTTTGTTAAATTTGTAAGAAG
The DNA here is from genome assembly GCA_006410555.1 of Capra ibex. NCBI lineage: Eukaryota > Metazoa > Chordata > Mammalia > Artiodactyla > Bovidae > Capra > Capra ibex. The sequence goes on from SJYO01049755.1 coordinate 10,092,330, forward strand.
GACGTTAAAGTAAATTCACAAATTTAAAGACAAATTTGGAGGTAGCTATGGTTTCCCATTTGAGTTAGAGTCGTGTGTTAATCACTGAAATACATATGCTACGAGTAATGTACATACATAATATCGGAGACTCGAGGTGTCGGGTTAAAAAGGGAAGAGAACTGGGACGGTCGGGAATAAAGTGAGATTGAAACACGTGACTGGAGGTGGGGACGGTCGGAAAAACAGACCCGTCCGGGTGCACACACATTGACTTTATACTTAAGGTCTACTCGTCCTAGGTTTAAACACTCCAATAAGATATACGAATAATTAAGGTGACGGGGTGTGTCCACCTTTACACCAAAGCTCTCTACAATCTGTGACACTTAAAGGGGATACGTAACGTTCCTACCTTTTTTATGGACGATTTATTGAGTCGACTGGTTGACATTTTCGAGTATCATGTATTATTGAGAATTTAAAAATATTACCGGACCGAATGGAAACCACCAGAACAATGAGCCGAGGTCATTAACATGAAACCCTGAGACAGATTACCACCTTCGTACTCCATTGTAACGAATTACTAAAGAATTTACCCAATTATGGACCCTCCACGGGAACGGGCAAAGTAGTCAATTTGTCGTAAAGGAACAGAGAATCGAATACAATTCACGTAAATTCCCCTGTTTTCTCAAAGATCTCCCTCTTCACATGACCTGACCCTAATTTTTCCTGTGACCATTTACGGTTTAGGACGTAGGTTCGAATATCCACCCCCAGACGTTGTAGTACGAACTTTCTTGTGGTCGACGACTTCTACTCTCAACACACGCCTGTACCTTTTCTTTTACCTTTTCGGCCCAGTCGTACTGCTGTCTATCATCCGGTTTTTGTCGAAAGAAAACTTTTTTTTTTTTTTTTTAACTTCATTTCCCGAAAATTTCAAAGTGAATAAATTAATTTTCAAGGGTAATAAGTAAATAAACTTCGACGGAAAGAAAGATCCAAGTACCAATTCTAATAACCAAGACCACAGTCTGAAAGACAGAAATCCAGTCCAACTTATACCCCTCTCAACGACTGAAAGGATTCGGGACCAAAGGAATAGACCGACTACCCTCTCGTTATCGTAGACAAAGTACTACAACAATACATATCATTTGCTTTGATAGGAGTATTTCGTAAATTTATCGTCTTACGGACCTGAGTTACTTGCGACAATTTAAATACCCACGAAAGGGTAGATGTCTACCACAATAACGACGAGATCTGAACTCCCTGCACTATATAAAACTTTCCAAAAAAGAAGTGTGTAGTGTTCAGTGTCGAGTAAACTAAGAAGGGTGACAAGAAACTCCACCCGTCCCGTCCCCAATAATAGTGGACACAATCCTATCATACTGACATCTTTGTTCATCCGAGTGGTTTTGGAATCACCGAATTGGACTAGTCATGAAAATAAGGAACGAGTACTTTCTCAGGTTCCTTCTGTAAAACCAGTTTCCCGTCGAAAAAAAAAAAAAAATGAAATAAAATGAAATGTTATGACATAAACAAAACGGTATGTAGTTGTACTTAGACGGTGCCACATGTGCACAAGGGTCAGGACTTGGGAGGAGGTTGGAGGGAGGGGTATGGTAGAGAAATTAACTTAATGTCGACGAAATGTTACAAAACCCACATGTCGTCTCACCAAGTCAAAATATATATGTATATATAAGAAAAAACCTTAGGATAGGTAATATCCAATAATGTTCTATAACTCATATAGTTATCGAGGACACGATGTGTCATCCAGGAACAAACACGCAATACACACACACGCGTCAGCACAAGTTGACAAACGTTGGGTACCTGACACCGGACGGTCCGAGGAGACAGGTACCTTAAAAGGTCCGTTCTTATGACCTCGTCCAACGGTAAAGAAAGTTTACACACAAGACCTTAGAGGACGTAACCGACCACCCAAAAAATGGTCGACTCGGTGGTCCTTTCGGGGTAAAATGTATCATCACATATATACAATTAGAGTTTGAGGTTTAAATAGGGAGGGGTGGAAATGGGAAACCATCGGTATTCAAACAAAAGATACAGAGACTCAGACAAAGACAAAACATTCATTCAAGTAAACATAGTAAAAAATTCTAAGGTGTATATTTACTATAGTATACTACGGAAAGAAACAGACTAAATGAAGTGAATCATACCATTCGAGACCAACATAGGGATAACGACGTTTACCGTAATAAAGTAAGAAATAATTCTGACTCATTATAAAGTAACATATGTATATGGTGTAGAAATAGGTAAGTAAACAGTCACCTGTAAATCCAACGAAGGTACAGAACCGAGAACATTTATTGCGACGATACTTGTAACCCCACGTACGAAGAAAAGTTAATCTCAAAAGAGGACTATATCCCGTCGAAAGAAAACGCTCACTAAGATCCTATATAAAACACCGAAATGACAGAAGTCATACACTGATAGACCCGGAGGTAGTGATCGGTCTACGTCAGCTACCCTTCTCTTTTTCCCCTACGTAGTTGAAGAACCGTATGTGGTGAAGACGAGTATAAGACAACCGATCCTTACTGTCAGTGTGTCAGTACGGATTAGTGTTCCTTTTACCCCCCCCCCCCNCCCCCCCCCCCCGCCACCTATATGAGAAGAACACGGGGTCTTCTTTTACTTTGTCTAAATACCACCTATAGACCGACAACAACAAATCAGTATAAACCGAGAAAACGTTGAGACACCTGACATCGGGGGGTCTGTGGAGATAGGTACCCTAAAGGACCCGTTCTTGTGACCTCACCCAGCGGTAAAGGAAGAGGTCCCGTAGAAGGACTGGATCCCTAGTTTTAACGTAGAGGAAGTAACCGTCCCCTTAACAAATGACGACTCGGTAGTCCCTTTGGGACTTATAGACTATCAGAGACGGTATATATGTAAATCGTCCTACTTTGACTCCAGGTCCCTTCAACTTCACTAAACGGGTTATACTACATTTATAAACATCGGTAGTAGGTTGTGCAACCCTATACACTTAGGATCGAGTTTAAACTCGTCACTTCTCCCGTATCCTCCTTTTCTTCACTCTCGACTCCCCTGTTTCCCGACCGGAACCGTGACCGTACCTCTACGGGGTGGTCCGTTTAGGGGGCCCCAAAGAGTGTCGTGTAAAAACTTACAGACCACCACCACCAAATCAACGATTCAACACAGATTGAGAAACGTTAGGGTAACTGACACACCGGGTGGTCCGAGGAGACGGGTACCTTAAGAGGTCCGTTCTTATGACCTCACCCAACGGTAAAATAAGAGTTTCCTAGAAGGACTGGGTTCCTAACTTGTGTGCAGAGGGTGTAACGTCCGTCTACGAAATAGTGACTCGGCGGTTCCTTCGGGAACCTTACGACCTCCACTTGAATTGAAGGTGAAACGAGCGAAAAGAACGATAAGGAACAAGGGTAAACACCTACGGGGTTCCCGACGACCAGGACCCACCCCCTCAAAGTCTAGAGGTGACTGTACTTTGTTGTCGTGGAGAGGTCGTCGATAACAACGTTCGTATGACCGACACCCGAGCTCCTCTTTTGGAACTTAGTTAAACAGAACACCTCCGGTTTCTCAACCGACGGACGGGAAGTGTTGAACAATTTTACTTGTGAATCTGAGACGCCCCCGCCCCCCACAACGTCGATTTGGACTCCCCACTAAGAGTGGGGCACCAGGAAAGACGACTAAAAAAGTCCAAGCCCCTACAGTCACAGTGTCGCGACCCTTCTCCCTTACGACTCGGAAGGTAGAGAAACGAAGAGGTGGACTTCACGAAAATTTACATTGTCGTCTAAACGACCTTAAAACGGGTCTACGGAAAAGAGAGGGTCGGCCTAGGTCGGTGAGAGGGTTTCAACAAGGAAACCCTGTTCTGAGAGTCTTCTTCAGGCACCGAGGAGGAAGAGACGTCCCACTAATCATGGGTCCAGTGTATACGTAGTCTGTGTGAGTCTCCCCGAGGGGGAGGTAGGACCGGTTACCGGCTGACCTGGTCGGTTTCAAAACAAAATGAACTGTACTTTCGACGAACTTCAATTCGTCCTCTGTACAAAAACAAAGAAATTATTTATTTTCATTCCTGGCTCATGTACTTATTTTGATTTTCAGTGAGGGAACTCCAAAAGTCCGAAGGTTTTTATCAGGGTTTGCATCGGTTCCGATTACGTCCGTCTTAAAGGTACCTTTCGAAGCGACCACTCCTTCTCCGTCACGGTCCCCCACATGTTTGTCCGGCGGTAGGAGGGGGTTGGGGAAGGACAGAGTCAGTGACCCGCAAATCTTTTGTCCAAAAACTCGAACGTAAGTAAAAGACCAAACTCTATTTCTGTCGTCTCCGTCGTCGTTATAAATAAATAACACCTTAGGTTAAACCCCTGACGTCCGTCTACCCACTTCACCTAAATACTACCTTAATCACCCCCCTTTAAACAGGGACAGTCAGTCACTCACGTCTAAAGGAAAATTCTTTTCTTTCTACCCCGTTCTTTGAATATACTCCATTGGACTACAATTTTTCTTTAGACGAATTGGGTTCAAATAAACACTTGTCTTCGTTTGGTCACTAACGAATACATGTCTCGTCCTAACCCCCTCCTTCAAACCCAATGTTTCCCAGTGTATACGTCAAAACCCCCACTACCTTTAACAACTAATACAACTAACAACACTACCGAGTTACTGAGATATCGAAATTTATACATGCGAAATACTACACAACCAATATGGAGTTATTGTCTCACAACGACATCAAATCAGCGAGTCAACACAGATTGAGAAAAGCTGGGGTACTTGACATCGGGAGGTCCGAGGAGACGGGTTCCCTAAAGTGTCCGTTCTTATAACCTCATCCAACGGTAAAGGAAGAAGTCCCAGAAGGACTGGGTCCCTAACTTGGACACAGAGGACGAACCGTCTATCTAAGAAATGGTGACGTGGTGGACCCATCGGGGGTTATTACCTTGTCCTTTACCGTTGGATGCGGTCATCAGAACGGACCTTTTGAGGTACCTATCTCCTGGGACCTCTCGATGTCAGGTACCCTAGTGTTTCTCAGCCTGTGCTGGCTCGTTCACGCACGCGTATGGAACTATTTCGAAAACTATTTTTGTTCTTATTTAGTTTATAAATTTTTTAGACAAAATTTTCAACGAAAAAGAAGAAGACTTATTAACTAATGAATACTTTTTCCACTCGACTAATTGTCTTTCTTTGACAGAAGGTCGTTAAAATCGCAAAGGGGTCACTCACCGATAGGGTCGTCTGTCGTGCGGACACCTATCGAGTGGAACAGGTGGTCACACACACACACAAACACACACACACATACACACACACAATCAGCGAATCAGCACAGGCTGAAAAACGTTGGAGAATCTGATCAGACGATCCGAGGAGACAGGTACCTTAAGAGGTCCGTTCTTATGACATCACCCAAGGGTACGGGAAGAGGTCCCCTAGAAGGGTTGGGTTCCTAGCTTGGGTCCAGAGGGCGTAACGTCTACCTAAGAAATGGTGATCGTGGTGGACTCTTCAGGATACTGAATAATCTTTGAACAGGTTTAGGAGACAAATTTTCTGTCTTTTTTGTTTAGTCTTGCCTGACACTAATTTTCATAATAAAATTACATATGAGAAGACACCGAGTCTGTTATTTCTTAGGCCGACGTTACGCCCTCTGGACTCAAACTAGGGACCCAACCCTTCTAGGGGACCTCCTCCAGTACCATTGTTCTTATGAGGTTATAAGAACGGACCTCTTAGGGTACCTGTCTCCCCGGACCGCCCAATATCAGGTACCCCGACGTTTCTCAACCTGTGCTGACTCGCTGTCTCGTGTCGTATGAAAAGACACCCGGCTGTCAGTACTGGTACTTCACTGAAAGTCCTCGTTTAGGGGGCTTTCAGTAGAGACGAACATCAACCCCCTCCCCTGCTCTCCAGTCGTCCCCGACCCTACTCCCCCAGTAGGAAAGGGTGAGTAACCGAGTCAATCCGAAAGATACCTCTCTACGAACAAGTGTCTTTGACTTTAACCTAGGGACCAGAAAGAAGTCTTTGAACCATCAGGATGAACCAGTCCACTAGTTCGTAAACTACCACATTCTCTGATAACAGTAACGGTAAATAAAGGAAACTATATTACCCCCTTTACATCTTCGCGAGTATTGACTTTTTATTATGTTCCACATAAAAACAAGAGATCAGAAGTTTCATCAAAATGTTCCTTGAAAAGTAGTGAATTCAAAAAGTTTGTTTTATATTAGTACTAATGAGTTAAAAGAAAACATCGATTCTTTTTTGGACGTAACGTTTCCTTTCAAGATGAACCCGGTCTTCACACACAAATGGGTACTGCACGACTTTGAGACTCTAAGACACTTTTACAGGTAAAAAGTACGAGGATCACACCAACGGAAAAACCAAGTTAAAATCGATGTGTGTGTGAATTTTCCCCCTACACTAGGACAGAACTACGAGTTTGGAAGAATAAACAAAACGACCTTCTTATGTCACAGAGAGTTCTTTACAAAATCAGAGTACTCTCCTTGTAAAGTCACATTTACAAGTTCTTGAGTTTAGGTGATCACTTAAGTACAGATGCATTACCCTTATGGAGACCCATTTTCCATATTTTTTATTAAAATATTTCCTCTACCAAATTGCCATACAGTCTGAAAGTTTACACTCACGTGGGACCGTCACGTGGACAACATATTTCGTTACATAGAAAAATATATCAGTGTAGGAAGGAAAGTCCCAAAGACGGTATCGTAGTATTCAACGTCATTTGCTCACGTAGAAATGATGTACGACACGGAAAATTCGAAGTGTCTGGAACCAAAATGGGGACGGGTCAGAAGTAGAAAGACCGAACAAAGACATTGCCTCAAAGAAAGGAAGGGTCATCGTCAAAGACGACAGGAGTCCGGTCACATGGACGTAACGACCATTAATCTTAGTACCTGACAACGGACAAAACATTCTGTGAATCTACAGTGAGGATTAAATATCAGTTTCTCTAACTCGGGTTTATAAAAGATTATAAAGATTATAAAGAGTTTCGAGAGTGATGGAGAGAGAGGGGCGTCGGTGACGGGGGAAGTTGGAGGTAGTGAAAAGAAAAACCTGTGCTAACATTATCGGAGAACAAACCGGAAAGGACTAGAAGGGAACGGGAGAAATGTAACCGAACAGGATGAGCTCCATCTAATTAGTCAGATTTTACACTTATACCGATGACGGTGAAGGCACGATTCCATGAGTAATGGAAGTTTCGCCTACGGTTCAAAGAATCGGGTCACGTGGTCGGCGAGACACGAAGTGGGGTAGACAGAGAGATCGGAATGGAGGGTTGGAAAGGTGAGGTGAGAGGTCCGAGGGAATTATAATTCGGTGAACGGCACGGGGTGGGACGTAGGTACGGTGTGTGTGGACACACCCTCCATAAGGACATAGACAGGTTACAAAAATCAACGTTCATTTGGGACAAATTAAATCCGTCTTTTCTCCGAATACTTTTCCGGTAACGTACCGAGTGTCTTAACGGTATCCCCGACCTCTTGATCCAGTCTCCGATGGGTCTACTTTGGCTTCAAGTTTAGTACGACGACTCGTCCAGGTGTCTCGAACGTGACCCTACCGGGGGTGCAACGTCGACCGAGACGACGTGGGACTAAGACTCGCCCCCTACCCCCACCCCGACGTGTAACCTTGTCACGAGTACCTTCGAAATCTGGAACTGTGTCGTCGAAAATTACGGTCTCTCTCAAAAAACCAATAAAAATAAAGAAACACAGTGATCGAGAGTTACATCGTAAACAACCGTAGACACAGACGAACAAGTTCGGATTCAGTGTACGAACAGGGACTTACGTGTTCCCCTCTCTTTCATAGTCTTCACAAGTGATACGACCCTTAGGGTGTTTCCCTTTAAGGGGGTTTGTTTCCTTCAAGTCTACGAAGTCTCCGTTTTCTCACTGTCAACAGGTCAGCCTGAGGAATCGGAAATACTTGACGGGTCACAGACAAGTACCGAATGAAAGTACACGGTAGATCGAAATAAGTAGAAACGGAGTTCCTTTAGAAGGGAACGTGCGTCCAAAACCAAACAAAGAGGGAACCGGAAAACCCAGATAAATACGGAATAGTGAAGACTTTTGAATAATACAAGGATATATCCATTAACACAGGTCGAGAACATAAAATTCCGAAGGGTGTCCCGAGTCACCATTTCTTGGGTGGACGGTTACGTCCTCTATGTCCTCTACACCCAAGCTAGGGACCCAACCCTTCTAGGGGACCTCTTCCTGTACCGTTGGGCGTGGTCACAAGAACGGACCTTTTAGGGTGCATGTCCCCTCGAACCACCCGGCGTCAAGTACCCTAGTGTTTCCCAGCTGACTCGTACGTGCGTGTGCGAACAAAAATTGGGGGAGGAGGAAGACTCCCATCCATGGCACGTAATCCATAGAAACCATGGGTCACACGTGATATCCCAAACTACTTAAGTAAGTAAGTAAACAAGTGACAAACCACTTGACTTACCTTGACTTAACGACTTCTAATGTATCCCTTGACCACGGTCTCCACCCTCCTTTTGAGTTCAGAGAACTCAAGCCACAAACGTTTTACTATCTTTCTCCGTGTAGGGAGGAAAGGAAAGAAGGTAGTTTAGGAATGACTAAAGGAGAGGACGAATCTAAGACGGTCAGAAGTAGTAAGGGTCTCCTAAGGAAAGGGTTAGTAACGGTCCCGTTTACCAAATTCCTTGGGTCTAGACAACTAACCATCTAACACCGGGATAGGACCTACACCTCCTCCGTTTGTGTCTCTTGAAAATCCTTTTATATACGTCGATGTCAAACCGAGCCTTACTAATACGGAGTTTAACTTAATCCGAAGGAACCTCGTCTTCCAGATTTTCTAGTTACGAAACCGGGCACCTGAACGACCGGTTCTTCACGTACGTAAAAATTCTCTTTGTATTTGTACCGAGTACAACCAGTATGCCGTCGAACCCATCTACCTAAATATGAAGTAGTCTGTCAACCAGGGACCCATCTTTGCACCCGGTTCCCGGTCCTCTAGGGATAAGTCAAAGGTCAATTCAGTAGAGACAAATAAAGAGTGTTTTATGTATAAATCTTTTTAAACTTTAATTTTGCAGTACGAATTTTGTGAGATGTCATTTGTCTCCAAAATTTTTCTTCTCGACGACGGTTGTGGTGAAAAACAATTTCGACATAGGTTAAATTTCAAATAAAATATGGGTCCTATGTCTTACCCCACGTCTCACGATGTCTTCAGTGGTAGGTAGACTAGTCTGTAAAGTCGTCCTGAAAAGGGACTTATCCTATGAGTGTTCGAACCCCCGACCGAAACCCGTAACTACCTACACTCTTCCACGTGTGCACCCCAGGACCTGTGGTGTACCTACGGAGACGTTGGGAAAGGAAAGACGATACGAGGTGTTCAGGACGACTAAAATAGAAAATTCATAGAGGAAAGATAAGTAGAGGAGGGGAGGGGACCAGGACCAGGGTATGGACAGTGGAGGGGCAAACAGAGAGGCACAGGGGATAACGGAGATAGGTCAGTTAGGACTGGTAAAGTAAACGTGGTGGAAGAGACGAAGTATATGTAGACACCAGAGGACAACGAAAACTTTTCACTTTCAACTTTCAATTCAGCGGGTCAGCACAGGATGAGAAACGCTGGGGTACCTGATATCGGGTGGTCCGAGGATGTAGGTACCCTAAAAGGTCCGTTCTTATGACCTCACCCCACGGTAAAGGAAGAGGTCTCCTAGAAGGGCTGGGTCCCTAACTTGGGTCCAGAGGGCGTAACCTCCGTCTACGAAATTGGAGACTCGGTGGTCCCTTCGGGAATCCTATTCCGTTTTTACACAGTATACCGGATTCGGGAATCCAGACCAGGGTGGACCGAGAGGTCGAATCAGACGGTAGATGGGGACGTCAGGTGCGAAAGAGATCCGTCGGTATGACACGAGGTCAGAATCCCCCGTGAAGGAATCCTTTGAGAAGGGACGGAAGAATGGGTGTTACTCTGGGGAGCGGAACAAATATGAGGATGATGTCCCGTTCTTGTACGAAAAGGAAAAGTCGTAAATAGTAGTAAACTTGAACGCATAAATAAAGACACTAATAAACTTATTAGAAAAACAGAAAGGATGGTGATTACGTGTGTAAATAGCTCGTGAATGACGTATAATCCGTTAAAGATTCAGGAAAGTTTTGTAATCCCAAAAATTAGGAGTATTTTGGACTCCTTCACACAGGAAGAACTCCCGAATTCATTGAACGAGTGCCGGTGTGTCGATCGATCGTATCTCTGTCCTAAACTTGGGTCCGTCAGAACGGGGTCCTATATTTCTGAATTAGTCCTGTGACGTAACGAAAGAATCATCTATTTCTAAAGAGTAAGGACACAGTAAGTCAAGTCAAGTCAAGTCAGCGAGTCAGCACAGGCTGAGAAACGTTGGAGTACTTAGCGTCGTACGGTCCGAAGAGATAAGGGGGAAATTCTCGAGAAAAGTCTGTACGACATGACTTTACTTTTAAATTACGATATCTCCATCACAACACCACCCGTCTTACCACAGGAAAGGTGGAGGAGGAGGAGGAGTGTTCTGAAGGTGTAAGATGTGGGACGTTGGGTACTTATTTAGCATAACGTACCATTCCCCTTTAATCCCTACGTCTACTTTAATTCCAATAAATAGACCACTGGAACTACCTTCATCTAATAAGACATAAACGGACCACCAGTACTACATTAGTGTTTCCGAGAAGTTCACTTTCTCCTTCCGTCCTACCGGTCACACTTCCTTCACGTCACATTCTTTCTGAACTCACGGTAGCGACCGAAACTTCTACCTTCTCCCGTACTCGGTTCCTTATACCCGTCGGAGAACCTCGACCTTTTCCGTTCGTTTGTCTAGGAAGGAGTACCGTACTCTTCCTTGCGCCGGGACGGTTGTGAAACGAAAGTCAAGTCACTTCGGGTAAAGTCTGAAGAGTGAGGGTCCTACTCTTCTAATATTTAAACACAATAGAATTCGATGATTCAAATACCATTAAACAATGTCGGCGTCATCTTTTGATTATGTCACTTATGTTGGTACGTGTGTACGCACACACACATATACATACATACATACAGATATATGTGTACGTACGTGTGTTAACTTATATAACATACGTGATATACATGATAAATCTATAGACACTGAATATGTATTGTGTTCATTCAAAGAGAAGTGGTAGATCCTTGGAAAAAAGGGGACTACCACTATAAAGGAGACAACTCTTACGTATATGACCCGATATTCTTAGTAGAGACCAAAACTGGTGATGATATACCCTTTATTTACCCCTTTGTCACCTTTGTCACAGTCTGAAATAAAAAAACCCGAGGTTTTAGTGACGTCTACCACTGACGTCGGTACTTTAATTTTCTGCGAACGAGGAACCTTCTTTTCAATACTGGTTGGATCTATCGTATAAGTTTTCGTCTCTGTAATGAAACGGCTGATTCCAGGCAGATCAGTTCCGATACCAAAAAGGTCATCAGTACATACCTACACTCTCAACCTGACACTTCTTCCGACTCACGACTTCTTAACTACGAAAACTTGACACCACAACCTCTTCTGAGAACTCTCAGGGAACCTGATGTTCCTCTAGGTTGGTCAGGTAAGACTTCCTCTAGTTGGGACCCTAAAGAAACCTTCCTTACTACGATTTCGACTTTGAGGTCATGAAACCGGTGGAGGACGCTTCTCAACTGAGTAACCTTTTCTAAGACTACGACCCTTCCTAACCCCCGTCCTCCTATTCCCCTACTGTCTCCTACTCTACCGACCTACCGTAGTGCCTGAGCTACTTGCACTCAGACTCACTTAAGACCCTCAACCACTACCTGTCCCTCCGGACCGCACGGCGCTAGGTACCCCAGCTTTTCTCAGCCTGTGTTGACTCACTGACTTGACTTGACTCGACTATCGAGGACAAGGATCGTATCACGGACCGTGTATCATCTGAGAGTTATTTATAAAAAACTGACTTACTCTCTTACTTATTTACCTACTTACTGCTACTTACTGAACTTAATTTATCGGTCGAATACCTTTTACTTTTCCCAATTGTCTAGGTACAACCTTCCCTCACTTAGTTACAAAGAATTATTGACGCTCTGATCGTGACACTTACAACAACATAGGTGTTTAAATAGTTACAGGTTCCCGTGGAACCTGTGAGAACGTGGGTCCGTATGAGAACGGACCCTTTAGGGTACCTGTCTCCTCCGCCCGTCCGATGTCAGGTACCCCAGTGTTTTCTCAGTCTGTACTGTATCACTGATTTGTTGTCGTCATTTTTGTTCTCGTGGACAAGTCAAGTCAGTGAGTCGTCACAAATTGAGAAACACTGGGGTACCTGACGTCGTGCGGTCCGAAGGGACAAGTAGTGGTTGAGGGTCTCGAACGAGTTTGAGTACAGGTAGCTCAACCACTACGGTAGGTTGGTAGAGTAGGAGACAACAGGGGAAGAGGAGGACGGAAGTTAGAAAATGAAAATGAAAACGAAAAAGACAAATAAATAGGAAAATTATATTTGAATAGAATTAATCTCCAATTAATGAAATGTTATAACATAACCGAAACGGTATGTAGTTGTACTTAGGCGGTGTCCATATGTGCACAAGGGGCAGGACTTGGGGGAGGGAGGAGGGAGGGACATGGTAGGGAGACCCAGTAGGGTCACGACGGAAGTTAGAAAGGGTCGTAGTCCTAGAAGAGGTTTCTCGACCGAGAAGTATAGTTTACCGGTTTCATGACCTTCAAGTCGAAGTCGTGGTCATGAAGTTACTTATAAGTCCCAACTAAAGGAAATCCTAACTTGACCAAACTAGAGGAACGTCAGGTTCGCTGAGAGTTCTCAGAAGAGGTCGTGGTGTCAAACTTTCGTGGTTAAGAAACCACGAGTCTGAAGAAATACTAGGTCGAGAGTTTAGGTGTGTACTGATGACCTTCTTGGTATCGAAACTGATATGTTTGGAAACAAACGTTTCATTACAGAGACGAAAATTTACACGACAGATCCAAACAATATCGAAAAGAAGGTTCCTTGTTCACAGAAAATTAAAGTACGACGTCAGTGGTAGACATTGTTAAAACCTTGGGTTCTTTTAATTCAGAGAGTGACAAAGGTAACCAATGGGTAGATAAACGGTAATTGAGTACCCTGGTCTACGGTGCTAGAAACAAAAAACAAAAACAAAAAAAAAAAAAAATTTAAAATTTTAGAAATCGCAAAAGTGACAGGAGAAAGTGAAAGTAGTTCTCCGAAAAATCGAAGGGAAACGTAAAATGGTATTCTCACCACAGTAGACGTATAAACTCCAATAACTATAAAGAGGACCGTTAGAACTAAAGTCGAACACGAAGTAGTTCGTGTCGTAAAGTGTACTACATGAAACGTTATTCAATTTATTCGTTTCACTGTTGTATGTTGGAACTTTATGAGGAAAGGGTCAACCTAGGTCAGGTAACAAGGTACAGGTCAAAATTGACAACGAAGAACTGGACGTATGTTTAAAGAATCACCGTCCATTTCACTAGAGAACTTCTTAAAAAGTGTCAAACAACATTAGGTTCCTCAGTTTCCGAAATCGTATCAGTTACTTCGTCTTCATCTACTAAAAGACGTTAAGAGAACGAAAAAGATACTTGTTTGTCTACAACCGTTAAACTAGAGACCAAGGAGAGGGAAAAGATTTAGGTCGAACTTATAGACCTTCAAGAGTCTAGTGGATGACAACTTCGGATCGAACCTCTTAAAACTCGTAATGAAATGATCGTACACTTTACTCACGTTGACACACCATCAAACTTGGAGGAAACCGTAACGGAAAGAAACCCTAACCTCACTTTTGACTACAAAAGGTCACGACACCGGTGACGACTCGAAAGGTTTAAACGACCGTAAAACTCACGTCGTGAAAGTGTCGTAATAGAGAATCCTAAACTTTGTCGAGTTGACCTGAAGGTAGTGGAGGTGATCAAAACAAACATTACTACGAAGGATTCGGGGTGAACTGAAGCGTGAGGTCCTACAGACCGAGATCCACTCACTAGTGTGGTAACACTAATAGACCCAGTACTTCTAGAAAAAACATATCAAGAAGACACATAAGATCTGTGGAGAAGAATTATAGAAGACGAAGACAGTCCCGGTATGGTAAAGACAGGAAACAACTCGAGTAAAAACGTACTCTACAAGGGAACCATAGAGATTAAAAGAACTTCTCTAGAGATCAGAAAGGGTAAGATAACAAAAGGAGAGAAAGAAACGTGACAAGGGACTCCTTCCGAAAGAATAGAGAGGAACGATAAGAAACCTTGAGACGTAGGTCTACTTATATAGAAAGGAAAAGAGGAAACGGAAAAAGAAGAAAACAAAAGAATCCATAAACATTCCGGAGAAGTCTCTTGGTAAAACGAAAAAACGAAAAGAAAAGGAATCCCTACCAAAACTAGTGACGGAGGACATGTTACAACACTTGGAGGTGGATATCAAGAAGTCTGTGAGACAGATAGTCTAGATTAGGGTACTTAGAAAAACAGTGAAAGTGACATATTAGTATTCCCTAAACTAAATCCAGACTTACCAGATTACCGAAATGGATGAAAGAAGTCAAATTCAGACTTAAACCGTTATTCCTCAAATACTAGATTCGGTGTCAGTCGAGGGCCAGAACTACAACGACTGACATATCTTAAAGAGGTAGAAGTTGACGTTTCTTATATTAGTCAGACTAAAACTATAACTGGTAGACGACTACAGATACACATCTCAGCAGAGAACACAACAACCTTCTCCCACAAACGATACTGGTCACGTAAGAGAACCGTTTTGAGACAATCGGAAACGGGACGAAGTCAAACATGAGGTTTCGTTTTGAAGGGACGATGAGGTCCATAGAGAACTGAAGGATGAAAACGTAAGATCAGGGGATACTATTTTTCCTGTAGAAAAAAACCACAATCAAGATCTTCCAGAACATCCAGAAGTATCTTGGTAAGTCGAAGAAACCGTAATCACCAATCCCGTATCTGAACCTAATGGGACTATGACTTACCAAACGAACCTTTGCTTGTCTCTAGTAAGACAACAAAAACGCTAACGTGGGTTCATGACGTAAAACCTGAGAATACAAGTGATACTCCCGATGACGTAAAGAAGATTCCCTAAGAACGGGTGTGACCATCTATATTACCAGTAGTCTTAATTTAAACGGGTAAGACCAGGTAAAATCAAGTGACTAAGGATTTTACAGTCATAAATGAGAATGGTAGAGGACAAACTGAAGGTTAAATGGAACTAAGTACTTGGATTGCAAGGTCCAAGAATACGTTACAACAAGAAATGTCGTGACCTGAAATCAAAGTGGTGGTCTATGTAGGTGTTGACCCGTAACAAAGGTGAAACTGAGTCGGAGAAGTGAGGAAGACCTTTATAAAGAGACGAGAAAAACTCATCGTATAACTCGTGGATGTTGGACCCCTCAAGTAGAAAACACAGTATAGAAAATGTATCAGAGGTAACCCAAGTACTCCGTTCTTACGACTTTACCAAATGGTAAGAGAGGAGGTGACCTGGTACAAAACAGTATTGAGAGGTGGCACCGGATAGACAGAACCCACCGGGAAGTACCGGACCGAGTATCAAAGTAACTCAATCTGTTCCGACACTAGGTAAACTAGTCAAACCAAGTAAAAGACACTGACACCAAAAGGAAGACAGACGGGAGACTGCCTATTCCTATTCTCCGAACACCTTCGAAGGACCACCCTCCCTGACCGGTTCCCGAAGGATCCACCACGATCACCATTTCTTGAACGGACGGTTTCGTCCTTTGATTTCTCTGAGCTCAAGTTAGAGGCTCAACTCGTCTAGGGGACCTCTTCCCTTACCGTTTGGTGACGTCATAAGAACGGACGTCATAGGATACCTGTCTCCTCGGACCATCCGATCTTCAGGTACCCCATTTCTGTTCTGACTTCACTAATCGTACCGGAACAGATCAGTTCCGATACCAAAAAGGTCACCAGTACATACTTACACTCTCAACCTGACACTTCTTTCGACTCACGACTTCTTAACTACGAAAACTAGACACCACAACCTCTTCTGAGAACTCTCAGGGAACCTGACGTTCCTCTAGATTGGTCAGGTAAGATTTCCTCTAGTCGGGACCCACAAGAAACCTTCCTTACTACGATTTCGACTTTGAGGTCATGAAACCGATGGAGTACGCTTCTCGACTGAGTCACCTTTTCTGACTACGACCCTCCCTAACCCCCGTCCTCCTTTTCCCCTGTTGTTTCCTACTCTACCGACCTACCGTAGTGGCTGAACTACCTACACTCAAACTCACTTGAGGTCTGCAACCACTACCTGTCCCTCCGGACCACACGACGTTAAGTACCCCAACGTTTCTCAACCTGTGCTGACTCGCTGACTTGACTTGACTTGACTTGACCCCCTTAGACCCAGAACGAGACTACCCGCCCCGGTACGAGTCATTTAGAAATTAGGTTAAAAGACGATTACCCACTCTGACACAAGGGAGGGACATCAAACTGGCCTCCGGTTCAAACTCTCCCCATTACCGTCCTACAGGGACCACCGAGTCTGTCATTTCACAGACAGACGTTACACCCTTTGGACCAAAGTTAGGGACCCAGTCCTTCTAGGGGATCTCTTCCTTTACCGTTGAGTAAGGTCACAAGAACGGATCTTTTAGGGTACCTGTCTCCTTGGACCAGCCGATATCAGGTACTCCAACGATTCTCAGTCTGTACTGACTCGGAAAAAAAATTACCGTCATTACTGTCTTATACCAGGTGACCTCTTCCCTTACCGTCTGGTGAAGTCATAAGAACGGAACTCTTGGGGTACTTGTCATACTTTTCCGTTTTACTATCCTATGACTTTCTCCTTGAGGGGTCCAGTCGTCCACGGGTTATACGATGACCTCTAGTCACCTCTTTATTGAGGTCTTTCTTACTTCCCTACCTCGGTTTCGTTTTTGTTATGGGTCGACACCTACACTATCTTCGTTCCAGATTACGACAGTTCTCGTTATAACGTATCCTTGGACCTNGTTTTACTATCCTATGACTTTCTCCTTGAGGGGTCCAGTCGTCCACGGGTTATACGATGACCTCTAGTCACCTCTTTATTGAGGTCTTTCTTACTTCCCTACCTCGGTTTCGTTTTTGTTATGGGTCGACACCTACACCATCTTCGTTCCAGATTACGACAGTTCTCGTTATAACGTATCCTTGGACCTTACAGTCCAGGTACTTAGTTCCGTTTAACCTTCACCAGTTTGTCCTCTACCGTTCTTACTTGTAACTGTAAGATCCTTAGTCCTTTGATTTTACCTGACCTTACCCACTTAAATTGAGTCTACTGGTAATATAGATGATGACGCCCGTCCTTAGGGAGTCTTCTTTACCTCATCGGTAGTACCAGTTGTTTTCTCAGGTTTTACGTCATGAACCTACGTTAGAGTTTTTACTGTCTTACTAGAGACAAGTAAAGGTTCCGTTTGGTAAGTTATAGTGTCATTAGGTTCAGATACGGGGTTGGTCATTGCGACTTCTTCGACTTCTACTTGCCAAGATACTTCTGGATGTTCTGGAAAATCTTGATTGCGGGTTTTTTCTACAGGAAAAGTAATATCCCCTGATCTTACGTTTTCATCCTTCAGTTCTTTGTGGACCCCATTGTCCGTTTAAACCGGAAACTTATACCTTACTTCGTCCCGTTTCTGATTATCTCAAAACGGTTCTTTTACGTGAACAGTGTCGTTTGTGGGAGAAGGTTGTTGTGTTCTCTTCTGAGATGTGTACCTGTAGTGGTCTATCAGTTGTGACTTTAGTCTATCTAATGTAGGAAACGTCGGTTTCTACCTCTTCGAGATATGTCAGTTGTTTTTGTTCTGGTCCTCGACTGACACCGAGTCTAGTACTTACTTGAGGAATAACGCTTTAAGTCTGAATTTAAATTCTTTCATCCCTTTTGGCGATCTGGTAAGTCCATACTGGATTTAGTTTAGGGAATACTAATATGTCACCTTCACTCTTTATCTAAATTCCCGGATCTAGACTATCTATCTCACGGACCGCTCGATACCTGCCTCCAAGCACTGTAACATGTCCTCTGTCCCTAGTTCTGGTAGGGGTACCTTTTTTTTACGTTTTTTCGTTTTACCGACAGACTCCTCCGGAATGTTTATCGACACTCTTCTTCTCTTCGCTTTTCGTTTCCTTTCTCCCTTTCTATCTTTGTCTTATGTCTCAAGGTTTCTTATCGTTCTTCTCTATTCTTTCGGAAGAAGTCGTTAGTTACGTTTCTTTATCTCCTTTTATTGCCTTACCCTTTCTGATCTCTAGGGAAGTTCTTTTAATCTCGATGGTTCCCTTGTAGTACGTTTCTACCCGAGTTTTTTCCTGTCTTTACCAATGGAATGTCTTCGTCTTCTATAATTCTCCACCGTTTTTATGTGTCTTCCTGACATGTTTTTTCTAGAAGTACTGGGTCTATTAGTGTTACCATACTAGTGAATGGATCTCGGTCTGTAGGACCTTACACTTCAGTTCACCCGGAATCTTTCGTAGTGATGCTTGTTTCGATCCCCTCCACTACCTTAAGGTCAACTCGACAAAGTTTAGGACTTTCTACTACGACACTTTCACGACGTGAGTTTTACGGTCGTTTAAACCTTTCGAATCGTCATGACCTTTTCCAGTCAAAAGTAAGGTTAAGGTTTCTTTCCGTTACGGTTTCTTACGAGTTTGATGACGTGTTAACGTGAGTAGAGTGTGCGATCATTTCATTACGAGTTTTAAGAGGTTCGGTTCGAAGTCGTTATGCACTGGGCCCTTGAAGGTCTACAAGTTCGACCAAAATCTTTTCCGTCTCCTTGGTCTCTAGTTTAACGGTTGTAGACGACCTATTACCTTTTTCGTTCTCTCAAGGTCTTTTTATAAATAAAGACGAAATAACTGATACGGTTTCGGAAACTGACACACCTAGTGTTATTTAACACCTTTTAAGACTTTCTCTACCCTTATGGTCTGGTGGATTGGACGGAGAACTCTTTAGACATACGTCCAGTCCTTCGTTGTCAATCTTGACCTGTACCTTTTTGTCTGACCAAGGTTTATCCTTTTCCTTATGCAGTTCCGACATATAACAGTGGGACGAATAAATTGAAGATACGTCTCATGTAGTACTCTTTGCGACCCGACTTCTTCGTGTTCGACCTTAGTTCTAACGGTCCTCTTTATAGTTAGTGGAGTCTATACGTCTACTGTGGTGGGAATACCGTCTTTCACTTCTCCTTGATTTTTCGGAGAACTACTTTCACTTTCTCCTCTCACTTTTTCAACCGAATTTCGAGTTGGCAGTCTTTTACTTCTAGTACCGTAGACCAGGGTAGTGAAGTACCCTTTATCTACCCCTTTGTAACCTTTGTCACAGTCTGAAATAAAAAAACCCGAGGTTTCAGTTACGTCTACCACTGACGTCGGTACTTTAATTTTCTGCGAATGAGGAACCTTCTTTTCAATACTGGTTGGATCTGTCTTATAACTTTTCGTCTCCGTAATGAAACGGTTGTTTACAGATAGATCAGTTCCGATACCAAAAAGGTCACCAGTACATACTTACACTCTCAACCTGACACTTCTTTCGACTCGTGACTCCTTAACTACGAAAACTTGACACCACAACCTCTTCTGAGAACTCTCAAGGAACCTGAAGTTCCTCTAGGTTGGTCAGGTAAGACATCCTCTAGTCGGGACCCTAAAGAAACCTTCCTTACTACGATTTCGACTTTGAGGTCATGAAACCGGTGGAGTACACTTTTCAACTGAGTAACCTTTTCTGAGACTACGACCCTCCCCAACCCCCGTCCTCCTATTCCCCTGCTGTCTCCTACTCTACCGACGTACCGTAGTGACTGAGTCTCACTTGAGGACCTCAACCACTACCTGTCCTTACGGACCACACGACGCTAAGTACCCCAGCGTCTCAGCCTGTGCTGACTCGCTGACTTGACTTGACTTACCGTTGGAAGAAGTTTTCCTGAATACGGTCTTACGTACCGTGGGTCCTGACGACATAAGACACGGGGACTGAGGTTCCGTCCGGTGACAACTGGGTGCGGAGACGGTCTCTGACCTCCTGTGAACGTCCTTTCAGGTCGAGTCTAAGAACACCGTAGTGACGAGGAAAGGGGACCCAGAACCACACGTGTTCCAAAACGAGTACACACAAAACATCACGACCCAATTTCACTAGTTCCGTGGTCGTTTTCCCTGAACGGTGCAACCGAGACCCCACACGACACTCGTTACCTTCCGTTTGTCGGAGTCAGACGGACTTAAAAGCCCCTATTAACCTAAGTCATCGGAGTGTAAGTCCTTTTCCTTAGTGCTACATAATACTTAGTGCATTTTGAAGAGGTAAATAGGTATTAGTCCGAAAGATGTATAGTCCGAGAAAGAGACGTGACACGTATTTAGGGTCCACCTCGGCTCTCGAAGTCACTCTCACAATTAACGGGTCAACACAGGCTGACGAAGTCATCACTTGAGAAATACTGGGGTACCTGACATCGGGTGGTCGGAGGAGACAGGTACCCTAAGAGGTTCGTTCGTATGACCTCAGTCAACGGTAAAAGAAGAGGTCCCCTAAAAGGACTGGGTCCCTAACTTGGACTCAGAGGATAACGTCCGGCTAAGAAATGACAGTCTCGGTGGTCCCCGAAGTTCCCGTCCACGTCGAGAGAAGGGAAAGTGGACAGCTCACAAGTAAACCCTCCTCAAAGGTCTGGAGTCTGAAACCACCGGAATGAAACTGTCCTCTTGGGTGTGGGGGGACCCCAAAAGACCGGTGGAGGGACCGAGAGCCCTTCCACTGTCCGAGAAGGGTCCCGGACAAGACACAGACAGAAAGCCACTACTGCCCTCGCGATGTCAGGAAACCTACTGTCCGACACGAACCGAAACAAAGACGGGGACCACGACTACTCAACTCACGTAAGGAAAGACCGAGAGGATCTCTACGACGCACCCTGTCAGTCCGTCTTGGTTGCGTACCCCCACTTAGATCCCCCTGTTTCACGCCTTACACGACTCGAGACGTGAACGTACGGTCGCCCCTGACGCGTCTCAGACCTCCTAACCCCTCTCCCCTGACCCCCAGAAACCCCCTCCGCCGGTCCTATCCTCACCCCGTGTCACGTCGACTCCTTCTGAGACCCCCTCACTAAAGAGTCCGCGGAGACTCGCTACCGGAGTCTCGGAACGAACCGTCCTAGACAGTGAAGTGAACTAGAGTGGTGTACCGTCACGACCAGAGGTCCCCGATGCGTATCGATTGTTCCTTGTGAACAGACCGCAAGTACGAATGTTTATTGAAAGGACACATTCTAGAGTCCTACCACTCAGAACTTTCCCCAGACCGGAGTAGAGAGAGACCAACAAAACAAAGGTATAGCATCGGCACCAACTAAGGTTACGGATGATACCTGCTACTATTGTGGTTTGCGTTTGTAAACCTAACGTAAAAGGTAAGTTACATAAAAAAACTGAAGGTAATCGATTAAGTCTAGGTTAGGACTTAAAATAAGAAAGCAAAAAGTCTACTCTTTAGATTTCAATCGTTTCGTGTGTTTGTATGTAATAAATAAGTAATCCGACACTTTTATTATCATAATAGATGACTTCATATTATACACACGTGATATTTGTGAAAATAAGGAAATTAAGGGTCTCGTGACCACCATCCGTAAGAATAGCGAGAGTCAACTGTCAACACTTTTAACCCCACGTTCCATCGATCGTTATACAGGTTTGAGTCTGTCAATGATTCTACTTCGTCCTAAACTTAAGTCCCTTGGACCGAAGTATTTGCCATCGAAGTTGGCGCACGTAAGATGTAGGGATGTGTCACCCATAAGGGCCACGATTTAAGGTGTGGGAACAAAGTAGAGATGGTACCATGGAAAGATACGGTTCGTTAAACTCTTCCTTTTACTGTAACAAAGACGAAGATCAAACCCACCCCCTCATTCCACACTTGGTTCTCTGAAAAGTCCCGGCTCCCGGTATACAGGATTCGTCTCCAGTTCCCCTCGGGACTCACTGGTATTTCTTAGGAGGTCCTCTGAAAAGGGACAACATAAGTATCTCGGGGAAAGGACACCTAGAATGGGTACGACCGGAGGGTCGGGGTTTGAGAGACTATTTACCTCGTCGGGAACGTTGACAGGATCTAATCAGTAACACTGGGGTCTAAACTCCCA
The DNA here is from genome assembly GCA_006410555.1 of Capra ibex. Classification (NCBI taxonomy): domain Eukaryota; kingdom Metazoa; phylum Chordata; class Mammalia; order Artiodactyla; family Bovidae; genus Capra; species Capra ibex. Next base: position 10,114,782 of record SJYO01049755.1, read on the forward strand.
AACCCCTGGGAGACCCTTTAAAGAGAATCTTTTAAAGGTGGTGTACTTTGTACCGACCATTTGTGTCTCCAGTGACCGTTCGTTTGACGAGGTTTCTTTATAGGATTTGACAGGACATGGTCCACGGACTTCTGTCTCTGGGAAACCCAAATCAAAAGGAAAACGACCAAAGAACCCTAAACCTTCCTAGTATAGAACGAGGGTCAAGATCCTCGACGAAAAATAAAAGAGAGAAAAGAAAATGTCCTTTCATTCTAAATAACCACCCACACTCATTCCTTCCTTGTTCCGTCAATCCCTATATAAACTGGGGGCTCCGTAGGTCCTACTCGACGAAAGGACAGTGGTATTAAAGTTTAAGTAGACGTAATTTAAATCATTCAGAGGGGAAGAATCTCTATACTTAGAAGACCACCGGTCTCTTGAACTTGAACCGGGACACACCCCGGCGTCAGTGTACGAGGAACAGAATGTCGAACCACGTCTACCTGTAATACTAAGTCTGTTACTCCTGGGACCGGTGACGCAGGACCCTTAAAGGTTTCCGTGGGACGTATGGACAGACCTGGGATCTAACCCCTGTCACTCGGTCTGTATTTACAGGGGACCTTTACCGACAGAGGTTCCGGGGAATCTCGGTGGGGATGTCTGTCGTCGGTGGTTCCTCCGACGAGAAACGTCGGTACCACGTACCTGGGGGTACCCCTTTTCTCCAGTCAACCGTATTGACTGACGTTTGTCCACGAGGGAAAAGATTAGGTCCAAACTTGGGTCGTGAGTTACCAACGAAAGAGAGTCGGTGATCGGGTTTAAATCGGAACTGATGATGGAAGGAAACCCGTAGTAAAAGATCTAACTTTGCAATAGAAATGGATATAAAACTTTTGAGGTATAACCTTATACATCTAGACCGTGCATTACTAGATTTTATATACTTTAATCTCTACAGAAGTTAAAGAATTTGTAAATTACTGATGGTGTCGTGGTGATATTAAAAAGACCTTAGGGATGTTAGACCATATTAGTATAAAAAGAAAGTAATCGGTAAGTTCTCTGAGACAAAGGAAGTAACCGTAGGACAGGAGAAGGACAGGAACGGGTGGGACTCAGATACGGGAACAGTAATGTCGAACTTTGAGGACCTGTGAACCGGTTATTTATGAACTACACCCATAAATCTCCTGTAAACAAATAAATCACGTTTAAAATTTTAATACTTCAGGAAGGAGGAGATTGGGTTAACCGTACATTAAACAAACCTATAAACTACAAACCCTTTATTTAACGTTCTTGAAAACAAAGAGTGAGTGACCACTACTAGAACTATCGGAACGAAACACAAGAATGCCGTTCTTTCAACAGCGAAAACGAATGTATAAAAAGTAGTGGTTCATTATCTTTTGGTAAAGTACAGTACAAAGGAATCGTAAATTAAGAATTGGAGACACATCCAAAATAACTGACACAATCTCAATAAACCTCAAAGGGACCATCGAAGGTCTCTTCCATCACCGTGGGGTGAGGTCACGAGAACGGACCTCTTAGGGTCCCTGCCACCTCGGACCACCCGACGGTAGATACCCCAGTGTGTCTCAACCTGTACTGACTCGATGAAGTGAAAGTGAAAGATGAAAGTACGTGACCTCTTCCTGTACCGTTGGGTGAGGTCACAAGAACGGACCTCTTAGGGTCCCTGCCACCTCGGACCACCCGACGGCAGATACGCCAGTGTGTCTCAGCCTGTACTGACTTCACTGAATCGTCGTCGTCGTCGACCATCGAAGATACCATTTTTTAGACGGACGTCACGTCCTCTGGACTCAAGCCAAGGACCGAACCCTTCTAGGGGATCTCTTCCCTTACCGATATGTGCGGTCATAAGAACGGACCTCTTAAGATACCTGTCTCCTAGGACCGTTCGATGTCAGGTACCCCAGAGTTCCTCAACCTATACTGAACCGCTGATTGTGATCCCAATAAACAAAAGTACAGACAAAGAGGATGTTTACATTCAAAAGGTAATAATCCTTAGGAAGGAGGAGATAGAAACGTATAAGTCAGGTTCGTACCAAGACCCCTGTTTTTTGCACAGGTCCTTCACTACGTCTTTTTTTTTAGTCCAGCTACAGAAACTAAACAAAGTATTTACTAGGTGACGATAGTCAGTGACTTAGTATTGACACATAAATACAGAGGAGATGGTTTGAAATACAAAAACCGAACCCAGTAAATCATGTTTGTTATCTAATTTTACTTGTTAATACACGGTTGTTCAACCTATAAAGATCTTCGTATGTTGGATGGTTCTGACTTAGTATTACTTTGTCTTTTAGACTTGTCTGGTTAATGAAACATTCCTCTAACTTAGTTATATTTGGAGAGTTTTTTGTTCAGATCATGGTCTACCGGAGTGACTACTTAAGATGATTTGTAAATTTCTTAATTTTTGTAGTGAAGAGTTTGAGAAAATTTTTTACCTTCTTCTTCGTTACAAATGTTTGAATACTCCGGTCGTAATAGGACTATGGTTTTGATCTTACACTATGATGTTCTTTTCTAATGTCGGGTCAAAAGGACTACTTGTATCTACGTTTTTAGGAGTTGTTTTACAAATGTTTGGTTTAAGTTGTTATATGACTTCTCTAGTATGTCGTAATAGTTCACCCTAAATAGATGTTTAGTTAGTCACACTATGTAGTGTCGTTTTACTTCCTATTTTTGGTATACTAGTAGAGTTATCTATGTCTCTTTCGTAAGTTGTTTAGTTGTAAGTAAATACTATTTTTGAGAGTTGTTTATACCCATATCTCCTATGTGTACACACCTATATATATACACGGAGTTGTATTATTTCCGGTATATACTGTTCAAGTATTCATTGTAATATAAACTACTACCTTTCGACGTTTGAAAAGTGATTCTAGTCCCTTTTCTGCTCCTACGAATGAGAAGGGAGAAGATAAGTTGTATCACAACCTTTGTGATCTCTTTAATCCGTTCTTTTTCTTTATTTTCCGTAGGTATAACCTTTCCTTTTTTATTGACAGTGATAGACGTGTACTATAATACATATCTTTCTAGATTTCTGACGTAGTCCTTTACTAATTTTGATCATCCTTTTAAGTCATTTCAATATCCTATTTTTAGTTACGTGTTTTTAAACAACGTAAAGATTTATGATTACTTGATAGTCTTTCTCCTTAATTCTTTGGTTAGGGTGAATTTTAACTTAGTTCTTTTTATTTTATGGATTCTTATTTATATTGGTTTCTCTACTTTCCGGACATATAACTTTGATACTATTACTTTCTTGAACTTCAACAACAAGTCAGAGAGTCAGTACAGGCTGAGAAACACTGGGGTACCTGACGTCGCACGGTCCGAAGGGACAGGAAGTGGTAGAGTGCCTCAAACGAGTTTGAGTAAATGTAACTCAACCACTACGGTAGGTTGGTAGAGTAAGAGACAGTAGGGAAGAGGACGGAAGTTATAAAGGGTCGTACTCCCAGAAAAGTTTACTCAGTCAAGAAACGTAGTCCACCGGTTTCCTAACCTCAACGTCGAAGTCGTAGTCAGGAAGGTTACTTATAAGTCCTGACAAAAGGAAATCCCACCTGACCAAACTATAGGGACGTCAGGTTCCCTTAGAGTTCTCAGAAGAGGTTGTGGTCTCAAGTCTTCGTAATTAAAAAACCACGAGTCGAAAGGAATACCAGGTTGAGAGTATAGTCATGTACTGATGACCTTTCTGGTGTCGAAACTGATATGTCTGGAAACGGCCGTTTCATTATCGAGACGGATAATTATACGAGAGATCCAAACAGTATCGAAAAGAAGAAAATTCACAGAAAATTAAAGTACCGACATCAGTAGTAGGCGTCACTAAGACCTCGGGTTCTTTCATTTCAGACAGTTACAAAGGTAACAAAGGTATAGATAAACGGTACTTCACTACCCTGGTCTACGGTACTAGAATCAAAAAACTTACGACTCAAGATTCGGTTGAAAAAGTGGGAGGAGAAAGTGGAAGTAGTTCCTCGAGAAATCAAGAAACGAAAGACGGTATTCCCACCACAGTAGACGTATAGACTACAATGACTATGAAGAGGACCGTTAGAACTAAAGTCGAAGACGAAGTAGGTCGAGTCGTAAAGTGTTCGTTCAATTTATTCGTCCCACTGTTATATGTCCGAACTACGTATCAGTTACTTCGTCTTCATCTTCAAAAAGACCTTAAGGGAACGAAAAAGATACTAGGTTCCCTACCACCCTTAAACTAGAGACCAAGGAGACATAAAAGATTTAGGTCGAACATATAGACCTTCAAGAGTCAAGTGTATGCCAACTTCGGATCGAACCTCCTGAAACTCGTACTGGAACGATCTCACCTTAACATGTCGTCAAACGTACAAGAAACCGTGATGGGAAGAAACCCTAACCTCACTTTTGACTGAAAAAGATCAGGACACCGGTGACGACTCAAAAGGTTTAAACGACCGTATAACTCACATCGTGAAATCGTCGTAGTGGAAAATCCGAAACTTAAAGAGTCGACCTTAAGGTAGTCGACTCCCTTGTGTCGGGTGGGTAGTCGTCCTTTAACCCAATTTCTAAATGACTCGTACCGGAACGGATGGTCTCATTCTGGCCAAAAGGGGTGTCGGTCAGGGAGGGTAGTCCTTCGAAGGTGTTCGGAGAATAGGAGTAGTCTTCCGTCTGTCTACTTTTGGTGTTAGTGTCTCTTGATTGGTCTAGTTAGTGTACCTAGTATCGGAAACAGATTGAGTTACTTTGGTTCTCGGTACGGTACATCCCGGTGGGATCTGTCTGCCCAGTACCACCTCTCAAGACTGTTTTACACCAGGTGACCTCTTCCCTTACCGTTTGGTGAAGTCGTAAGAACGGAACTCTTGGTGTACTTGTCATACTTTTCCGTTTTTCTTTAACTTATACTATGTCTATTTACCTTTCTATAAGACATGAGTACCTAATCTTCTTAGTAACAATGTTACAGATATGATGGGTTTCCTTAGAGGTCTAAGTTATGTTAGGGATAGGTTTACGGTTACAATATAAAGTGTCTTTATTTGTTAGGATTTTCAATGTACCTTTGTGTTTTCTGGGGAGTGTCGGTTTTGTTTGAAATCTTTCCTGTTTTAACTTCCGTAGTATACAGGTCTAAAGTTTGATATAATACTTCGATATCGTTAATTTTGTCATCAATGACCGTATTTTTTTCTGTGTAATCTACTACCTTGTCTTATCTTTCGAGTCTTGATTTGGGTACGTATATACTAGTTTATTAAATGTTGTTTCCTCGGTCCTTATATGTCACCCCTTTCCCATCAGAGAAGTTATTTACTATACCCTTTTGACCTGTCAGTGTACGTTTTCTAACTTTAACCTGAGGACAGAATATGGTATGTGTTTTCAATTAAGGTTCACCTAATTTCTGGACTTGTATTCTGACCTTTGGTTTTTTGATCTTCTTTCGTATTCGTCACCAGAGTAGACATATCCAAAACCGTTACTATGAGACCCAGACAGTGGGCTTTTCCTTCGTTACTTTCGTTTTTATTTCGTTCGTCCTGATGTAGTTTACTTTTTCGAAGACGTGTTGTTTTCTTTGTCGGCAGTTTTACTTTCCCTTTAGATGACTTACCGTCTTTTATAAACCTTCAGTATAGACTAGTTTCTATTACAGGTTTTAATATATACGTATCTTCGTTGGTTTCACAGGTAACTCTCTGTCTACCTGTTCCTTCTATGTGTATATGTATGTATATATACATGTGTGTGTGTGTGTGTGTGTGTGTGTGTGTGTGTATATATATGTTACCTTATAATGAGTCACTTCTTTTTCTCGTTTTAGGACAATAAACATTATGGTTCCTACCTGGATCTCTCATAATACGATTAACTTTACAGTCTGTCTCTTTTATTTTGTGTCATCTAAAGTGAATATACTTAGATTTTATAAATTCTTGTTTGTATTGTTTTCACCTGGTCTGAATGTCTATGTCATCTATTTGGTCTCACCTCCCCAATACCTCTATTCACTCTGTCTACTTCCCCTAATTCTCCATGTACGAAGGTCAATATTTTTATTTACAGTGTTGTATCTCTGATATTAGTTATTATAACATTGTGAAAAATAAAACAGTCTAATATTAATCTGTGTACTATTAAAACATTATGTATTTTTATAACTTTAGGGACCACATTTAGACTTTGATTATATTATAACATTCAGTTTATATGAAGTTAATTTTATATATTTTTCAAGTACGTTGAGTTATCCTTTTTTGTTTTTTGGACTTTGGTTTGTTTATTGTCAGACTAATTTTTTACTCGACTCCTAGACTTATCTGTAAAAAGGCCTCTTCTGTATATCTATTGGTTGTACTTTTCTACAAGTTGTAGTAAACAAAAGTCTCTTTACGTTTAGTTTTGATGTAACTCGATAGTAGAGCGTGGACAGTCTTATCGACAAAAGTTTTTCTTTTCTTTTTAACAACCACTTATATACCTCTTTTGTACTGGAAACATGTGACAACCACCCTGACATTTAACCACGTGAGTTATACCTTTTATGATATCTTCAATGAGTTTTGTAATTTTTACTTTGATGGTATACTAGGTCGTTTAGATGAAGACCCATAAACAGATACAGGTAAGTATCCACCAAAGATATAGAACTGATAACATTTATTATGACGTTACTCGTATCCCCACGTATATATAAAAACTTAACCATAAAAGTATCTTTGGTGGATACAGGTAAGTACCTCTTCCTTTACCGTTGGGTGAGGTCATAAGAACAGACCACTTAGGGTACCTGCCTCCTCGGACCACCCGATGTAAGGTACCCCAGTGTTTCTCAACCTGTGCTGACTCGCTGAAGTGATACAGGTAAGTACCTACTTACCTATCTCTGACACCACATATATATGTTCCCCGACAAGTAGTCAGTATCTTATTATTTTATAACGGTAAACACAGTTGTGCCTACTTTACACTCCCGTATACGATTCACTTTATTCAGTCTGTCTCTTTCTTTTTACGGTATACTAGAAACATTACGTACCTTAGATTTGTTTGTTTGTTTAGCTTTGTATTTTTGGTTCGAGTATCTAGGTCTCTTGTCTAACGACTAACGGTCTCCGTCCTGTCCCCATACCACCCCATTCACACCTTGTTTAACCACTTCTCCCAGTTTTCCATTTTTCTTTTTTTTTCATAAAAGGGATTTTACGTTTTGACATCAGTCAAATTGACATACAGGATCAACGAGTCGATGTGTTTCGGACTTAAAAGAACATACATTTTATTATAGATGGGTTTCCAACAGTTCTCGTAGTTTACTCTTAGACATAGTATACACTTTCAGAAAACACTTAACGTATTTTGTAATTCTAATCGACCCACAAATAAATGTACACGGAAACAGATGTGTCCGTAACACTTTCATTACCCTAAAAACTACTAGAATCATCCTACCAATCCTCAATTTAACCGTCTCTTTTCTACTCAGTCATACACCGTTTTTACCATACTGCACTATTTCTCGTCAATTAACTTTGGTTTATTTTAATTTTCTCTTTGCACTTACCATGAAGAAATTTTTATCATTACGGGTGTTAATTAATTTTTTTAAAAAAAAAAGAGATCGTTAGAACGCAAGAAGGGGAGGAAGGTTTGGACACCATTATTTTGATACAGTGTACGAGTTTTTTTGATGAAAATGAGTTTAATTGTTGTAGATTATTTGTTGTAAGTATCTCATGGTATACGGTCCATGACAGGGCTCTAGAACGTTCCCAATAGTGTTGTCGGGGTAATAATAGAAGTGAAAAGGTTTTTGCTTTCATCAAAAGGGTTCGACTACGGTGATTCACCACCTCGACCCTAGACTCACATATTTTACTCGGTCTCCGGTTCTGGAATCGGTGTTACAACATAAAGAAAAACTCATTGAATGAATTGGTTAGAATTAATTGGTTTGAATTGGTTATAGTTATTAGAGTCTATGCGTTTCTGTGGTGGAAATACCATCTTTTACTTCTCCTTGATTTCTCAGAGAACTACTTTTGTCACTGCCTGATAAAAGAACCCGAGGCTTTAGTGACGTCGGTACTTTAATTTCCTGCGAACGAGGAACCTTCTTTTCGATACTGGTTGGATCTGTCGTATAATTTTCCGTCTCTGTAATGAAACGACTGTTTTCAGACAGATTAGTTTCGATACCAAAAAGGTCATCAGTACATACCTACACTCAACAACCTGATGTTTCTTTCGACTCGCGGTTTCTTAACTACGAAGACTTGACACCAGAACCTCTTCTGAGAACTCTCAGGGAACCTAACGTTCCTCTAGATTGGTCAGGTAGGATTTCCTTTAGTCAGGACTTATATGTAACCTTCCTGGCTACGTCTTCGATTTTGAGGTTAGGAAACCGGTTGACTACACTTCTTGACTGAGTAACCTTTTCTGGGACTACGACCCTTTCTAACTCCCGTTCTCCTCTTCCCCTGCTGTCTCCTACTCTACCAACCTACCGCAGTGGTTGAAATACCTACACTCAAACGCGTTCGAGACCCTCAACCACTACCTGTCCCTTCGGACTACACGACGTCAGGTACCCGAGTGTTTCTCAGTTTGTACTGACTCTCTGACTTGACTGACTGAATTGGTTAGTTACAGATGACTCTATGATATACCATCTACCATCTACCATATATACTAGGATATACCATCTAGATGTAAATGGAACTGTTATTCTGATTCTCTATTCACATTAATAATCGAAGTATAAAGTTAACCCTTTACTTTGAGTCCAGTTTACTGATCAAGTTCCAGGATGGACATCATTTGTCTTCTCATACTTAAATCTTTCTCGAAGGGGTCACCGAGTCGTCATTTCTTAGTCGGACGTTGCGTCCTCTATGTCCAAGTTAGGGACCCAATCCTTCTAGGGAACATCTTCCTTTACCGTTGGGTCTGGTCATAAGAACGGTCTCTTTAGGGTACCTGTCTCCTCAGGCCATCTGATGTCAGGTACCCCAGTTTTCATCCTGTACTGAATCACTGATTTGTTGTTGTTACATTTAAATCTTCGTCTACTAAACGAAAAGGTAGTACAGTGTTGTCCCACGTTTAGTTACTTAATTACGATTCAAAGACTCCGGTCAGACAGTATTAAGAGTGAAATGTTTTGACTCAAATTTTCTTCCCCGAAACCCTTAAAGGACCGTAGGTCACTACTCTTTAACTACGAGAGTGACGACTCCCGGGTTCAAGTTAGGGACCAGTCCCTTGATTTTAGAACATTCGGTGTCGTGTCGTTTTTATTTATTTACGTATTTATTTATTTCTTCAAAGCCTTGAACTGTCTGGAACCAAACTCAGGGCCAAGACGGTGGAAGACCAAGACTCTGAAACCAGTTCAGTTTACTTGGAGAAACGCATAGTCAAAGGAATATTTCTTTTACTTCAAATACATACTTTTAAAATATACTCTAAACGTGTTTTCGTAAACCATACACTGTTTCGAGATATGTCTAATTGAAGATAAGTGTTCCGACCGTCTACTGCTGTCTCTCTCAGGTCGCCGTCTTCCTTCTAAACTTGAACGTCGAGACGGACTGAGGTACCTGGGGAGACAAATAGACAAAGGAGTCCACAAGAAACTGGAGGGTAATGGTGGGATGAACTACCAAATTAACCTCCTACTTACGGAGAACGACTTTATCGTTCAAAACAACTACCGAGGAATTGACTAAGACTTCTGTTTTATAAATGAGACCTTGCTTTATCGAAACCCATGTTGCAGTGGTCCAGTTTCCTTTCCCTTACATCTTAACCCAGACAATCCTGGATTAATCCTTGCACATCAGACTCCCGGAATAGTAGTCCATTTAGAAGAGGTCAAAAAGACTTTTATCGACAGGTCTCTTTGGGTGTTGAAAGTCTTCAAACGTTTTCGGGTTTTTCCAGCCATAGAGGATCCTGTTCTGTTTATTTGTTTTGTTTCAATTTATTTCCCCCCCTTTTTTGTCTTTCTTGTTTATAGGGGGATGAGGTTGTTTTGTGTAAGTAAGGGTAAATTTCCGGTAGTTTGTTACGGACTGGAAATGTGTTAAGAAAAACAATGTACTTAAAGTTTACGGAACTTAAGTGACCTAAGACTAGAAGATATCTTCGTTCCACTTCCGTCTTAGTCGGACGTTCAACTTAAACCTAAAGACCCCCCTCCCGTTCCATCACTAGATCTTCGAGGAGGGTCTTCGGGAACTGAGGGACCCCCAGTTCCAGTGAACGTCGACGCACCCGAACCGGCACCTGTGGAGCCCGAGATGAGAGATGAGGGAGGGGTGAAGGGAAACCGTTTTAGTACTGCAAGAAAGGGTTCAATCCGTCCTTCTTAAAAGAAAAGGTCTTGACTGATACTTCGATCCTATGTTAATGAGTGTACCAAATTAAATCTTACGTTTTTAGAAACTTTTTATCCATAAAAGTTTTATTCACAAAACCAGACCTCGAGACCAAGAGTAATTGAACCGACTTCGGGAACTACTATTCAACCTTGACAAATTTGTGGTCGAGTGTGCGGACTAGAGTCCACAAGTATTTGGGCGACGAAAGGGGGCCCTGGGACCGGTCGCCGTAGGACTGTCGGGGAGTACCTCTGGACCATAAAGGGAGTGGGGTAGGCACTGAAAACCCTTTCCCTCGACTTACCGAATTACACTACAAACCATTAGAGACGGGTGGGACGACTTCGTGTGTCACGTCCTTACTGTCAGGAACCCCAGACCAAGACGGAAGTTTGGGACCGTACTTGGCGGGGGTGGTCTCACACGCGCCAGAGGGGAGAGGGGAGGACTGGTACGGAGGCACCGTCCCCGAATGGAAGTGACCCAAGTGACGTGCACTCAGAACTTCTTTTTTGAAACCGACTTCGACTTCTCAGAAAGGTCGGGCTACCCTTACATAATTTAAAATAATCTTGTTCGGTTTACATTAGAGATATGGAGGACAATTTGTAACTTACGTACCATGTTTTTCCGTAAGATATCCGTACATTTTAATGTACAAACGAAATTCTGTACGGAAAATAGATGCTACAAGGTTCTTGTACTTTTCGTAATTGACGACCAAGAGTCCTTACTGGAAGTAATCCCTCCTTCCGTTCTTTGGACCATTAAAAAAGGGACGTCAAAGGGTCCTTTCCCTATGATCTCGGGATTCGGACACTTGTACGTCGAAAGTCTCAGGTTTCGGGACCTACGACACACACTCTAAGTGTCCGGAAGAGAAGGGGTCGTGTACTCCTTTCCCAGACGTGACCTTTGGGTTTCCGAATTCGTACGACCGGTTGGGGTCTTTGACACTGAGGTGTCTCGGAGAAACTATTCTGAAGAGAAGGTTTCTGAGGTCTTCTTGGAGAGACTCCAAAAGGTAAACCTTTTATTGTTTTCTACACCACGAAATTAGAGAAACAGAACGTCTATAAAGAACCCTGAGTTGGAGGAGTTCGGATGGTAGTTGAGTCGACTCGGGGTAAAGGAACCGGTAACGGGGGTCCCGGTTCGGAGGTGAGTCTCAGGGGGAGAGAGGAAGATAATACAGAAGGACCTACGAACTAGGAGATAGGAACAGAAGAGTCATTTACAAGGAAAGTGGTAGACGAGTCGTCTTCGGACAACATCTGGACGACAATCGTAAAGAGACGAAATTCGAGTGTCAAGGAATGGACTTTAAGGGTTGATGTCTCTTCGCTTTCGATCATAGGGAAAATAAACCACTGTCTTTGTCTACACGTGACTATACTTAGACAAGTAGGAAGAATGACAATCATAAATACGTAAACAAACTTCTTTATGATCACACAAACTAATACTTCACGGAGGGTCCATAATATATAATTGACATGCACAAGGTAATAAGTAAAGCATTTTAGAATTCTTAAGACTTAGGTCTTTGTGTAGACCGGGTTTCCTAGACCTACTCCCTAACATTTGAGTACGAAGGTTCTGCACTTCACTTTCAACGAGTCAACACAGGCTGGAAAACGATGGGGTACCTGACATCGGGCGGTCCGAGGAGTCAGGTACCCTAAGAGGTCCGTTCTTGTGACCGCACCCCTAGGGAAGAGGTCCCCTAGAAGGGTTGGGTCCCTGACTTCGGTCCAGAGACCGTAACACCCGGCTAATAAATGGGAGACTCGGGGGTTCCTTCGGGTACGAGGCCGAGACGTTACGGTCTCTGGACCCAAACTAGGGACCCAGCCTTCTAGGGGACCTCCTCCCTTTCCGTTGGGTGAGGTCATAAGAACGGACCTCTTAGGGTACCTGACTCCTCGGACCGCCCGATGTCAGTACCCCAGAGTTTTTCAGCCTGTGTCGGCTCCCCGAAAGTGTAGTGAGTGATAAAAAGGAGACCGAAAACGGGAGTGAGGAGACTGTATAACCATAGCAAACGAGTTGAAGACCGTAAAGAGAGTTACTACCTCCGACGACGACGACGACGACGATTCAGTGAAGTCAGAAGTATAGAGGTATAAAAAGAAGAAGGGAGTGATTTAAGACGTGATTTAAGTGAGACGGACTGAACTGATAAACGGTTGAGGTCCCCTGGGAAAAATAGGAAATGAAATAACGAGACAGACACAGGGATCTTTGACAGGTGGAGAGACCAGAACTATTGTAGAGGGGAGAGAGGAAGAAGTCATAGTAAGAGAGACCAGGAGGTAAGGGGGGAGTAGTAATACTCCCTAACTAAATTCACCAACACTCACTAAATTCAGATAATTGTTCACTTTGATAATCCGTAAAGAAAACCGGAGTTCTATGGTACTTTCTAATAACTCTGAGGTTCCCCTAATACCTATCTCTTACAGACTCTCGACACATCGTGTGTATATGTGTCAGGCATTTCTCTTAGGAATAAACGAAGATGACGACGGATCTTGCGGAATCCGACCTATATGACACCAATTAAGGTGGTCGGGGGTAACCACCTGGGAACCAAACATAGGTCTAAAATCGACAAAGTTTATTACGACTTTACTTATCGGAACACGTGCACAGAAAAACATAGAAACGGTCACAAAGACACCCTCTCTCAGGATCTTCACCCTACCGACCCAGTTTCCCATTTACGTATACCGTAAAACGACCTACGACGGTTCAAGGGGACGTATCCCCAATATGGTAAAACGTAAGGGTAGTAGTTTAATACTCTCATAGACAAGGGGTTTCAGAACGGTTATTTATACTACAGTTTCAAAACCCCAAAACGGTTATACTATCCACTCTTTAACGTAGAGTGACGTCAAAATTAAACGTAAAGAGAATACTACTTTTTCCAACTTGTAAAAAAAGTATACTCATTCTCATTAAACGTAAACAAAAAGTTACTCAACAGACTAATATGGAGATCACTTTTAAAGATATCCCAAAACCAGAAAAAGAAGAGGTAAAAATCTCCGACAAATTATACATTTAACATTTATAAAAGGGACCAAACAGTAAATCGAAAAATCTTTTATATTTATATATAAAGGTTTATCGGGACATTCAACAGTAAACAGAAAAATCAACGTATAATACCACAATTATATATCATCAGTACATACCTACACTCTGGACCTGATATTCCTTTCGACTCGTGACTTCTTAACTACGAAAAATTGACATCACTCTCAGCGGACCTGACGTTGCTCTAGGTTGATCAGGTAGGTTTTTCTCTAGTCAGAACCCACAAGTAACCTTCCTGACTACAACTTCGACTTTGAGGTTATTAGACCGGTGGAGTACGCTTCTCGACCGAGTAACCTTTTTTGAGACTACGACCCTTTCTAACTCCCGTCCTCCTCTTTCCCTGCTGTCTCCTAGTCTACCGACCTACCGTAGTGACTGAGTTACCTGTACTCAACCCATCCGAGGCCCTCAACCACTACCTGTCCCTCCGGACCGTACGACACCGGGTGCCCCAGGGTTTCTCAGCATGTACTGACTCACTGACTTGACTTGACTTGACTTAATACCACAACACCCAAAAAAAAAAAAAATTAAATAAGTTTAAGAATACGAAAATGAAACCACTTCGAAAACCTACGACTCGGTGTGTCAATCCTTTTAAAGGGATGAGATAATTGAACACAAAAGAAAATTACGTGAAGACTGAAACGGTTCGGAGAGATACAGGTCTTTGATTACTTCTGTTACTCTTTTTTTAGCACTTTAAACCTTCCCGGTTCTATGTTGAAGAATGGAACTTCACAACCCTGGATCTTACTGAAACACGTAAAAGGATACCTGTATATCAGTCAGTAGAAAATATAAACCGAAGATTAAGACTGAGATTTTTCATGGGTAAACATGGACCTTTCAACCGAAATTTTCTTAACTGATGTCCGTAAACGGAAACAAAATGAGTTATTTTCTATCCTTCACTTAACTGACCGTCTTGTTTCTACCGTATGTTCATTTCCTCATCACTTTAAGATCTCCGACTGAACTCATCTAAATAACCACGAACAAAAGTAGAAACCACTTAAACACACACACGTACACACGTATACACTATTAGGTGTCTTCACGGTACATCATGGAAAAAGGTTTCACTATAACTGAATTCTGGCGAGTAGGTGACACGACGTCTTTTCGTTCCTTTTTGAAACATCTTCTTGTTCGAGTACAAAGATGACATCATAATCTTTTGTAGTTGAAACCGGGGTTAATGGATTTACAATAGGGTTGGTTTTCTTTAAAGTAAAAGGAGTAATCATCTGAACATAACGTTTTTTAACACGAGGTAGCACAAAACTTAAAACAATTTTAAAATAAATTTTCAAACACTTTTAAACAAAAGATAGAACAAGATATTCATGGATGTACTGGAGGAACTGAAACAGAGACACGCATTTCGGAGTTTATATAAGATGGACCAACGGTTAGGGACGGAATTTATTTGTCATTGTGAACACTACCTAGAATTTCCTCTTTAAAGTTCCACAATGTCTCCAATTGATCGGGTACCGTATCTAAACGTGTGCAATCTTACGTCCTTTAAGAGTGGGTGGGTTAGGACGGTGTCATCAAACTAAGTCAGTAAGACTCATTTTCGTCTCATATACTGAAAAGTTATTCCTAGACCTACTAAAATAACCTCTGACCTGATGACACTCTTTCAACCACATCCCACCCCGTTCCGGAGAGTTTCCTCTATTTTACATTTGACTAGTCAAGTCAAGTCAAGTCAACGAGTCAACACAGGTATCAACTTCCGATTTATCTAACTTTAACCTCTTCTCACAAGACTTCTCTTTCCCGTCACCTATCACCGTCCTTAAAGTCTCCTTTACTTCCTTCAAACCCCAAAGACCTCGTCTCTCTCACTTCATTTGTTTAGTTATATGCCCTTTGACTCCTCCCTCCCTCTCTAAGTGAGGATCTTCCTGATATTTAACAATTGTATCAAGCCGGAAATGGGTTCCTGTCACTGTCTAGTAACTTATTTACAAAAATTTTATTAATAAAATATCAACGTAGAAATATATGAATAAATGTGTATACGTCCTAAAGTAAAAATAAAAAAACAGAATTTTAAAAAAAAAACCGTATATCAACTAATGTTACCACACAATCAAAATCCATATACCGTTTCATTAGTCAATATGTATATGTATATAGGTGAGAAAAATTTTTTCTAAGAAGAGGATATATCCGGTAACGTCTTTTAACTCGTCTAAAAGGACATGAGATACCGTCAAAGAATGACACAATCAACGAATTAACACAGACTGAGAAACGCCGTGGTACCTGACATCGACGATCCGAGGAGACAGGTACCTTAAGAGGTCCGTTCTTATGACCTCACCCAACGGTAAGGGAAGAGGTCTCCAAGAATAATTAATAGACAAAATATATGTTATCACACATATACAGTTAGAGTTGGGGTCTAAAAAGGGAGTGAGGACAGGGGACCGTTGGTATTCAAACAAAAGATGTAGACACTAAAATAAAGTGAATTCTAAAATGAATTTTAAAAAATAAAAAAACTCAGAAATAAAAAATTATATTTAAATAAATAAAATTAGCCTCCGATTAATGAAATGTTATAACATAACCAAAACGGTACGTAACTGTACTTAGTGACTCTACTGGGTCTCCCTACCCTACCCCTCCCTCCACCCTCCCCCCAAGTCCTACCCCTTGTGTACATGAATTTTTAAAAATTTACCTTCATCAATCAAATATTACTCTAAGATGTATCTTCACTACCTGTTAAAGAAAGAGACGAACTAAGTGAAGTGAGTTATACTATTAGACATCCAGGTAGGGATAACGAGGTTTACTGTAATAAGTAATAAAGTATGAAATACCGACTCGTTACAAGGTAACACACACACACATATATATATATTTTAGAGTGTAGAAGAAATAGGTAAGTATACAACTGTCTGTAAATCCAACGAAAGTACAGAATCAATAACATTTATCAAAACGAGATTTATAACCCCATGTATATGTACTAAAATACATTCACGGATATATACATACTTGAAAAAATTTTTTTCACACTAGGAAAAAGAAAAGAAAAGGAAATAATACACCAGAGAGAAGAAGAGAAAGGGGTTCAGAGGGGTTTGTCGGATAACAAACTTGACTTAACACAAGGAAGGGGGAGTTTAAATATCAACTTGTGAATTTGGGGTCATGGAGTCTTACACTGACATAAACCTCGATTTCAAAAGTTTCTCTCTTATTTTAGTTTGTTCCAGTATTGTCATCCCCGGATTAGGTTATACTGACCACAGAAATAGTCACGTCCCTCTCTGTGGCCCCGACGTGTGTGTCTCCTCTCCGGTGCACTCCTGTACCACCCTTCCATCGATAGGTGTTCGGAGTCCTCTTCGGTTTGGACGACCGTGGAACTAGTGACCGAGGGTCTCTTTTATGGAAGGACAATAAATTCGGTGAGTCAAACACCTTAAAACAACACCGTCGGGATCGTCTGATTACGTAAGTATACTGATAGGACGTAACATAAGAACGTATTAAAAGAGGTATAAGTATATCAAGACATACCGATAATTATATGTGTATACATATGACGTTTAAAGTGAATTAAATTCTACGAATTAAAGAGAATTTAATTCAAAGTGAATTAAATTCAATCACATTCTATGTGTTAACACAAGATATAACTTTCTACTTTTACGACGGTTAATTTGACACTGTGTTACGAAAGAATTGGGAACATTAAAAATTCGAATAACTTGATAGAGAAAATGTGGAAGAATCTATAGTGAGTAAACAGGTGTACTTTCTTTTTGACACATTCACTTTATTTCACCCAATCTACAGGGATTTGAAGAAGTATAATCTCAAACTGAGAATCCTTCGGGAAAAGTTAAGTGTCTGTAACGTACACACGAAAAGACCTGAGACGACAGTAGACGTGGTAGTCCTCGTAGTCACTACAACAGAAACCCGACAAGGAACTTCGGCGTTGTGGGTAATACACGCCCACATAAAGTCTCAGTTCCTTTATGTTTGTATATACGTGTGTCTGTAAAAAACCCACCACGCCAACGAAAAAAGAAAAATGGTTCTACCGTAATACAATATGTGTAAAAGGACGCAAAACGAAAAGAGTGACACATCTTGAGGGAAGTTCAGTGAACCGTATCGAGAAAAATTAAGAAAATCCATCTGTATATCTTAAAATACTACATCTACATATTGTCACATAAATCGGTCAAAGGGTAAATACTTGTAAAACAAATATTTCAAAAGACGCTAACGTTTGATACGACGTTATTTATAAGATATATATACAGGAATTTGTAATCACGAAATATAAGATCCTGACCTCAATGACTCAGTTTCCTAAGACAAATAAAATCGTATACAAAATTCTAACGAAAGGTGTTTACTATCCTTTGGAGAAGAAAGGTGATCGTTATATACGCTCACGAGACGAGGGGTATTGGACGTATAAGTAAAATCCTCTTAACTGTAAATTACTATTATTCAGAAGGGTAGGTTCTCTCACCAATAGACCAGACAGAAATTGTTATAGAGAGTAAAAGAAGTATATCAAGAACACGTAAAGAACAATCTAAATAAGAATTCATCAGTATTAAAAACAAGGAGGATTCTACTTTATAAAAGGGGTGAAAAGTAAGGATTCTCAAATAAGATCTTATTTCGGTGACCAAAAGTTTTTATAAGTCGAATGTATGTAGAGGAAAGGTTTGACGGAAAATTAAGACAAAGTTAATAAATCAGTATAGTAATCGAAATTCTCTAAAAGGTCAACGAAGGGGGGGTGGTGGGGGTCGGAAACCTCTGACAATCGTTTTACGTAAGGAGTACTGTCAAAAGAGGACTTCCTTCTGTCCCGTGAAGACACTGACGTGTCGATGATAAATAAGTGGAAAAGAAGACACCTTACAAAAACTAAAGACGAATGGAAAAGAGGAAAGAGATGGTAGAACTCTCATGAAAACGGAAGAAAAGAGGTGAGAGATGGAGGTTGAGGATGTAAAACTCTATCACGAAGAAGAATTTTACATAGGAAGACGAAGTTAACATGAATGAACAACGTTTAATATATGATATATGATATGTTTATTTACAAGTAAAAGTAATTCTAAAATCAAAGGTATGTATATGTACTACGACTCATTATAATTGTTGACGAGGAAAAATAGCAGAGGGTAGAACCTCAGAGATAAAAATAAGTAAATACTTTCACAAATAAAAAAAAAGAGTTCTTAAAGGAAAAATTCCCTCGAACTCATTAAATGTAAAAAAAGTAGGAACGGACAAAAGATCATAAAAAGTGAGTGAACTTTTCTCTTATCATAGAACCGACCCATGTCTTAAGAACCAAACATCAGGAAGGTCAGCAGCCATCTACCAAAAGGGATTGAGGATCGAAAGATCAAAGACTCACTCTTCAACCTAAAAGAAAAGGGGGACGTTGTCGTCCGTCCCGAAGGGACCACCGAGTCGCCACTTCTTAGACGAGTCGTATCTTGACTGTCCCGGTCCAAACGTAAACCTGTCCTAACATTGTGACCTCCGTCCACCGGATCGATCCTCCACCAACATCCCCAGACCCTCTCTTTACTTCCGCCAAACCTGATACTACCACCGTATCGTCTACCCTTTCTCACTGTGTAAACTCTGAATGACTCTTCAGGATAAATTCTGACATCCTGTCTAACTAATGAACCTCTACTACCAATTCCTTCTCAGTCCTTAACCATTAATTGTACGATTTAATTAATTTATCTTAAGTCTTCTGATAATTATATTTGAATCTATACGTCTGGTAGACGTACTTGGAACCGTTTTTCTTTTACTTTCAAATCCGTTTTGTCATATAGAAGGTACAATTTGTCCTAGACTTATTTTTTACAGTTTCTTTTTTATTGTAGAATAACTAAGTAACCGTTTTATAAACGTATCATGCACTATACACGATCGGTGACACGACCCTCGATCCTATATCGATACACAGACGTACACAGACGTTCTCCGTTGTTCTACTGGACTCTACGTGTCCCCACTAGACCACAATCAGTGAGTCAGCACAGACTGAGAAACACTGGGGTGCCTGACATCGGGTGGTCTGCGGAGACAGGTACCTTAAGAGGTCCGTTCTTACGAAGAGGTCCCCCAGAAGGGTTGAGTCCCTGACTTGGACCCAGAGGATGTAACATCCGTCTAAGGAATGACAGACTCGGTGATCCCTTCGGTGGTCCCGACCAGATGAGATAGTTTTAATACACCGGTGTGTTAATGTTTCCCCTTCTCAAGTTTCGGAAAATATTATCCTATAATGCGCTCTCACCCCCTCCCTTCGGAAACCTATAAATAAAACCAAAAGAGAAAGAAGTTACTCCCGTTGAGATCGATGAAGTGTCATGTCCTCCTTTATAGTGATACCTTCGAGGAGCACATATAAGACTGTTCTTTCCGTTTACTGGAACTTTAGTAGATCTTTCCGATCCGATTCCGTGGAAGTGTAGTGAACACCCCTCCACTGGCCTAGGCTAGGTCATCTACCATGTACGGTCTTAATCGAGACAAATCAAGGGGACCTCGGACGAAATATGGACACAACACTTGACTTCCAACGTCTTATATTGGGTTCGAATCCTCCCACACCCTTGGACCACTGGTTCATACTGTTACCACTAATAGAAAGGAGCTACAGACTCACTCCCTCCCGACACAGGGTCGAGGACGACACCAGTGTCGCGGTCTTCCAAACCGGAGGGGGTGACGGGAGGTGTGGACCGTAAGTCCCTCTCGACGTGTTCGGACGTCCTGAGGAGGGTCGACACTCACAGACTGGAGACGAGGTCTCTGAAACGACGGCCCATGAAGACTCGATGTAAAATGGGTCACTTCACGTGGGTTGTGTCGATTTAGGGAGATTCAACACAACTTTCTGATTACTATGAACTCTAAGGGTCCGTACAAAACTACTTTTAGGGGAAGTGATTCTTGCGCCCTTTAATTTTCCGCAATCGGGTTTCCCGTTCTCGGTCGCACCGACCCTCGAATATAGGTCTACTGGATGAACCTGTGGGTGTCGGTAAAGAAATGAACTCTTGACATAGGTCAAATATTGTAGGTCTGTGTTGAGCGGTTCCAGTCGAAATGAACCAGTGTTCAATGGATTCTCATATCACTCACGGAGTTCTGCCTAGACTCGACGGGACTCCTACATGTACCGTCTTCAGACTCCCGGTGTCCGAGTTAATATTAACTCGGATATCTGGTAACCGAGAATCACCGTGTAGTCTCTGAACTCGTATATGTGAGACTCCTGTCTTTTACACCTGGCCCTGGGGTACCACTGTGGACCTTTACTTCCGTACTTAAAGGACATAAAGGTCTAAGACCATCCGTTGGCAATTAAACTTATTCTTTTCTTGTTAGTTTCAGTTTTCAGTAACGTAAATTTGGACGTGGGACACTGTAATAACTCCTCCTAAGAATCAGTAATCTCCCTTATAAAAATTCTTAGGGGTGTGACAAAGACCTTTCTACATTGTGTAAAGGTAAACACTTAACGTCAAAAATGACGTGTCTATTCACTCGTACTTTGTCAGAGTTTTGGTCGACACCCACCCCTCCTTCTTCTCCCTACCACCACTTAAATGGTCGTTGTACCCCTTACTGAGGGGACGGATGTACGGCATGTCTAAATGTGAAGACAAGGAATTAGGACTGAAGAAGGGGCAGGGGATGGTAAACGGAGGACACTCGACATCCCTGGTTGAGACTTCTGTCACGGAGTTTCCTGCTGCATCCTTCCGCCATTGGTCCTTTTACCAGGTCCCTTCTTCTCTACGTAGCGAGACTCTCAATTCCCTTACTCACCCGAGACCAAAACCACCTCTGTCTCGGGTCGTCGTCGAGACCGTCCCCTGGATCTCGGGGAGTAGTAGACTCTGGTGGAGTGAAGGAGAAGGAGAACGAAGGGTAGGTGACGGGTCCGTGACTCCTTATAACCATGTCAAAATAGCTATGACCCCTAAACTCATCCAAAGGTCAAAACTTCCATTAATGTAAAAAACAAGAACTTTATAACCATTTAACGATTTATATACAATGAACATACCTAATAAATCCCTCTAATATAATTATCTAAGTCAAGTCAAGTCATATCAGTGAGTCAACACAGACTGAGAAACACTAGGGCACTTAACGTCGTACGGTCCGGAGGGACAGGTAGTGGTTGAGGGTCTCAAGTGAGTCTGAGTGCAGGTAGCTCAGTCACTACGGTAGGTCGGTAGAGTAGGAGACAACAGGGGAAGAGGAGGACGGGGGTTAGGAAGGGTCGTAGTCTCAGAAAAGGTTACTCAGTTGAGAAGTGTACTCCACCGGTTTCATGACCTCAAAGTCGAAATCGTAGTAAGGAAGGTTTCTTTAGGGTCCCGATTAGAGGAAGTCTTACCTGACCAACCTAGAGGAACGTCAGTCCCTGAGAGTTCTCAGAAAAGGTTGTGACGTCAAGTCTTCGTAGTTAAGAAGCCGGGAGTCGGAAGAAGTATCAGGTTGAGAGTGTAGGTATGTACTGGTGTCCCTTTTGGTATCGGAATTGATCTACCTGCAATCAGTCGTTTCATTACAGAGACGAAAACTTATATGATAGATCCAACTAGTATTGAAAAGAAGGTTCCTCATTCGCAGGAAATTAAAGTACCGACGTCAGTGGTAGACGTCACTAAAACCTCGGGTTTTTTTATTTCAGACTGTGACAAAGGTGACAAAGGGGTAGATAAACGGTACTTCACTACCCTGGCCTACGGTGCTAGAAGCAAAAGACTTTCGACTCGAAATTCGGTTGTAAAAGTGAGAGGAGAAAGTGAAAGTAGTCCTCCGAGAAATCAAAAAGAAGTGAAAGACGGTATTCCCACCACAGTAGACGTATAGACTCCAATAACTATAAAGAGGACCGTTAGAACTAAGGTCGAACACAAAGAAGGTCAGGTCACAAAGAGTACTCCATGAGACGTATATTCAATTTATTCGTCCCACTGTTATACGTCGGAACTGCATGAGGAAAAGGACAAACCTTGGTCAGACAACAAGGTACAGGTACGAATGTTTAAGAGGCATATCGTCTATAAGGTGTCACGTTCAGGTTTCGATCTCGGGTCCCCTGTCCCTGTGGACCAAGTGGGAGAGAACGTAGGTACACCACAAAAAAGTATAAACACTCCATAAAAGGAATAGAGGAGGTGTCCATTCAGGACTAATACATAACCGGGAGACGTGTCCAGACCGACTCAGGAAGAAGGATAGAGCGACCATCCCGTCCGAGTTGACGAAATATCCGACTCGGCAAAATTCCGACACTCTTTCCCTTCTCCTTCGGGGGGAATTCACGACCTCGGACCCAAGATCGGATCAAACGGTCTCTTGACACGAACGACACGACAATTATTTCATGACGAGGTAAAAGAAGACAATCTACAACCGGGAATTCGTATATCTGGGATCTTCAGGTCTTGGTATTTGTCCCAGACAATAAGAATGATAGAAAGGAGGAAAGAGACAGGCAGAAAGGGGAGTAAAGGAGGGAGAGGGAAGGTAGGTAATACCCGGTTGTCGATAGTCTTTCAAGACACACTTAATCGAGTAGAGTAAGAGTGTCCTCGGACTATTCCGGCTAGGAACACAGAAGTGGAGTGACCTAGCTACTCTTTTGACTTCGTGTGTCTACTACTCATTGCACACCGTCTCGGTCCGACAATTCGTCGTCTCGGATACGTGCATTTGGGAGAAGTCACGAGATATCGTTGAGGCCCGCACCCCGTAGACCCAACTCTTCTCTGAATGATGTCTGGTAAATAATAATACTTCGAACACGAGCCTACATCGGTTGTATACAATAGTGGTTTGAACGAAGTTCTCGTGATTCCCCTGTTTACGGGGTGAAATCTTTCTCAGGATGAACGTTTTGTGACGTCCTTGACCTACGCGTTTTAGTACGTGTGAAGGGATACCAAAATTTGAACACCTGGTTCAGACCTTCTAACTCAAAACAGACGACTTATCGTTGTGGTCTTGTACCATTGTGTTACTAAGATCTTGTTATAAAGAGGTTTACACGAGGTCCCTTAGGATCGAGACACTCGCTAACCACTTACACGTCTCTCAAAGTATCGGTTCATTTAAACCCTTTAATGTGAAATAAAGATTTGAAAAATAAAACATAACCTCATATCGACTAATTGTCTCGAAGGGACCACCGAGTCCACCATTTCTTTTACGAACGTTCCGTCCTCTGGACCCAAGTTAGGGACCCAACCCTTCTAAGGGACCTCTTCCCTTACCGTGAGGTCATTAAGAACGACCTCTGAGCGGTACCTGTCTCCTCGGACCACCTGATGTCTGGTACCCCAGTGTTTCTCAGCCTGTGCTGACTTATTATTGTGCAAGTGAAAGAAGGTATCGACTAACTATCACAACACTACCAAAGTCCACGTGTCGTCTCGCTGAGTCGTTGTGTAAATGTACGTAGGTAAGAGGAAACGACTCCCGGTTTCTTAACTACGAAAACTTGACACCACGACCTCTTCTCAGAACTCTCAGGGAACCTGTCTTTCCTCTAGTTTGCTCAGTTAGGATTTCCTTTAGTTGGGACTTATAAGTGACCTTTCTGACTACGACTTCGACTTCGAGGTTATGAAACCGGTGGACTACGTTTCTCGGTTGAGTAACCTTTTCCGGGACTACGAACCTTTCTGACTTCTGTCCTCCTCTTCCCCTACTGTCTTCTACTCTACCAACCTACTGTAGTAGTTGAATTACCTGAACTCAAACTCGTTTAAGACCCTTTATTACTTCCTGTCCCTGTGGACCATACGACATCAGGTACCTCAGCGTTTCTCAACCTGTACTGAATCGTTGACTTATTACTGTTGTTCTTCTCCCGTCTCGTCCGTAGACAATCGTTTGACTAACCTGGTGTCTTAGTCAGAGGACGGACGGAGGGACGTAAAATAACGGTTCTTATAGAGTGTTCTCCTTTCCGTTGAGATCTAAACCTCATCTTACGATTTCTCCTACCGTTTAAGAAGTTCTTGTCCTTGTCAAAAGACAAAACTTTCGGATGTAAGGGTTGTCATAATGACAGACATTAATCACAGAGTCCCTATTGAACCAGTTGTAGGACTTCGACTCTATTCAGGGACGAAAGAAGAGGGAAACGTTCCACGGAAATTGATAAGTATCACTGTAAGAACGTAAAAACCTCAAGAAAAGGTTCGTCAAGAAAGTTGTAATGGAGTACAATTGGATAACCTATTAAATAAAAATCGGAGTTTAGGTTAATTAGGTTTCCACAATCCCCTTGAACTAGGTTTGTAAACGGATAAATTGGGAAAGAATCTCCTTTAAGACTTGTATTAACGACGAGACATTGGTACCGATTAATTCCTCCTTCCCTGTATTTTAAGTACACTGTCCCAACACCATGGTGTCTCCAGTCTTCTATAAAATCCCTTCTGATTTTCAACCTCTCCATTTCTATTGTTATTTTTTACACAAAGGTTAAATTGCACAAGTGTCACCAAATGCGTACTCCGACGTTGATCTTGTACAACCTTTGTCTCATTCATTTTATTTTCTAACTTTTTGTTAGAGTAAAACACCTAACTTGGTAAAATCCCCCTTATAAACGAAATTTACTTAAGGTTCCGGGGTGTAACTTCATACCTAGAAAAGAGGTAAAGAGACACCACCCCCACCCCCAACATACCTGGTCTCCTTTTGTCTATAGTTGTTTTCGAAACTTCACAAATCTAACTTTGGTTGAGAGACACCTTTCCGACTCCCTCTCCCCACACTTTTTTAGGTGATAAACCGTTTAAGAGTTTTATCAAAAAGAAAGGAGAGAAAAAGACGAAGAGAGGGTCCAAGAATTAAGACTCTGTTCTTACTATTTCCCCGGGATGTCTCGGACGAGAACCTCGGTTTAACACTTACTCTCACAAGTCTCAGAAAATTTTTGAACTAGTCATTCTAGTTAAGATCACCGGGTCCGTCATTCCTCCTCCGACCCCTCGGTAGTCTACCGACAGTGGCCCTGGTCTCGTCCACCGAGAGGACGTCTTCCTGTTTCTGTCTTTTTGAGACTGTTCTCCTGACTAATCCTTCCCAACCATGGTCCTTTTGTAGAAAAAGAGGGAGGGATGGAGGAAGAGAGGGAAGAAAGGAAAAAAGGGAAGAAAGGAAGGAAAAAAAGGGAAGGTAAGAAGGAGAGAAAAGATCCTGTTAGGTGTTAAGAAATAGGTTTTGGAACTCCGTTTCGGACAAAATCTTAAGTCTTATAAAGTCTAAAAGGTTTCAATTAAGTTACATATATAACACATCATACATACACATCATACGTATCGGGGGGTGTTCAAGACTCCTTCGAGAGACATTAATAAAAGTCAAATTACGTACTTACTTATAATAGTGAGTTATCCTATTTATCTCTGATACTTAACAAAGTACACACCGACCCAGCGTAAAAAGTAAATAGTTTAGAAAACTAAAAGTGTCGAGAACCTAAAACTGTAGAACCTATTTCTAAACACATTTTTAGTTACTTTGTTAAATAAACTTATCTATAGATTCTCATCTGAACGAATTAGTCTAATGTTCACACACGATATGAAAGAGCTACGTCGCTAAGTTGTCTCCAATTTTATTCAACGAGTTCCAATATGGATGACTCGACGAGTTATCTTTTGTGTCCTAAAATTTCACCCAGAGGAATTATTATTATTATTTTTATCGAAGTTAAATAACTTACACATTGAGTATAGAACCGATAACATTTTTTTATTACGACGTTACTTGTAACCCCACGTAATAGAAAAACTTAATTACAAAAGTAAAAAAGTTTATATATGAGTCTTCACGTTAACAATCTAGTATACCAACAAGATAAAAATCGAAAAACTCCTTGAAGGTAAGACAGAAAGTATCACCAACGTAGTTAAATGAAAGGGTGGTTGTCACGTGATTCCAAGGGAAAAGGGGTGTAGGAGTGGTCGTAAACAATACAGAATGCGAAAACTACTATCAGTAGGAGTATCCATACTTCACTGTAGAGTAACATTAAAACTAAACGAAAAGAGACTACTGATCGCTACAACTCGTAGAAAAGTATACGGACTTTGATGAATAGACAGACAGAAGAAACCTTTTTTCAGATAAGTCTGAAAGACGAATAAAAAAAATTTAACTAGAGAACTATAACTTAACATACTCGAAAAACATATGAAACCTACAATTGGGGAATCGATCGTATAGTAAACACTTATAACAGAGGGTGAATCATCCAACAGAAAAGTAAACCAGTCGCCAGAGGAAACGACACGTTTTCGACAAAATCCAGGGTAAACAAGTAGAGACGAAAAGGAAAAGGAATTCTCTATCTAGGTTTTTTATAACGATACTAAATATAATTTCTGAAAAGACTAAACGTAAAGAATCTCATGTAGTACTCTTTACGACTTGACCTTCTTTGTGTTCGACCTTAGTTCTAACGGCCCTCGTTATAGTTATTGGAGTCTATACGTCTACTGTGGTGGGAATACCGTCTTTCACTTCTCTTCGATTTTTCGGAGAACTACTTTCACTTTCTCCTCTCACTTTTTCGAGTTGAAAGTCTTTTGTTTCTAGTACCGGAGATCAGGGTAGTGAAGTACCCTTTATCTACCCCTTAGTCATCTTTGTCACAGTCTGAAATAAAAAAACCCGAGGTTTTAGTGACGTCTACCACTGACGTCGGTACTTTAATTTTCTGCGAATGAGGAACCTTCTTTTCAATACTGGTTGGATCTATCATATAAGTTTTCGTCTCTGTAATGGAACGGCTGATTCCAGGCAGATCAGTTCCGATACCAAAAAGGACACCAGTACATACCTACACTCTCAACCTGACACTTCTTCCGACTCGCGACTTCTTAACTACGCAAACTTGACACCACAACCTCTTCTGAGAACTCTCAGGGAACCTGATGTTCCTCTAGGTTGGTCAGGTAAGACTTCCTCTAGTCGGGACCCTAAAGAAACCTTCCTTACTACGACTTCGACTTTGAGGTCATGAAACCGGTGGAGTACGCTTCTCAACTGAGTAACCTTTTCTGAGACTACGACCCTCTCTAACCCCCGTCCTCCTCTTCCCCTACTGGGTCCTACTCTACCGACCTACCGTAGTGCCTGAACTACCTGTACTCAGACTCACTTGAGGCCCTCTACCACTACCTGTCCCTCCGGACCGCACGACGCTAAGTACCCCAGCGTTTCTCAGCCTGTGCTCACTTGTTGATTTAACTTGACTTGACTTGACTTGACTTGACTTATCACTATAACTTGTAGAAAAGTACACAAATAATCGGTAAACATACAGAAGAAAGCTCCTTACAAACACATTCAGAAGACGGGTAAAAAACTAACCCGACAAACAAAAAGAATATAACTTCATATACTCGACGAATATATAAAACCTCTAATCAGGAACCACTTAACAAAGTAAACGTTAATAAAAGAGGGTAAGACTCCCAACAGAAAAATTAGAAGAAATAACAAAGGAAACGACACGTTTTCGAAAATTCAAATTAATCCAGGAAAATTAAATAAAAACAAAAATAAAGGTAACGAGATCCTCTACCCAGATTCTCTTAGAACGACACTAAATACAGTTTCTCACATGACGAATACGAAAGGAGATTCTGAAAATATCAAAGACTGGAATAGTGGAGTGTGGTTAGTCTTACCGGTAGTAGTTTTTTAGATGTTTATTATTTATGACCTCTCCGACACCTCTTTTCCCTCGGGAGGATGTGACAACCACTCTTACATTTGACTATGTCGGTAATACCTCTTGTCATACCTCTAAGGAATTTTTTTGATCCTTATTTAGATGGTATATTGGGTCGTTAGGGTGATGACCCACGTATGGGACTCTTTCGGTGTTAAGATTTTCTGTGTACATGGGGTGACAAGTGACATCGTGATAAATGTCATCTGTCCTGTACCTTCGTTGGATCTACAGGTAAATTTCTTCTTCCCTATTTCTTCTGCACCATGTATAAGCGTTGTCTTATAATGAGACGGTAATTTTATTTACTTAAACTCAGTCAAGATCACTCCACGTACTTTGATCTCGGACAATATGACCTACTTCATTCAGTCTTTCTCTTTTTTTATAACACATAATAGCGTATATATACCTTAGATCTTTTTACCATAACTACTTGAATACAAGTCCCTTCATTACCTCTGCGTATACATCTCTTACCTGAATATCTGTGTCACCCTACCTACCTTTTTTATAGTATCTGTATATATGTAATAGTACACATTTCATCTATCGACCACTCTTCAACGTCACATTGTGTCCCTCGGACTGGACCACGAGACGGTAGTGGATCTTCTACCACTATCCCTCCCCTCCTTCTGAGGTCTCTCTCCCCTATATACATATCAATACCAACTAAACACAACAACATGGTGTCTTTGGTTGTGTTGTAACATTAAAAGGAGGTTAATTTTTTATTTAATTTTTTTCATAAGACGTCTTGGTTATGTTGTAACATTTCATTAATCGGAGGTTTATTTTATTTATTTAATTTTTTTTTTCATAAGACGAACACAAAAGAAGATCTTCAAAAGACCAAAGGTCGGAATGTAAATCCAGAAATTAGGTAAAACTCAAATAAAAACATATTTCTTCAGTCAAAGATTAAGAACAAAAGAAAGACAAACATAAAGAAAATAAAAAAAAGAAGGATTGTGAGGGACTCTTGCGTGGATGTGAGAATAAATAGGGAGTCGTACGAGAATGACACCATCTAACAGGGTCTCATATTTTGAGAGACACCGGTTTCATTACTAATCTTTTTGACTAAAACCTCTTCCGAGGAAATTTCTAGTGTCATAGAGTCAAACTAACCTGAAAAACAGAAAGGAACTAAACACGTATAAAGACAAATCCTACCACGACATGTACATAACCTTACAAGACAGTCTTGAGAGTTACGAGATTAATGATTAAGACTTAGAAAAGTTACATGCGAATTAGAAAATAAAATAAATAAATAAATAAAATGAAATAAAATAAAAAAATGTTATGACATAACCAAAACGGTATGTAGTATGTATGAATTAGAAAATTTACCTTACAAAAGACCTTGATGATTTTAAAAACTCTATGTAACCGATTATGGGTGTCTATTTTCCATACGTACTAAAGAAAACTTAAACCGTACGATAACGCATTTTACCATTTGTGAATAAAATAGTGTATCACATTACTTGAGACTAATGTAAGTTAGAAGTAATATCAAGTCAAATGTTGTAACTTTTATAAAAAGATAAATGATAACGTTTATATAAAAGTTTACATACCAATTTTAAATTATAAAGTCAAATTTTTACACTTCCCACTTTCACCCGTACGAACCTAACAAGGACTAAAATCTCCTTTACGAAAGTTAAAAAACGGTAACTCTTATTACAAACGACACCCATACAATATCTACCAAAAATAATACAACTCAATACAAGGAAGATACGGACGAAAGACCTCTCGAAAATAATATTTACCCACGACTTAAAACAGTTTCCGAAAGAGACATAGATAACTCTATTAATATACCAAAAATAGAAAGTTAAACAATTACACCATATAGTGTGACTAACTAAACACTTATAACTTCTTAGGAACGTGGGGACTCTATTTCGGGTGAACCAGTACTACATCCTAGAAATATTATACAACAACCTAAGACAAACGATCTTAAAACAACTCCTAAAAACGTAGATACAAGTAGTCACTATAACCGGACATCAAAAATAAAGAAAACACCGTAGAAAGAAAACACAGACTACAACCATAATTCCACTACCGTCGGAGTATCTTACTCAAACCCTCAAATGGAAGGAGACGTTAAAAGCCCTTCTCAAACTCAGTCTATCCACAATCGGGAATAGGTTTAAAAACCATCTTAAGTGGACACTTCGGTAGAAAAGGACTCGAAAACAAATAACCTTTTAAAAACTAATATCAAAACTAAAGGTACGAACATTACCTAGACAATTTTAAAAAGACAAAGAAAGACTAAGTCAAAACCTTCCAATATGAAAAGAGTCGTAAGTAGGTAAAGAAGGTTCAACAGGTAAAACAACCGTATATCAACGACTATCATCAGAGAATACTAGGAAACATAAAGATACAACAAATAACACTGAAGAGGTAAAAGTAAATATTAAAATAACTAAACTAAGAAGAGGGAAAAAAAAGAACTACTCAGACTGATTACCAAATAAACCTTTTCTTCTTCATTTTGAGAGTGATAAACGTCTTCTGTACTAGGAGACGTATCTTTTGGGATTTCTGTGGTGGCCTTTTAACGATTTCGATTAGTTACTAATATCATTTTAACGTCCTATATTTTAATTATGTGTCTTTAGGGAACGTAAGGATATGTGATTGTTACTCTTTTGTCTTTCTCTTTAATTCCTTTGTTAGTGTAAGTGGTAACGTTACTCTACTTATTTTATGAATCCTTATTTAAATGAATTTCTTTGTTTTCTGGATATGTATCTTTTTACATTTTGTGACTATTTTCTTTAGTTCTACTGTGTTTATATACCTCTTTATATGGTACAAGTACCTAGTCTTTTTAGTCATATAACTTTTACTCATATGAGGGGTTTCGTTAGACATCTAAGTCACATTAGAGACAGTTAGATGGTTACCACAAAAAGTGTCTTGATCTTGTTTATTAAAGTGTTAAACATACCTTTGTGTTTTTTGGAACTTATCGGTTTCGTTAGAACTCTTTCTACCTTGACCTCCTTAGTTGGACGGACTGAAGTCTGATACGATGTTTTGATGTCAGTACCATGACCAGGTTTCTGTCTCTATATCTAGTCACCTTGTTTTGTCTTTCGGGTCTCTACTTAGGTACGTGGATACCTGTGGAATAGAAACTGTTTCCTCCGTCTTTATATGTTACCTCTTTTCTGTTAGAGAANTATATGTTACCTCTTTTTTGTTAGAGAAATTGTTCACCACGACCCTTTTGACCAGTTGGTGAACATTTTCTTACTTTGATTTTGTCAAAGATTGTGGTATGTGTTTTTATTTGAGTTTTACCTAATTTCTAGATTTACATTCTGCTCTTTGACATTTTGAGGATCTCTTTTTGTATCCATCTTGTGAGAGACTGTATTTAGTGTCGTTCTAGGAGATACTGGGTGGAGGGTCTTAAGACTTTTTATTTGTTTACCCTGGATTGATTTGAATTTTCGAAAACGTGTCACTTCCTTTGATATTCGTTCCACTTTTCTATCGGAAGTCTTACCGTCTTTCATTATCGTTTACTTTGTTAACTGTTTCTCAATTAGAGGTTTTATATGTCCGTCGAGTACGTCGAGTTATGGTCTTTTTGTCTGTTAGGTTAGTTTTTTACCCGGTTTCTTGATTTGTCTGTAAAGAGGTTTCTTCTGTGTGTACTTTTCTACGAGTTATAGTGAGTGATAGTCTTTCTACGTTTAGTTTTGGTGTAACTCCATGGTAGAGTACGGTCAGTCTTACTGACGATAGTTTTTCAGATGTTTGTTATTTACGACCCCTCCCACACCTCTTTTCCCTGGGTAGAATGTGACAACCACCCTTACGTTTGATCAGGTCAGTGATACCTCTTGTCCCACCTCTAAGGAATTTTTTTTTGTTGACCTTTATTTTGAGGGTATACTGGGTCTTTAGGGTGACGACCCGTATGTGTGGTTCCTTTGGTCTTAACTTTCTCTGTATACATGGGGCTACAAGTAGTGTCGTGACAAATGTTATCGATCCTGTATTGTTGAATCTACAGATAGTCATCTACCTACCTATTCTTTCAACACCATGTATATGTGTTACCTTATAATGAGTCGATAACTTTTCTTGCGTAAACTCAGTCAAGATTACTCCACCTACTTTGACCTCGGATAATATGTCTCACTTCATTCAGTCTTACTTTTTGTGGTTATGTCATATAATTGTGTATATATACCTTAAATCTTTCTACCACTACTACTGGGATATACACTCTGTCGTTTCCTCTGTGTCTATATTTCTTGTCTGAAAACCTGAAACACTCTCTTCTCTCACCTTACTAAACTCTCTTATCGTAACTTTGTACATATAATGACATACACTTTATCTAGTGTTCTGATTCAAGCTACGTATTTTATCCCGTGCGTTTCGACCACGTGACCCTGTTTGATCTCCCAACCCTACCCCTCCCTCCACCCTCCCCCCAAACCCTGTCCCCTTGTGTACATGTGGACACCGACTAAGTACAACTACATGCCGTTTTTTGGTGGTGTTATAACATTTCATTAAGTGGAGGTTAATTTTATTTATTTGATTAAAATTTTTACAATTCCCTATGTATCCAAAAACTTCAATAAAATCCTTTATTCACTCGTTCTTTCGGACTTCTGACGACCACACTCTCTGGTACTATCTTACCAGTCGTGACGGACTGGAGTCCTCTCCAGGAACCTTAACTGAGTGAACCACTGGACGGTACGTGATCATATATATGTCCACTAAGTTACTAAGTCACTCTTTCGTTACTGTTAAACCATTAAAACTCCTTCCTTCTTGTCCCACATACTCTCGTGATCAGTCCAGGAGAGAGGTCTGTACACTTGGTATGTACAAACTTTAAGGTCCGTCACGAGGCCTTGTCTAATAGTTTCCTGACTAGACCTATATTACTTCGTCACTAGTAACTCTGAAGGGTACAGAAATCGTTCAGTGGTAGCGATTGGGAAAAAGGAAACAACTATCCCCTATCTAACCTTCTAGAAAGTAAGTAAGTTGTTTTGGTTCACTTCTTTCATAAAATTTGAGGATAATACACGGTCTTTACCCATGTCGGTAATCCATATGTCGTCACTTATTTTCTCATTTGTTGGGACTAAAAGTACCTTGAATGTAAAATCATCATCTTTTCTGTTTTCTATTCTAACGACAATAAGTCAACGAGCCAGTACAGGTTGGGAAACGATGCGGTACTTGACGTCGTGCGGTCCGGAGGGACAGGAAGCGATAGAGGACCTCAAACGAGTCTGTAGGTAATTCAGTCACTACGGTAGGTTGGTAGAGTGGGAGACAGCGGAGCAAGAGGAGGACAGGAGTTAGAAAGACCAGTAGTCTATCTGTTCATTTTTATAAATAAATAATTCAATTATAATTTTCTATTCTATTTATTCATTTTATACAATCCATTACTATTCAAGATTTTGAATTCGTCTCATTTTCCTAAACTCCACACAAAACCGTCCCTCAACGTTAAAACACTACACTCCTCCGTTCAAGAGTGACTGTTCCACTGACACTTCATCTCCGGTTTCTCAGTACTTCTACTAGTGGTACACTGATAGGTCTTTTTCTCACAAACTCCAGTTTCCCGTTCACGTCGTCTTACTGTTCACGTTTCCGGGACTCCGTCCTTGTAATCTCTTTGACACTCCGAGGACCACCCCGACTTCTCTCGTTCGTTTACACTTTTGTCTCCACTCCCTTCTTTAGATGGGTTTCCGGTCTAGTGTGACCCAGAAACTAGTAACGTCTAGAAACCAAAATTGAGACTCACTCCATTCAAAACTCAATACTCCTCGTAACTCCTCACTACTCTGGACTGTATAAAAGTCCTAGTGAGACTACCTCTCAACCCATGTCTGACCCTCCCGTTTCAACCCTTTCCACTTTCTACAACGACGGAGTATGGACCTATCACCTTTACGACTTTTTACTAGTCTAAGACTTATATAAAACTACAATCTCAACGTCTTAATCCACTAACTAACCCATACCTTACACCCTATTTCTCTCCTCGAGTACGTCTGGTATTCTTCAGTCCCTCTCCTACAACTCCTTACCCTGAGAAGACAACGACCAGATAAACATTCAACCACGTCGGTAAAACCTTTTGTGGAACCGACGAGTAGTTTTACAATTTGTATCTAAAGAGGTCTATAGTGTAAGGAAATATGAGTTCTAGTAACTTTTACATGGAAGTGCGTTTTTCAGTGTTGTAAGGTGTCCGTTTAACCGTTTTTTCACCTTTGTTGGGTTTACCAGTGTTGACCAATTATTTATTTGTTTTACACCATATCAGTATACTTCTTAAAAAAACCGTTATTTTACTATTCTTCGTAACTATAACTCACTGTTGTACCGATTCGAATTTTTTTCTGGTAATACTATTACTTTACTCGGTCAGTGTTTCCGGGGTATAACTTTTAAGGTAAATGTAATTTATAGGTCTATTCTTCTAAGTACTTCTGTTCCACAGGACCACCGACAGACCGTCGCCCACCCTGACCCTCGAGTACTCTTCCCCCAAAGAAAATACCCACTAATTTTACAAGAAGTGTTTCACCAATGTTTCACCACAACCAACGGGTTCAGACTTATATAATTTTCGATGACTTAGCACTCCCGTCTTCCTCTTCCCCTGCTGTCTCCTACTCTACCAACCTACCGTAGTGGCTGAGCTACCTGCACTCAAACTCATTTGAGGTCCTCAACCACTACCTGTCCCTCCGGACCGTACGACGTCAGGTACCCCAGCGTTTTTCAACCTGTGCTGATTCGCTGAGTTGGTTTTACTTGACTTAGTATGTGAAATTTCCTCAACTAAATTACAACATACTTAATATTTTTTCTCTCTCTCTCTCTCTGTTGATATTGTGGCTCCAAGAATCGGACCTTCCTACCTTCTTACTCAAAAGTAAAGAACTCTACCCTTTCGACGTCATTCTCGATCACATACCGCTACCACCACCATCCCGTCAATAGTCTTCGAGTCATAAGTTACATAATTCAGACCTTTGGAAGAATCTGTAAGTTTATCTCTACGGTTCATCTGTCAGTCTATAAGTCTGTACAACAAGCCCCTCTCGACCCGACACTTGTACGACGGGTTCAGGACTCAGACCTACTCCAGTAGTCCTCATCCACACCATTCTTTCTTTGTTTTAGGTTCCTGACTCAAGACACTATGGAGTTTTAGGTGTACAGTTCCTTTACTTCTCTTTGACCTCTTCTGCATCGGTCTTTACATTTTCCTTGTGGGTTCACCCATACCTCAGGACCTTTGTTTTACTTCTTTCACAAATGTCCTCCTCACCCTCCAGACCCTTTCCGGTATGGACCTAAAGTCACTTCGGACACAGCTTCAGATTTGCTTAGGGTAGTTGTTCCTTTTTTCGGTTTGACCCACCTTTTTTCATTTCCTCTAAATATTGATTGACGGGTCAACATACGTTCCTAGGACTAACTACCCTATAATAATTGAGTCCGTTATACAAAATTTGAAAGTTTTAAGAACCGGGATTAATCATTTGAACCTTTGAGGACTTCAGAAACGTCAAACAATACCCTCTGGTAATAAAAAAAGTCATAATTTAATATAACACTATACATTATACGAAAAAGTTGGGATGTGTAAGAGGTTCGGGGGTTGTATACCTAAGACTATATGGAGGATCCCTCAGTATGGGATGAGGATGCAACTTCCTTCAGTATCTCCAGAAATTCACGGAATCCTAAGACAAGAATCACGTCAACAAAAGTTTTAGTTTTTAAATTTTGTTATAAAAACTGCCGTTTGTCGTTTAAATACTTAAATAATTTTTTAAATACTTACAAAGTTTCGGAATTGATTATGGTNCACTTCATTCGGTCTTTCTTTTTGTGGTTATGTCATATGATTGTGTATATATACCTTAAATCCTTCTACCGTTACTGCTGGGACATACGTTCTGTCCCTTTCTCTGTGTCTACACATATTACCTGAAAACCTGAGTCTCCCTCCCTCTCCCACCCTACTAAACCCTCTTACTGTAAGATTGTACATATGATAGTACATTCTTAACTTAGCGGTCAGATACAGACTACGTCCTATGTCGTACGAACCTCGACCACGTGCCCCTACTGGGTCTCCCTATAACACCCCTCCCTCCACCCTCCCCCCAAGTACAAACCCTTGCGTACATTCTTAATTTCTAAAATTTTAAATTTTTTATTTTTTTTATTTATTTTTAATTTTTTTTTTTTTCCTTTCAATACTGGTTGGATCTATCGTATAATTTTCGTCTCTGTAATGAAACAGTTGTTTCCAGACAGATCAGTTCCGATACTAAAAAGTTCACCAGTATATACGTACACTCTCAACCTGACATTTCTTTCGACTCGCGGTTTCTTAACTACGAAAACTTGACACCACAACCTCTTCTGAGAACTCTCAGGGAACTTGACGTGCCTCTAGGTTGGTCAGGTAGGATTTCCTCTAGTCGGGACCCACAAGTAACCTTTCTAACTATAACTTCGACTTTGAGGTTATGAAACCGGTGGACTACGTTTCCCGACTAAGTAAACTTTTCTGAGACTACGACCCTTTCTAACTCCCGTCCTCCTCTTCCCCTACTGTCTCCTACTCTACCGACCTACCGTAGTGACTGAACTACCTGTACCCAAACTCACCTGAGACCCTCAACCACTACCTGTCCCTCCGGACGGTATGACGTCAAGTACCCTACCGTCTCAGCTTGTGTTGACTCGATGACTTGACTTGACTTGACTGTCGAGGACACGATATACTCTTCATGGAAAATTATACTTTTTTTAAGGACGTAGTACATGTGTAACAACATAAATTTTGACTATTGGTTGTCTCTGGATGAGATATCGTGTACCTTGAGACGAGTTACAATACACCGTCGGACCTACTCTCCCTCCAAACTCCCTTTTATCTATGTACATATACACACCGACTTAGGGAACTGACAAGGGGACTTTGATAGTGTTGTAATAATTAGTCGATATGGGGTTATGTTTTCTTTTCAAAAAATTTTTAATATTTTCCTAATTACGTAGTGTCCTTATTTGTCCGTTTCTATTAAACGTTTGATATCTTTCCTAGAAGACTCTCGTAAAAAAATTAGAAAGAACAGTACATTTTATACACATTACAGCTTCTATATTTGATTTATGTGAAAAATCGTCAATTTTTTTTAATTTCTTATTCTGATGTTTGTTATCAGTGGGTTCAAACTTCAGTTCATACCCGTTCTTAGAACCCACTTATTAATTTTCCTACCTACTCTACCGACCTACCGTAGTGACTGAACTACCTTCACTTAGACACACTTGAGGCCGTCAACCACTACCTGTCCCTCCCGACCGCACGACGCTAAGTACCCCAGCGTTTCTCAACCTGTGCTGACTCGCTGACTTGACTTGACTTCAACATTGGTAAACTTTTCCTCCGTCGAACTAAATCATCCAGCACGACCGAAGTAAGATAGGGTCCCATGTCAAGGATGTGATCGTCTTGTCCTTTACTTAAAAATTTCAAGACGGAAACTGTTGTCAGATAGTAATATAGTGACCTCGTAGTAGTTTCTGAGATTTCATCTCGGTGTTTCCAGATTCTAAATATCTGTGTCCTGGACCTAAACCCAGAGTCTACACGTTGAATGAATACACCAGGTCCTTTTTAAATTGATGGGAGACATTTAGAAAAAAAGAAGTAGACTTTTACTGTTTTTATTATAGAAATAACGTTTAACAACAGTCCAAGTTTACTTTATATATCTACTTTGTTAAAGATTTCGTATTTCATGAATAATTTGTAGTCAATCACATCTAACCTCTTGACAACGAGTTTACTATCGTCAATGGTTTTCACGACTAGACCCGACTTAATGTCTTTCTTCTCGTGCACCTTGTTCTCTTTACTATTAAAACAGACGGGACCCTGTCAATATGTGACTTAAGATATAAGTCCGGATATAAAAATCTCCCTGTATCCGTTTAACTTAACGTTGATCTCTCGGAGTAGTCTTATAACTCTCTAACCTTTTATGAGGTACTCCTTATAAAATTCCCTGACTCCCTTGAACCTCCATACTATCCTTACTCTATTGGTAGAAGTTTGACGATTCCTTACAATCCACCACCTTCCTAAACCGAACAAGACAAACCAGAGTTTCCAATCTTTATACTGTCTTACGTACTTTGGTATGAGGATCAGTGTCTCTCATTCTCGAAAGATTGTCTCGATACGTACCGGTGTCTTCCCGACTTCTACAGGGGTAGTTACGTCCGAAAGACCAATACTTGATTACTGAAGGACCGTCCCTTCTCCTAAACACCTAGTCTACCCACCAGTCCGTATGACTGGAAATGACGGAAGACTGGAGTACTTAGGTAGTAAGATGCTGTCAGAATAAACAGAAAGACACATAGGAATATGTTATATTATAAGTGTCGTTACCATACGGTATTATACAATACTGACGTTAAGGGTGTAATAAATTAGTACCTAAATTTTTGTAGTAAATTTTATGCGTGAAAAATTTACAAAAACTGTGAGACAGAATTGAGGGACCGTGCACAATGTTGGTAAGTACACGGAATCTTTGTCGTCTGATGTCTCTCTAAAGTATAATACACTTTCCTAAAAGGTTCCGGTTTGATTGACGTAAATCAGAAATAGGGTTTACTTCCTTGCCGAAACTAGATAGTTGACACTTTTCATTTGACCCGTACTGGAAGTGAGTAGTGGTTAGTAGAGTGAATTACTGTAAACAATTGAAATAAGACTATAACCTAGTATCGGAAACAAGACAGTCCAAAAAAAAATTAGGTTCCAGATTAATAAAGGTAAATATATATTCCTTTAGAACTTTCAGATTCATCACTTACACTTCAAATAGAGACACACCGAGTTTTAAACTTCTGTTAAACAACATTAACTACTATAAACGGGTTAATTCCCGTCTTTATTTCTCTATTCGAAATTTTAGTTTATATGAAATTTGATAAGTGAAGTAACGGAAACTCTGATACCCGTAAAGAAACGACACGTCTAATATAGAACATCGAGGAAACCAAGACAACACGGAAAAGTGGGTCTTCCGGGGGTTTACTGTTAATAACGGAGAATCTCCTACGTTGAAGTCTCTTCGACAGTGTCACTTAGTCCGACTTGGACTGAACTTTTTTGGAAGACCCTAGACTTTACAACGTTTACAAAATACACTAACTTTGAGAATAAACGAATTTTTTATATTCTCGTGGTTTTCGTCAATTAGAAAAGTGTCGTACTGTCTTCTATCCGATTAGTCAAAAGAGTATTTGTAAGATTTTATTCGATTTATATTAATCACCATATCGTAAAATATCATTAAGAGTTCACAAAGTTATGAAGAATTTTGTTAAAAGAAATTTAATCATAAATGTAAAATATTAGGTTTGACTATCAAACAAATTTGTATAAATCAGGGGTTGACTGTGTGTCTGATAGGGTTTAACAAAATTTTGGTTCAGGATTGAATGATGGGGTATGACAAGATTCCCAACAAAAGATTAAAAAAGAGTAAATAAAAAAGAAAAATTTTAGTTCTATCTCGAATATACATTTTGATATACAAAGTTCATATATTATATCACTAAGTATAAAAATTTCCAATATAAGATAAATACTAATAATATTTTATAACCAACATATAGATTCTAAATAAAAATTAAGACGGGTCTTGAACAACCTCGAGAGTTTAAGATTTGTTGTAGTTTGTGACACCAATCCAAAAGTATCGTCGGGTATTGAAACGAACTAAAAGAAAAAAAGAGAATGACAAAAATAAAATGAATAAAAAAGTCGAAATACCTTAGTATTAACTTTTTATTTTACTATAATTTTCATTTTTTTTAATTGTACGAATAAAGTATGTATCTATTCTTGAACTTATTTAATTAGAACTTTTATAACAAGTTTTAGGAACCAGATCCATTCTTTTAGCACAGATGGTACTTTGACCCTAACTGAGGAATACGCAAACGATTAACAACGGGAACTTAAGACTCGACGTAGTCAGTTGTAGATAAGATTGGGTGTAGTCTTCTGATGTTATTGAACTTGTCTCTCATGTACATTTTAATGAATAAAGAGAGGAAAGAGGGTCCTAAAATACTTTCCTGTCGTTTTTCCTTCTTTTTCTTCTTTTTGTACACAATTTGAATAAAAATTTTAAAGAAACGGAATCTACCCATTTTCCCGTCCATCACTAAAAGTACCGATGTAAGGACATATAACTTAATTAAATTAGTAATTTCCAATCATATTTAGTTTAATTCCAAACATTAGTTAAAATAAGGTAACTTCATATTTTAATATAAATTTTTTAAACTGTGTCCTGGACTTTCTGGAAATGAGACCTTTGACATTCTGAAACGACTTTCTTTAATTCCTACTGTACATATTTACCTTTCTACATAACACAAACATGTAAGTCAAGTCAAGTCAGCGAGTCAGCACAGGCTGAGAAACGTTGGGGTACCTGATGTCTTGTGGTCCGAAGGTACAGGCAGTGGTTGAGGACCTCGAACGAGTTTGAGTACAGGTAGCTCAACCACTACGGTAGATTAGTAAAGTAGGAGACAACAGGGGAAGAGGAGGACGGAAGTTAGAAGGGTCGTAATCCCAGAAAAGGTTACTCAGTCAAGAAACGCAGTCTACCGGTTTTATAACCTCAAAGTCGAAGTCATACTCAGGAAGGTTACTTATAAGTCCCAACTAAAGGAAATCCTAACTGAACAAACTAGAGGAACGTCAGGTTCCCTGAGAGTTCTCAGAAGAGGTTGTGGTGTCAAGTTTTGGTAGTCAAGAAACTGTGAGTCGAAAGAAATATCAGGTGGAGAGTGTAGGTATGTACTGATGACCTTTTTGGTATCGAACCTGATATGTCTGGAAACAACCGTTTCATTACAGAGACGAAAAATTATACAACAGATCCAACCAGTATCGAAAAGAAGGTTCCCCACTCGCAGAAAATTAAAGTACCGACGACAGTGGTAGACACCACTAAAACCTCGGGTTCTTTTATTTCAGACAGTGACAAAGGTAACAAAGGGATATTAAACGGTACTTCACTACCCTGACCTACGGTACTAGAATCAAAAAACTTATAACTCAAAATTCGGTCGAAAAAGTAAGAGGAGAAAGTGGAAGTAGTTCTTCGAGAAATCAAGAAGATACGAAAGACGGTATTCCCACCACAGTAGACGTATAGACTACAATAACTATAAAGAGTGTCGTTAGAACTAAGGTCAAACACCAAGTAGGTCGGACCGTAAAACGTACTATATGAGGTGTATATTCAATTTATTTGTTCCACTGTTATATGTCGGAACTACATGAGGAAAGGGTTAAAACTAGGTCAGACAACAAGGTACAGGTCAAGATTAACAAAGAACTCGACGTAGGTTCAACACGTAACCTTTTTCATAATTAACAGGTATGAGGGTTTCGTTAGATATTTAAATCACGTTACAGATAGTTTTACACAATTATAGATTTTATATATTTTTTTAGTGTTGAATTATAGTTTTTTGAGTTTGATGGGATACTTTTTTTTACCCGTCCCCCGGACGTATCTGTGAAAAGTTTCCTCCTGTATGTCCACCGGTCGTCTGTGTACTTTTCTGCGAGTCGTAGTGATCGGTAATCCTTTTACGTTTAGTTTTGGTGTTACTCCGTAGTGGAGTGTGGATACTGTTACCGATAATATTTTTTCTACTCTTTATTGTTTACAATGACTCCTACACCTCTTTTCCTTGGAAACACGTAATAACCGTCCTTACAGTTAGTTACGTCAGTGATACCTTTTGTTGTACCTCTAAGAGTTTTATAATTTTTATCTTGATGGTATACTAAATCTTTAAGTTAAAGATCCATCAATAAATTTCTTTTACTCTTGTGATTGAGTTTTTCTATATCCGTAGAGATACAAGTGACGTGTAATAAATGTTTCGGTTCTATACCTTTGTTAAATTCACAGGTAACTACCTACTTACCTATTTTTCAACACCATATATATATATCTATATATATATACACACACACACACACACACACACACACACACACATAATTATATACACATACTCTTCCGTTACCGTGGGGTGAGGTCATGAGAACGGACCTTTTAGGGTACCTACCTCCTCGGACCATCCGACGTCAGGTACCCCAGTGACTCTCAACCTGTGCTGAGTCACTGAAGTGAAAGTGAAAAGTGAAAGTACGTAACCTCTTCCTTTACCGTTGGGTGAGGTCACAAGGACGGACCTCTTAGGGTCCCTGCCGTCTCGGACCACCCGACGACAGATACACCAGAGTGTCTCAGCCTGTGCTGACTTCGCTGAATCGTCATCGTGTGTATACGTAAATGTACGTATGTAAATGTTACCTAATAGCGAGTCGGTATTTTTCTTACTTTAGAAAGGTAAACGTTGTTGCACTTACCTGGTTCTCCTAAAATACGATTCTCTTTGTTCAGTCTATTTCTGTTTATGATATGTTACAGTGGAATATCTCTTAGATTCTTTGTTATGTTTCTTGTTTCATTTGTTATGTACTTCTCTTGTTTGACCACCAGTGATCTTTTGGGTCCACACCGTCCCAACCTATTTCACCCACTTCACTTAATTCTCCATACACGAAGGTCAATATATATATATATATTTAGTGTCCCTACATTATATGTTGTATTCCTTATATCGGTTATTATGGCATTATTAAATCATACCACTGTCTACCAATAATCTGAATAGTACCAGTAGTAAAGTATTACATAAATTTACAACTTAGTGATACAGTTTGGATTTTGATTTTATTATAATATGTAGTTGATATGACGTTGTTTTTTCTTTACATTACTGATAGTTTAACGAAAACAACCTTACATAAACTCTCATTCAGGGAAAATAAATTATTTGTAACTAAGTTCATTTGACGATCTTAATAATAGTCATTATACGATCTTTATTACTAGAAGTCCCAACCCCAATTATTGGACACCTTTACCGACCTAAACTATGGAACCAAAAACTTAGGAGGGTCGTGCAGTGGTTCTTACTGTTGGTAAAATCTGTAAAACTGAACTTTAATCCGAACTTTTATCGATGGGAGACCCCCACTCAATTGTAAATTACAACCCGTTCATCTTTACTGACGACTAAAAGTAAGAAATATAATTAAGGTACCCCTCCCACTCGATCATTTTGTAAACACACTCGACCAGTAATAAACTTTAAATAAATGGTTTCACCGAATGCATTATTAGTCGGGACACGATTTAGTCAGTCAGTTGTTCAAAAATAACTCAGGGGTGACCTAATTACATGTCATTACTACATAAGTCATCACATGTCTACATACGTCGTTTCTAATCTGTACTCGAGCTGGGGGTTCCGGAATGTTCGGTAATCTCCTCTGTTTGTCTGTGTATAGTAGTCGAC
The DNA here is from genome assembly GCA_006410555.1 of Capra ibex. Taxonomy (NCBI): domain Eukaryota; kingdom Metazoa; phylum Chordata; class Mammalia; order Artiodactyla; family Bovidae; genus Capra; species Capra ibex. The sequence goes on from SJYO01049755.1 coordinate 10,158,693, forward strand.
TTTACATTGGTCTACTGAATTGAGAGTCTCGTACCTCCTCCTTACCGACCCGACCCTAACAAGACCACCCACTACCCGACCCACTTCACACCCTTTGAAGGTACTACATCCACGGAACCAAACTCAATCCATTTTCTTTCAATCACCAAACCATCTACTCCTTTCGTTAAACGGAATCACTTATATCATATTAAGTCTGTTTCTGATTTCACTCCTTCTCTTCAGAATTAAATAGACCTCCCATCGTTCGATCTGCTCGTATGTTTATTCTGTCCATTACCTATTTGAATAAACTTTGGTTTCAAACTCGTCCCTACTGTAACCTTTACATACTCAACGCATAGTGTTACTGTTCCAGGTCAAATTAAAACAATTTACGTCCCGGGAAGTACTTTTCATTAATTTACTCTCCGAAAAAAACCCCTAACAAGTACACCCTTAGAAGGGGTACGAAGGGTACAGACTGATTAAACTCTGTCTGGAACCGAACTGTTCGTAGTTTCTTACTTTTTAAACATACGGTAGACCTCCAAAGACCTACTTGTAGGAAACGAGTTCGTTTGGGTGACCAAGGATTAACTGGTGGTAGTGAGTCGTAGTACACTTGTAACAACCGGGTGAAAGGGAAAATAATAATCAAGGAAGAGTATGAAATTATGACAGGGTATACCCGTACAAGTCAATGTAAGGTAAAAAGGACCGTAAGATGGAAGAAAATATTAAAATTCCTTTATCGGTCAAAATCAATGCTTCTGAAAGATTGAACGAACTAATACCTTACTTACTCCTGTCGACGATTCGTGTGAAATACCATTCCAGTGGGTTGATTCTGTCTGTCCCAGTCAACGTTTGTGATCAACGCCCCTTACTGTTTAAACGTGACCATCGACTCGGTTCGTTGAGGTTAGACTCGGAGTACACGATTGTTCAAAGTCATTAGTGATTCGTGACGGAAATGTTAAAAATAAAATATAACCTCATATCAACCAATTGTTACACCATAATCAAACGAGGAAAAAGAAGTAATCCATATTTTACCCACAGTCAAACCGGGGATTGCTACGACCATTTTAGTAAGAGGTTGAAGAATTAGAAGCTAAGTCTTTGAGAAAAGACTGAGAATTACTCTAGGTGCTAACTACCCAGTGAATTGTGATCGACCGTCGAAAGAACCCGAAATGAAAATCATAGATTTTGATGGGTCGTTCGGACTCTCCATGTATGATAATCGAGACAGAATCCTACTTTTTTTTCGTTTTACCGACAGACTCCTCCGGAATGTTTATCGACACTTTTCTTCTCTTCACTTTTCGTTTCCTCTTTTCCTTTCTATATGGGTAAACTTACGTCTCAAGGTTTCTTATCGTTCCTCTCTATTTCGGAAGGAGTCTCTAGTTACGTTTCTTTATCTCCTTTTGTTATCTAACCCTTTCTGATCTCTAGAGAAGTTCTTTTAATCTCTATGGTTCCCTTGTAAAGTACGTTTCTACCCGAGTTATTTCCTGTCTTTACCATCCCTAGATTGTCTTCGTCTTCTATAACTCTTCTCTTCCGTTCTTATGTGTCTTGACATGTTTTTTTCTAGAAGTTCTGGTTCTACTAGTACTTCCACACTAGTGAGGGTGAGTGGATCTCTACCTGTAGGACCTTACACTTCAGTTCACCCGGAATCCTTCGTAACGATGCTTGTTTCGATCACTTCCACTACCTTAAGGTCAACTCGATAAAGTTTAGGACTTTCTACTACGACACTTTCACGACGTGAGTTATACGGTCGTTTAAACCTTTTGAGTCGCCACCGGTGTCCTGACCTTTTCCAGTCAAAAGTAAGGTTAGGGTTTCTTTCCGTTACGGTTTCTTACGAGTTTGATGACGTGTTAACGTGAGTAGAGTGTGTGATCATTTCATTACGAATTTTAAGACGGTCCGAAGTCGTTATACACTTGACACTTGAAGGTCTACAAGTTCGATCAAAATCTTTTCCGTCTCCTTGGTCTCTAGTTTAACGGTTGTAGGCGAGTAACTTTTTCGCTCTCAAGGTCTTTTTGTAGATAAAGACGAAATAACTGATACGGTTTCGGAAACTGACACACCTAGTGTTATTTGACACCTTTTAAGACTTTCTCTACCCTTATGGTCTGGTGGACTGGACGGGGAACTCTTTGGATACACGTTCAGTCCTTCGTTGTCAATCTTGACTTGTACCTTTTTGTCTGACCAAGGTTTATCCTTTTCCTCATGCAGTTCCGACATATAACAGTGGGACGAATAAATTGAAGATGCGTCTCATGTAGTACTCTTTGCGACCCGACCTCCTTCGTGTTCGACCTTAGTTCTAACGACCCTGTTTATAGTTATTGGAGTCTATACGTCTACTATGGTGGGAATACCGTCTTTCACTTCTTCTCGATTTTTCGGAGAACTACTTTCACTTTCACCTCTCACTTTTTCAATCGAATTTCGAGTTGTAAGTCTTTTGATTCTAGTATCGTAGACCAGGTTAGTGAAGTACCCTTTATCTACCCCTTTGTCACCTTTGTCACCGACTGAAATAAAAACCCCCGAGGTTTTAGTGGCGTCTACCACTAACGTCGGTACTTTAATTTTCTGTGAATAAGGAACCTTCCTTTCAATACTGATTGGATCTGTCGTATAATTTTTCGTCTCTGTAATGAAACGGTTGTTTCCAGGTAGATCAGTTCCGATACCAAAAAGATCACCAGTACATACCTACACTCTCAACCTGATATTTCTTTCGACTCGCGACTTGTTAACTACGAAAACTTGACACCACAACCTCTTCTGAGAACTCTCAGGGAACCTGACGTTCCTCTAGGTTGGTCAGGTAAGATTTCCTCTAGTCAGGACCCACAAGTAACGTTTCTGACTACAACCTCAACTTTGAGGTCATGAAACCGGTGGAGTACGCTTCTTGACTGAGTAAACTTTTCTGGGACTACGACCCTTTATAACCCCCGTCCTCCTTTTCCCCTGCTGTCTCCTACTCTACAAACCTACCGTAGTGGTTGAGCTACCTGTACCCAAACACACCTGAGACCCTCAACCACTACCTGTCCCTCCGGACCGCACGACACCAAGTACCCCAGTGTTTCGCAGTCTGTGCTGACTCACAGACTTGCCTTGACTTGACTCCTACTCTGTTAACTCCGAGTCTTCTCCACAATAAAGATACCAGTACCCCGACCCGAAGTTTAGGCCAACCAGACTGAGGTCTGGGAGACGACAGACAATACGGTGTTCTTGAGAGGTCTAAAAATATTGACCACCAGGAGTAGGCTGATGTGGACTGATATAATCTCCTAGTCCCTCGTAGGTTCAGGGAGAACAAATACCTGAAATAGGATCAGATTATTCGTTGATAAATCACCGTTAATTTAGTGTCCATAACTCTTTACACGTGACCTTCTCATATTTAGATTCCTTTATTGTAAGAACGACATCCTTCAATGGTCACCCGTAACCGTAGTAGAACTGTGGATCTTGTGTAAGAGAACCTGGGAATCGATAAAGGGCACGAACTTCGTAGGAAAGAGTGGAGAAGTGGATTAATCGGAGGTTTCAAGGAAGTCTATGTCGAGTCCTCTTTTGTTCCTCTGGAGTAGAAAGACCCTACAAAAGAGACTAAGGAGTCAGTAAGGTGTTTCTAAATAATTCGTAAATGATACATGAAACTTGTATTCCAGATCATCTCACGGACTACAATTACACCCTCAAATAGAAACGGAGACTATCCATAATAGAACAGTGTAACCCAGACCTCGAAGTTAAAAAGAAAAAAAGGAAAGAGAGAGATGGAGAGACACAAGGGGGGAATGGGAATGTATCTCTCTATGTATATATCTACCTATTACATATACACATATATCTTTTTATTTACACAATATATATATATACCATATATACATACACACACATAGTTCACAAACACTACGAAAGGTCAACATATAACCACTTTAATTAATACTATATCCCCTATTTCGAATGTTACCTGAATTTAACACCTAATATTAGAAGTGAAGTCAAGTCAGCGAGTCATCACAGACTGAGAAACGCTGGGGTACTTAACGTCGTGCAGTCCGGAGGGACAGGTAGTGGTTGAGGACCTCAAGTGAGTTTGAGTTCAGGTAACTCAGTCACTACGGTAGGTCGGTAGAGTAGGAGCCAGCAGGGGAAAAGGAGGACGGGGGTTAGCGAGGGTCGTAGTCTCAGAAAAGGTTACTCAGTTGAGAAGTGTACTCCACCGGTTTCATAACCTCAAAGTCGAGGTTGTAGTCAGAAACGTTACTTGTGGGTCCTGACTAGAGGAAATCTTACCTGACCAACCTAGAGGAACGTCAGGTTCCCTGAGAGTTCTCAGAAGAGGTTGTGGTGTCGAGTTTTCGTAGTTAAAAGTCGAGAGTCGAAAGAAGTGTCAGGTTGAGAGTCTTGGTGTGTACTGGTGACCTTTTTGGTATCGGAACTGATCTACCTGGAAAAAACCGTCTCATTACAGAGACGAAAACTTATACGATAGATCCCACCAGTATTGAAAGGAAGGTTCCTGATTCGCAGAAAATTAAAGTACCGACGTTGGAATCTATTGTAATTTTTAGAGTCCACGAGGTTCTACGACTCTATCTCTTTTTGTCATATGCAACCCCCTCCCTCGACCCATTGTTTACACACTTTTCACACCCCAAAACCGAAACTCAGTCTGAAACAGTCTAGTTTACAATTGAAGTAATGATGGTCTATGTACTGTCTCCCGTTTTGTAATTTAAAAAGGTGTATAGTCAGGGAAGACGTACATAGAGTCATACGAGTTTCCTATCAAAGACAAGTTCCCTAAAAACACTATTAATTTATTTTACTACATAAATTTCAACGACACGGACTCCGCATAGTTTCTGAGTTATCCACTATCTTTTTTATCTCTTCTTTTTATCAAGAAAATATAACGGAATTTTTTTAGTTGGAAGTTCCGTGACTTTACCCTGTGTTACTACAGTTTCAGTTCAAATCTCCAACAAACTTGTGTTTAAGATGACCTAAACTCTGTTAAAATGACCCGAAATCGGTCACAGTTTTTATAAAAATGGTCTTACTTTACCAACAACATTATCGCGAACGACGACATCCTAAAGCGAATCTATGGATCCATCAAGTCATTATCACTTTTTTTACTTCTTAGGATCTCAGAACTTTCATAATTATAGAAGAAGTGGTGAAAAATGTATGAAGTAAAAGGTACCGTTAAGTTTTATCTCCCGTAATAAAAAGATGTTATAGATTCTCCGAACGTGAAGATAGTATAATCAATTTATCGACACGTTTTGAACGTGTAATGACTTTTACCAAGCTAAACAAGACAAGAACAGACGAGTCAACTTCCTGAAAATTTATTCGGTACCCTTGTTGATAGTGACCTTTTATTGACCGACGGAGTAGAAACCGAGTCCACCAAGGTCATAACAGTTAAAGATCAGACAAAGTCTTATTTGGTTCCCTCAGATGGTGACTACGTTCTAAATTCTTATAACGACTTGAACCAAAACTTCCATGAACCCTATAATGAATATTAAAAAATTACTTAAGGTCGTCGAGAAAAACTATTAATCCCTTATTCGTTTCGGGAGTCGTCGTACGGTCATGTCACCTCATTACCGGTAATTTCTGTACTCGAAACCCTGATAAACCTTTGTTTACCAGTAAAGTGGTCTTTTCATTTTGTTTGACTCGTCAAAATGAGTTGAAAGGAAGAAGCCGAAGTACGGTATAAATATCCAGTTGAGGTCGATCAGTCAGGACCACTCAAAAAATAAACAGTCGACATCCTTGAAAGTGATACCGTCGTGGATCGAGACAAAGTTCAGAGACGAGACTATAGTTGATGTACAAATCAAAGAAATAAACTTCTTTCACAGGGTAATTAAAAAAGTATACTTTATCTTAATACTTCAGTAATACGTTTCAGTTTTGAGGACGAGTGGGACCCGCTTCTGACGTCTATTTGAGTACACCTAAACGCAGAGGGACAAACCGGAAAATGCAAATTCATCGTACAACTAAATTGTGTAAATATAATTTCCTTCGTAACATTCATTAAAATTCGCTATCTATACTCAAGGAGATGGAGTAAGTCCACCCGAAGGGTCTACCACGGAACCACTTTTTAGACGGACGTTACGTCCTCTACCCCTAAGCTAGGGACCCGACCCATCTAAGGGGGTCTCCTCCTTGACCGTTGGGTGAGGTCATAAGAACGGACCTCTTGAGGTCCCTGGTTCCTCGGACCACTCGATGTCAGGTACCACAACGTTTCGCAGTCAGTGTCGACCCGCTGACTGTTTGTGTTCCTGGACGTTATGTTGTGTCTCCTGAGATGAGTTATGAGGCATTACTGGATGCACCTTCTTCTTGTACTTTTTATGACATATATACATGTACACATTGACTAAGTGAAACAATATGTCTTCTTTGATTATCTTGTAAAATGATATACGGTTATTTTATAAAAAATTTTTCACGATACTGTTGATTACTGTTAAGTGTATATTTGGTAATGTCTTATGGTAACGGCAAGAAAGGGATGTATGAAGAATTGTCGATAGGTCCCGACGGGTTTACAGGGTCGACTGATAACAGATAGATCTCCGGTATCCCTCAATGTTTTCGAATAGACCGTGGAGTCTACTTGGATGTCGAGGGGGTCTCACTTTAGAGTTTTTTTCGGACGAAAATTGAATCGTGTAACACTTGTGAGTAAAGTAAATAAATAAGTACTTGAGTAAATGACTTATTTAATCCCTATTTTTATGATCTGTATCAGGAACGGGAAGAGAGGTCCCCAATTATCTGTCTATTTAGTTACACTAAGTCATACCTTTTACAACATATAATTCTTGACCTCTTCTGATTTTCTCCTTCATTTCCCAATACTTCTCCAAAATTTTGTCTTCACCAAACTTCTAACTCATGATGACTCTGGACGACTCTTGTACTCCTGTACGACTCTTCTAAAAATGACCCCCTCCTCGGAGTTACTTCAGTATCTTACACTTTTTTCTCTGTACACACCCTTTACAACCCAACAGGTCACTTGGTCTCCCATCCCTTATACCCCTCTGACAACTCTTTACCCAGATCTGTCCGTCTTACTCCAGTCTAGTACTTACAGGAACCAATCGTCTTCTAACCAGAAACAGCTTTTCTGGACCCTCTGTGATGTAAATAAAATGTTGATAAAAAAGAGGTCAACTTTTACTCTGTTTAATTAATAACTTTATAAGTTTGTTAAAATTTCATATGTTTCTTTCGAATTTTTTTTTGGGTTACTTAGACTTAGAGATCTTTATTGTTAGTAATGGTAATTTACTCACTTTCAACGAGTCAGTACAAGTTGAGAAACGCTGGGGTAGCTGACATCGAGTGGTCTCAGAAGACGGGTAACCTAAGAGGTCCGTTCTTATAACCTCACCCATTGGCAAGGGAAAAGGTTCCCTAGAAGGTCTGGGTCCCTATCTTGGGCCCAGAGGAAGTAACGTCCGTCTAAGAAATGATAGACTCGGTGGTCCTTATCCACTTGTGATAAGATCTACCGAAAGTTACGTGTGTATGTTTATCTATTTTTATTTATGAAAAATTAATTTTTTGAGGTGTATGAGAAGTCAAAGTGTTAATTCGGTATTTGTACGATCTATGTTACGTATTCTTATTTTAGATTTATATCTTTAACTAAACTTTTTTCTAGTAAAGACCGTACTGCAGTACAGTCTTTATTTCCGTTGTAGTCTAGAGTCGTCCTTTGAAAACTCGTCTACGACAGTACCAGAACTTTTCATAATCTAACCAATTTCCCTAATCTCTGACTCCAAAATTACAGGTACATTTTCACCCGAAAGGTCCCCCGAGTCACTATTTCTCAAACGGACGGTTACGTCCTCTATGTCCAAACTAGGGACCCACGCCTTCTAGGTGACCTCTTCCTTTACCGTTGGGTGAGGTCATAAGAACGGACCCTTTTAGGGTACCTGTCTTCTCAGACCACCCAATGTCAGGTACCCCAGAGTTTCTCGGGTTGTACTGAATCACTGATTTGTCGTTGTTTGTATCCTTTATACCGTGACCCGAACTCACTCCGTCTCTAGGAATGAATTTTGGTCCTAGTATCTTTCTTTTCCGACGAAAGACCCATTTGCCTCTCTTTTGAATGACCAAGTTCAGCACGTCGATCTTTCAAATAATGAAAAACCTCAAGACCTACCCTTCCACACTCTTAATTTCGAGATCCAGTGGTTTTTACAACACTTCAACCTTAAATATTGTGACTAAATTACGACTTTACAGGTTCTACTCTTTAATTATAGTTTTGATTAAGATCTGGTTTTCGTTTTCATTTCACTAAAACATCGTTCTGACAATGTGGAGTCTCACGTGTCCGTAAAACCTCATTTCCTCCTTCCACCCCTTTATTACTTTTGAATATTTAAAACACACTTTTGTTAGATAAGGTTTTCTCAGTCGTCTATGATATCTATCCTTTTGATGATAAGGGTACTTGAACTACACTATCCCGTTAGGTTCTTTCTTATATTTTATTGACACAAAGTTTACCGATTTCCCTATTTTCCTTTTTGCTTTTAATATTCCTCTCTCGTCATGTGACACTTCTCTGTCTACACTTCTCGTCTATTTCGAAGATCTATGCATCTGTACCGTAACTACGGAAATACCTACTCAATTTATGATCTAAAATGTGTATTTCTTTCTTAATCATTAAACACTGTGTCTTGACTCTTTTAATGGATCTTAAGTCGTCTCTCTCTCTCTCAATCTTTATTGTCTCCCCCGTTTTACCTGTTCTCAAATTCTCTATATCTACTGTCTGATTCTTCTCTCTTACCTCTGTCCCTTTACGAATCTTAAAAGGTTTGACTAATTTTTTTTTTGGTGTGTGTGTTAAGTGGTCGAGAATCAAGTTTCTTGGTACATGGGTCACCGTGTGACTATTTACAAATTGTTGATCGAACAGTTCTATTTTCCAATCGGGATTAAATGTCACAAAGAACCGACGACACGACGTTTATAACAGTAGTACCTACTAAAGTCCAATGGTCGACTTAAATCCACTTAATGGTGGACTTTAGTCCGATGAAGTAACTAACACCACGATCTTTCTTTATACGTATAGACCGAGAACACTCGGTCAAACTCGACTGAGGTCGTATGTTAACGTATACGACTTAGGTATACTTTATATTCATTTTTACTTAGTCATGTATTCACGTAACATGACTTTGTAGTCTTTTCATATTATGGAACTAGTACCTGTGCTTTCTGTCTAAAAGAAGGTTTTTTTTTTTTTTTTTCACAGACTGTCGTCTGAATGACCCTTACTTCTGTCACCTTATGACAGAAGTTTCATGACTCACTTTGTAATTGGATTTTAAGATATGAATCAAAATATTAAAAAAATTCCTAACTCCAATCTCCTTTTACAGTTCGTTTATCACATAAATGATTCATGAATAGGAACGACTTTCTTCTACATAAAATCTTTCTTTTCTTGGTTTAATCTTCCTTTCAGGATCTACAATCTAGTTACTATTTATTTGAGTACTTTCACTTTCAGTGAACCAGCACAGGCTGATATGTCAGGTGCCTTAAGAAGTCCAGTCTTAGGACCTCACCCATCGGAAGGGGTAGAGGTCCCGTAGAAAGGTTGGGTCCCTAGTTTGGGTCTAGAGGGCATAACACCCGTCTAAGAATGATCGACTCGGTGTTCCCTTCTGGTTCTTATAACATCACCCATCAGATTGGGAAAAGGTCACCTAGAAAGGCTGAATCCTTAACTTGGTCAGAGGACGTAACGTCCACCTAAGAAATTGTCGACTCGATAGTCCCTTCGGCATTTCTTTTAGTGTTAGTACTCATTTATATTTATTCGTAAAAGAATGAAAGAATAGATATTTCATTTGGGTACTATTAATTATTAAACCTTCTAAATTGTAGTTTCCATCTTAAATTTATAATATAATGTAAATTTACTTCCTACTCTAGGAACATTTCGTGACATTACTGACCAATTTCACGTCTTTCGTCCTCTCTGTTCACTTTTGCGGTTAAATTTTATTTTTCCTTTCATTTATATTTTGTTTTATTCTACCATCTTTATTTAATTTTTCGTAATCATTAGGGTTATTTACTTTTCTGAAACTTAAGTGGATAACTTTCCTTCTCTAAGAGTATAACTTAAACTTTATAGGTCGATATTCATCATCGAATGTCTTTTTACGTTTATATACTATGTCTCTAAACTTACGTTTTGTACCCCTTTCTATATGATCATAGATTACGATTTATGAGTTTTATGTCGTATATGAGAGTGTTTGTGTTTCGTTATAATATTATCGTCATAACGACAGTCTGTTTTATTTATAATTCTGTGTGAGGGTGGGACGTGTGGGTGGAACTCTTCAGAACGTCACCTCAAACAGTCCTACTGTAGATGAACACTGATCGAGGACCTGGACCACTACCTGTCCCTCCGGACCTCATACGTCAGGTACTTCAGTGTTTCTCAATCTGTGCTGACTCGTTGACTTGACTTGACTCGAAAGAGGCCATAGGATCTCCCACTTAAAGTCCGTCGAGGGGTTTATAAAACTTTATATTTCTAAATTAAATTATATGTGATTTAAATAATCCTCTCTTCACTTCAGTTTACTTTTTTAACGACATATATGTACATATGTCGTTGTATATATACATATATATGTGTGCATATGTATGTATGTAAATACCATCAAGAGCGATATTCTTTATAAAGATTTTGAAGAGACATCTAAAGTGTATGTGGGGGGTTTTATACCCTATTAAAAAGAAGTTATAAGGGTCGTTTTTAGAATTTTAAATGAACTAAACTGTGTAAATAAAGGGTACGGGTTGGACCCAGTTGTGGGCACCTTAAACGCTCTGACCAAATTCGGTTAGTTTTCACTGGGAACCGTAACCTGTAGTTTCGTATCCTCAGCACACCACCCTCGCCTATATATCTTCCTTATTCCCTTTACCTATAGGTTACCTATCTGATCCATATATGTGTTGGAACACATATAAAGATTAGACGTCTGAGTTTCAAAAGAAGTAAACCCCCTTTACAAAAGAAGAGTATTAGAAACTTACTAAAGGAGAGGGTACAAAACCTAAGATACGGATTCCCTACGATTATTGAAGACAAAATAAGACCCGATAGAAACAGTAAGAATGTATAAAATGAAAATAACAAGATTAGCGGTGATAAAAGAAGACGTAAAGGATCCTAATAGACTTCAAAAACTATCATTAAACTATAAGTCAACTTAACCAGAAATTAAATAAAAGAATTAAAAAGTCGAGGACAAAGTAAAATAAGTGGAACAGAAGAACTTAATAGTATGGGTACTTTAATAATATTTTTGATTTCACGAGTACCCCTTGACAGAAGAGAAGGTATTAATACAAAACCCCGTTTGTCCAAGAAATGGATACAACGGACAACTCAACGAAGGAAAGTAAGGAAAGGACAAACATTAGACAAATGTACTAATCGTGTGGTACAAAGGCAACACGAATACAAGTTGTATCTCTTGAACCAAACCTTTAAAAATACGTAACTATATGATATCTACTTAATAAAACTGAGTGAGTAGAAATACAAGTAACATAGATCAACCTCTATATAGAAGAAAGTAACCCCTATATGGGAACTCGAAACCTTATAAAAGGAGTTAGATCACGTCTCAGGATCTCAGAAGTAAGGGTGATTATTCTCGGTCTAGACAAATCAAGTGAAGGATTGGTAATAGAGGGGTCGTTGGAGAAAGAGAGTTTTCTTCCTTTTCTACTTTCTTGAGGTGGATTCTGGAAAGAAAGAGTACAGTCGTCATAGTCATCTTTAAAAGTTCTAAGATAATTTAGTGGTCATGATAAAGACCCTCTGAACCCGTGTATAACTCAGTCTTATGAGAAAGAAGTCGAAAGTTAAAAACTATTAATACCGTCACTCGAAAAAAGGAAACAAACGAACCACCTGCAATTAAAAATGGAACGTTAACCGGGAGTAAAAACAAGTAAAAACAATTCTCAATATTATCTCTTAGTACACTAGTCAAGATCAAGGGTGTGTAAACTGGTCTTTAGGTAACTTCCAAAATTAGTCCCCTCTGAGTACAGAATTTAGTACTACCGTCCGTATACCTCTACTAATCTTTACAAGTACTTTATTCACTTACTTACTCATTTGTCATCTCCAAGTATTTACTTTCACACCCGTCTTCTCTTCTGTACTACACACCTCACCCCTTCCTTTAACCATTCAACTGAAACTTTGAGAAAGGTCGGTATAACCGTAAGTACATTGGACGACAGACGGAAACCCATCTTTTATTACTAAACCTCTCCGCAATTAGAATTGGACGTCTCCGTCAACAATCCCCTCCCTTTGTTGATCACTCTATTCACCTTCGAGTACCTGGAGTAGTGTGAAAGTAAACCAATCGACACACTATCTGGTTCAAGACTGAACGTCCCGGAAGTCACTACGGTACGGAGTAGGAGAGGACTGGTTGACAGTCGTGTACCTGGAACTAACTGTCTAGATGAGATGTGTCTTTTGTCGTGATTCAACACTATTGAACGAGGGTATTTAAACCATGATACTTAGTCTGTTCAGTATTTATTTAATTAATCGGTCTCCATCCGAAGGAACTCAACCTCTTAGACCAAAGGAGAGTAGGAGGACCACTCTGAAACTGAAACGAACTACAGGTCGTCCAATATTTTAACGTCGGAAGTCTCCTACACCGCCCAACTAGTCTTAAGAAAAGGAACTTTCACAGTCTTGAGGTCGGACTTGACCGTATTCGTTTCACTTTGAATTCTCTTTCTACGAGATCGAATACACGACACCTCCTCTCCGACCGGAGACACACCAAACCAGATAGTCCGTGTGGTCCAAAGGGAACAGTAGAGAGTAAAGACGAAGTGAGACGAAAATCGGGACAAGAGAGTACTGACTGAAGTACTATGAGATCCTTAGGTTCTAATATATAAGAGGGTCACCGTCCTGGACTCTCCTTCCTTTCGGGACAGGGAGATCTAGAACACTCTTTAGACATTCTTCTGAGGCTAACCGAGGATCGCCAGTACACAGGCGGACACACCACTCTAACTCCCTGTCATTTAAAACATCGAGGGTGGTCTTTATATAAGAGATTTTCTCGTTTCCTCCTCCACTATCAGACTTGTGTATTCTATTGTGTAAAAGGTACTCCCCTCCTTATTGTCGGAGGTACACGAAACGTCCTTGATTTAAGTGGGGACGACTCGATAGTCGCCTATACTGGGAAGTAAGTATAGATGATATAGACCCACAGTAAACTATGGAAATGTAACGAGGGGAAACGGTTCGGGTCTTTTACCGTGAACAACTAAAACATTGGAATTTATTTTTACTTGGGGTCCTACAAGGATCCAAGTCGAATTAAGGCTGGACAACAGTGAAGGAGTCGGGTCCTCGATCATGCTTTTATCCGTAATCCATAGACGACGGAACACAATACTGATTACGTACTCTCTCTACGAAAAAGATCTTGGTTTCTTGGGTCCCTTATGGTGACTCCTACTTCCTTCTGACATCCCCTGGTTCACCAAAAGCAGACCTGGTACTAATTCTCTTCCTAGTGAACGAGATTACGAAAATTTTAATCGAGACGAGGTTTCTTGAACCCAATGCATAAACGGTAGAACGTCTTTTTAAGTCGTAAACACTAAGTTCGGTTTACGAAAAGTCGGGAAAATCTTTTTCTGTGACGATGGGACCCGGGACGGCCGACGTACCCGTCTGAACCGACCTTCGGTCGAGACTCCGACTGGTGCTATCGAGTACGGTAAATTATACTTCCCTTCTTACCACTACACCAAATTTAATCCTCGTTACGATTTGTAAATAACCTATAGAATGTGTACCGGGTCCGTAAAAAAAATTTTTCGGTTGAAAAAGAGTAATAACTTATCATTTTAGACTGTAAAATTTCCCATGTTGATGTACATAATAAAATGACAACTTTTTCAACTATATATCGTATAACCAGAGGGTCTAAGTATCTAATTTTTAGTTGCGGGACTCTCTTTTCCATTGTTTTAATATTTCTGATATTCACCTTTCTATTCCTCAATGATTGAACCACTGGAATTCAAAGTACTCCCTTCTTATGACGAAAGAACAAAACAAATTAAAACAAAAGGACAAAATACAGATCACAATTCGTATTACGAACTGGGTACCATCCGTGAGTAGTCTGCACTTATATATTTTGGAAAATCCTTCTGCGTGACTGGTTTCTCGTTTTACTTTTGAGGTCATTGTGGTTCAGATTTAAACTCGAAGAAATGTTTCTGTCAACTAATATACTCTCTTTTTAGATAAATCGACAGAGATATGGAACATGGACCTCATCTTTTCACCTACAGGATTTAGGAGTCTGTTTACTTAGAAGAAGGTTGTACAGACAGAATGGTCTTTAAGGATCTGTAACATACTGAAGTTGGACGGTCAAAAGGGTGAATTGATTTCACAAAGTTCTATTTAAACCTATTAAAAACAGTTAACGTACTGGATTAACGTATGTGGGCTCACATTTCTCATTGAATCTTAGAGTTCAATCAAAACCATAATTTATAAATATTTAAACCTGGTCAATGTATTAAACACCCCTGACCATGTTTGACTTTTACACCCCGGGAACAAGTTTTTAATGATTCTTAAAGATATGTCGTTGTCGTCTCGTAGTAGGGTTTGCATCCAGGAAGATTTGACCCCTGGACACATTGATATATCTACCGTACAGATTTTTTGGTCAAGAGATATCTAATGAACAAAAAACCCCTGAGCTTTGTAACCACTTCAAGTGTAAACTACTTTCTCAGGTACCTTTAATGATCCAGTAAACTAATAAAAGTTGTACCTCTACTCTTCATCCCTTTTGCATTACATAACCGTGTCTACCCTGATTTTACATCCCAACTCTAATACTGGTTTTTTTAAAGTACATACATCGAATGGAGGTAAGTAATAGTTTCATTACAAGAATCTAAAATGTAATTCCTAAAACGAAAACTCATTGAACTCTCAACTTTATAAATCCGGCGAATTTTACAGAAACTATTTAAAGTAAGTAAGATTCACATCATTAACGTCAGTAATTAACTTTGTCATTACAACGGTACAACATACTGGAATAAAAGATTACACTTTGTTGAGATGGTAATACTTGATCGACTTTGATTCGAACTTCAATAAAAAGTTTCTAAACCAGAGTAGACTGGTATGAAATACTTGCGAACAACGTCTTTTGACTTCACATAGGACAACCGGTTCTTGACCTCTAGACTCTACAAACACGTGAGTCAACATAGGCTGAGAAACGTTGGGGTGACCGACATCGGACGGTCCGAGGAGACAGGTACCTTAAAAGATCCGTTCTTACGACCTCATTCAACGGTAAAGGAGGGGGTCTCCTAGACGACTTGAGTCCCTAGTTTGGGTACAAAGGATGAAACCTTTCACCTAAGAAATGGTTGACGAGGTGGACCTTTCCACTTGACCTCTTTTTACTCAGGAAAACCGGAACATCCGATCATTGAGAGTTGTTTGTAAAGAACGTACTACTTTCACTTACTTACGTGTCCGTTAATATTATCTACGACTAGTTACTGTCATTATGATTTACTACGGAGTGGAAAATTGTTGAAAATAACACCACTTGTGAAACCTTCATACATAAGATAAGACTTTTAAATAGTAGTTTTTTTAAGTTATTAAGTTGTTTACACGTCTTAAAACAGGTCTAAGTTAGACTCACAGTAATTTTGTTACTAAGTGTTCTACTGAAGATACTTCAGTTAAAACCTAAACAACACTACGAACAAAAACCAAATAACTCAATACTAAATGTATAGTATATTAGGTGGAAAGAAACCATATGTCCAGTTACTTAAAACTGTTTGAATGTACCAGTACGTCAACGGAGGTGTTAATTCTGTCTCTTGTAGAAGTAGTAGGGCTTTCAAAGGAAGTTCAGGGAAACCTCTATTAAGGAAAAGGGATGAGGTCGGAGATACATAGGGTGAGGTCGGGGAGTCGTGTCTTTTATACTAAAGACAGGAAGATCAAAACGGAAACTATCTTACAGTACATTTATTGACCCGAAGGGACCACCGAGTCTACCATTTCGCAGACGTACGTTACACCCTCTGGACCCAAGTTAGGAACCCAACCCTTCTCGGGGACCTCTTCCTTTACCGTTCGGTGAGGTCATGAAGTCGGACTTTTTAAGGTCCATCCGACCTCGGATATAGCATCCGATATCAAGTGCCCTAACGTCTCTCAGTCTGTACTGACTTGTTGAAGTGAGTGAGTGAGTACATTTATTAAATATAATAACATTAATAACACAGAAAGTGAATAGTAATACGAAACAAACGAGGTGTAAGAGTGGTCACCATAAACCATTAATAGAAAAAATTTTTCGGGTAGATTATTCATACATCACCATAGAGTAACCCCAAAATTATAAGTCAAGGGATAATTATTACTATAATTCGTTAAAAAAGTGCCCGATAAACGAGGTACATAGAAGAAACCATGTCATAGAAAAAGTTTAGTAAAAGACAATGTAAGATAAATAATTTTGATAAAAAAATTAAATTTTTTAAAGGTCGAAGTAACTCTTCAAATTCCGTATCTTGTATTACTAAACTGTATACGTACATAATGTTTACTACTGGTCTTATTCAAATTAGTTATAAATAGTTGAATGTAACAATGTTTTATAAAAAAGGATACTACTCCTGAAAGTTTTAGGTGAACGAATCATTGAAAGTTTACATGTTATATCATGACAATCACTATCAGTAGTGTGACATGTATTATATTGATCTTTAAACATGGAAAACTAGTGCAAGTGAATTAAGGGTGGGGAGAGGGAGTGAGAAACGAAGAAATAAACGAAATGAGATAAAGACCTTTCACTATAACTTTAGAACAATTCCGAACGTATATCCACCGAAACCCGACATACTTGTAAAATCGTTATAGTTAACAAAGTTATGTACTTACGTTCTAAAAAAACTAAATAAAAACAGAAGAAGTTAAATAAAACAATTATAGAATAATTACATCTATAGAAAGTGAAGGAACCAATTTAAATAGGGATTCATAAAATAATGAAAACTACGATAAACCTAAAAATTTTTAAAGAAGAAAACTATTAAGTCAATCACATGTGTACTCAAAACATACAACTAAAGTATAGGACGTTGAAATGACTTAAGTAAATAATCAAAATCGTCAAAAGAAAAACATCGATGAAACCATAAAAGTTGTATATTTTAGTACAGTAGACTTTTATCTCTGTTAAAACGAATAAAGGTTAAGGTTTCGAACAATAGACAAATAAAACGGACTAAAGAGACCGATCCTGAAGGTCCTGAACAACTCATCCTTATCACTCTCACCCGGTAACAGAAGAAGGGTCGGAATATCCTTTTAGAAGGTTAGAAGGGATATCTCATACAATCAACACCTGAATATATACCGGAAATAATAGACCTTTGTATAAAGAAGATATAATTAAACAGTTCTCGAAAAAATTTTAGCACTTATCTACAACTTTAAACAGTTTATAAAAAAGACATCGATAGCTCTACTGGAATCCACTCCACTCCACTTCAGCGAGTCAGCACAGACTGAGAAACGCTGGGGGACCTGAGATTGGATGATCCGAAGAGGTAGGTACCCTAAGAGGTCCGTTCTTATGACCTCACCTAACGGTAAAGGAAGAGGTCCCCTAGAAGGGACTGGGTCCCTAGCTTGGGCCAAGAGGGCGTAACTTCCGTCTGCGAAATTGGAGACTCGGTGGTCCCTGGACTGGACAGTAACTCTACTGGAATGCTAAAATATAAAGTAAACTAATTACACTACATAATGTAAATGATTAAACGCATGGAATTTAGTAAGGACGTAGAGTTCCTAATTAAGAAGAACTAGTACCACATACTAGAAAATTTACACGATGATATAAACGAAATGACGATAAAACATCTCTTAAAAACGAAGTTATAAGTAGTCCCTATAACCGACCGTAAAAGAAAAGAATATCACAGAAATAGACCAAAACCATAGTCCCACTACCACCGAAGTATTTTACTGAAACCCACACAGGGGAGGAGAAGTCAAAAAACATTCTCAGACTCTTCTTGACTGCACTAAGACATTTACAAACTATCTTAAGTGGTCACTTTGGTAGACCCGGATCCGTAAAAGAAAGCCCTCCCAAAACCAATGATAAAGTGAGGGGAATGAGTAATAAAAAGACAAAGTTGAAAGATAAGGAAGTGATAAATCAGAACCATATGACATACAAAGGTCGTTAATTTGGTAAAGAAGACTCAACAGGTCAAACAACCGTATGTCAAAAAGTATCATCAGAGAGTACTAGGGAACATAAAGACACCATACAATATTAAAATAAATAAACCCAGAAGAGACAAAATAGAACGAATCAGATCGATCTCCAAACAAAACCAACAAATAGAAAGGTTTCTCTGTTGAGAACCAAAACAAATAGAAAAGATAACAAAAGTGTAAGAGATAGAAAAATAAAGACGAGATTAGAAATAATAAGGGAAGGAGGACGATTTAGACTTGAATAAAGATCGTTTCATGATAAAGATCATGGAACTCCATATTTCAATAGAACTAATATATTCTTGACAGAAAAAAGAATTACACACACGAATAGTGATATTTATAAGAACAATCAAGACGTAAACCAAGTAGGTTATTCGAACCGTATAACATAAAGGTAAAAAATTTAGTGTTCTACGAAATTTTAAAAAGGAAATTTAAAGTAGGAACTCGATAACCAACAAGTCCTCACACAATTAAATCCATAAAATACCAAAAAGGTCAAAGGAGGACGACAACCAAAGATCAAAATATGATCGACAACAAGTCAACGGTTCAGCACAGACTGAGGAACACTGCGGTACCTTACGTCGTGTGGTCCGATGGGACAGGAAGTGATAGAGGACCTCAAACATGTCTAAGTAAAGAACTCAGCCACTACGACAGAATAATAGAGTATTAGTAGTGTCAAAGTGTGATGACACTAGTTTTTCTATGATACTAAAGTCAGAATTTAAACGATTCTTCATAAACCTCATATTATATTAGACAAGATATTTTATAAGGTGTATACGACTTCTTCTTACACATAAGACGACAAACGTTCTACCTTACAAGACCCATCCAGGTAAACCAGATATCGTACCGAGTTTAAAGGGAAAAGGAATAACTAAGGGGTAGTCCTATTAGATAGGTAACAACTCTCACCACACAATGTAATAATAACATTACAAAAATACAGAAGAAATCAAGACGAGTATAAACGAAATACATAAATCCACGAGGCTACAACTCACGAATTCATAAAATTTAACAATATATAAGAAAAAATAAAAATAAAAGTTTTCACAATATATAAGAATTTTTTTAACCGGAGAAATAGTAATACATTACCAAAGGGGACGGAGAAAAGTGGTAAAAATCGAATTTCAGATAAGACAGATGATATTTATGTAGATGGAAACGGTAGAAAACCAATAGTAAACGAACTTTATAGTAAAGTTGAGGAAGTGAGAGTGACATAAACAAAATTCCAATTTCACACAGAAATCATCTCTTACATAACGAACTAAAAATTTTTTAAAGAATTAGGTAAGACAGAAAACTACCGTATTAAAACAAGTAAATGTAAATTTCATTAGTAACTATCGAATTCCTTGAATATTAATAGTAAAACAACAGAAGACTTACAAAACATATAGGAATCAAGGAACGAAGGATAAACTAGAGAAGAAACACTAAACTACTCAAAAACATCATACAAAACTGTCGAAATAGTATTAGAAAACACAGTAATGACGTTCAAAAGGAAAACACCACGATACTCCGAGTGTCGTTTATCTAATGTAGAATAACATTCGACTTTTGAATTGAAACTATCGTAAACATTTAAAATATGAAAGCAAAAGGTTGTAATGAGTGTAAAATCCAACAACTACACTGTCAAATATGTGAAAAATAAAACGTATAGGTTACTGTTTAATAACATCGAAACCAATTAAAATGGTGTAAAAGAAAAAATTAAAAATTTGATCTCAACGTTCACTTAATACGCAGTGACAGTGTTATAATCTCTTAAACTGAAACTCATATATAAACGATAATGGTCACTCAAAATGTAGAAATAGGTATACAGAAATACAACAATTAATTGTAAAGAAGAACTGAGGAAAATCGTAAAGAACAAGCCATTCGGATCACCACTATTTAGGGGAGTCGAAAACTGATAAACCTTTTCGGATAGTGAGGAATTAAAGACTTTCTGCCAAAACGATCTGTAATATAAGAACCAACTGTCGAAAATTTTAAAAAGTTATAAAACTTATATAGGAGGGTAAGAGAGGTCTGGACTTTTAAAAGAAAACTCTTTGGGTGTGTAGTCAGAATAACCCTGATCCCCAAAGGGGAACATTACACTGTACAGTAAAAAGAGAATAACGAAAACATAAAAAGAGAAGCAGACATTTAAAATTGTTAAATTACACAGGAGTACATCGGTAAAAGTACAATTTGGTTAGACCCCAAGAGACCTGGAGTAGTTAGACCTACAGATCAAGAGAGGGGTATAAATTTATAGAAAGGACCAAAAATTTATAGAAAAGACCAAGGAAAGAGAATAAGAACCGGACCTTAAGGGTAGTACATATACAAAGAATCACCACGGGTGTTTAAAGTATCAAAACGTAGTAAGAAAAAGTAGAAAAAAGAGGAGACTGACCTATTAAAGTTTACTTTAGAGAAGATCAAGAGTAATAAAGAAGATGACCAGTTAGATAACACTTCGAGAGATAAGTTCAGAAGTTCAATCAGTACGATAAAAAGTCGAGAACATCAAGTGATTTTAAGAATTCTCCTAAAAGACTTAAGAAACAGTCCGTCAAATACCTAGAAGTAAGAAATCCCTGATAATAACCTCGTTTGTTCCATTCCGAGTTTTAAGAAGTTCGATCCGTAGACCAGGAAGAACCTTTTGTCTACCCCTTTTTTACCTTTGTCACTGTCCGGTTAGTGACACCTACCACCAACGTCGGTACTTTAATTTTCTGTGGACGCGGAACCTTCATTGCGATTATACTGTTTGAATCTGTCGTATAATTTTTCGTCTCTATAGTGAAAAGGTTGTTTCCAGGTATATCAGTTTCGACATCAAAAAGTCCATCAGTACGTGTCTACACTCTCAACCTGGTACTTCTTCCACCAGACGACTTTTTAATTATGAAAGCCACGGCCTCTTCTGATAACTCTCAGGGAAACTGTCGTTCCTCTAGTTTGGTCAGTTAGGATTTCCTTTCGTTGGGACTTAAAAGTGACCTGTCTACCTACGACTTCGACTTTGAGGTTAGGAATCCGGTGGACTAAGCTCGTTTGAGACCCTCTATCACGTCCTGTCCCTTCGGACCACATGACGTCAGGTACCCCCGTGTCTCAGTCTGTGTTGACTCACTGACTTGTCGTCGTTGTTTAACCTCGAAATAAACAAAGAAAACCATCACAGTACAAATGGGTTAAGGATCACAAGGAACTAAAGAATGTAATCATAGAATCGTAAATTTATTCAACTGGGAAGAGGTCGGGAATGTCCAAGTGAAACCGTCTTTGTTAGTTGAGTCGAACCCTAAGACCTGACCAGTCGACCATCGAAAAACCCCGTCAACCCCGAACGACAACCCTCCATAGAATAAACTCCAGTGACGGGTTCCGTTACTTCAGGTTTCATCACGGAGACCAACCCTTATCAACCCATCCTGACGACAGAAACAAAGGACATAATCGATCTAATATACTATCTGAGGTACCAACGTGTTTAAGAGACCAACCCTAAGGATCAGTTCACCCTGAATTATGAATTATGTTAAACCGTTAACCCGTCCCGATAATGCCTCCTCGGACCATCCGACATCAGGTACCCCAGTGCTTCTCAGCCTGTGAATGACTCGTTGAAGTGAAAGTGAAAAGTGAAAGTACATAACCTCTTCCTTTACCGTTGGGTGAGATCACAAGAACGGACCTCTTAGGGTCCCTGCCGCCTCGGACCACCCGACGGTAGACACCCCAGCGTGTCTCAGTCTGTGCTGACTTCACTGAATCGTCGTCGTCGTACTTGAACGAGAGGACTTGTTTATCCCAACATCTTATAAAGGTTTCAGTAATAATGGGTCACCGACCCTTGGACTTAGACTGTCCCGACGAGTGGTTTAAAGAACCGTCATACCGTGGTACCCGAGTCTAGGTAATTACCCGTCCCGTTAACCGACCCGAGAGACGAGTCCACTATAAACAACGACTCCGATATCTTCCCGATACGTCGAAAGGTCCACGAGACCAAACCTAAGTACCAGTCCTCTCTGATGTATTATATAAATCGAGATCCGTACCGAAGTCTAAACAAAGGGTCGAGTACACACACACACACTTCGATATTTGGTCCAAGGTACCGACCGTACCGAGTGACAGACCCCTTCTCTTAGTCCATATTAACAGGTGACTGGAGGGACTAGTCTATACCGGTCGTCGTTTAGAGGCGTCTACCCTTCTCGACGACCGACCCGAGAGACGAACCCACTAAGACGACCACCCAGTATCCTACGTCGAATGGTCCATGGAACCAATCAGAAGGAGTAACGCACTCTGACTCACGATGTAAGTTGTCGTCCATCCCGGTACTCGGATGAAGGGACGGACCCGTCCCGTTGTTTTGTGTAGGGCTCCGGTCGTATCGAACGACCGGTCCTTGGGTTTAGTACGTCTTGACACGTGACTCGAGGGACCCCTCTGTCCCGATGGTCGACTAGAGACGTCTGTCCGTCTTGGAGACCGACCCGAGAGACGAGTTCGCGGCGACCCAATGTAACGAAGGGTCCACAAGAACGTTCCAAGAGAACCAGTCCGTCCCACTCCAGACGTGAATCGTTACACACCCCAATACTTAATCGAAGGACCGGACCCACCATACCGTCGTGTCCGAGGATCGGGTCTATCCGAGTAACGAAACCTAGGACTTAGTCTGTCTTGACGTGTGGTCAAAAGGATCGGTTTACCCCGGTGGCCGAACCGAGATGTCTCCTCGTCAACCGACCCTAGAGATCAGTCCGTGACGACACTCTTCCTTGAACCGGATGGTTCTGGACTCGGGAACAACGACATTCGGGACGAGAAGAGAAGTAGTATCAAACTAGAGGTCACCAGTTCGGGATGTCTAAAAGGGGACACTAGGGACACTTCACTGTGGCTTTACCCGGAGGACCCTTTCCTGAGTGTCATGAGTCCCTCGACTTACAGGTAGAACCCGGGAGGTAAAGGGTGACCTCTTTGGTATCCGGACCCCCAAGGAGAATCAAGTTACGACAAGACCGGACCCCCTCCCTTTTACGACAGTCTCACATCGACAAAGACGGTGGGACTAGTCAAAGACCCCAGACTCCCCTACGAAGTCGGAGTGAAGGTACCAGACCATAGAACAGACATGTGTCTACGAGCAACCAGAAGAACGTTCCTCCCCCTGGTTTCAACCCTTGTTAGATACAACCACAGAATTATTACAATAAGGAAAAAGGAAATCACGACAACAAAAGTATAATGACTCAAAATTCTTAGGAATACGTAAGAATAATAATCAAGAAATAGTCTATATACAAAATGTTTATAAAAGAGGATCAAAAGTAGAGGATCAAAAGAGGATCAAACAAAAAAGTAAAAGAAGTGAAATAGAAAGTTTCTCTCTGACAAAACAACCACCACTACATTCAACCACGTCGGTGATACCTCTTGTCACACTTCTACCGTAATTTTTAATTTTTATCTCGATGGCACACTACGTCGTTAGGGTGAGGACCCGTATATAAGTCTATTCTATTTTCTGATAAATCTTTTCTGTGTACCTCGGACCACAAGTATCGTAAATGATAACATTTATCATAAATGTTATCGGTTCTGTACTTTCGTTGGATTTACGGGTAATTGTCTTCTTACTTAATTTTTTCTACATGTGTGTGTGTGTGTCTGTGTGTGTGTGTGTCACCTTATAATACGTCGGTACTTTCTCGTTTTATTACTGTAAACGTCGTTGTACCTACTTGGATCTCTAATAGTATGATTCACTTCATTTAGTTTCTATTTATAGTATACTATAGTGAATAAATACCTTAAGTTTTTTTACTATGTTTACTTGAATAAATATTTTGACTTTGTCTGAGTGTCTGTATCTTTTGTAAGAATACAAATAGTTTCCTCTTTTTCCTCCTTCCCATTTAATCCTCAAAAACCAATTGTATATGTTTGATGATATACGTTTTATCCGTCTTTTGTTCTGGATGACATATCTTATCCCTTGGTATAAGTCATATAATATCATTGGACATTACCTTTTCTTATACTTTTACTTAATACATACTTACATATACAAGAATTGACATTTGAACTTCGATTGTGTTATAACATTTAGTCGATATCAAGTTATTTTTTTCAAAAAATTTTGTGTCTCTTCTACAAAAATTAAAATTACCTTCGGTTAAATAGTCAAGAAAGAAGAAAATACCAAATACCAAAATAAAAATAAAAACCAAGATATATTCTTTAGACGTATTTGGTTTCAGTATTTACAAAAAGAGGACAATAGAAAATCTTCAACATATCAAAGGACAAAATGGACATTCGAATACTAAAAAATTTCAATTAAAAACATGTACCTCGTTTTCAAACCACCAGTTTAAATAAAAAAACGTGAACTTATAGGCTAGCACGATCACGATAAACTTCTCTGACGATAAATAGGTAACTGTAAATATTTTTGGTCAACAGATATACACACCTAAATAAAGACGTGAGACAAAACAAGGTAACTAGATACACAAGTAGAAAAATGTTTTAGTGTTACAGAACCAATAACATGTAAATATCATTCAGAACTTTAACCCGGGACATTCAGAGAGTTGAAACAAGAAGAAAAAGTTTTAATAAAACTGACATGGTTGATCTAGGAAAACGAAAAGGACTGTGTAAAAAAAACTTAATCGAAAGACTAAAGATTTTGTAGGACAACTCTAAAACTAATCCTAACGATTTTAAAAATAATCACCCTCTTTAATAGAACTGACAGAATTTTCCGTAAAGACGTTAATAAGGGATCTCAAATGGAGAAAAAAGGTAAATATCATTGGGAATATGGGACTTCGATCATCACTTGGGTCTTTCCGTAAGTCGGATACCTTCATCCTACTTCCACCAGAACGTTAACCCCAACCCCGGAGTCCAGAGTCCGACGGACATTTACAACCCCTCAATCCCGACCTATTCATTAAGACCTCCGTCGGCCTCCACCTTTACACGTCCTCCCTCTGGTCGAAACACAACAAAGAGACTCGGAACTCATCTAACCTCGATTGAAGAAACCGAACACGATATGAAGAGTCTCCTTTCCGTACTGATTTTACACTCTTTGTCATGATCAGAGAAACTAATAAAATTTCAGAAGAGAAGAGGAACAAATGACGACAAAACCTTTAGAGAGAGTAAGTAGTAAATGAGGTCAAGAGAGAATAAAATAGGGGAAATAGAAAAGGAAGGGAACGAGGTTTAAGAAGGAATTTAAAGTCTACGAGTAATATTTCTACTGGGAGATTTCTAATCTTTATATTTCATTTATATAAAACCATCTTCAAAACTCTATTTCATTCGTAATTTAATTAGTTACAATAATCCTACACGACTAATACTAATTAACTACCTATTTTACAAGACTGTTGGATCCTTACAAAGGGGACCTAACTGAGGTCGTAATTAGGTGTTGGAGTAGGGGTTTATCGTCATAGAGACATCACGTAGAAAAATGTTGAATCACCTTAATGACTCAAAGTCTAAAAGAAAGAAGAAGTACGGACCGTCGGTACCTGGTCAATTAGATTTTTATACTTGTAAACTCTTTCTATAAGAAGTCACTGAGTCGTCCCGTTGTCTACCGTTTTACAAATTACAAATAAAGTTTAGGTAAAGGTATAACCTAAGTCTAGGTCCTCACGAATTTTTGTAAAAATAAACCAATCTTTGACAACAAGTGACAGTCTGTTGTTAGACACAACTTTTGTCGTAGTAAACTTAACGTCGAATAAACTGTCCATACTCCGTCTGTAACGTTGAAGTTACTAAAATTTACATCGGCAGATAAAAAGAGACGGAGTGTCAGATAAAACGAATGGTTTCTATATAAATGTTTACAACAAAAAATTATCGTAAACAATTACGTTTATAAACAAGTAATTAAGTGTTTTGAATATAACTCGTGAACTATGTAAAATACTCATAAGATAGATGTCTACTTTTCTGTTTTGTTACTTTACCAGATGTAGTTTCTGAGATTCAGATGACCTAAATTATGGAAGTCGTTATTCCAAATTAAGAGGATTTTCTAAATAAAATGAGCGATTGAGACGAAAACAAAACAACCCATACGGAAAGTAGGATGTCACAGAACCTTTAACAAATCCCCACGACCAAACCACTAATTGATGGTCTCCTTATAAATAGGTCTTCCCATAGTCTGAATATAAAGTCTCAGGGACAACGAACGTATCTAGAACAGGTTCCGAGACTCTCACCTGGATATACACATAAATGTACCAGTATCAAAAACATTTTAAAAGTCTCCATTCTATAAAATTAATGTCGACCAATTCTACGACGAGGGAAGATGAGATCTAAAGGGAGACGGTAAGAGGTGTGTGGTCTACTATTACCTCCCTGATACCTGTAAAAAAATTTAGGGTACCTGACATGTAGGTACCCCAGCGTTTCTCAACCTGTGCTGACTCACTGAAGTGAAGTACCTGTAAAACCCCTGGGTCGATTCACCTTCCACTCAATTCTAAGAGAATCAAACTCAAAACATTCAATATAAATACCCAAAATTAAATAAGGTACTTGTCAAATGATCAACAGGGTACATCATTATTGTATCTTTATAACGAGCGACTTTACTGAGAGGGTCACAAAATTGAACTTCAACGTTCTTCTTTCAGTCCCGTGTCGTCACGGACTCTTGGTACATCCCACTTTCTTCTTCTTAAAATTCTACACTTGTCGACCTTCGATCCCACCTTTTAAGAAAGTGGGACATCTACACGTTTTAACATCCGGTATTTAAATTAAGAGTTATGAATTTGTCTAACCTTCAAAAGAGAGAACTACTTTAATATAAGGATTTACGTCATGTACGTTAACCATTTTCGTAATATGTCGGAGAAGAAAAGTAATAACTCTTGATGTACCTTATCTTAACTAGTCTTAAATATAGAAACATGTTATGTTAGACTTCGACATGAGATCCACTGTAAAAACATCACAAACTTAAGGTACCTGACATATCAGGTACCCCAGCGTTTCCAAGCCTGTACTGACTCGCTGAAAGTGAAAGTGTGAAATACACAATACGTAACATTACATAATTTGTTGTAGAATCGTATATGAATGTTCGTTATCAATACTTTGGGTTTATTTGATAAAATTCGATAGTTCGTACTTTTTATACCCCGACCGTTCTTCAAGTAAGTCCAAGAGGGTATTGTAGAATGTCTTTTTGGGTTTACTTTAAAAACCGGTTGGGTTGTTTAAAACTCGTTAACAAGACCTCCTTAAATTTTAAAAGGACTTAATTTTTTTATGTACATCTTTAATTATAATGTTATAAGAACATATACTTCTCTGTTAGTCTGTTTTCTATGTCCTGTTTTTATAAATTGTCTACACAGTCGAAAAATCAATTCTTTTTATACAACTTAAAGACCTAAAAACACTAAAAAAAAGACATCATAAAATTTAAACATCAAACAAAAGAAAAGAGTAAAATTTATTTATAAATATTCAGATGGATTAAAATATAATCATTGAAAAGTGATAAAGAGAATTTCCATAGAGATTTTTATATATGTGAAAACGACGGCGACGACGACGCAGCGAAGTCAGCACAGGCTGAGACGCGCTGGGGTATCTGCCGTCGGGTGGTCCGAGGCGGCAGGGACCCTCAGAGGTCCGTTCTTGTGACCTCACCCAACGGTAACGGAAGAGGTACCCACTTTCACTTTTCACTTTCACTTCAGCGAGTCAGTACAGGCTGAAAATCGCTGGAGTACCTGACGTCGGGTGGTCCGAGGGGGGAGGTACCCTAAAAGGTCCGTTCTCATGACCTCACCCCGCGGTAACGGAAGAGGTTATATGTCAAGTCCGAAGGGGTTTTGACCTAGACGATAGACGAGGTATAAAGTAAAACAAACAGGGTTACTAATGAGTTCCTTCTCATTTTAAACTCCTGACATAATAGGGATATCCTCCTTTGTGTCTTCCCTTAACCCCTGGTCTCGTCACTTCTCACTCCCATCCTTTTTTACTTCTTCCTTTCAATTACACGATTTATGCATGAACTAACTAAATCCTAACTACCACTTAGCTCTCTTCCCTTTGTCCCTGTATTCTTTTCTTCTTTCCCGGTCGTTCAGACAAGTCAAATCATCTTTATTGTGTCTTTGACCTTAGTTTGTCGTCAAAGGAATGAGTCAGGTCGACATCCATACTGGAACCAGTTAAGGGAATAACGGAGACCCGAAGGAAAAGGAAGAAACATTTCACCTCGATTAATTAATTTACGAATAGGACACCTGACAGTTTTAACTTTTGTTGATGCAAGTTTGGGGGTCGGGTGTCGTCCCAGAGTATCGGAGGATCGACAACGGTGACGACGACTCAGTCAGTTTGTAACACCGCCACACCTCCCTCCAAGACATTTTACTCTTAGGGTTTAGAGTTCCTTTTGAACTTCTTGTTTGCACGTCCACAGCAGGTGAAACTTCCCTTTATAGTCGTTACAATTTCTAACTCTTCTCTGTGTCTAATCTCCTTTGTCTTCTTACTAAACCCCATATAGTCGAATTTTCTCCGCCAGACTCTTTTGTCTAAGGGGTATTAGATTAGGGATATACTACCGTCCTCTTCCTGGTGCCTAGGGAGGAACTACCTTCACCACCTCCTCCGGGTCCTCCTTCCACCCGTTTTAAAATGACCCGAGAACCCAATTTGTTAAACTTTGACTTCCGTTACCATAGAGTGAGTCATGAGAATGGACCTTTTAGGGTACCTGCCTCCTCGGACCATCGGACGTCAGGTACCCCAATACTTCTCAGTCTGTGCTGACTCACTGAAGTGAAACTTAAAAGTGAAAGTACGTAACCTCTTCCTTTCCGTTGGGTGAGGTCATAAGAACGGATCTCTTAGGGTCCCTACCCTCTCGGACCCACCCGACGGTAGATACCCTATCGTATCTCAGTCTGTCTCACTGAGTCGTCGTCGTCGTCGTCGTCACAATTGCCATGTGCCGGTAAACCGGTTTTACCACTAACAGTTACTTAGACGAAGATAGTCCGACTACTTAGTCCTGGTCCAGATTTCCTTTTGGGTCTCTAAGGTAAGTCTATTACTCCTGAGACCCAATGACCCAATGGTACCTTGAAAGTAACTTTATGATCTCAGTCGGTTATTTTTAAGGTCAACCATAGATTAGTCGACAGTAAAACGACCCAACCCCTTTTATTACTGAAATTTTATCACTTTTTCTTTTTCTTTCTTCAAGTAATACCTTTTTGTTGTGGAATGGAAACCCTAAATTTTTTTTTTTCATGAGGTCCACCGAAGGCAACATTTCTTTTAATTTAAACTTTACAGCTGAAGAACCAGATATTTAATCTTAGATGTATAAATGTACAAGGTAAATGTTCCATTACCTTCCGACTTAAGGTAGAACGAATTGTTACGAATTTTACAGTAAGTTTAAGACTTTAAAGTTAAGTACCAACTGAGAGACCCACTGTACATAACGGATTTGATCCTACGTCCTTTGTATATACATATATATTTGCCCCCCATCACTCTTCACCGTGTTCAAACCGACTTTATCTCTTTGACTCCTTCCGGTCTCCGATTTCGAATCGCAGTGAATCATTTACTATTTCTGTGAGAGGAACGGGTTTGAAGTTAGTCCGTGGAGATTCGGGATAAGAGGTAATCCGGGTCGTGACCCTAGGACAGGGATAAGGATAAGGTCAGGAAGAACCTAGACGTATCGGGTCAAAATCGTTTTCAAGACGATTCAGTCAAATCTCTCTGAGGGACTAGAAACTATAAACTAGTGGGACCGGACCGAAGTCGTTCTTAGAGGGGTAGGAACTTCAGAAGAGAATCATTAAAAGGTAGGAAGTTGGGAGGGTTAGGAGAGGAACCGATACTTAGAGGTGAACAAGGACAACATAACCCTTGACTCGGGTCAAGGGATCACTCCAGAGAAAAGGAGGCAACGTCATCAAGGACTTACTTTGGACAGAAATGAAGAGATTGAAGACAGACCAAGACTAAAAGAAACTGTTTACATTCTAACCCTGACTTGGTGGTAAGACCCGACCATTGGTGACTTAGTCGTTCGCTAGGCGACATAACGTATCATTCATGGGAGATGGACTTATTAAAATCATTGTGAGTATTAACGGTGAACATATGTTGGTTCTTAAAGTTTCCGAAAGGTGTATCTAATAAATTAAAAAAGGAGCGTTGTCGGGAACACTTCGTTCCGTCTCAGAATGACTACTCCTTTACCCTAGTCTCGTCAACGAGCAGAACGTTCTCCCCGTGAGTTGTTCGTCCTGATCTTAGCTTCAAGAGTCTTAGGAGTGAGTCACGAGACTCGACATTAATCTTAAAGTTTGGAGTTTCTCTTCAACAAGAGGGAAAAAGTCGTCTTTCACCTAATAATACTTCTATTTCTCAAACGGTCGAAAAATCGTTCTGTTAATTTCTTAATTCACCACTTATTTATGGAACGAAATCTCTAATCTTACTTATTGGTAAAGTACCTATATAAACTTGTTAAAGAAAGAAAGTACATCCCAGTCTCAAAATTGTCTAAATTTGATATCGTCTTCAATGAATCTATGTGATCCTTGTTTAGAACCGACATTTCGACTAATATCCGAGTTACATGCCATAGAGGTAATAAGTTGTTTGAGTAACTTTATAGGTACTAAGAGTCTGTGACCCAGTTTACGATCTCCCTTTTACTACCTGTTCTACGTCACGGACGGTAGCCTTCAAGAACCGATCAAACACGTCCTCACTGTACCAGTCTGCAAATCAATGTCCTGTCAACCCTCTCCACTCGATAAGACATCCCACCTCACACGCCTAACTTTCGTCAGGAACCAGACGAATCAACACACGGACAGATACTGTCCTCCGACCTGGATAGAAGGAGACTACAAGAAAAGTCAGGAAGGGTGGGGTGGGTGGGGGGTCTCTTAACATTTAGGATAAAAGTATTGTCGACGACAAAGATAACGATACTTTTACTGCCGCTACATACAGTGTTTAAGTTTATATTGTACTGATGTCCTGGTACGTTTATCTTCCCCTTTTCCATCTTCAACACTATCTAAAGGAGAAGAACCCGAGGTTTTAGTGACACCTACCCCTGATGTCGGTACTTTAGTCTTCTGTTAACGAAGAACCACCCTTTCGCTACTGTTTGGATCTGTCACACAACTTTTCACCTCTGTAATGAGACGACTGTTTCCAGACATATCAATTCCGACATCAGAAGGGTCACCAGTGAAATGTCACCGGTGCATACCAGTACTCTCGACCTCTTATTTCTTCCGTCTCGCGGTTTCTTAACTACGAAAACTTGACACTACGACCTCTTCTGAGAACTCTCAGGGAACCTGTCGTTCTTTTAGTTTGGTTAGTCAGAATTACCTCTAGTTGGAATTCCCTCGAGTTGAAATTATAAGTGACCTTCCTGACTACGACTTCGAGGTCATAAAACCAGTAGACTACACTTGTCTGCTGAATGACCTTTTCACGGACTACGACCCTTTCTAACTCCCGGCTTCCTCTTCTCCTGCAACCTCCTACTCTACTGACCTACCGTAGTGGTTACGTTACTTGTACTTGAACCCGTTTGAGGACTCCCTTTACCACTCCCTGTCCCTCCAGACCGCACGACGTCAGGGACCCCTGCGTTCCTCAGTCTGTGTCGCTCCACTGACTTTTTGTCAGAAGATGAACAAATTATCCAGGATCAACAAATTATCCAGAATAACAAATTATCCTGGTACTCCTCCCTTTCTACTCTATATTTCCCGTGGTAAAGGAGGTTCGGTTAGTGGAAACGATTACTCGTTCATACAATTGTACTTTATACTTTTTGTATATACTTCCGGTAACCGACCCTCTTATCCTATCCGTTCGCTCTCAGAAGTTTTCTGCACGGACCTGACTCGAACCATCTATTTAGAATCGTGGAGGTGATCTTGTAAAGAGTTCGGTTTCACAACGAGGGACCTGTTAGGTTGTCGACGTCAGAGGACAAGACTCCTCCGGCTATCCAGAGAGGGACCTATTTCTCCCTCCAATCAATGGAAAACGGAGACTCGGCACGGGGGAGGTCCACCCTCCACTACGGATCGAAATCCTCGACGACTCGACCGGAGTTCTGTCTACCATGACACTACTCTTTCTGGTAGGAGAGGGACTTCGTAAAAACCTACGTAAGAGTAAACGGACCCGAACCCCTTTGTGACAGGTTCGTGGTGGCACTGGACGAGATAGGAACGGACAGGGGACGCTCTCTCAAAGTTTGGGTGAAGACCTTGAGGGGAGAGGGGACGTACACGTCTCTTTAAGGTCACACTGAACTGAAAAGTCGACTCTACCCAGAGTCCTCCCCCGGACCCCTACTCCCCGGTTCCAGTCGTAGTCTCGAAAGTGTCATTCGTCGTTGGAGAGAAGACTCGACTCAACCGGCACATGAAAGTAGAAGGGGTGGGAGACCAGACCAGAAACTCCTACAGTACCACTTTCCTTTCCTTTGCAACAAATCAGACGTGGTGCCGGAACTTATCCGGTATTTTTGAGGGGCCCGACACTGACTCGTCTGAACCTCTCGTCTGGAGGTGAGCAGTGGATGCGTGGAAGAAACAGTGACGCATAAAGCGCACGACAGAGAGAGAGGCGGGACCACTGGACATTTGTGTGTGTGTGGGTGGTAGACCTTCAACGGGACGACTACGACACAAGAGGTTTCGGGGCACACACACAACTACTTTATTGCCCTATATATGGTAACGACAATGGAACTCCCCTACCCTGATTTATATCTGTAAACCTTGAGTTCTTTAGTCCACTTAGTAAAGATTCTATTTGAGAGGAGAGGACTTTAGAGAGACGAAATTTTTACGATCACTCGTAAAAGTAGAATTGTAGAATTCTACAATTTATAGAATTCCGAATTTGTAGAAGTAATACTAAGGTTTCTGACATTGTGTCCGGAAGTGAGTCGTTTTGGAACTAAAACTTATCAAAGACTTTTTTCTTAGATGTATGGACTCGCAATTTTTTACACGAAGCTATACTTCACGGACCTTCTAAGGAAGACACGTTCAGGAGGAACTTAAATCAAATAGATCTCGGTACAAAACAAAATAAAAAATTTTTGTAAAAGTGGTACCAATCTTCCACCTCCTCCTCCCACTCCTTCTCCTCTACTACAACCCCCGTCTGTCTTCTCCCACCTCTACCTCTTCTACCTCTTCCATTTCCTCTTCATCTTCTTTCTTTCAAACGACGACTCGACTCTTAAGGTAATCTTTCGGTTCCGGGTCGAACCTCGTCTCAAAATACCGACTCAATATTTGAGACTTTTATCCCGAAATATTACCTTTACAACTGTCTGAGAGATGATATTGACCCGATCGCCTACGGGCGACATTACATGACACATTAAATATCGTCAGTGGACAATTCGGTAGACCCTTTCTTTTAAAGGGAAGAAACTTTTACAATTATTGAACTAATTGGAAAACTTGAAATAGTAATAAGGTTTACCTCAGGCACGTTCGGTCAACGACGATCGACCGGTTAAATATAAACGTCCATCTTAAACCCTATTTTTTTTTAGGTATAACTCACCGAAAGAATAAGAATAAAACATCCTTTTATTCAACAATTCCCTCTTCGACGTGGAACTACCTGACCAAAGCCGTCTGATGTGTCGTTCCCCAGAGAAACATGGACTTAGATGTACACACCAATAAAAGAAAGGAATGAAAGGAGGGAGTGACTAAAAAGTACGTACTTTGGTCTTTGACTCTAGAGAAGACGGGAGCTCCTCTTATCTATAACGAGTGAGACCCTTGGAACTGAGATATTGAAATTACCTAACGATTTACAGACCATATATGTCAAAGTACTGACGACATGAACAACCTCCCTTCCAGGGGTATGTAGTCGAGAGAACAAAAAGATATAAGAAAGTAAAAATCATGACGAGAATAAGGAATGACTTTATAAAAATACTTTAGAGAGACAAGAGTTGTAAGTAAGGTATTTACTGGTCGAGGGTCGGACCCGAGATGATCGGACGGAGACAATAAGAATCCTGAATAGGTACCCCTAAAAACGGGGAAAACCTTGTTTGGACAAAGGGATTGTTTAGATTAGGCCAATTTTAAGGGAGTTTGTCGTTATCTTGTGAAATTACTTACGATCTAGACAGATGCAGCATCCTTCTAACTCATGAAAGACTTCTACTTTAGTGAGTCAACCTTAAAAGACTAAACTCTTACAGTAAAATTTGTGTCTGGTTCCGAGAATACCTAACGGTAAAGGAAGAGGTCCCCTAGAAGGGTTGGGTCCCAAACTTGGGCTCAGAGGGCGTAACATCTGTCTGCGAAATGGTACACTCGGTGGTCCCTTTAGGATATATATAAAGATATAAAGACAAATTAAAGAGACCTGACTAGTGCACACACGGACGTACGAGTCAACGAGTCAACGAGTCAGCACAGGTTGAGAAAGGGTGGGGTACCTGACATCGGGTGGTCCGAGGAGACAGGTAACCTAATAGGGTCGTTCTTATGACCTCACCCGACGGTAAAGGAGGAGGTCCCCTTAGAAGGGTTGGGTCCCTAGTTTGGGTGCAGAAGATACTGAGGACGTAACCTTCCACCTAAGGAATAGTGACTCGGTGGAGTCTTCGTGAGACCCGACTAATAAAATGACAATTGGACCCAATGTTCACGAAAACATACTCCCTATGCAGTAACAGAAAGAACAACTAATTTAGTCCCCTAGGAAAAGACATAAATGGAGTCTTGTGATTTCATCAACACGGGTATCATTCAGTTTATTTTTGTTAATAGAATTCTTTACATTAGGACTTTCTGAGTTAGTACACTTCGGTGTTAAAGGAAATTGGAAAACTAGACTCTCTCTTACGAATGGTTTTCCCGTATGACGGGTTCTTATATTAATAGACTACCTTCTCATTTATATACTTTAGGAAAACATGAAAGACCCTTCAAGGAGAGATAGACAAGAAGTAATTCTGTTGGTCAGTAAGACAACAAAAAGAGACACTACGAAGACTAAACTCGTGGTTTTCGGGGTGTAGAGTCTCTTGGAGAGTGAACATCCGTTTGATCGTGTCGACCAGTAGGATAAGGATGACTTGTTCAAATTTTTTACAAGAAACAATAGTCTACTATTATCGTGTTTCCCTTCGATCTAAACATACTCTGAATCCTATTTCTTGATAAAAGATAAACGATGTCATAAGTGCCTACTAAACCGAAGGACCTTTATGGCATTCGAGAGAAAGTGAGTCTTACAAGTACGTTTTCACCTTACCGATGATGTCAGGTACCCCAGCGTTTCTCAGCCTGTGCTGACTCGCTGAAATGAAAATGGAAGTTCCTCCTCTAGATGAAACCGTCCTTCTAACCTGAAATACTAGAGATTCACAGAAAGGTTGATATGTAAAATTTTTAAGACCTACTGAGGTTCTATGTCCTTGTTCTGTCGATATCCATCTGTCGTCCTTAGAACTTAAAACCTTAGAAATACGAAATGTAAGAATACAATTGGACCAAAACAGAACGGACTTCGAGGTGACATACCTACACGTTTCATACTAAAATAAAATATTGTGTCATGGGGGTGAACCTAAGATCACTGGGGAAGACACTAAAAGTTTATTCGTAGGTAACTACCCTACCTCGGAGCTGAGATAACTTTATATTACAAGTAATTACGGAACTAGCAACGAGACAACTTTTGTACCAAGGGGGTGAACGTCGAACTACAGTAGGCAGGAAGTCTGCGAGACTGTGCATGTGTAAAGTGTCTACACAGTTCTTTCCAGAGTACTACAACTCTCCTTTTCAAACGGTTCCGATCTCACTCTAACACACCGTGACGGTTTTTACTTTTTCACTTTTAGACCGAGACTCATGACAAAGATTTCTCATCTACGGGGTGAGGGAGTAACCTTGTCTAAACGAAAATTACGGAACTTCCCCGTATCTCTTGACTAACCAAATGTTGTAGTTTTTTATAAGAAAGACGATCTCGTTGTGTCGAAAAGGACGATGACACAGTTCCCTCGAAAACTGAGAGGACTATCTCAGAGGGAGGACGGGACAGGAAAGAAGGGCATGCACAAGTAGTGATTTAGTGAGGAGTTAAGAGATCTATCTTCGAATAGGACTATGATCCAAGAAAAAAAACCCCCCCCCCCAGTAATTGACCGTTATAAAATTTTTTAAAAATTAAAAAAATGAAATGTTATGACATAACCAAAACGGTATATAACTGTACTTAGGTGGTGTCCACATGTACTCAAGGGTTGGGACTTGGGGGAGGGTGGAGGGAGGGGTATATTAAAGAGACCCAGTAGGGGACTATGATCAAAGATTCTCGTTGTCTTTATAAGATTTCAAACGTCTTTACAAACGTTCACGTATCTTACTATGTCTTAGATCTAATCCTCAACTATGAATCCTCAAGTATAGAAGAATTACAGAGATAACTCTAGAGTCTTCTAGACCTTTATTTTGTGAAAATAAGAAAGACACAGATTCCACTCGAACGGACGGAAATTAATAGTCTCCTTAGAGAACGAAATACGTTTGATTTTGAAAGACGTAAATTAAGAAGGGAAAAGAAACCAGTGGGAAACAGGAGGATGGGATTTACCAACCCAAGAGAAACTATAAAAGGATTCGTGAAAGCAAATAAGTCATTCGTAAATAACCCGTGGATGATGTAAGAAACATCATACGACCAAACCCTTTGATCTCATTCAGTACAGGGATAATATTGGAGCTTCTTGAGTGAAACATATACTACCACCACTCTCTATCTTTTTGGAGAGGTTCGTTGATTGTTATTACATTAAACTATTGACAAGTGTCGAAATTCGACTTTCCGTAAATCTGAAAAGATCTTGTCCGTCTCTCTGTCGACAACAAACAGGTAATTCTCCTAGACGACCAATGAATTATACAAAAGGGACTACCACCAAATCAACGTGTCAGTATAGACTGAGAAAACGATACTACTATATTTAAATTGATACGCCATCTGTTCGTGTAAGTTCGAGTATAGGTAGGAAGTTGTTTGGTCTAGTAGTCTTTGTGAACATGACCTGACATAGTCATAACCGAAAGAAATCTCGACTAAAGACTGGAACGAAACCACACTACGGTACTCGGGAATAAATCCCTATAGTAAATTTTTTAGGGTACTTTACAGTGACACAAATGACATTATTTCATAATTTTTATGAAATATACCACAAAAGAGATAGTCTTTTTACCCCCTTAAAAAAGGTCCGAGTCCTAATCTTTATCAATGTATAAAACCTCTTGACTAAAGAATAATTAAATGTCTCTAATAATGTGAAATTGACTGACAAAAGGAAAAACTTGATCCAGAACTATCAGTACATCAAGTAAGTGAGGATAGGTTGATGCAGGGGAAATGATCTACATATTCCGTCACAAAAAATTGGAAAATCTGGCATCAGGTCCGATTGTTATACAAAATGTAACACTGGATCATGTGTTTTTATTAATTTTTATTTCAAAATGTTTTGTCATGATTAAAGATAACGGGATAAAAAAATTTTTTTAAGAGAAGAAAAGACAAGGTAGAGTAGGGTAAGGTTAGGTAGGATGAAAAATTTTTACTACCAATGTTGGGTGATTTGACTAAAGTATTGAGAAATCACTCAACATTGAGTGTCAAATTCTTTGTGACTAAGTAAGGAAAGGAACTTGTGAAGGTCGATGTCTTTTGAATTACGAAGGGCTCCTTCAGGTAAAATAGTGACCTTTTAAACCTCTTTGAAGGAAGTTGACTCCAATCGGGACGGAGCGACCGTCTAGAACGGGTCATGGGAGGGACAAGACAGAAAGTCAAAGTACGTCTTGTCGCATCAGGAAGAATAAGGACTGGTGTAAAGGTTATCAACTTCTCTCATACAGGGGTACTTTTGAAGAGTGGGCAAATATGAACCAACACCGAGGTCGTTCTTCGAACCACCGGTCTACAGTTGTCGACTTCTTTTCACAATCCGGTCACGTTAATCTTTACAAGGGACTTCGTAAACTCATTAAACTTCCTTTCACAACGAAAAATTTTTACACCAGTTAAATTGACTTGTTAACGGGGTCAAGGGATGAAATGAAGTCGAAACCTTTTGGACCGGGTTGAAAACGACGTGTAACTAAAACGAGTTTCCACCGTTGACTGTTGTGTCGGTAATGTATTTACTGTACTCTTTTGTCGGAAGAAGGGGATTCCATAAATCGTGTGAGGTGTCTACCGCTGCTGGATTAAGTCAGGGTTCTTCTTTGTTCACTTTAGTAAGTGAGTTAATGGAAGTAACCCATCTCCGTTACACCGAGAGAGTTGAGAGGGTCTTAAATTTTTTTTTTTTTTTTTTTTGGAAGGACTTTGACGGTACG
This sequence comes from Capra ibex, assembly GCA_006410555.1. NCBI lineage: Eukaryota > Metazoa > Chordata > Mammalia > Artiodactyla > Bovidae > Capra > Capra ibex. The sequence goes on from SJYO01049755.1 coordinate 10,197,756, forward strand.
TGCCCGTTAAAGTAATGTTGTCTCAAGGTCAGTGGAGAACAAAAGAATTTGAACATAATAACTTTCTAATCAGAAGACAAATACCAATGTAACGGTTCATAGGTTTCGTCTTGAGAGAGGAAGTAAGCTTCAATTAGCTTGACTTTACCTGTACCGTAATGGTTCCGGGTACCGGGATACTCTAGTCTTCTTAATGAGTTAGACATGGTGAATCCTATCTTTAAAAACTTTCTGTAATCCTATTTAACTGTTTTTAATGAATGGAGTCTGATGTCTCAAGTTTTACGTCAAGTCTTTCTGAAACAATATTAACGTACGACATTACCCTTTCTAATTTTACACACCGACCTATTATTAGGAGTGAATTCACTACCGATTTAGGTTACAACTCTCCACTAGTTCCCATTAGTGAAACAAGAGTTAAGGATACAAGTTTTCATTCCTCGTTTAGACACAGGAACTTCCCTTCAGAACTTCGTTTACTAAAGGATTTAACTACCGTTTAAGAGACGTTATACAACTATAACTCTCCTTATACCAACAGAAACATTAACAAATAGATCTAAGACATTGATTTTGATTTCTTATTTCGTACTGATTGGTTTGACAACTCCTACTGGGTCCTAAAGTTAAGACACTATCGAGGAACAATAAAAATCTACCGAAATTCTAACCAAAACAAGTCTTTTGTATGACTCTCTGCCTCGTTAATAGGGGATTTGTTAGAAAAGAATCATCAAAAGACAAAGAGAAAGAGTACAGATCAAACGTATCATAAAATCTGAGTCAAAAATAGATAAGAACCGGTTCTAAAGAAAAAAAAAGAAAAATTTTAAATAATCGAAAAATTATCTTCCTATTAACGTATCTTAAAACAACAAAAGACAGTTTGTAGTTGTACTTAGGTGGTATCCACATGGATACAGAGAAGGGAGACCGGTTCTAAAGAACATGAATTAAAAAAATAATTTAAACTTAAATTCGTAAAGTTGAACCTCGAGAACACTTCTCACCGTTGGCTCTCGGAATGACTTTAGAACCTACTTCAGATTCAGGAAACTGTCGTCTTCCAGTTCCTTCACCCTTAACCCTTTTCTCGTTTTTAGATACAAGAAAGGGACTTTAGTAAATTATATTCCCTTACCACAAGGACCCTAACGAGTCTCTACTGATGGAATCTTCCCTTCTATGACGATAAACTTATGTCTTCCATGTCAGTTGACCCACCTTGAAAGTTCTTCGTACTTCTTATTTCGGTGTACTACTAAATCCTTTCTAATGAAAGGGACGTCAATTATCGAAAAAGTAACGTAGTAAAGGAGAACAAAACTTTATCGACCCTTTTTAGTTCTAAACCTGTTTGAGTAACACCTCTAACGTTCCATGACTGGGTCTCCGACTTTTATAGGACTTCTACCTAAAACAAACATTGTACGTTACAATTTTTTTATTTATATGAGTAAGTATTTCACAAAAACATGTATTTGTCGCACATGTTTTTACATGTCGATTGTAATATGAACCACCACTTTCTAAGTTACGAAACGATGAGTCTAGTCCTTCTCCCATTTCCACAGGTGAGGATGGTGAAATAAGTTTCTCTTGATCCTCAATACCGACCACCTTATTCCGTTCATTTCTTTGAGTTTCTGTATGTTGAACCTTTCTTCTTACTTGTGACAGGGATAAATGTCTACTAGACTGACTGACAGATACATCTTTTAGATCTCTTTAACTGACTTCTTTAGAAACTTAATTCAAGAATCCACTATCTATGTCCTATTTGTATGTCATCGTCACCTGTATACATATGACTTTAATTTTATGGAAAACACAACACGGTTCAGTGAAGACAATACAGGTTGAGAAACTCTGGGATGTCTGACATCGGGGGGTCCGAGGAGACAGGGACCCTAAGAGGTCCGTTCTTATGACCTCACCCCACGGTAAAGGATGAGGTTCCCTAGAAGGTTGGGTCTCTAACTTGGGTGTAGAGAATACAGAGGACGTAACCGCCCACCCCAGAAGTGGTGATCGTGGTGGACCCTTCGGGATTTTTTTGACGACGACGACGACGATTCAGTGAAGTCAGTACAGACTGAGACACACTGGGGTATCTGCCGTCGGGTGGTCCGAGGAGAGAGGGACCCTAAGAGGTCCGTTCTTGTGATCTCACCCAACGGTAAAGGAAGAGGTTACGTACTTTCACTTTTCACTTTCATTTCAACGAGTCAGCACAGGCTGAGACACGCTGAGGTACCTGTTGTCGGGTGGTCCGAAGAGACAAGTGCCTTAAGAGATCCGTTCTCATGACCTCACCCATCGGTAAAGGGAGAGGTGATTTTTGGATGAATCCACATTTAGTTTGTATTCGTCCTGAAGATACAACTTTTCATTTTTTTTTAACTACTTTTTTGTTCCAGATTTCTTTACCTCTATGTCACACAAGTACCTAACTTTCAGAATTGCATGATTTCTACAACACATACACATGAGTTATTATAGGTTGAGAAACACTGGGGGACCTGACATCGGGTGGTCCGACGAGACAGATACCATAAGAGGTCCGTTGTTATGACCTCACCCAACGGCAAAGGATGAGGTACCCTAGAAGGGTTGGGTCCCTATCTTGGAAGAAGGGAATGCAGAGGACGTGACCGTCTGTCTAAGGAATGGCGACGTGGTGGCCCTCCGGAAGATTTCTACGATCAAGAGGAACTTAACTGTATACCAAAATCAAGTTAAGTTTTACGGTCGTAATAAAAAACTTCTACATCTTTTTTAATAAGATTTTAAAAGACCTTTCCGTTTCGTTTATCCTGTCGAATTTAAGAGACTTTTCTTCTGGTGTTTTCCTCCTTAGTCAGATGGTTAAAGTTCTGAATAACATATCACTGGTATTAGTTCTGACACACGATAATCATCACCCTATTTGGGTAGTTACCCGAAGGGACCACCGAGTCCACCATTTCTTAGACTGACGTGACGTCTGCTGAATCCGAGTTAGGGACCCAGCCCTTCTAGTGGACCTCTTCCCTTATCGATTGGTGAGGTCATAAGAACGTACCTCTTAGGACACCTACGTCGTGGGACTACCCGATGTCAGGTACCCCAACGTTTCTCTGTCTGTACTGACTCGCTGATTGTGTGTGTGTACGTTTGTGTAGTTATTTACCTCATTTTATGTCTTTGGTCTTTATCTGGGTGTATTTGTAAGGGTTCATTCAAAACTGGTTTTACGTTTTTGATTACAACGATCTTGTTCATCTATAGGTCCGTGTGTCTTTATTTGGAGTGGGATTCAGAGTATGAAAAACGTTCTTAATTGAGGTTTTTTGAATTGACACTTTGTATTCGGAGGTTATTAGAATCTTGTTATATCCTCTTTTAGAGCTCTTAATCTCAATCCGTTTTTCAAGAATTTGAACTGTAGTTTTCATTATAGGTATTTTCCATTTAACCTATTGGACCCAAAGTTTTTATGATTTTTGAATACGAGACACTTTCCGACAATCCTTACTTTCTATTCGATTTTTCACCGACTTTTTATAAAGGTTTGATGTAAAGACTGTCTTTTGATCATAGATCTTATATAATTTTTTTTTTAGAGTTTTGAGTTGATTGTTTGACGGTTTTTTAGGTCAACCTTTTCCTCGTTTTCTGTGTTTTTCTGTTTTTCCTATATGTCTATCGTTTCTTCGTAAAACTTTCTACAAATTGTAGTAATCGTCAATCCCTTTACATTCAATTTTGATGTCACTCTATAGTGATGAGTGGACAGTTTTACCGATTTTATCTTTCGTCACTGTAGTTTACGACTGTCCAAATGGCTCTTTACTAGTGAGTATATAGCGACTACATTTATACACATTTAGAGAGTATATGGTGACCATATTTATACCACATTTATAAAAATTCTTCGGTAAGTCAAAGAATTTTTAGATTGGTATATTGATTGTATATTGGACCGTTAACGTGAGGACCCATAAATAAGGTCTCTTTATTTTTTAAAACTAACATGGTTTTTGGAATGTACTTACAAATATAGTCAAAATAAGTATGAAATTCACCTACTTACCAATCGTTTGACATTATGTAGTCATAGTACCTTATTTTTCTTTGTTTTTACAATTGTTTGTGTCATTGGACTCGTTTAGAGGTCTTTTATTAGGTCTCAGTTTTTATCGTCAAGATTTCCAAATATTCGACACTAAGTACTAAACATTGTACTGTTTTAATATCTTTACCTCTTGTTCAATTCTTAACAGTCCGTAAGTCCTCTCTCACCCTTGTCCTTCACCCACAGTAATATTTTCTCATTGTACTCCCTTAGGGACGTCCCTACCTTTACAAGACGTAAGACTGACATGGTCACTTTGATAGGACCAACACTACACTATGATAACAAAAAGTTCTCCCTTAGATCCATTTCACATGTACCCTAGAAACATAGTAAAGAGTGTTGACATATACTTGGATATTAATAGAGTTTTGTTTTCAAAAATTTTTTTCGGAAATCCGTCCTAGAAGTCAAGTGGTCTCTAAGGTGATAAAAGTTGAAGTAGGTAATTTAATATAATCGGGGGTCCTTGAAGGCGAATTAAAATTGATAAAAGTTAATTTAAAGTTTCGATTATCAAACGACACGTAGTGAAACAAAAGAAAGCCCGTGGTTATCCGTACACACCTCTTCCGTTGCCGTGGGGTGAGGTCATGAGAACGGACCTCTTAGGGTCCCTGCCCCCTCGGACCACCCGTCGGCAGATACCCCAACGTGTCTCAGCCTGTGCTGACTTCGTTGAATCGTATCCGTACACTCTCTCTCTTTTTCTCTTTTCCTAGAACCATTGTTTTATGTGTCTTCTTTACAGTACAATGTAAGAAGACAACCACTGTCTACTTTTACCCCACCTGAAATCGTAAACCTCTGTAACCCAAGAGTGTGATCAAGTCTCTGAGTGTCAACTATTCCCCTGGGTAACGCGGTATTCCTAGAATCGTAAAGAAAGAGGAGGTAATTTAAGGAACTTCCGTTCTTGGTCTTGAACAAACAAGAAAAATGAGGGGAGGGGAGATGAATGAAGGGCGGTGGATCGTATCTCTGAACTGGATCGTAAATTATCCCCTCTCTTATCTAAATATTCAATTAACCATTGTGTCTCACTAGTGATATGATTAGTGTTTATAGGTACTAGACCATTGATGTAAAGATTGGAATTAAATGAAGGGAGCTCCACGGATCACTAATTGGTCGGACTTGACGAGGTCTGACTTATGTACAACCCCTCAAAAGTGACGGAAACGGGTGTGGTTAAGAAAACGGACCACAAGGAAGGAGGTAGGGGTGTCCAGGTTTTTTATAACTAGAAAATTATCAGTGAGATTTCCTACGGAAAAGGTTCTTCAGAAGACACGACGTTTATGGCAAAGCACCAAACAGATATAGAAACCAGTGAAAGTTGGAACATCCTCGGAACCCGAGTGAGACACGACGAGGTTTCGGTGACCCTGCTCATACAGGACCAGGAAGGTCTTGAAGAGTGTCTTTACCCAAATCATGTCACGGGTGTCGTGATTTTCTCTTTCTTTCTAATCTTACGAGTCATTACGAATCCATTCCTCTGAGCTCCATCGGTTTATTTTTACTATCTTTTGATCTTTCCCTGACTCTCCCCTAGTCTTCGTTATCGTCTACTACCATTTTACAACGTTCTGACTAAAATACACCGTAACCATCTCTAATCCGACGAGTGGTATCGGTCAAAGTGACATTTAGTACATTGTCTGGAACATCTTTAAGGTTCTATCATCTTCAGACGAATTTTGCGACTCGAGGTTCGGAGCGAACTGAACTTTGTAACAAATGAAAGAAGTAATCCTTGACTTCCCTTCGTTCATGTTCCGTCACCCATCGTTAATGGATTATAGAAACGGTTTCCTCTCTAAAAAGTTTTACACGAAAAGAGTGATTAGGAACTCCCCTTTACTCCAAATAAATACCACAGTCCTCTCTTGTTCCGTAATTATCATTTTCTAAAATATACTGAAGTACAAAAATCCTTTCAGTAAACAAATGTTTAGGATGAGTTAGTTTGGGTTTCCATAAATTATATCAGGTCTAAACTTACAGTGGACTAAAACGTGGGTTTAAAATCGGATTTCCTTCATTAATACTATCTCTCATATGTAACTATATTCTTCTATTTCTAATATTTATAAATGAATGGTCTCTACTTTTAGAATCTGGAAGGATATCAAGTCCCTTTCTTACCCGATTAATTTATGTAAGGAAAAGAGAGATCGAAATTGATTTTAACACACCCCCATTACCTCTGCAGACTCACTGACTTGTTGTCGTTACCTCTACAGATTTCAATGACTTTTCAAAACAAACTATCAAGTCCTATTGTCAGAAAACTGGTTCTTTATTAATGCATTTATTCTATTTGACTTCAGGTCAATATACTTTCATTAATACCGAACAAAATAAGGGAAAGTAAACGAACGAACGTACGATTCAACGAAGTCAGTACGGACTGAGAAACACTGTGATACCTGATATCGGACGGTCCGAGGAAACAGGTATCTTAAGAGGTCCGTTCTTATGACCTTACTTCACGGTAAAGGAGGAGGTCCCTTAGAAAGGTTGGGTCCCTATTTTGGATACAGAGAATGTAAAGGACGTAATCGTCCACCTAAGAAATGGTGATGACGGTGGACCCTTCGGTGGTTAAGAATTTCTTCTGGAGGTTAGTAATTTTTACTATAGAGTACAAACCTGTTTTGAAACATGAAAAGATTAAGTTAGTATTCTCTTATAATACTTATTGACATGTAGTTGTTTAACCTGTTGAATTCTTTTTACCCACTTAAGGATTTTTGTGAGTTAGTAGGTTCTGATTTAGACCTTCTTTATATATTAGCCTTGACTAACTAATGATCATTACTTTAAATTAGTCATTAATTTTTTTTTTCTTTAGGAGGGTTTCTTTCAGAACGTGGTCTGTCAAAGAGTCCCCTTAAGATTGGGTGTAAAAATTTTCTTAATTATGGATCGAAAAAGTTTGATAAGGTTTTTCAACTTCTTTTCCTTTATTAAGATTTGAGTAAGACACTCTAGTTGCAATATGGGTTTTGTCTGTTTCTATGTTGTTTTTTCCTTTTAATGTCCGGTTATAAAGACTTATAGTATTAATGTTTAATGAGTTATTTTATAATCGTTTGATTTAAGTTATTATGTATTTTTACTATTATGGAGTACAAGTTCACCCTAAATAGGATCCCTACGTTCCTACCGAATTATAGGTGTTTAGTTAGTTGTACTGTGTAGTGTCATTGTTATGTTTCTTAATCTTTCAGTGTGCTAGGAGAGTTATCTACGTCTTTATCGTAAACCGTCTTGAGTAGTAGATAAGTACTATTTTTGAGTATCGTTTCACTCATTTCTCCCTTGTATAGAATTGTAATTTTGTCAGAAAATACTGTTTTAGGTGTATGACTTACCACTTTCGATTTCGAACTTTCGGAATGGAGATTCCAGTTCTTTTTCTGTTTCTACAGTTGAAATTTAAAAAGACAAATGACATCAAACCTTCAGGATCGGTGTCGTAAGTGTGTCCTTTTTATTTACTTTCCGTAGGTTTAACCTTCTCTTCATTTTCAGTGATAAATCTCAACAGTGTTATGATACATGTATCTTGCACCATTTCTGAGGTGGTTTTTCGATAATCTTGATTTTTACTTAAGTCATTTCAACGTCCTATGTTCCTTTATATGTCTTTGGATAACGTAAGGATATGTGATTACTATTTGATGGTCTTTATCCTCATTCTTTTCTTATTTGAAATAAGTAAATGTTATCTCATTTTGTTATTCTAGGGATCTTTATTATAACTGATTTCTTCGCTTTCTGAACATGAAACTTTTGGTATTCTGTAACAACTTCCTTTGTTCTATATGCTAGTTGTTTCTGGATGACATATCGTGTCCCTTAAGACGAGTTATAAGATATTATTACATTTTCCCTTTTCTTAAACTTTTTATTGTCTATAACAACAAGTCAACGATTTAGTACAGACTGAGAAATGCTGGGGTACCTGACGTCATACGGTCCGAAGGGACAAGAGGTGATAGTCTCAAACGAGTATAAGTACAGGTAACTCAGTCACTACGACAGATTGGTAAACTAGGAGACGATGAAGGAAGAGGAAAACGAAAATTAGAAAGGGTTGTGATCCCAGAAAAGGTCTCTCGAGAAGGGTAGTCCACCGGTTTCATATCCTCGAAGTAGAAGTCGTAGTCAGGAAGGTCACTTATAAGTCCCAACTAAAGGAAATCGTAACTGACTAAACTAGAGGAACGACAGGTTCCCTTAGATTTCTCAGAAGAGGTCGTGGTGTTAAACTTTTGTAGTTAAAAAGTCGTAAGTCAAAAGAAATAACAGATTGAGAGTGGAAGTATGTAAGTATGTGTAAGTATGTGTGTATGACCTTTTTGGTATCGAAACTGATATACATGGAAAAAACCGTTTCACTATTATGGATTTACCCTTTTCTTAAACTTTTTCTTATCTATATAAATATACATTTTGACTTAGTGAAACGACAGTGGACTTTGAGAATTCTAACATTTAGTTGATATTTAGATTATAATTTATTTAAAAAAATTCAATTCTTTTTTTTCTTTTAACTTCTATTATGTTTAACTACCTTTCTATAGGGTAAGAGTTCTTAACCTTTTTAATTATATCAATTTTACATGTATGATGGGTTTCGTTATATGTTTAAGTTACGTTATGGTACTGTAAAAAAGTGTCTTAACCTTGGTTATTGTAATTTAAAACACACCTTGGTATTTTTATTAAAGTTATCGGTTTCACCAGAACTATTTTTACTTGTTTTGATCTTTATAGTTCGACGGACGGAAATCTGATATGATGTTTTAATGTCATTAGTTTTACCATACCATGACCGTGTTTTTGTCTGTCTCTTACTTTGTCTTGTCTTTAGCGTCTTTACTTAAGTGTTAGTATACCAGTTAACTAAATACTGTTTTCCGTTCTTAAATGTTACCCCTTTTCAAAAAAAAGTTATTCACCACAAACTTTTAACTTATTTACTTTATCTACTTTTTTTTTTGATTTTGTAAAGAATGTGACATATGTTTTTATTTGAGTTTTACTTAATTTCTGGATTAACATTCTGGTCTTTGGTATTTTGAAGATCTTCTTTTGTATCCGTCATATGAAAAACTATAAACAGAATTGTTATTCAAAAAACCTAGACAGAGGATTCATTACCTTAGTTATCGTCTTTATTTGTCCTTAATCAGTTTGTATACCTCTTCCTTTACCGTTGGGTGAGGTCACAAGAACGGACCTCTTAGGGTCCCTGCCCCCTCGGACCACCCGACGGCAGATACCCCAGTGTGTCTCAGCCTGTGCTCACTTCACTGAATCGTCGTCGTCGTCGTCAGTTTGTGTTTTTTCGAAAACATGTCACTTCCTTTAGTAGTCCTTTGATTTTTCTACTGAACGATTTACCCTCTTCTATAAATTTTTTGATATACAGAATATTCCTCAATTGCAGATCTTTTGTATTTCTTTATTATTTTAAATTATAAATTTTTTTTGTGGTCCCTTACCTATGCACACATGTATACCGACTCAGGTGAACGACAAGTGGACTTTGATAGTGTTTTAACAAAATCCGATATGGGGTCATATTTTGTTTTTCAACTTTTCTTTTCGAGTCAGTTGGACTAATCTTTTGATCGTCTCCTAAACTCATCCATGAAAAGATTTTCTTCTGTATCTACCGGTTGTCCGTGTATTTTTTTCACGAGTTGTAGTGTTCGGTAGTCCCTTTACGTTTAGTTTCGATACTACTCGATAGTGAAGCATGGACAGTCTTACCGATAGTAGTTTTTCTGTTCTTCATTGTGCATAACCGTTCCTACACCTCTTTTCCTTGGGGAGTACATGACAACCACCTTTACATTTAATCATGTCGGTGATACCTTTTGACACTTAAAAGAGTTTTTTAATTTTTATCTTGATGGTATCCTAAGTCCTAAGTATTTATAAGGACCTATAAATAAACTTCCTTTTTTTCTGATTAAACTTTTCTATTAACGTGAGGTTATAAGTATCGTCGTGATACATACTGTCGGTACTACATCTTGTCCACTTATTTACTTTTCTATACGTGTACATGTGTGAAGTGATATATTTTATCTATTGATTACTCTTGGATGACTTATCGTGTCCCTTGGGATGAGTTATGAGATTACTGGATCTACCCTTTTCTTATCTTTTTTCTCACCTATATACATTTACATATTGACTGAGTGAAACCACATGGCTTCTTTGATTGGGTTGTAACATTTAGTTTATATAAGGTTATTTTTAATCGTTTTTTCTCGTATACCACACACATATATATATGTATGTATATATGGGTGTGTTTGTGTGTGTTTGTGTGCGTGTGTACTACCTTATATAATGAGTTGTTGTTCTTTATTACTTTTAAACGACAAACCCTGTTATCTACCCTGACGAGTCACTTCGTTCTCTCTCTTTCTGTTCGTGACATAGAAAAGTAAACAGACACGTTAAATTTTTGATTTCATTTACCTGTGAATATCGTTTTGTCTTTGTCTGAGTGTCTGTGTCTATTGTTTGATCACCAATGGTCGTCCCTTCCCCCACCCTCCTTCCCGTTTTCTCCACTTCCCCTTATCCACTTCTACATGTTTGTTAATCCATATTTATTTATTCAACGTCTTGAAAGGGCCACCAGGTCACCAATTGTTGCGTGGACGGTTACTTGCCCTACATCCAAGTTAGGAACCAACCCTTTGATTCTATAGTGTACGACGTCCCGTCGATTCGTGAGCGAGGTGTGGATCTCTTCGAGTATAACGTCGATGATACGGACACGTGAGATCTCGGGCTCGAGGTGTTGTTCTCTTCAGGGGGGTGGTGGGAGGTGGGGCGGAACCGTTGATCTCTTTCGGGACACACCACGTCGTAGCCTCTCGGGTGCCTGACGCTGTTTCTGGGTCGCGTCGATTCTATTTATTTCAATGTTCCTACACTACGCGTCGTACCCGAGGGCGTGGGGCGGGACGAGACACCGAGTCGTCCATTTCTTAGACGGACGTTACTTCCTCAGTGTCCTCGGCGTCAAAGCTAGGGACTCACCTCTTCTAGGGGACCTCTTCCTTTACCGTTGGGTGAGGTCTTAAGAACGGACCTCTTAGGGTACCTGCCTCCTCCCACCGTCCGATGTCAGGAACCTCAGTGTTTCAACCTGGGCTGCTCTACCGACTGGTGGGCGTTCGTGCATGTTACATGTCGTGTCCCTTATGTCAGTCATAGAATATGATTAAAATATAACTCATATTAGATATTTTTATATCTCAGTAATACAATGTGTGGACTTTGATTATATTAGGCCATTCAGTGGATATTGTAGGTAATTTCCTTGTGAAACATGAAAAACTTTATATAAACGTATCAAATAAAATAAGGTAGGAGGAATCCTCTTAGTAGAACACTAAGTTAGTCCCTAATAATATAAGTAAAGTGTGTTCTCATTTGATTCATTGTTTCGTTTTGTGTTGAGGGGTCATTTACTACATAATCTAAAGTCTCAACCTTCCGTAGAATTCTCTACACTTTCGTACTAGTGTATACCATGTTACATCAACGAGGACGGCAGAAATCCAGATCGATGAATCGAAATTCGACACGTTACAATGAGAGGACGAAACATCTATTCTGTAGACTTCAGACTGGTCTAACACAGAACCGGTCCAGCGTACCGACTCTGCGACACCGGTGTCATAAGTGTGACCTGTCACCCGATCCCTCGAGAAGTGTCTAAAATGAGACTTAGTCAACTCCAAACCAAGGTCCTGTAGGTTTAAGTGAACACATAGTGTTGAAAGATAAACATAGATACCTCTCTACACTGTACTCCTTTTTTTGCGAACTTGGATATCGTTTGTCGATATTGGAACCTACATTCTTTTCACCACTATGTAGTGCCACTTTCCTTGAGATATGGGACTTCGTCGACTGTACCGAAACGGACCCTAGGCTTCCGTCCCCTCGGTGACCTATTGAGTAAGTAATACGTCCCCGGAGATGACAACTTCTTAAAAGCCCCTCGACTACTTCGATGGTGTTAAGTGACTCCCGTCTCCACATATTGTCTTAGTGGATCTCTTACCGGCCGTGTTGTCCGAATGTATATCCGAGCCGTACCTTCGTGTCTCGGAGGACAGATGTTCCTCTGGAAGACCCGACCTTGGTCTTTGTATAAGTGTCACTCACCATCCTCGACTTCTACTCTCCCGGGAGAAATTTATACTTCTGGTCCCTTTCAGAAAACTGTGGAAACTCATTAGGACCCCCGTCACCTTTCTTTATGGTTGTTATTACCTTCAACCTAAAGAACGGTAAGTTACAGTAGACCGTGTCTAATTTAGACTAAATCTCTTTATTTACACTGTAAATCAGATGGATGGATAGATTAATTTTTCTTGTTATATATATGTCAAGAAATCTCAAACGTGATACATAAATATGGACGACAGAGTAACCCATGATTCTTGTGACATTTCTCCAATTTTAACACCAACATAGGTAACATATTCTCTAAAAGGGTTTCACGGTCTCAAATGTTGACCGTTCTATCGAGAGTAACTCTCTTGTCGGGGAGGAAGTACAGATTCCGTGAAGTATGTCAAGGAAGAAGAGTGTAGACGTTGACTTCACGAGTAAATCGGTTGCAAGGGAGTCCTTGATATTGGATAGTCCGGGACATATTTCGTACCCGGAGGTTTCAGATTATTGTGTGACAGGGACGGGAGGTCCTTAGAATTGGAAGTTCTCTTCTTGAGACCCCGTCTTACCCCCCGGTACCACTCTCCTCGACTATCTATTCTACGTCTCTTTCGGTCTTTAACTACTTACTTTCACGAAGTTCGAAAATAAGGTCTTTGACATTTATCGGTAATTTCCTCACACAGAAAAATTAAATAAAAAATTTAGTATCTTTGTTAACTTAATAATTAATTATTTGGTTAAGTTATTTATAAAATCCACGGTCCTCGACATACTACGGTTCCTGAATCATCAATGGCTCTACCTTACTCAGAGACAGGAGTCTTTGAAATATAAGACAACCTTCCCCTACCTGTTTTGAGTACAATCCTTATTTGTATTCTTTAAGTAATTCTTGACACTACTACCGTACGGTACTTCTTATATGTGTTCCAGGACCATACTCCTCTTCATTCACAATTTGTTAGTCTTCGTATAAAGTTTTTAGAGCAGATTGAAGGTAGAGGTAAAGGGGATACCATATGTAAGAAAAGTGCAAACAACACAACAATTCAGAGCTTCTGCACAGACTGAGAAACGCTGGGTTACCTGAAGTCGTGTGGTTTGAGGAGACAGAAGGTGATAAAGGGACTCAAACGAGTTTGAGTGTAGATAACTCAATCACTATGATAGATTGGTAGAGTAGAAAGCAGTAGGAGAAGAGGAAAACGTAAGTTGGAAAGGGTCGTAGTCCCAGAAAAGGCTACTGAATCGAGAAGGGTAGTCCACTGAGTTCATAACCTCGAAGTCGAAGTCGTAGTCAGGAAGGTTACTTAGAAGTCCCAACTAAAGGAAATCCTACCTGACCAAACTAGAGGAAAGACAGGTTCCCTGAGAGTTCTCAGAAGAGGTTGTAGTGTCAAGTTTTCGTGGTCAAGAAGACACGAGTGGGAAGAAATGCCAGGTTGAGAGTCTAGGTATGTACTGATGACCTTTTTACTATCTAAACTGACATTTCTGGATACGGTCTTTTCACTAAGAGACGAAAAACTATACAACAGATCCAAACAGTATCGAAAGGAAGGTTCCTCACTCACAGAAAATTAAAGTACTGTCGTCAGTGATAGACGTCACTAAAACCTCTCCCCGTCATTCCACGACCCAAAACCCCAGATCCGGTGTCCTCTTACAAGACCCGGTTTGTCACCGACTTCTCGAAACCACTGTGTGTCTACTACTGACTGACGTCTACACCCTCACTTCCTTCTACGAGACTCCCTACCCCTAAGACTCCCAGGGTCTCTAGACTCGTCTTTCGAGTCCCGTGTAGGTATAAGTTTGCCAAGTGACTCGTTTCCTCGACGATTGTCTCTGAGGACTTCGGTCTACGGAGAGTGACCCGTGTCTTCCCAGGAACCCCGATGAGAGACGGGGGCCACAGTCACAGAGGTCAGACTCGTCTCCCGACACTACAATCGTGTGGAGGAGGATAACATCTGTTCAGAGAGGAAAGAGGAGACAGGGGTGACGTCGGACCCCGTCCTAGTCTCTAAGAGTGGTCCACAAGGGGGTGGTGACTTCCTACATCCGGACTCAGAGTGACCGGTGAACAAACTAAAGAGGACCGAACGTCGGTCCTTTGGTTGTGTGCGGTAGCCTAAGACGAAGGAGGTGTAAGAGGTCTCCCGGGTCCAGAGAAAGACTGGAGGTGACGTCTCGAGTAAAATGGTAGAGTCGTTTCCACCACCTTAGAAAGTGAGCGAGTGACGTCGAATTAAATACGGTTCCTTCACTTTACTTAAGAGGAATTGCTTCAAGGTCCCTTACTCGAGTTGGGGTGTAAACCAAAAACTAAATTTTCTGGTGAGACTCTAGACCGAACAGGAGGTTTATGGTCTTTTGACCGAGGACGGGTATACCTTTATAAACAACACATTTGACCTGACTATCCGTCGTTAAAAATTTTAATGAAAATGGGTTAAAAACAGGTCACCCTGATTTCCTCAAGATCCATTTTGTCTTTCTCTTTTGAAATTACAAACAAAGTCAACTATCACTGCACCAAACGTCTTCCCGAAAACTTACATCTGTACTAGATTCTTCGGTTTCAAATACCTTCTTGTTGTGTGTGATACATTTTGTGGACCAGGAAATTTCTCCTTGGACTATGAAAGAGTAAATAGGTTGGTCTCGAACGGCTAATTGAGTATCAGAGACCGGGGCACCGACAAACAGAGAGGTGAAACTACGTTACATTTAAACCGTATTTAGATCCCGGTAGGCATCGACTTCTGAAGGTACCGTTTACTCAGTATTTGTAACTTACAATGCCAACCTTCCCCGAAATTCTCTGGTTGATCCGGGTGGGGGAGTAAAAAGTCTACTCCTCTGACTCTTATTTTTGAACAGGTCGTAGCGTACTGACCGACTATATGACCTAAAGGGAACCTTAAGGGTCAGAGGTCCGAACACCTTAATCCTGTGGAGGTACGATAACGAGTCGTCATCAGTGTTTTCGACTGAAAACTAAGGAGGAGGGAAGGACGGGGAGGGATGGAGGACACGGAGGTTTATTCGTTTTTCAATTTGGGAACGGGATCGACTCTTTTAAGTCAGAATCTGTTCGGGAGACTACAGGGGAGGTTCGACTACCTGTTAAGATTCTTTCGAGAAGGATATATGTTTAAAACCTCAGTGACGACTGAAACTAGTACTTACAAACCTACTACTCAGACCGTCCTTTTATTTCCCATTTATACCTCACTTCTCTTCATAAATTTTGACAACCTTCGGTAATATTATGTGATCTGTAACATATTATTTTTTCGTGTGGTTTGGCGTCCCGACGGGCGTCAAGTGAAGGTGAAAATATACACCGAAGTCACTACAAACGTCGTACAAATTATGAGCGTCTCCCAGTAATTCTTTTTTATAGAAAGGAGAGATCCGATTCACTTAATTACTCGACTTATTATTATAACCGGTCTTTTCTTTGTGTCACGTTGAAAATAAAAGAACCCCACACACACACACACACACAGATATATATACATACATACATATACTAGTATGATCACTTTTATTTATTTATAATGTCATGTTTTTCCTTTTTTCATCACCTCGTTATGAAGATTGATATGATTATACAAAAACGTTTTTTCCTTTTAGAAATATGGATATAACCAGACTTTGACCTCACTCATAATGTCGCGTTTAAACAGTTACTGTTTAAATAGAAGAAACGAATAAGTGTAAGGTTTTTATCATATTTGTTTAAAAAGTAGGATAGAAGTGAATATTGACTACCTTCTTGTGAGATAATTAAAGTTAAAATTAAAAAAGTACACTTCGTTGTATATATACTTACCTTTTAAGAACGTGCATTCATATTTAAACCATCTTTAAGTGTTTTTAAAGTTAGTGTTACAAGATCTTTAACATTATGACAAGTAAATTTTTTTTTAGAAAACATACCCGTGTAAAGATCACCGAGACTTTATAGAGAGTCGTTTTTGTAGAGGTGGTTTTATAGAAGATCTTTCTTTCAAATAGTCTTTATAGATAACAAAGACTATTCTTTAAGGTTTCAAAATTTCGACGTTTTTAGTAAACTTTCACTGATTTAATGGTTTCTTTACCTGTAAAAACCTGGGTATTGAAATAAAAAAAATTACATCAATAAATAAAATTAACCTCCTATTAATGAAATGTGATAACACCACAAAAGACGGTTTGTAGTTGTACTTAACCGGTGTTCATATGTACACAGGAGGGTAGGACTTGGGGGAGGTGGAGGGAGGAGTAGGGCAGGGAGATCTAACAGGACCACATGGCTGAAACCCACGAGACGAAGTAGGCAACTCGAACGTAACCGGCAGATAAATGTATACCATTGTATGTACGCAGTTACGATAAGAGAGTTATCTTATACACAGATTAAGATCCAATTTTAAACACCCTAAGTCTATAATAACAGATTGACGAAGACCATTATATTCTCGTAATAAAAAACACGAAAGAGGACAGTAAGAAGTTTTAAAGTAAGAAAGAAAAGGGATTCTTTACAGGTGAAGGAACATAAAAAACTACGTACCAATTATCGGAATGTGTCAGACTTATTCGACTGGATTTTCTCAGGTAAAATTCCAAACTACAGACTGATACGTAACGAGTTTCGACTACGACCAACAAACGTTTATAAAAACACAAATCAACTGGAGTAAATTTCAAAATGTAGTCTTTTTTTTAGTCTTCTCTTTTTGACGTATTTTCTTTTATTTTAAACTTGACTAAAAGAACGCGGTATAAAAGAAAACACAGAAAGACACCCGTATCGAAGTAGAAGGGACCCTTTCGGAAAAGTGACAACATGGATGTAAGACGTCACAAAAGGTTGTTCCTGTGTTAGGAGCTCACTTACTTAACAGAAAAAAAAGGACTTTCAAGGTTTTTTCATTTTTGAAGTTCACGAGTGTGTCTTACTGTTTAACTTCATAAATTTTAAGAGAAAGAAACGGAAATGTTAGCGATACAATAGTAACAAATAAAAATAAATGAAGGATTTGTGTTCTTATATTCATGGAACCCAAACCCAACCTCTCAACTGGACACAGGTTTCACTCGATGTTTCTAAATAAGATTTGATAATGGTTGAATGAGAGTTTTGTTTACACACACCGACTCAGATGTACACCACTCCCGACTGATATATTGATCCTCAAAAGACTTAATTGAAAGTACGTATTATGTTATTGATAATTTCGTTTTAATTATTTCTACATAATGAAACTCCGAACGTATAATTACCATTTTGAGTTACCTGTGATATTATTAACAAATCTCGAATCTGTTTTCTAAAACCCTCCTTTGTCATCGAAGAGTGACTGGAACAAATCTCGATAGTTACGTACCACTATTATTCTTTATCTAGTCGAAAAAAACAGTCGAAATAATAACAAATATTTAAGAGACATTCTTTACCCGGTGTGTTTCGTGACGAGTTTCGTTCTTTAGCTTATATAGATAGGTAGTGTCGTCTTTTAAGGGAGTAATAAACAAGTGAAATCTTGAACTTAGGTCCAGACGTCTGAGACCAAGAACGGTTCCTCAGATTTCCTTCTACCATTTTGACCCAGACGGTCCTCCTCATCACCTTTCACTTTCTGACATCGGGTGGTTGAGGAGACAGGTACCTTAAGAGGTCCGTTCTTATGATCTCATCCAACGGTAAAGGAAGAGGTCCCCTAGAAGGACTGAATCCCTAGCTTGGGTTCAGAGGATGTAAAGTCCGTCTAAGAATTGGTAGAATCGGGGGTCCCTTCGAAGGGACCGCCTTATCACCCCACTATACCATAAGATCGGGTGTTTTTGTGACTTCTAGGGGACTGTCTATCTAAGTGCTTATCGGGAACATTAGTTCCCCTTTTTAAATCAGGATTTTCTTCTGAGTCGACTTGACTTTTCTAATCCTTTATTTTTACAATTAATCCACGTCTTAAAAGAGACCATATCTTCTTTATAAAAGTCTCAGAGAAATCTTATCCGTCAAACTTGAGACTCAGAAGGTCTAATACATTTCTTTCTCATATATTTATAGTAATGAAGAAATAGGGACTGAACACGTATCTTGAGACCTGGATTCAAGGACCTTCGTTCCTAGATCCTAGATGGTAACCTGGTTTCCGGGTCTTTGTCGAAAACTGGTCGTTTGAAACCCTTTATCACTTCCTGTTCCTTCAGACCACACGACGTCAGGTGCCCTAGAGTTTCTCAACCTGTGTTGACTCACTGACCTGTTGTTGGTGTCCAAAGGGTCCACCGAGTCACCACTTCTTAGGTGGACGGTTCCGTCCTCTACGTCCTTGAGACCAAACTAGAGAGCCAACCCTTCTGGGGGACCTCTTTTTTTCTTTACCGTTGAGTGAAATTATAAAAACGGACCTTTTAAGGTACCTGCCCCTTGGACCACCCGATATCAGGTACCCCAACGTTTCTCAGCCTGTGCGGACTCGCGTGTGTAAGTCCCGAGGAAGTCACTACGACGACGACGACGACGACGATTCAGCGAAGTCAGCACAGGCTGAGACACGCTGGGGTATCTGCCGTCGGGTGGTCCGAGGGGGTAGGGACCCTAAAAGGTCCGTTCTCATGACCTCACCCCACGGTAACGGAAGAGGCAAGTCACTGCAATGGGTCGACCTTTCGATTACTAGAACCTTATAAACGTCAAGTGTGATACTAGTTAGGAATAACGGTTTGATAAATTACCCTATGACTAAGTCACCTTTTGGAAACTTTCGGTGTGACGAACGGTGCAATAGTCACTTAAAGACGAGTCGTGGAAGAGAGCAGTGCAGAAAAATTTTTATACAACTATAATATGTCGACACTTTAACCCATTAGACGTAAACACATTGGAAAGCATGAACTTAGAATTGATTCTTACAAGATAAAACGGTTTTTGAAAGTCGAGTGAATTTATGTAACGTTATTGTGACGTGACAATTGTGGAATACACGATACTCTTTGAACTACAGGTCGTCGAGTCTCCGGATGTCACAACCTCAGAACACACACTCGCATACACACAGTAAATAAAATTATCCTACGAGTAAACTCTCCCTCCGTCCGTGAGATCTAAATGTATCTCGAAAATTCCTCTACTCACTCGTACGTGTACAATTTAACGAGGAAGTCAAATGGTCTTCTGAATAATTTAGTACTGGACCTCCTTTAAGACTGACTCATTCAATGTTACCCGACTGTTCTTCCAGACTCGATCTTCTATGACCAGGACCCCTGGAACAAAGTTAAGTTCCTATTAAAACCTTTATTAAAGTTTTTAGATCTTAATTAACAAGACTTACTCTTGGCGTTTCCGTCCCAACCCAAAGACAGGTTCCATAATAGGAACCTCTAGAGGACGTAATACAGTCTGGTTATAGTTCCGGGTTCAAATGGTTTCGTCGATCTCTTTGATTTGTTCCTCAGACAGTGTTACATGAGGGTACAGGACCCGTTCTAAACGTCGGTAGTGTAAAATAGGTAATTAAATTTTTCTCCTTCTCTTCATGGAAATTTCAGTCGGTGTACCCTGTCCGCCCGCATACGTGTCCCGACCTGACCCACGATTTTTACCCGTCTGAACCACACATCATATCCTGTTGAGTATAAAAGGGATTTTTTTCAGGTATGTACGACAGAGGGACATGTACTCTTATTACGCTAAAAGTAAGTCCTCACCAAAAACGTCCAGTATATCTCTTCTTCACACTCCCAGTCGACCTTCGTTGTGACACTGTTCAATTTACACAAAAGTCCGTACTATTTCTACGGAGTTTCTCCCCCTTTAAAGACGACCATCCTCAAATCTGATGACACTTCAATTTCAAACAAAACAAACTCCCAGAAATAAAGGTGAACCCACGAAAAAGACGTTAATCTTCCAAGATTGTGGTCTACCGTGGAAACAATATTAGTATTCTAGACTTCTGGTCCTTAATTTGTTACACATACACACACTCACACGTACCCTATATTTATAGACACATTTATATATACATACACATTTTCATATTTACATAAATATGTAGAGTAATTCACATATAAATGTATACAGGAACATTTAGCTGGCAGGCCTCAGTTTCAATTCAAGATAATAGTTAAATAGAACTAAAACCCGTTTTTTGTTTGTGGATAGATATGGAATCAAAGGAGTAAACATTTTACTCCGATTATTATCACGGACAAAATACCACGGATAATATAAAAAATTACTCAAGTATGTAAATTTAGGAATCACAGACCATATACTATTGACAGACCACATATTCACAATTGAGAATAGTAGTGTATTAAACAAGTTTTCGACTAGATACTCATAGGGAGGTAGTTATTAAAGTTGAGAGGCGACAACACACCGTCGGTATACCACACCCTCTTCCTAAATTGGGTGATGGTCGGCGTTCGCTCCCTGGACTGGAGACATTAAATTCGTCTACCAGAGACAACGGTGTCACTGGCCTGGTGTATTAGGTTTGTGTTCATATACTGTAAAAGGATTTGTGACCTTAAACAAACCCATGTTCTTCCCTACAACTGGATGTAATTTAGTTGTTTTACACCCACTTCAAAAGGACCCCCTTTCTTCAAGAGGACACTCTATACTCACGTTTGACTTCTACGACGATTTAGAGTGTCCACCTTCTTCTCGTTCTGGCTTTCCGGTCAGGAACTCCTGAGTCACATCGTAAACCCAGTTCGGTCATGACTCCAAACGGAAGAGAGACTCTGGTTATTTAGGGGAAGTAATCTCTACGAAGAAAACTGTCTCAGGAGTGACAATGTTCTAG
Organism: Capra ibex; assembly: GCA_006410555.1. Taxonomy (NCBI): domain Eukaryota; kingdom Metazoa; phylum Chordata; class Mammalia; order Artiodactyla; family Bovidae; genus Capra; species Capra ibex. Next base: position 10,218,939 of record SJYO01049755.1, read on the forward strand.
TGTTATATATGAAAATAATTTTCTCGACTTGTTCCGGTAATAATCAGTAATGGTAATACTTACTAACTATAATGATACTACTCAGGAAGATGCTTTTCTCCCTTGTTCCGTTTGAACATTTTTTGATCTTAGAGCAGTGGTGTGAACAGAGAAGAGTAATTAGGAATCGAAGATATATATTAAGTAGGAAGAAAAAAGGAATTTTATTCAAACTTAAATTATTAGTCTAAATGGATTCTTACTGAGTTCGACCGGAAACACCTGGTTCCTCCCCAGTGAAAGAGGAAAACTATGGGTCCCGGGCGCAGGACACATCCAAATTTGTGAGTACGTACGGCGTCCAGTGTCCTCCCGACCTAAGTGGTGGGACGGGGTTTTATCGTCGTAAGGTCTCCAAAGAAGTGTCTAGCACTTTACTTTACTAGCTAGGTGAAACTGCTACCCTCCGTACCTTATTCGTCATTAAAAACTGTCCCAAGGACGGTGACCGAGTCAAGGAAAAAGTGACTGGAGTTAGCAACGAGAAACATTTTGGAACCGTTAAAAATCTAAAGAACGTCACTGACTCTCAAGTGAGTCCAGTCGGGTCCCACTCTTCCCAGTCGGCTAAGGGTAGACGAAGTCGTCAAGTACGTGTAGTATGGAAAAATTTTTTTAAGAAAACTCTTTTCAGAAAAACACTTAAGTTATTAAAAGTATTTATTAAAATACTTATTACTTTAAGTCATTAAAAGTATTTAAGTTATATTAACAGTCTGTAATAATTCTTACAAATTATAATACGTGTCGATGTAGTAAGCGTTCACAGTATAAAACAATGTTAAACGAACTTAGTACTAGATCTATTTTTACTGTGTAACATTTAAACCGACTATACAAAGCAATTCAGAAAAAGTTAGACATCTAATGAGGTTGATGAAAAAAGGGAATAATGATTAAACAGTTTCTTTACCTTGTAAACGGAGAACTTTTAATAAAGGGTGGTTGGACCTAACACGACTAACGGGAAGGTACAACAAAATGTATAAGGAGTCAGGGAGCATCTATGTGGAGTATGAAGACTAGATTAGACTTGAAACCTTTCTTTTGAAGGCAAAAAGACCAAAAGTCCAAAGACTCGGTACACAGGTAGTCCGACACCAGTCTACCAGAAGTTTCCACTCTACCAGTCGGTAGAGGAAGTTCTTTACCCCCGTCAAACTTCTATACCGTTACTTTTAAGCATGGTTGACACCTCCGTTTGAACGGACGAGACGTGTAGTTCCCGTGGAACTGATGGAATATGAACAGGTCTACCTTTCACAAACAAAGCCCCTGTTATTCCAGTTTTCCAGAGAAACGGTAGTTTCAGGAGTACCTACTTACGTTTTGAGGGGACCTGGTCCGGGTCGAGGACACCTTCTCCGAAAAAGTCTCGATGAAGGAGTTTCTTGAACGGAGGAGAGTGGATCAATTAAGACCCGACTTGTATCGAAACACTCACTCAAATATAAATTTTAAGGACCACGACATGTAGGAGCATTGGGACCTGTGTCGAACAAGAATCTGAAGACGAGAAAACCGATCTTATTTGAAGAGAAGATCGATCTTATTTGAAGATCTTCCAATCTCCCTCACTCCTTTCCGAATCACGCCAAGAGGGATTTGTTTCTGTATAACAAGGGAAAAGATAATAATCTTTAATTAATATTTGATATTAATTAATTTTAATTAGTTAATGAAGGGTAAAGATACTAAAGGGTGAAAATGATACTCTTTTGATTATCAAGATGATCGATTATAAATAATTTCATTTTCGTTTTGTTTGGGACTTTAATAACACTAGTTTAGTCACCTTTTAAACCAAATTATTTTCATTTGTAAAAAAATCGACATTATGGAAAGTTTGTACAGTCTACATTTCGTAAATTAATGAATCCTATCTATGGACTTCTTAACATTATCCTTTTTTATGACTTTGGAGTCACCGAATTGTATTATTCTATATAAAGACCGATTACTGCCACGCTACCATCTCAAGAATTCACCGACGAAGGTTTTCCATTAAGTATTTCGGTGAGTGGAAGTAGTTAAAGTCGTAGGAGTTTCACCTCTAGGAGTTTGATGAGGTCTAAATAAGGTAAGGTCTTTCCACCTTCACCGTTTCTCGTCCCTTATACCATGTACCTTCCAAAAATACCCGACTATCTCTTTCATCGAAAACACTGAAGATACGTCTTCAGTGTAAGGTAACAGGTCTCAAGTTACTGTACCGGTATAGATTCTTCACTCTTTATCTAAATTCCCTGATCTAGGCTATCTCACGGACTACTTGATACCTGTCTCCAATCGCTGTGACATGTCCTCTGTCCCTCGTTCTGGTAGGGGTTCTATTTCTTTGCGTTTTTTCGTTTTACCGACAGACTACTCCGGAATGTTTATCGACACTTTTCTTCTCTTCACTTTTCGTTTCCTCTTTTCCTTTCTATATGGTAAACTTACGTCTCAAGGTTTCTTATCGTTCCTCTCTAAAAAATTTTTCCGAAGTAGTCACTAGTCACGTTTCTTTATCTTCTTTTGTTGTCTTACCCTTTCTGTTCTCTAGAGAAGTTCTTTTAATCTCTATGGTTCCCTTGTAAAGTACGTTTCTACCTGTGTTATTTCCTGTCTTTACCATACCTGGATTGTCTCCGTCTTCTATAATTCTTCTCCACCGTTCTTATGTGTCTTCTCGACATGTTTTTTCTAGAAGTACTGGTTCTATTAGTGCTTCGACACTAGTGAGGGTGAGTCGATCTCGGTCTGTAGGACCTTACATTTCAGTTCACCCGGAATCTTTCGTAGTGATGCTTGTTTCGATCACTTCCACTACCTTAAGGTCAACTCGACAGAGTTTAGGACTTTCTACTACGACACTTTCACGACGTGAGTTATACGGTCGTTTAAACCCTTCGAGTCGTCACTGGTGTCCTGACCTTTTCCAGTCAAAAGTAAGGTTAGGGTTTCTTTCCGTTACGGTTTCTTACGAGTTTGATGGTGTGTTAACGTGAGTAGAGTGTACGACCATTTCATTACGAGTTTTAAGAGGTTTGGTCCGAAGTCGTTATGCACTTGGTCCTTGAAGGTCTACAAGTTCAACCAAAATCTTTTCGATCTCCTTGGTCTCTAGTTTAACGGTTGTAGACGACCTAGTAGTTCTTTCCTTCTCTCAACGTCTTTTTGTAGATAAAGACGAAATAACTGATACTGTTTCGGAAACTGACACACCTAGTGTTATTTGGTACCTTCTAAGACTTTGTCTACCCTTATGGTCTGGTGGACTGGACGGAGAACTCTTTGGACTTACGTCCAGTCCTTCGTTGTCAATCTTGACCTGCACCTTGTTGTCTGACCAAGGTTTATCCTTTTCCTCATGTAGTTCCAACATATAACAATGGGACGAATAAATTGAATATACGTCTCATGTAGTACTCTTTGCGACCTGACCTTCTTCGTGTTCGACCTTAGTTCTAACGGCCCTCTTTATAGTTATTGGAGTCTATACGTCTACTGTGGTGGGAATACCGTCTTTCACTTCTTCTTGATTTCTCGAAGAACTACTTTCACTTTCTCCTCTCACTTTTTCAACCGAATTTCGAATTGTAAGTCTTTTGATTCTAGTACCGTAGACCAGGGTAGTGAAGTACCCTTTATCTACCCCTTTGTCACCTTTGTCACCGTCTGAAATAAAAAACCCGAGGTTTTAGTGACGTCTACCACTAACGTCGGCACTTGAATTTTCTTCGAACGAGGAACCTTCCTTTCAATACTGGTTGGATCTGTCGTATAATTTTTCGTCTCTGTAATGAAACGGTTGTTTCCAGGTACGTCAGTTCCGATACCAAAAAGGACACCAGTATATACCTACACTCTCAACCTGACACTTCTTTCGACTCACAGCTTCTTAACTACGAAAACTTGACACCACAACCTCTTCTTAGAACTCTCAGGGAACCTGTCGTTCCTCTAGGTCGCTCAGTTAAGATTTCTTCTAGTCAGGACCCACAAGTAACCTCCCTGACTACAACTTCGACTTTGAGGTTATGAAACCGGTGAACTCCACCTCTCGACTGAATAAACTTTTCTGGGACTACGACCCTTTCTAACTTCCGTCCTCCTCTTCCCCGACTGTCTCCTACTCTACCAACCTATTGTAGTGACTGTGTTACCTGTACTCAAACCCACTTGAAGCCCTCAACCACTACAAGTCCCTCCGGACCCCTCGACGCCAAGTGCCCCAGTGTTTCTCAGTCTGTGCTGACTCGCTGACTTGACTTGACTTGACGTTTACTTACGACCCTTTACACTTAGCCTCTTATTTATTCACCTAAAATCACTTGTGTATCATTAGGGACGGTATGTGTATAAAATTCGGAGATTCTCTGGGTACTATATTTTGCAAAGAGTCTGGACGAATAGATTTCTTGAGGAAGGGTGAGTGGTGAGATCATAGGTAGGTAAGTTCATAAGGTACCTCGTGTGAACTCTCTATGATTACGTTACAAGGGAACCTTGGAGGAGAATTTGTCGACGACAACTCAAAGAACGGAAGGTTGGCACAACATCTTTGTCTTTTTCTTTACGACGTCAATCTCTACAGACACCTAGGATTGAGAAACTCCTAATATAAAAGTCTAGTTTTGTACCAAACAAAAGAATCGGTAAAATATGAAATGAAAGACAAGCTTTTCTGGGACAACCACAATAAAAGGTACATAAAAGGATCGAGAATCTTTGTCTCAAGTTCGGGTTGGTCGTTGTAAAGGGGAGAACGTCGATACTGGGTCCTACTAATATTGAGGTAAATTTATCTTTGAAAGGTAAACGAATTAATGGAAGGAATATAAATTTTAACTATTGACTGTTCCTCGACGACATATCATGTCCCTTGAGACGAGTTATAATATATTGTCGGATTTACCCTTTTATTAAACTTTTTCTTATCTATATACATATCGACTTAGGGAAACATGTGGACTTTAATTGTGTTGTAACAATTAGTTGATATACGGTCGTATTTTGTTTTTCAATTTTTCCAACAGAAGGGAAGAGAAGGATACGGGTGAGTATAAAGGGTCACGTAAGACCGTAGAAGGTCCCGAAAGAGGGCAATGATATTAAAGGGAAGGGTAATATCAAATAATAAAGTTTGAAATAGGTAGAGAAGACAATTGTTGTGTAGTGGCACTTCTGTATTTACTGACTATTCGAAGTATATAGTAATGAAAGACATCATAAATGCAAAACCGTACCATGTTTCGTACTTTTTTCTTCTCATTTAAAGATTACCACCTTAAAGGTCATGGTCATTGTCTGTAACCCTTCTACAAAACTCTTTCTGTTGTCTTGTATGTCCAACCCCATTGATGAACGATCCGAATACATACTTCAATCAGGAACTGGTTTCCACCGGACCATAAAGAAGGTCCCTTCCGTCTAGTTACGAATTAAACTGGGAGTACGGTAAAGAGACGTGTATAACTGAAATAATGTCCTCCAATCCCAAAAGAAGGATCCGTTCAAATACTCTACAGTGAAGGGTAATGTTGCTAATGTTTTTTAAATTGTTCAAATTAAAACCATGGACAAAATAAGGTAAAACCGGAGTTTAGATTAAATAGTTTTACATCCGTATAAGAATCTAATGGAAACGTTGTGTAGATGAGATCTGTAAGTCTATATAAACATGAATTTATAAACACTATATTGTCCTTTACTTAATAAAATGTATAGATTACTTGACGGTTAGTCAATATAGTGATTTTACTTATGAAACAGTTTATTCGTAATTTAAACTGTAATATTTAACCTATTTAGTAAACAGTAAGACATCTGAGGTAAAGTCACCTCCTTCAACAAAAAACCTTCACGAAAGGATACCTTCCAACGTATACTAATTAAATGAGGTCTTTAAAACGGTTCTTTTTAATGTTTTCACTCCAGTATTAAATATGTACTTAAAAACCCTTCGTAGTAAAATATTTTTCAAAAACCAAATAAATTTTTTTACTTTGTCTTAAAACTAAATTACTAACTACACTTATATATGAGACCCATCTCATTAACTCTTTTAAAAAATTATAGACATCATGAACTACGACATATACAAATATACTTCTTTTAATTTAAATTCCAGTTTAAGTTCCATTGACTAAATATCATTTGTAAATTTTTTCTTTCTGGTTCAGTACAAAAGACAACAACAACAAAACAAAAATTAAAATAAAATAAAAATTAACCTCCTATTAACGAAATTTATAACACTACCAAAGACGGTATGTCGTTGTACTTAGTCAATATCCATATGCATACAGGGGAGGGAGAAGTTAGAGGGAGAACGGAGGGAGCGGTAATATGGGAAGTCCACAGTGTCTCGTGACCGAAACCCAAGGGACGTACTATGTCGTTTAAGGGTGACCGATATATGAAATCTATACCATTACATATACAAAGTCACGATAAGAGAGTTTAGTAGGGTGGAAGAGAGAGAGTGGAGGACACAGGTTTTCCGACAAGAGATTCAGACGTAGAGCAAACGACGGGACATCAAATTTTATAGTAAACTAGAATCTCTTTGATTCTTGACACCGTCTTTCGAGTGATTATCCCCCTCTCAGTTTCATACTTAAAAGGAGAGAGACAGGCACATTCTCGATAAAGAAAAAATATAACGTATCAAATTTTTGAATTAAAGGGAGGTATAAATCGTTCACCCAAAGTATAATCAAGTTGACCTTCAACCTGAACTTTTTATTTTTCTTGTTTGAAGAAGGTAAATTAGGTACCTGTTACCTTTGAAATTTAGGTCTTTACTAGTAACGGTGTTACATAAAACCAAAATTACCGTTTCCCAGTCTGTACTGACTCGTTGAAGTGAAAGTGAAAAGGAAAGGACGTAACCTCTTCCTTTGCCGTGGGGTGAGGTCACAAGAGCGGACCTCTTAGGGTCCCCGCCCCCTCGGACCACCCGACGACAGAGACCCCAGCGTGTCTCAGCCTGTGCTGACTTCGCTGCGTCGTCGTCGTCGTCGTCGTCGTCGTATAGATCCTAAGACGTTAGGAGTCCGAAACCCCTTTCGTCGTTCACAGTGTGAAATGACGATTTTTTGGAGGAGAAAGGATTATGGAGGTCGACATCTCAAAGTCACTCGTGTGTTTAAGTCCCTACTATTAGTATCTTCTTAGAAATACAAAAAGTTTTTGTTGTACCTACGTTCGGAAAACCATTTATTCTAGTAAAAATTTAATTTATTATTTTGACTATTTAATTTAATCCGAGGGTTAAAGGATGGATGTATTGTCAGAGACATGTCCATATATGTGTATATCGTGGGAACTAAGGTGTTCTTAGAACTTAAATGTACATGGAAAGACACAAAGTATCTTGAATACAGGACATATATCTAATGGATCGTCGAGAGTACCCTCTTCTGTTACCGTGGGGTGAGGTCATGAGGACGGACCTTTTGGGGTACCTGCCTCCTTGGACCATCCGACGTCAGGTACCCCAGCGACTCCCAGCCTATCCTGACTAACTGAAGTGAAAGTGAAAAGTCAAAGGACGTGACCTCTTCCTTTACCGTTGGGTGAGGTCACAAGAACGGACCTCTTAGGGTCCCCGCCCCCTCGGACCACCCGACGGCAGATACCCCAACGTGTCTCAGCCTGTGCTGACTTCACTGAATCGTCGTCGTCGTCGTCGAGAGTATAATCACTCTCAATCTAAAAAGACGGTAATAAATAAGTAACAAATTTTTCGGCGCAGTAGTTCTCAATTTTTCAAATGACACCTTGGATGCTTTTATGTAAACAAGCCGACCCAGGTACGACTGGGGAAAGACGAAGGGAACGAACCTAAGTAGACTTAGAACCACTCGAATTCCATTCTCACTCTGTGTAGTTAAGTTGTATCTCAACCCCACACGGCTTCCAACGTGTTGAGATTAATTTTTTTTTTTTTTCGGTGACAAAAATACCCTCCTAAGACCTCCGACGTGACTAAAGGACTACTTACAACTGTCCTGATAATTTTGACACTTTGTTGTAGGGAACTTATACCGTGACGTACTTTCTTGATCAAATCGTTGTGACAAGAATCCACAATAATCGACTAATTTGATTATTCGGTGACCCTTTTGGTAGACACCCAATATGTAAGTAAAAGAGTCGAAAAAACTAACGAAGAGTCGTTCAATAAAGTGGTACAACCATCGACTGAAACAAATAACAACGGAAATTTAAGGCAGATACTGTATTTCCTACTCGGAAACAACTGGATTCTGTGGACCACACTATGTGTTTTCGATAGGGAAAGGACACAAAAACTCGGTATTGAAACTGATCTCACACACACACAAATATAAAGATACCTCCTTCTGAACTAAACCCCGTTTAAGTAAAACCGAGACTAATACGGGAGATAAAAGGGTACTGAGATCGAAGAGACTATGACAAGAGGACTCTATAGTTTTCCAGTACTACTATGGAACGTTCAAACAGTACCTTCAATCTCGAGTAAATTTAACGAATTGTAGCAAGGACCGTATCTAATCCATAAGTTATTTTCATCGAAAACAATAACTTTTTTGACTCACTCTCTTTTTATGTGTTCGATTCATTGTTATTGAACACATAAAAAGAGAGTCATCTAAAATGTGTAATAACAATGTATCTGAAGGGACCACCGAGTCTTCCATTCCTTAGACGGACGTCACGTCCTCTGGGCCCTATCTAGGGACCCAACCCTTCTAGGGGACCTCTTCCCTTACCTTTGGGTGAGGTCATAAGAACGGATCTCTTAAAGTACCTGTCTTCTCGGACCACCCGAAGTCAGGTACCCCACCGTTTCTCAGCCTGTGCTGACTCACTGATTGTGTGTGTAATAATGTATCTCTCCTTAAACCCTCTCCTTCTTTTACCACAAAGGTGTTCGCCTTTACTTTACTTTAGACCTGTGAACGAACCTTGATATAAAATCCGAAGCCACTCTAAACCGTATTGAAACTTTTCGATTAAGTCTATCTAAATCCATTAAACTGAAAACATTATGAAAACTTTTTTAATGTAGTTATTAATGTGTTTTACACATAAATTTGGTCCTTGTCTATTACACTTTTACTCTTGTGTAGCGTCATTGTCTCTACATCTAATCTCGATTTCGTAATGTACTGAAAGATTTCTCCATAACTTTATGACGAAATCTTTTAACTCTCTCTGAAATTTATAAGAAAAGACTGTAAAATTTAGGAGTTTAAAACGACTATTTGTCACTCCGACTTTTTTAAATTAGAATACTCAGTCGTTAAAGTAAAGGTAAATAAATAAGATTCTCTTTTATGTTTTAAATTTTTTAATGAGATACGTATTTCTACCTATACACATATATATATTGACTAAGTGGACGACAGATGGACTTTGATTGTTTCGTAACATTTAGTTGATATAAGGTTTCTTTTTCACACATTTGTTAAATTTACAGACTTTTATCCCTTTACTAATTTTGTGGATCCGATTGATGGTACACATATACATAACATATTTGTCCCATAAACACTTTTCAAATCACCCTTTACAAAGACGTTTCCCTTTTATATATATTCTAACGTATATTTAATAATGAAATTGATATAGTGTGTCAATAACTTTTTTTCCAACCTTCCTTTATAAATAAACTTGGTATAATTCAATTAAAACTGGATGACGTTCTGATAAAACGTACGAAATTGGATTATGATTATGTATTTATAAAAACCTTTCACAATTTTAAAACTCGTTACAAGAGATACTCTAAAAACATTAAAAGATAAAAATGTCTTTGTAAAAATAATATTCCTTAAAAATTATCTTTTCTTGAATCAGTAGATTTTACCTCGACAAATTTAAATCTGTTTTAAATTTTTCCTATTTAATCTAAAGGTAAAGACCATCGAAATTTTTAAACTATAAGACTTTTCGGAAGGTGATGTCTTATTAGGGTCTATGATATATTTCACAAACCTTTTTGAAAAGTAACGTACCAACTCGACCGTTGTCTCATTCCTTTAGGGGTCGTCAGTTTGTACTTTGTTTTCGTATTTAGGACCCTCTTTTCAGATACCGACGAAAAACCCGTGGACACCTAAAGACCACTAGGTCTCTAATACAAAATTACCGGAGTGTCCCTCGTCCTTTACTTATAATTACAGGTGCATTACATTTCTCTGTCTAGTTTCTATACGTACACTTCGGTTCTGGGACGGATGGTTTTTTCCGGTGTGGAAGTCATTTGTCACTCGTCTCTATTTAGGATTAAATATTTTATTTGAACAGATAAAAGAAAATTTTTGTTTTAATAATCTTTTATTATCCAAATTACCACCTAAGGTTTTCGTCCATATTTAGAATACACCGACTCTCATGAGAGTTAAAGTACGGACATTCTTTAGTAAGTCTATTTTGATGTAGTCTATTCTCTGAGTTGACAATTTGTAAAGTTTTGTCTACACTCTTGTTGTCCCAACTCCTAGTCGTCTTTATGAGTTATCAACTTTGTATATTTGTTTATAGTTATATGTTATTCATACTGTAAGTTTGTATCTTATCTTTTCTCGTTTAAAATATTCAAACACTCACTTTCAGCAAGTCAGCACAGGCTGAGAAACGCCCAATTGGGGTATCTGATATGTCAGGTACCTTAAGAGGTCCAGTCTTATGACCTCACCCATCGGAAAGGGAAGAGGTCTCCTAAAAGGGTTGGGTCTCAAGCTTGGGTCCAGAGGACGTAACCTCCGTCTAAGAAATGGTCGACTCGGAGTTCCCCTTTTTGTCATAACTTTCATACTCAAATTTCTTCAAGTAACTGTTATTCTGTGCAAACTTTGTCTTTAATGTCTGCACTTTTTGTATTGACTTTATTTGAGTTAACCAAAATTTTCGTCTAAGGTATTCGAGTTCTCTTTCTGACTTAATCTACACATGATTCAGTGAAGTCAGCGTACCCTGAGAAACGTTGACCTGGCATCGGGCGGTACGAGGAGACAGGTGCCATAAGTTGTCCGTTCTTATGACATCACCCACCGGAAAGGGAAGAGGTCCCCCAGAAGAGGTGGGTCCCTAGTTTTGACGTAGAGAATACAGAGGACGTTACTGTCCACCAAGAAATGGTGATCACTGCAGACCCTTCTGGTTTAGTGGTCTACGTGGGCACAGTTTCTATACCATTGGTACTTACCCTATAGTTCTTAGTACATAGTATTTTACTTTTGTTTACAGGTTGTATATACATTAGTCACCATTTCTTCCCCACCGGTAATTTTACTTTTGTCCATTATAAGACTCTATCGTCACTTTTTAAAGAGGTTTGGTTATTCTGTGTGTAGGATGCTAAATCCTTAGTGATTCCAGGTTCGTCTTTCTACGTTTGTATATACACACATATATATATAAATGTAACACTACTTCTACGTTCTATTGTTTCCTTTTCTTTACATTACTCATCAGTCTTTTTTGTCTGATCTTTGTTCATTGTTAATTTCTATTTTCACTTTTTGTCGTGTATTACAATATGATAAAGTTTCGACTCTCTTTTGTTCACTTTATTGACTTTTGTATGTTCTTTGGACAGAAAATTCTTACACTTATGTTACTTCTGTAAGAATTCTTTTGTTTTTTGACAAATAGTAGTTCATACCACAAAGAGTGGTAGTCATCTCTTTGATGACTTCTTATATGAAGTTCTTCTTCCTTTTGGTAGGGTCTCCCTTCCAGACTCTTCGTTCTCTCCTCTCTCTTCTCACTTCTACACCCATTTAGATCTATTTACGAATAACATATTGTATTGTAAAATTTCATTGTTACTGTTACTATCACAAATTGAACACTATATACTTTTTTAAAACTAATGTTCTTTTTATAAAGAATTATTATCGTATACTCTCACTTATTATAATTTCGTAAAATTACACGAATGAATAATTTTAAAGATTTGTCGATGGTTTCATCCATCGACACATTTGAAAGTTTACTCATTTCTCATTTTTTTCTTTTCTATTATTTTTAGAATTCGTTAGGTTTTTAATCGTTACTTTTTACGTTTGTCTTTTAAGTCCTGTTTATCTTCCCGTTTTTATTCCACCATTTTTCTTTAAGTCATGTACTTGTTAGAGTCATTCATAGTTACTCGATTTGAAAAGTCAATCCAATTCAAAAAGACTGACCTAATTTTTTCCGGGTTGATACAACAAACATTCTCCGAACGGGTGTTATGTTCCTATATTTTTAACTTTCCTTTTACGATCTTCTATATGGTCTTTTATTATTACTTTTCATTTGACATGCAAATACCATTGAAGTCTGTTTTGTTCCGGAATCCTGTTCCTAGTGATGAAACTCATTTTTATAGGTAATGTATTATCATTTTCGACTTAAGGGAACCTTATTGTCAAGTTTTGAACGTACTTGTATTAATATGTGAAAATTTTGTATTCATCTATGATTCTGATATTCTTTTTTACTTTTTGGGTATTAGTGACATTGGTTATAATTTTTTTAAGAGTTTTAATTATTTAGTCTTGTCAGCTATTGAATTTTAGTTCTTGTAAACGAGAGATAATAGTGGTTTGAACAATATAACTGAGAGTATGGTTTACTAGCCTCTTTTGGTAAGAAAAGTTTTTAAGTAATTTGTAAATACTTTTAATTGGTCAATAGTCTTACTACTGAATAGTCCAAAATCTCTCATGAACCGTTTAAAACCTCTCAAGAATGGTACGTGTGATACAAGACACCATTGTTATGTTAATTTAATTTTTATATAATGGTTTTTTAGTGATTGGGCGTGACATGTAAACTTTTAAATTTACGATTTATTAAGTATCCAGTTTATTTTTAGTACTACTTTAAACCTTTTAATGTATAATTTGAACACTTTACGTCTATTTTGTCATGAATCTATAAACATAATCTGTTCCCACTAACTTCTATCATGATGTATCATCCATTTGTGATGTGATAATCTGTTCCTACTGACTTCCATTGTGACGTTGAGTTTTTCATCGAAATTTTATCGTTGTCTCTCTGTTTTCGTAATATTTTACAATTTCCCCAGTCAGGATGTTCGCTCATATAATGAACATTTGTAAATACGTGGGTTGTATCATCGTGGCCTTATATATCTCGTTCATAATTGTCTGTGTTTATAATTTCTTTCGACTCACGGTTTCTTAACTACGAAAACTTGACACTGCAACCTCCTCTGAGAACTCTCAGGGAACCTGACGTTCCTCTAGGTTGGTCAGGTAGGATTTCCTTTAGTCAGGACTTATAAGTAACCTTCCTGACTACGACTTCGGCTTTGAGGGTATGAAACCGGTGGACTGCACTTCTTGACTGAGTAACCTTTTCTAGAACTACGACCCTTTCTAACTTCCGTTCTCCTCTTCCCCTGCTGTCTCCTACTCTACCAACCTACTGTAGTGGTTGAGTCACCTGTACTCAAACTCACTTGAGGCCCTCAACCACTACTTGTCTCTCCGAACCACACGACGTCAGGTACCCCAACGTTTATCAACCTGTACTGACTCGTTGACTTGACTTGACTAATTGTCTGTACTTTTCTATTTCATCGTCATTATCACCCCTGAAATTATGGATGAATAGCACTACCTAGGGCTGTCTTTTTGTCGTTCTTTTATGACCGGAATTTACTGTGAAATCTAAACTATTTGTATTATCTATAACTGTCTTGTAAGGTAGAAGTTGGTCATCTCTTGTATGAGAAAAGTTCAGGTACCCCTTGTAGAAGGTTTTCTCTAGTATGTAATGTGGTGTTTTGTTCAGAGTCATTTAAATTCTTCTGACTTTAATGTAGTTAAGGTTAGTGTTACCATCTTTGATCTTTAGTTGATGTTTTTCTTTTGACCTAATTTTTTTTTTGATGTATCTCTGACTTGTCGTACGATGATCTGTTAATTACCAGTTCCCTCTTTAGTTCTTCTTTAATTTTATTGAAACTATGTTTACTTTTACTTTTGTATGGGAAGGTTTCAGATACCCTACGTCGTTTTCGTCAAAATTCTCCCATCAAATATCGATATGTCCAGGTGGAGTTCTTCATACTCTTTAGAGTTCGATAGATTGGAATATGGATTCCTCTGATTCTTTTTCTTTCTTTTTCTTATTGGTTTAGGGTTTCAATCGTCCTCCTTTCTTTTTTTTATAGTCACCTACAAATTTTGTCTATGATTTTTTTTTGTCTTTTCTAATTATCCTGATTTTCGACCTTTCTATTTGTTCTAATTGTTTAGAAACCGATCTGAATAGTTCTTTTTTTCTCTATCTCGGGTTTATTTTATTCTTTACTTTCTACTTTCCAGTGTCAACTGTGGTGTTATTATGTTTCCTAGTATTCTCTGACGATACTTGTTACTATATTGTCGTTTAACCTTTTGGATCTTCTTTACTTATTTAAGGATCTTTGTATGTTGGATGGTTCTGTTAGTCCTCCTGTGTCTTTTAGATTTATCTGATTAATGATCATTACTTTGACTCAGTCATTGAATTGTTTAGGTTTGTTTGTTTGTAGGTCCTCGTCTACCGAAGTGTCCACTTACCCTCTTTTATAAACACTTAGTGCACAGACTATTCTCCATCTATAAACCTTATATATTTCTTGAATATGTTAAACTTTAGTTTTGGGGGTTAATTAGGTTAAATTTGTTAACAGTTTCGGACTTGTCTGTAAAAAGGTTTGTTCTATATGTCTACCAGTTGTTCACATACTTCTCTAGGAGTTGTAATAATTTGTAGTCTCTTTACGTTTATTTTTAGTGTTACTCTAGAATGGAATACCGACACTCTTACTGACAATAGTTTTTCTGTTTTTTGTTCACTACCACTCCCACACCTCCTCATACTTGGGAGTAAGCGACAACCACTCTTACATTTAACTACGTTGGTGATACCTTTTATTTTACTTCTACTGAGTTTTATAATTTTTATCTTTATAGTATACTAGGTCGTTAAGATGAAGAACCATAAATAGACTTCTTTTACTTTTGTGGTTAACCTTTTCTATGTACACTACGATACAAATAATGTAGTAATAAATATTATCGGTTCTATACCTTTGTTTGACAGGTAGTTATCCACTTACCAACTTCTATACCATATATATAAATTACTTTATAATCAGTCGGTTATTTTCGTAAACACTTTGGTACTTATCTAGATTTGCCATAACAACAACAACTCAGTGAGTCAGGACAGAGTAAGAACCGCTGGGGAACCTGACGTCGGACGGTCCGAGGAGGTAGGTACCCTAAAAGGTCCGTTTTTATGACTTCACCCGACGGTAAAGGAAAAGGTTTTCCCATAATACGATCCACTTTACACAGTCTGTTTCTGTTTACGGACTCTATAGTGAACACACACCTTAGATTATTTTGGTTTGGTTTACTTGTTTTATTTTGTTTTCTCTTTGTCGAAGTATCTATATCTCTTGTTTGATCACTAGTACTCTCTACCTCCCTTCTACCCGTTTTAGACACTTTCCGTAATTATTCATGTTTAAAGGTCGATATTTCATTTATTTAGTACTCTTAAATTATATTTTTCATCCTTTATATCAGTTATAACATTATTGAAATTTACCACTGTCCACCACTGATCTGAAGACTACCACTAGGAGAGTATCGTATATATTTACGGTTTAGTGATACAACATTTGTACTTTGATTATATTGTAACATACATTTAATATTAAGTTATTTTTTATTGTTATTTTAGTTTTCACCTCTTTTTATTTATTAGTCCCACTTCATCTTTCTTTGTTTACTTTATCTTTCGTTTCCCTTAGTTGACTCAAACCAAAAACACTTCACTGTTTAATGAGTCACTAACGACGACGACGACGACGACGACGACGACGCAGCGCAGTCAGCACAGGCTGAGACACACTGGGGTATCTACCTTCGGGTGGTCCGAGGGGGTGGGAGTCCTAAGAGGTCCGTTCTTGTGACAGATCATTCTAAATAAATTTTGACTCTACCTTTCGTATTTTGTTAGATATAATGTTTATTTATTTGTCCACCTATATTGAAGTCTATGTCTTCTCGAATTTTTCTATTGTCTTATGATATTTGTTAAATACGATCATGTAATTTTTCTAATCTACTTTACATGTTCAACGAACTTTCTGATATTGTATTGTTTTCTCTTTTGTCTTTTAGACTTATCAAGGTAATGGTATTCTATTAAAAGTAGTCACATTCAAGTTTTGAAAGGGGGTTACTCTTACGATCCTAGTTTACAAAAATATTCTTTTAAGAAAATATACGAAAGTTCATAAATTTATTGTCCATAAAGATGTTTGAAAAGATCCTTTATTCTTTTCTCTCTTATGAGGATGAAAGATAATACTCCGGTGATTTGGAGTGATATTTTTGGTCTGTTAATACCATACTTTTTACAGTTGATGTCCTGTTAGAGTGAATGATTATCTCTGTGTTTTCAAGATTTCCTTCATTATCCGTTTATTTTATGTTGTTATATATGTAGTAATGATTCTACCAAAGGATTAATACTTCAATCAAGTCATTATCTTTTAAGGGTGTAATTGTCTAATTTCTTCTTTTGCTATATTAGTAGAATTATATATTTTTTATTTTCTTATTAATTTTAATGGGTAGACAATTAATAAAATTTTATAGAATCATTTGATCTTTATTTTTGATTGTAGAATATAGACGATTCACCATAGATGGTTTCTTGATATATCTATCAATAAATTTAGTACTTTCCAGTTTTGTAAGGGAAATTTTAGTCTTTTTGTCACCACGTGACAGTCAGGATTAGTTGTGTCATTTTCTTCTTTTTATCTATTTTCGTATTTTAAACCTTTTCTTCTTCGTTTTGATAATAGTGATGTCAACTGTATTAATAGGTGTTTCTATTTATTTAACTGTCAAAGAAAACTTAATCATTCTCTCAAACCGTTTGTACGACCTTTATACAATTATGCTCAGTTGACGTATATATATTAGTCGTTGTTCATCAGTCTTTTATATAAATAAATTTTCTACGATAAATGTTGTCGTTGTTTTAACACGATCTTTATTTAGATTATCTACACGTCTTGGGAATTTCTCTTTTAGTACTGTTAGATCACTTTCCATATTTTGGATCTGTCTTCTGAAGTGGAAAAGTACCTCTCGTCCTGAGTCATAGTGTTTTCCTGGTCAAGAAGAGTTTAGAGATTTAGGTTATCTCAATATCAGTTTTAAAGTCATTATAAAAAGTATCTTGAACTGTTTACCTCACACTCCCTGTGTAGAATTGTATACGGTAGTCCATGTAAATTTAAAAAATTGGTACTCTTACATAAAAGACAAAAGTTTTAGATGCAAATTTATTCGTTTACATGTTTACAGACATCATCCGCCTCTTCCTTTACCGTTGGGTGAGGTCATGAGAACGGACCTCTTTGGGTACCTGTCTCCTCGGACCTCCCGATGTTAGGTACCCCAGTGTTTCTCAGCCTGTGCTGACTTTCTGGTTGTGACATCACTCCACTTCTCTTCAGCGAGTCAGCACAGGCTGAGAGGTACCTATATTTCCCGGTACCTATCGACTCTGTGAGGACTTCTTTTTGTTTTCATCCTCCCGAATCGGAGTGACTATAGTTCTAAATAATGTTTGGATAGTAAATAATATCTTCACACAAAACCCGTACCTCTCAATCTATTTACCTTATCTTATTGCTCTTATCTTCGAGTAAGTACGGACAAAGCCTCTTCCGTTACCGTGGGGTGAGGTCATGACAACGGACCTTTTAGGGTACCTGCCTCCTTGGACCATCCGACGTCAAGGACCCCAACACTTCTCAGTCTGTGCTGACTCGCTGAAGTGAAAGTGAAAAGTGAAAGTACGTAACCTCTTCCTTTACCGTTGGGTGAGGTCACAAGAACGGACCTCTTAGGGTCCCTACCCCCTCGGACCACCCGATACCCCAGCGTGTCTCAACCTGTGCTGACTTCACTGACTCGTTGTCGTCGTCGTACGGAGAAACCTTCGAATTTAGAAGATTTCTACCGGAACGTCAATCCTACCCGTCCTACTGTTCTCACCGTGAACCCCTAGAATCTCTGTTATCAATAAAGGGTTTACCATATATTATAATTATAAATTATCTCTCGTACAGTGTGGACACACTTAGTAGACGGACGGTGACACCAAAGAAAGAAGAGCAGACTAAAGTCCATTCAACCAGACGAATAAATTGATCGAGTCCATTATTAAGTAACATAACCGGGGTTTAAATCGTGGGCTTTCCTGAGTCGAGGAGGTTCTTTAAATAGGACTTAAAGTTAAGACCCGAGTCAAGAAACAAAACTCTTTCTTAAAATATGTATTGAAGTGATGTCGTTGATAGTGCGGATAATTCTACAATTCCAGTATTCGATCCCTTGTTCTAACCGACCTATATTCATTACCCGTTTACTGAATTAGACAAAAGAGTGTTATTTTATCCCTACTATTCTTAACAGAAGATGAGGTTCAAGAACACTCTTTACTTTCTAAACAAGTCTGTTTTTGACAGTTTTGTCGGAAAGTGTGATGTCATTCAATACGTAAAGATAGAAAATGTTAATATAATTTTAAATACCTGAACAAAGTAGAAAACCTGACGTCTGATGAACTCCAGTCTCTGACAGAATTAATAGAAGTGTACGGGTCACGGATCAATAATGGACCACCACCTACGGGTTATTTACAAACAACTTGGTTTTACTCCGTTTATGACAACCCGTTTATTATGGTGATTTTTACCATTAAGAATACCAGAAAGTACCTGAAGGGGGTACCGAGTCACCGTTTCTTAGACGGACGTTACGTCCTCCGTACCCAAGTTAGGGACCCAACCCTTCTAGGGGACCTCCTCCCGTACCGTCGAGTGAGGTCACAAGAACGAATCTCTTAGGGTACCTGTCTCCTCGGACCACCCGATGTATGTCAGGTCCCCCTCAGCCTGTGTTGAAATCATTGATTCACGTGTGTGAGTGTGTGTGTGTGTACCAGAAAAATACAGGAATGACTAAATCACCAATTAATCGATAAGTAATTTGTTACATTATTTGGTAATTGATTAATTGTTATTTATTGAATTAGTAAGTAAGTGTCACGAAACCCTATCCTCCCCGTAAGTTAGGTCGGAACCTCGGCTATGAAGTACTTCTTTCACTACTATTAGTCCGATCTGGTACTTCGGTCCTGATAGCTGGAGAGGTAGTGACGAGAGTTACGTCGAAGACTAGATAACGGACCGGGTTGTTTGCAAGATACTTTCTTCCTTCCTTACCCTCGGTCCTCTTATTTTCTTATATCACCACCTCGTATCGTAAGGTCCGTCCTCTTTATCATAAGAGTCGTAAAGTTTCCAACCGAAACCTCATAGAAGTCTCTCGAGTCGTGTCACACACAACCCCTTTCCCTCTCTGTTTCGACCTATCATTCTTCCCGATATTATGGTGTCAAGAAAGTACCGTGTGGTTCTTTAAACCTGAAAAAGAAGTTTGAGTTTAGTAACTTCCGTAAATCCGTCTTCTCACTATATTGGTTTAGACTTAAAATCCCTCTAGTGACCAATGTCACCCTCCTTAGTAACCTTTGTTCCTCTAATGGATCCTCGATGAGTATAAGTCGAGAACGGAAACACGTGGGATAGGATATCTTTTGTAGTATCACGAAGGTTTTTGAAAAGTCAAGAAAAGGGAAAGGAAGGGGTGAATCACTGATACATGAAATATACCCGTAAAGTAATAAAAGGAAGTCTCATGTATCAGTGATTTGAAAGGTATTAAATGAGGATTCCAAGAAAGGTGATTACAGGTTGGTCACAGAAAACAGACCACCTAGTGTGTGTAAAAAGGTCTAAAACGAAGTGACTTCAAATTACGAAATAAAAAAAGGTAAAGACCCTGTGAGGAATCCGAATACCCTTTTTACTTCGTCGTGTAACTTTCTGGGTAAACCGACGGTACGTTGAGACAACTAAATAGTAGTTATCCATTTGTCTTTGTAAGTAAAAAAATTTTTTTTTAGGTACGAACTCTAGAAAAATTTTGTTGGGAGTCTGTTTTTAACATGGTTTACGAAAACGTCTAGGAGAAACCTCGACAAAGGAAGGTAAATAGATAAGGCCCATGGAGATCAGGGCCGTACGTTTGTTCTCCCCGAGTTTTCGTGGCACCGAAAGGGGAAGGGTAGTCTATACCGGGCATAGGGAGAGGTAGGTGTGTGGACGATGAGGGATTCGATTGTAGGAGATTGATATTGGAATAAACTCTTTGAGAGACACACTTTGGTCACCCACGTCTTTATCGTCCACTGAGGTAAAGCCGTCAAAACCACTGGTCTCTTCTTAATAACGAAGGAAGTGAAACACCGAGACCATTCACGGGTTCTCCACATCAGTTTTTTAGTTGTGTAATCATTAAGTCGTCCTGGTTCAGGTCGACAAATTGTACCGGGCCGAGTTTACAGTGTAGGAGCCACTATGGAAGAGACTGGGGGAAGGAGAGGTTCCGTGGCAAAGTGACACGGGAAACGCGAGGGTATCGGGAAACAAGTCTGATGATGAACATCTCGTAAATAGTGGTGACAATAAAAACACTTTTAGCGCAAACTCATGCCATCTCCCTGTCCTCTTCCTTAAAAGCTCCTCTTTTTTAGACCTCCGGGTAACATAATATGATGCGAGTCCAAACTTTGAAACCCATTCAAAGTTCGGGGAAACTTGGAGTCAAAAGAATAGACATTTTCTCTGACATCGTTTCCTCTCTTCTATTACGTATATCGTGTCTTGGAGAGGAACTCGTCTATAAATGGTTTACAGTCAAGGGAAGACAAAAGGAAGGACAAATCTACGCCTGGACGGACAGAGAGGGTGATCTCGTATTTTGGGAGATCCCTCTGTGAAACGGAAGAATTAGAAAGGTCAGGGGGTCACGTCACAGGTTAGGTCCACAAGTCACGTTCACAGAACCGACGACCTACTTTCCTTACGGTACAACTTGGGACCTTTTGAATCGGTCTGAATAACCGGTCGAAGGAGACTACTACGTGCACCTGGAGACAAAAGAATGGAGTAATAACATAGGTTCAAGAACTAAACTCCCACTACTTTGTTCTATCCTCTCGAGTTATTAATTCAGGTATGTCAGAACCTTGAATTCTATCCATTTTCATATGAGGAGGAATTTCAAGGATGTGAAACCTTTAGACACTCAACATTTAATCTCCTGGACGAAATGACCCTCTTTTTTTTTTTTAACTCCGATTTGGAACTTCGGTAACCTCAATAAACCCCTTCTAAAAAACGATATTAACTCCACAAGGGAGTCCTTACCAGGACGTTATGTCTTTACCTAAGTACTAGTTCCAGAGAACCGGAAGAAGACACCTTTTCGTGTACGAAAAACCGACTTCTCTTTTTTCATTGAACCGTCCGTGACATGGTGAAATTTCAGGAAAGTTATACACTTAATTAAGGTACAGTGGTGTGAATCGAAGTTCGGTTACAAAGTACGCCCAGTACAGGACCACTCGAATCGCGTGCACCCCACTGGTTCCATTCAACCACCGTTAGGGGTACATTTCATAGTTAGTACGTCTATGTGCTACAACTACTGAACACTTATGAAACGTGAATAACCTTTAGAAAAAGAAAACTTGAGGAACTGTGAAAAGTTTGGTTACGGGACAAACCTAGAGACATTTTTAGACCGTCAGGAGTAGAAAGGTCAGTTCCGTTGTAGATGGCACTCGGTCTATAACAAGACTTATAACCCCTAAGTTACTCTTCGTTCTGTCTGTCTCGCGGACTGGAGTCCTTCGTATGTAGAATCACGTGGATATTCGAGGACAATAAATGAGGGTGAAAATCACAAAAAGAAAGAATTGGAAGGCAAATCGATAGATATGTAAGTTAATACTCGTAGACCGTGTGAGGTCAAATGAAAAATTTCAACAACTGAATAGGGAGGGGAAACTCCCAAATAAGTGAAAAACTCGGTGTTATACCAGTATTTGAAAGTCTTGATCTACTTGAAACTTAGTGGATCAGGTTGTTATTCGGTGTCTCCACATAACTAAACAAGAGAGTGCATCGTTGTCTGACCACCCACCTCAGGTCGTGACTGACGGTCAAGTCATAGAAAGTATAGGATTTCAACCTGTACTGACTCGTAGAAAACATGGACATAGGGATCTGACTAGACATACCTCTCAGGGATTTTGTCAGAGAAAAGTTGAAAGAAAAAGAGCAAGACTTTATGGCCGAGAAGATAAGAGAAGAACCCAAGACATACACATACAATGAATTTAGAGTACAGGTTGAACTTCCACAACACGAGAAGTGTAAAAATAAACTGGAAAGAATGAAGGGAACCCCACCGGGAGAAAGGCAATGGGAAACGGCAGAGTTCGAGCCATAGTGACGGGACAAGGAAAACTAAACCTTAACCGATGACGTAATTTTTTTTTTAACAGAAAAAAAAAAAAGGGGAAAATAAGTAAAGGGGGTTTAGAGGACGGGGATAGAAAAGAAAATAACTTTAGAGAAGAAAACTTCGGTCCTAAAACTAGTGGTGTCAAAAACTAAATGTTTTTCATCAAAAGACTAAAAGAACGGGGAAGAGAACGACGTACATATAAGGGTTATTAAACTATAAAAGAAGAGGTAAAGTTTTGAACTTTATGTGTGAGTAGATAAGAGAGAGAAGACAGAGTGGACTTTGGGTAAGACGACAGGGGAAAGTTAGGATGGATTGATGCATTGAGAAGAAGGGGCACGTAATGTAAACATACTGAAGAGGTCGATACGTATCTTGTGCATTGAGGGATGTCAAGGACATAAGTCCTAAGGACCTCTTATGCAGTGAGAGAGGAGTAGTGTCTAGATTAAGTGTAAGTATAAAAAAAGTACGTTTACGTATAAGACAAGAAAAGTCACCCCGACAATTATGGAGTGGGATAGAAACTAATACAGTGTATGAACGAAAATAAGTGAGAGTAAGTAAACGATTGATTCACTCGACCACTAGGTCTTGACGGATCTTCGAGGAGGTGTCTCAATAAAGACACTCACGTCTAGGATAGAGAGGAACAACGTTAAAGAGATTTGTTTAGGATCGAGAGAAAGGGACCCTGAGTGATGACTCAGGAGTGCTGTCTACTAAACTAGTAACGTTTACGAGTCCGTGTAGGATATCAGAACATTGTAGTGATAACTTTAGCTGTGCTGTAAGGTAGAACAGCTATGGTAGAACAGGAAATACACCTGAATGCACCCAAAGAGAGTTAGTCGAAAACCAAAGTGTCCTATAGAAAGGAGACGGGGAACTAGACACAAGGAGATAACTACTGTAACCACCGACCGACGGGGACTGAGGGTCGACGTGTTTGATTAAGTAGGGACCTCGAACCGTAGATACCCGTGAATGTGTAACGAAAAGGACAAGTGAGATGAGTAACGGTTTATATGGTCAACGGAGCCTAAGGAAGACGAAAAGGAGTGATCGTATAGCATACCAAACTGGACCACTTAAACTCAAAGTTAAAGTGACTCTTTTCTCCCTGAGACTGCATTCGACTTGTACCTTCCACTGTCTGATCTCTGGAGATGAGAGTAAATAAGTTGTTGAAACCAACTCTGGAACTAACTTCGGTCCGTGAAACGATCACCACATACGACTTCATTCTGAAATCGAGAGTCAGGTTCCTTTAAAGTTTAATTACCTTCTCGACCCTTTTGAAAGGGTATTTATTTCGTGTAGTCGTTTATGTGGAATACATAATCTTTACCCTCTTATTAGATCACGACTTCTCCTGTCCGAAACTTCAGTGTCTGGACGTGAACATAAACTTGGAATGGTGTTCGGACCGGACTCCGTTCAAGGAACTACAAAAATACAGAGAAGAACAGACATTTTCCTAAAATTCGTGGTTAAGAAAGTTGGATTCTAACAATACTCCTAATTTACTTAATTTTCTTCAATCCACGAATTGTGTTACGAATCCAGAAGTATTCACGAGTCGTTTATAACCAAAATACACCATAAATGTCCAACGATCCCCTCGTGTTACTCTCTCAGTTCCTTTCAAAGACCTTATTGAGTCCAACTCAAGACTCTCTGTTCGTGACCGTTATCGATTTACTTCATGTCCTTTCCTTAGGGAAAATTTTTGAAATTTAAATTCATATCAACTGAATGTTACAACAAAATCAAAGTCCACATATCGTTTCACTAAGTCAAAATATATATATATACATATATATATATATATATAAACAAACAAACAAACAAAAATGTTTAATAAAAGAGAATATACAATAATGTTTTATGACTCATATCTAGGGACATGATATGTCATCCAGGAATGACCAATAGACAAAATCTATATCATCCCACATATACAATTAGGGTTTGGAATAGGAAGGGGAGGACAAACAAAGGGGAAATCATTGACATTCAAAAAAAGGGGATACAAATACCTAGATTCCTTTTACTTGAGATTCGTCCCCCCGTCTTGTGCGTTTCCTTACATCCACACTTTATTGTATTACTTACGTACTTAGAATTCATCAGGTGACACATACCGACTTCGTCTTATTAGGTACTGACCTTCTTCCCTTTCTACTACTTACTCCGTTTATTTTATAGTTTTGAGTAAAGTCGTCTTTTTTTAGACGTTGTTGTTGTTGTTGTTTTGTATATAGTGACAGATGTAACACGCTTCTATCCACTCCCTCTCCGTTGGAGTTTAAAGTTTCTGTAGACTCTTCTGGAGGGCGACTTCATCCTCCGTTTTTTTGACGTCTTACTTTTTTTTTTTCTGTGTCGTCTTTACTACCACAGGACTGTGAGTCAATCTTTGCACTTTATGTTTTCTGTCACCACAGAACAGTTTCCCAGTCTCTGAGCGTCGGACGTGGAAAGGATGTTTAGATACTGGGGTATTGGGTAGAAGTAGGTGTAATTTGAGAGGTGGTCACGGAGAGGAACGAAAAACAATGGCCTGTGTATTCATACATCGAATTCTAGAATTACTTTCTCGTCTCGTCGAACCACGTCACTGTGGACTCGGGTCGTCGACACACACTTACTGGACGTCTGTCTTTTCGTTATGAGGAACAGGTTCGTTGGATCTGTACCGACACGACACAGGATGTCTGCGGGTCCCGACTTAAACGTGTCAGTGACGGTCTTTTCGTGTGGTGTGGGTGTGCAGTTTTGTTTGTACTATAGGTCCCCTCCTTTTAGTTCCAAAGTCAACAAAGAAAAGAAGGGAGAGGTTTAGGGTTCTTAGGTCACTCAAAATTATTGTGAAGATTTTACAGTCCTCTTTTTTTTTGGAATGAAAATTTTTTCAACCTGGTTGGTTCCCCCAGAATACGTCTGACATCAAAGTGAAAGCCGGGGAGTCCCTACGACACCCCACGTCCACATCGACCGAAACTCTTTTACGTTACGTTTTTTTTTTTTTGTTTTGTTTTGTTCGTACCTGATCTCTGAAATCCTCCACTAATAAGTATAACATTACGTCCAAAAATTATAATAGACTTAGTATCTAAACGAAATTTTGTCGTCGGGAAGAGGACACTTCGCCACGGGTTAAAGTTTAACGATTAAACCATCTCAACCCCTCTCTCACAACTCTTTAAATCACAAGTTCCTAATTTATTAATAAAAATAAATACCTCGTATATAGTTTTTGTTTCTGATTCGTAAATACTTTACAACCCTCAATGACTCTTTCCTTTATCAAGACGTAATTCATAAATAATACACATTCCGTGAAATGTATACACTACCCCTATTTTAAATAATTTCGTATTAAGGTTAAAATGAAGGAAGAAAAGAGACGGACTCAAATACATTGAAGAGAGCAGAAGAGAGGACATTCTTCTCTAGACTTACACACCGGTACAAGAATACTAAAAATTTGTGTCGTAGCCCTTCCACCCATCTCTCTCTCTGTTCTGACCGATCAAGTCTCCTTCTTACCTTTGCTGATACTCTTGTTTCTGGCGATACCTGGTTCCTCTAGGACTACACATCTGATTACCACTCGTCCCTACCCCTAAGGTCTCTTCGATGCCCGAGACTCTTTTGACATTGAAATTCTTCAGTATAAAATTCAAAACTTAACTTAACGACTATACGAGGAGTTCTCTACGTTTCTTTCTAATTTCGAGAAAAACTTAACGAAAACTTAAGACCTGTCGTGATGAAACTTACATTTGTAATAACTATGGTACGTTATCCTCCGACAGTCTAAACGAACTAGAGTAAGTTAGAACGTTATTGGAATACTTTACCCGTAAAATAAAAGTAATATGTCAATTCTTCTGACTCAATGTTTCTACGGGCCTCTGGACCGATCCGAACGTCCCGGACCTAAATTTTTTATTAAAACAAAGGTCATAGTTTTTCTACTCTATTCTACACGACCGTTCCCACACTTCTTTTGCCTCGGGAACATGTGAATCACCCCTACATTTAACCGTATCGGTAATTCCTTTTGTCCTTCCTCTAAGGATTTTTTTAATTTTTATGTTGGAGATACATTAGGTATATTAGATCGTTAGGGTGAAGACTCATATATAGGTTTACTTTACTTAGTCCTAGATCTTCTCCTATAGACGTCCGGATACAAATGACTTGGTAATAAACATTCTTGACTCTATATCTTTGTCGGATTCACATACGCCAACCTCCTTTCCTACTACACCTATATGTTTGTCATCTTATCATGAATCGGTATTTTTCTTCCTTTGGAACGATAAGTCTCGTTGTATCTACTTGGTCTCCTACAATACGATTTACTACGATCACTCTTTGACTTTCGGTTTACGACATACTAGAGTGAATATATACTTTAGATTTTTACATTTTGAGTTTCTTCGTCCCTTATCTTACCACCAATGATCCCGGACCCTTGACCTCCTTTACCCCTTTACGACCAATTTCCTATGTTTTAAAATAAACATTCTACTTATTTAACACACCGCGATTACATGTAGGTACCACAGATATCAATTATTGTGAACTTTAAACGGTTCTCTCATCTAGAATTCATAAGAGTGGTTTGCGTGTGTGTATCTGTGTGTTTACCATTGGTACATTCCACTACTTCTACAATCATTGAACTACATCATTATAATAGTGTTACATACACTCTGTCCTCTATCTATCCTGGATCCGACCTCTCAATCAAACAGGGCATACCTCTCTATGAGGTTCCGTTTCTATTATCCTCTCCCACTCGGGACGGGTCTATTTTATGTCTCTGGTGTATAAAGAGTGAGAACTCCAATGCCTCTTAAAGAACCGATATGTACACGTCTTTTCGAGGAACCTCCAGTTTTTCTCTTCCCCACGGTGGGGTATCATCCACTATAGTTAGATGTGAATCCGGAGAAGTGACCTTATGTAAAACCGATTCTCTACACCTGTGTTTGTACCCTCCTAGGGAGTCAAGTCAAGTCAAGTAAAGTCAGCGAGTCAACACAGACTGAGAAACGTTGGGGTACTTAACGTCGTGCGGTCCGGAGGGACAGGCAGTGGTTGAGGGCCTCAAGTGAGTCTGAGTACAGGTAGCTCAGTCACTACGGTAGGTCGGTAGAGTAGGAGCCAACAAGGGAAGAGGAGGACAGGGGTTAGGGAGGGTCGTAGTCTCAGAAAAGGTTACTCAGTTGAGAAGTGTACTCCACCGGTTTCATGACCTCAAAGTCTAAATCGTAGTTAGGAAGGTTTCTTTAGGGTCCCGACTAGAGGAAGTCTTACCTGACCACCCTAGAGGAACGTCAGGTTCTCGGAGAGTTCTCAGAAGAGGTTGTGGTATCAAGTTTTCGTAGTTAAGAACCCACGAGTCGGAAGCAGTGTCAGGTTGAGAGTGTAGGTATGTACTGGTCTTTTTGGTATCGGAACTGATCTACCTGGAATCAGCCGTTTCATTACAAAGACGAAAACTTATATGATAGATCAAACCAGTATTGAAAAGAAGGTTCCTTATTCGTAGAAAATTAAAGTACCGACGTCAATGGTAGGGGTCACTAAAACCTCGGGGGTTTTTATTTCAGACTGTGACAAAGGTGACAAAGGGGTAGATAAAGGGTACTTCACTACCCTGGTCTACGGTACTAGAAACAAAAGACTTACAATTCGAAATTCGGTTGAAAAAGTGAGAGGTGAAATTGAAAGTAGTTCTCTTAAAAATCAAGGAGAAGTGAAAGACGGTATTCCCACCATAGTAGACGTATAGACTCCAATAACTATAAAGAGGGTCGTTAGAACTAAGGTCGAACACAAAGAAGGTCAGGTCGTAAAGAGTACTACATGAGACGTATCTTCAATTTATTCGTCCCACTGTTATATGTCGGAACTGCATGAGGAAAAGGATAGACCTTGGTCAGCCAAAAAGGTACGAGTCAAGATTGATGACGAAGAACTGGACGTATGTCTAAAGAGTTCTTCGTCCAGTCCACCAGACCATAAGGGTAGAGAAAGTCTTAAAAGGTGTCAAAGAACACTAGGTGTGTCAGTTTCCGAAACCGTATCAGTTATTTCGTCTTTATCTACAAAAAGACGCTGAAAGAACGAAAAAGGTAATAGGTCGTCTACAACCGTTAAAGTAGAGACCAAGGAGACGGAAAAGATTTTGGTCGAACTTGAAGTCCCTCAAGTAGCAAGTGCATAACGACTTCGGACCGAACCTCTTAAAACTCGTAATGAAATGATCGTACACTCTACTCACGTTAACACACCATCAAACTCGTAAGAAACCGTAACGGAAAGAAACCTTAACCTTACTTTTGACTGGAAAAGGTCAGGACTCCAGTGACGACTCCAAAGGTTTAAACGACCGTATAACTCACGTCGTGAAACTGTCGTAGTAGAAAGTCTAAACTCTGTCGAGTTGAGCTTAAGGTAGTGGAGGTGATCGAAACAAGCGTCACTACGAAAGGTTCCGGGTGGACTGAAGTGTAAGGTCCTACAGACCGAGATCTAATCACTAGTGTGGTAGTACTAATAGATCTATTTGGTTTATACCTGAGTCTCAGTCCTTTTCGTTGTACTAACCGGTTTCCTTCGGACCTTATTTACGGTGTATTGTTACTAAATCAAGATTTTCCACCGAGAAGTATCTTTGTAAGCTGAAGTCCACTTAATTTGTCAAGATACCTCTCCCGCTACCGTGGGGTGAGGTTATGAGAACGGACCTTTTAGAGTACCTTCCTCCTCGGACCATCCGACATCAGGTACCCCAGCACTTCTCGACCTGTGTTGACTCGCTGAAGTGAAAGTGAAAAGTGAAAGTACGTAACCTCTTCCTTTACCGTTGGGTGAAGTCACAAGAACGGACCTCTTAGGGTCCCTACCCCCTCGGCAGAGACCCCAACGTGTCTCAGTCTGTGTTGACTTCACTGAATCGTCGTCGTCGTCGTCGTACTCCTGGGTATACTGGAAGATCTTAATTGTGGTTTTTTTTTTTTTTTTTTTCTACAAGAAAAGTAGTGTCCTTCGACTTTGCGTTTTCATCCTTCAGTTCTCTATGGACCACATTGTCTGTTCAAACCGGAACCTCATGTTTTACTTCGTCCCGTTTCCGATCGTCTCAAAAAGGTTCTCTTTCTGGACCAGGATCGTTTGTGACAGAAGGTTGTTGTGTTCTCTACTGAGATGTGCACCTGTAATGGTCTACCAGTTATGGCTTTAGTCTAACTAATATAAGAAACGTCGACTTCTTCCTCTTCGAGATATGTCAGTCGTTTTTGTTCTGACCCTCGACTGACACCGAGTCTAGTACTTGAGGAATAACGTTTTAAGTCAGAGTTTAACTTCTTTCGTCCCTTTTGTTAATTCGGTAAATCCATACTGGATTTAGTTTAGTGAATAATATTATGTCACCTTCACTGTTTATTTAAGTTCCCTAATCTAGACTATCTGTCTCACGGACTTCTTGACACCTGTTTCCAAACATGTAACATGTCCTCCGTCGCTAGTTTTGGTAGGGGTTCTTTTTCTTTACTTCTTTCCGTTTTACCAACAGTCTCCTCCGGAATGTATCGACTCTTTTCTTCTCTTCACTTTCCGTTTCCTCTTTTCCTTTCTATATAAGTAGACTTACGACTAAAGGTTCCTTATCTTTCCTCTCTATTCTTTCGGAGAGAGTCACTAGTTACGTTTCTTTATCTCCTTTTGTTATCTTACCCTTTCTGATCTCTAGAGAAGTTCTTTTAATTTCTACGGTTTCCTTGTAAAGTACGTTTGTACCCGAGTTATTTCCTCTCTTTATCATACCTGGATTGTCTTCGTGTTCTATGATTCTACTTCACAGTTTTATGTGTCTTCTTGATATGTTTTTTCTAGAAGTACTGGGTCTCTTTGTACTACCACACTAGTGAGTGGATCTCGGCCTGTAGGACCTCACACTTCAGTTCGCCCGGAATCCTTCGTAGTGATGTTTGTTTCGATCACCTCCACTACCTTGACTTCGACTCGAAAAAGTTTAGGATTTTCTGCTAGGACACTTTCACGACGTGAGTTATACGGTCGTTTAAACCTTTTGAGTCGTTACCGGTGTCCTGACCTTTTCCAGTGAGAAGTAAGTTTAGGACTTCTTTCCGTTATGGTTTTTACAAGTTTGATGACGTGTTAACGTGAGTAGAGTGTACGATAATTGCATTACGAGTTTTAAGAGGTTCGGTCCGAAGGTGTCATACCTTTGGTTCTTGAAGGTCTACGTGTTCGACCTGAATCTTTACCGTCTCCTTGGTCTCTAGTTTAACGGTTGTAGACAACCTAGTATCTTTTTCGTTCTCTTAAGGTCTTTTTGTGGATGAAGACGAAATAACTGATGTGATTTCCGAAACTGATACACTTAGTGTTGCTTTACATCTTTTAAGGATTTCTCTACCCTTATGGTCTTGTGGAATGGACGGAGGACTCTTTAGACATATCTCCATTTCTTCGTTGTCAATCTTGACCTGTACCTTGTTGCCTGACCAAGGTTTAACCCTTTCCTCATGCAGTTCCGTCATATAACAGTGAGACGAATAAATTGAATATAAGTCTCATGTAGTATTCTTTACGACCCGACCTCCTTCGTGTTCGACCTTAATTCTAACGACCCTCTTAATAGTTATTGGAGTCTATACGTCTACTGTGGTGGGAATACCGTCTTTCACTTCTCCTTGATTTTTAAGAGAACTACTTTCACTTTCACCTCTCACTTTTTCGACCGAATTTTAAGTTGTAAGTTTTTTACTTGTAGTACCACACAACAGGGTAGTGAAGTACCGTTTATCTACCCCTTTCTTTCCTTTGTCACTCTATGAAATAAAAGGACCTGAGGTTTTAGTGACGTCTAACACTGACATCGGTACTTTGATTTTCTGCGAACGAGGAACTTCTTTTCAATACTGTTATGATCTAACGCCCCCCGGTCGCACTCCTTAGGGTGGGCACTGTTCCAGTACGTCTTCCTTCGGACTGTTTTACGTTCCTACACTAGTCCGAAGTCCCCAAGGGGGACCTTAAAGGACTCGTAGGTGGGGGGTTCTGGTCTCAGACGGACGAAATGACACAATACGAAAGGTGGATGAGAAGACAGTAATTGTCCCCCGACAGGGGGGTGGTGGAAAAAGACTTTTTTAATCTCGAAAATCTATTATTTAGAGGACCCGTATTATGTTCACAAAGTTAGGTTTTTGGGGAGACTACCGAAAGATCGGACGGACGTCCTGAGCATGTCGACGCGTACATTAACAAACTCCGGAGGACTGGCGTCCTACGTGACCTTCGAATTTTGTAGGATCCTTATATCCCCGAAGGCTCCTCAGTTTTAGTAATCTTATCCTGACTAATTTCCAAAGTAAACAACTCGGTTATGAACGACTGTTTAAAAGAATAGAAAATGAACAACTATATCAACCATATATCTTTTTTGTTCATCGTTGTAATCTAGAAACTCAATTCATTGAAGAAACAATATTGGGTGACGCGGAAACAAGATATCTCTACATTGAAATCACGAAATTCCTCTACGTCTAATTTATTTTTGTGAAGTCCCCTTTGTTTTAATTGTAAGTAATTCCTTCTCTCGGTTTTTCACAATCGTTCGGAGAACCGGTCTTCTATTACATTTAGTGGACTCTAGAAAACATATGTTTTTCTATATGTCTTTCTCAGACCCGACGATTACGATGTATTAAAACATAATGGGTAACTAGAGATACATATAGTTTTCATATTTTCCGGAACTTCCTGTTATCTCCCCCCCCGGTCAGTAATCTTCCTAACCAGAGGGGGCACAGAAGAGAAATGAGATTAAAGTCCGACTTAAGGGTAGACCCCACACCTCCGAGTGGTACAGATGAATGAACAGGGCCGAAGATTCTAGGTATTCTCTCTCTCGGGTTCCGTCCGTGAGAGGCTATAAGTTTGCCTGCGGCCACCGGATTGCATCTACCACGTTTAAGGAACAGACCTTAAAATAACCAAAAGGGGCATTCGGTTCAATAAGTCGGAAGAAAAGTGGTGATTTAAAAGGATGATGTGACAAAGAAGGATTAGATTAGAATATAATTATTTATTTATTCAGAAAGGAGTGGTCACGGTAGGGACGAAGCTTAAGGGACCTAGGTGACCCCGTCCTGGGGTCGTGATCTATCGTATAATTTTTCGTCTTTGTAGTGAAACGACTGTTTACAGGTAGATCGGTTTCGGTACCAAAAAAGTCATCAGTACACACCTACACTCTCAACCTGGTATTTCTTCCGACTCGTGGTATCTTAACTGCGAAAAATTGACACCACAACCTCTTCTGAGAACTCTCAGAGAACCTGACGTTCCTCTAGTTTGGTCAGTTAAGATTTCCTTTAGTCAGGACTTATAAGAAACCTTTCTGACTACGACTTTGACTTCGAGATCATGAAACCGGTGGACTACGTTACTCGGTTAAGTAATCTTTTCTGGGACTACAACCCTTTCTAACTTCCGTCCTCCTCTTCCCCTACTGTCTCCTGTTCTACCAACCTACCGTAGTGGTTGAGTTTCCTTTATTTAAACTCGTTCGAGATCCTCTACCACTTCCTGTTCTTTTGAACCTCACGACGTCAGTCACTCCAGTGTTTCTCAGTCTACACTGACTCGTTGACTTGTTGTTGTTTTTGTCACTAATTTTGATGGTGGTCGTGAGTCGAGAAAGAAACTTAAGTGGGTACAAAAGAATAAGTATACATAAGAAAAGGAATGAACAAAGTGATGAAGGACAGAAACACCCTTAAGTAAGGTCGTTTCAGTTCCCCGGTCTCAAAAAAGTAACCGGTGTTCTTGAAGGTCTACATGTTCGACTCAAATCTTTTCCTTCTCCGTAGTCTCTAGTTTAACGGTTGTAACCAACCTAGTACCTCTTTCGGTCCTTTAAGGTCTTTTTGTAGACGAAGTAACTGATGTGATTTCAGACACTGACACACCTAGTGTTGTTTGACACGTTTTAAGAAGTTCTCTGTCCTCATTGTCTGGTGGAATGAACAGAAGACTCTTTGGACAGACACCCAGTCCTTCGTTGTCAATCTGGACCTGCACCTTGTTGACTGACCAAGTTTAAACCCTTTCCTCATACTGTTCCGACAGTGGGTCAGATAAATTGACAGTAGGACAAATAAATTAAATATACAACTCATACAGTACCCTTTACGGTCCGACCTACTTAGTGTTCGATCTTAGTTCTAACGGTTCTCTTTATAGTTGTTGGAGTCTATAGGTCTACGTGCGATTCAACGAAGTCAGTATAGGATGAGAATTGTTGGGGTACCTGACACCGGGTTGTCCGGGGAGACGGGTACCCTAAGAAGTCCGTTCTTATGACCTCACCTAACGGTAAAGGAAGAGGTCCCCTAGAAGGGTTGGGTCCCTAGTTTGGGAGCAGGGAATACAGAGGACGTACTGTCCATCTAAGAAATGGTAACCGTGAGAGACCCTTTGGGGGTCTATACGTATATTATGGTGAGATTACCGTCTTTCGGTTCTCCTGGATTTCAAGGAGAACTACTCCCAATTTCTCCTCTCATTTTTTCGACCGAACTTTGAGTTGTAATTTTTTTACTTCTCGTACTGTAGGTCAGGGTAGTGAAGGACCGTTTATCTTCCCCTTTACACCTTCGTCACTATCTAAAAGAACCCGAGGTTTTAGTAACGTCTACCACGGACGTCGGTAATTTAATTTTCTGTGAACGAGGCACCTTCCTTTCGATACTGTTTGGATCTGTCGTCAATCTAAACTCTGTAATGAAACAACTGTTTTAAGACATATCAGTTTTGGTACAACAAAACTCGACAGTACATACCTACACTCTCGACCTGGTATTTCCTCCGACTCGTGACTTCTTGACTACGAAAGTTTAATATCACAACATCTTCTGAAAACTCTCGGGGAACCTGTTGTTCCTCTAGTTTGGTCAGTTAGGATTTTCTTAGTTGGGATTTATAAGTAACCTTCCTAACTACGACTTCGACTTCGAGGTTATGAAACCGGTGGACTACCCTTCTCGGTTTAAAAACCTTTTCTCGGACTACGACCCTTTCTAACTTCCGATTTCCTCTTACCCTATCGCCTCCTACTCTACCAATCTGTCGTAGTGACTGAATTACCTGTACTCAAACCCGTTTGAGACCCTCTATCACCTCCTGTCTCCTCGGACCACACGAAGTCCCGTACCCCAACGTTTCTCAACCTGTGTTGAATCAGTTGTTGTTTTTGTTGACCAGATCACCGATCCTAAGTCGTGAGAGTTGACGCCACTGGACTGAAGTTAGGGACCGACCCTTAGTTTTAGGACGAAGTCCAGCGATGTCCTGTTCCATATACCGGACTTTAGTCTATACGCATACACTTTAGTAGTAAAACATATGGAATTTTTTTAGTACACCATATTAGATAATTTAACTATGTTAAAAATAAACAATTAACATGGAGTTATTTATACCCTCTCACTCCCTGAGATCTTGTAATGTTCTTTTCTTTCCTTTTCATCCGGAAAAGAAAACAATAGAAAGACATAGGTACATTTGATGTGAAGGAATAAAAGACTCTAAGAGAAAAAAAAAGAAAAGATATTAGTAAATCTTTTATTACCAGGAATAAGTCAAGATGAGTACTAATAGGAATTCAATAGGTTTTAATAGAAAAGACAATTTGTTTTATTTCATACATATATAGAACTAAGAAGAGACATATTTTAGTTATAAAACCGAACACAAAGAAAGATAATAGTAGGGTGTAGAAGGAAAGGGAGGAGAATCAAAACAGACTAAAATACTCATATCAACGAAATAGATACGAGAAAATTATTAGTAAAAACCAAAAATGTAAGTCTAAAATAGTTACCGTTAAGAATAAGTGGATACATTTATGTTTCGACAAAGGAGGTGTAAGAGTGTTCTCCGACGAACTGTTAGGTCAGTGACGGGATGAAAGGTCACGATCTACAAACAGAACATTACACAAAAGTATTATAAAAAATCACCTTCCTACCTGCCCTCTTCTCCCCTCACATAATCGTAATTTATATGTATAAAATGTTCTCTTTTCATCATCCATCTTAGTTATTTGTCGTTGTATTAGAATATTTTCTTTGCCGATTTCATACATTTTCATTATCGAACCCCCCACCATTTCCACTCTATTTTCGATGACGAGACCTAACACATGTAAAATTATACTAGATATTTCATTGGTACACGTATGTAATTTTTTTATTTGTCACTATATATACGGTTTCAGGACCAGACTTTTTAATTGTACCTTATTTTCACCTACTTATACACCATAAGGACCCGATGAGAGAGGGGAGGAGAGACTCTTTATATGTTAGGAGGTCAGAGCCCTACCGTGTCCCAAACCTTTTGTAATCCTAGACCACTTACAGAAGTTCTTGGTCTAGAACGTTGGACGGGGAGAGGATGTGACCTAACTTAGGGTCGTCTTGGAATCTTCGGGCGTCTATGTAATCTTCTAGGTTTATAAGTCCTCAGGATCCAAGGTGAGGAACAGTCTCAGAACCCTCCGTCGTTCTGGAGTGTCGAGGAACACGGTGATCTCTAATCTGTTTGGTTTCATGGTTCCGTCTGACTGAACTCCGTTTTGGTGTCTAATAGGACTAGGGGAGTACCCCACGTCCCCGTCTCCCAAGAAAGGTACCCTGACTGTAACAGGTCGTAGGCTCTGACTCTGGTCTTCTGAACGTCCTACTTCTACGAGTGCCATTTACACCACCCTTTGTATTCTAACCCCGGGTCCGCCCTTGTTTCCGTAGAGTCCACCACCGACCACACCTCTCCCCTACTATTGACTCCTGATCCATCTTGGTGTATGCAGAGGCGTCTACGAATACACTTTGACTAGCACTTGTGGTAGATCTTCTGTCTAGGGAGATGTATTCGACAATGGTACATTTAGGGGTACCTCGAACCCACGGAGTAAGGTGGTGGGAGATCCCTGTAAGCCCTCTTTACGAATTCACTTAGCAGTCGTAGGAACCAATCTTTGTTTCTCTGTTGAGACCAATTGTATTCGTAATTTCCTTAAATGTCCTTCCTATGGTCCGTCAAGAGTCTTAGTCACCCAAGTCTTTTTTTCCCACCTAATGGAGGTCGTTTTTGGCGTCGTGTCCTTCAAAGACCGTTGTACACCTACTGTGGTGGTGACACAGTGGACACAGTCTTTACCTGTACCCCGCAGTGACGACAGTTGGAGAGGGTGAGGTCCTTGTCCCGAAACCTACGGTAACGACGGCGACGACGGTTCTATGTAAGAGATCGTAAGGAACTAGGACGAGTGAGACTAAACTACAAGACCCGCTCCGATCGAACGCCCCGGTTGTGGTCAGAACACGGGCGAGAGGTCGACGAACCCTCGAATGGATAGAAACCGAAACTAGACCTCCCTTACCAGGGGTGAGGGTAAATGACATCGTAGGGGGTGAGGGGACGGGGTGAGTCTCCTTCTTCCAAGTGTGAGTGTGTCAGTTTGTACTGTTATAGGTCTTGAAAAAAGACCTATAAAAAAGAAAAAATTTTTCAACAAATACATAAAATTAACCTCCTATTAATGAAATGTTATAACACTAAAACGGTAACAGGTCTTGAAAACGGACTCTTATGAAACTTAGTTGGACTAAATGGATCTTCACTGATTTGGATTAAAGACGGTGATCTTCCTTCCCCGTGAATTCTATGACAGATTTAAGTTGGTGTCCTTTCCCACTTAAATGTAAAAGTGTGTGGACTCGAAACCAGACTCCTTAAGTATAGATGTAGTGAGTCGATGTGCTTATAGGGCAAATTGCTAGTGTCGGTGGTACCGGACGTGCTAATCGGGTGATCGGACTGACCTTTCAGTCCTTCAATTCTTAGTTCCGTCGGTTCTCTGAAAAAGTGTGGACATTAACCGTCTCGGTTCTAAGTCAGAACTTAAAATCCAAACAGATTTTGGGACTTAGGAAAACTTTGTAATGTGGTACTAAACAAGAGTTCTAGGGTTCCCGGTCTACCAATGATCTACTCTGAAAGATCTAGTAAACAAGACTCGAGGACAGGAATCGTACCCCAGTAAAAGAAAAGGATAATCCGGATTTTCCCCTCAGACACGTACACACACTTTACGACGTACGGAGGAGGTTTGTACTATAACTTTAAATTATTTAGGCCGTCTTAAGTAGGAAAAACCAGTATCAGGACACGGTGACCTCTTCGTCTTAATTAACTTTTACTTCTGCCACCATAAGAGACAGACGAGTCGTGTAGAAGGGTGGACTCGAGGAGAGAAAGAGAACGCGACGGACTCACCCCTCCCTACGCCTCTCTTCTTCCGTAAAAGGTCCATTGGAGAAGACGACACGAAGTAGGTCCACCAAGGACCTCTGTAGTTTACAGGGGTACGGGAGTGGGGAGAGTCGGCTCGTTTTATGAATCGCCCGTCCTTTCGACATTCTCCACATTCATTCTGTGCACAGACAAAAGGTAGTTCCTCTAATCGAAGAGACAATCCCAACAACAATATCATGATCCAGTCGCCTGACGAACCCCGACAGACCATGGAGAAGACTGACCCACCCGTAACGGGGAGAGGAGAAGGGTCGAGAGAGAGACTTCACTCGTCAGACAAGAAGGTTTGGACGGGAGGAGTCTACCTCAGTCTAACTAGGTCCCGGAATACATCCATTCATCACTGTGTTATCTCATCGTTACCACCTAAAAACAAAAGTCCTGTAATCTTTCACCTTTTCCCTCGTAACACGGGTGTACAAAATGTCAACAAGTTACTCCGACAAGGATACCACTCAGTGTCAGTATAAAATACCGTTTTTACTGTAGAAACAGCCAAGGGTGTATTCTACGAATAGACACCTATACTCATTATAGTATGGTTGGATTGAGTATAGTTGGATTGAGATCGTTTCTGAAAGTGTGTCCGAGTGGTACCTCATTCGTAAACTACTCATCTTCCTTCTTTTGAAATTTCCGAATCTTTGTCTACAAGTACGGATGTCAGACTGTTTAACCCAAATCTCATCTGATTCTCCCAAGTTACTCGTCGTAGTCACTTTTTATTAACCGTTGAACACCGTTGAGAAGTAAAAAAAGAGAGGGAGGGAGGAAGGGAAGGAAGAGAGAGAAAAAGAGAAAGAAAGGACAGCAATGTCGTTAAAAGTTCGGACTTTCATTCCTCTTAATAGACAACTTAGGGGTACGTGGATAGTGGGTCGAAATTATGGGTAGGTTGAAAGACGAAGTTACAAGAATTGGGGGGAGAAAGAAGTGTTAAAGACTCCACATAAAATTTAGTTTTGGTTCTCTAAAGTTGGGATAATAGGGTGGGTGGTAATAAAGTCATACATAAAGTTTGCCTTCTACTCAATTTTTTTTAGATGTTGGTGTTAGTGTGGGTGATGAGTTGTCAGTCAGACATTATGGTAGATTGTCAATTGAACACAAAACCGAAAATAGAGAAGATCTAAAGACCAATTCTAAAAAAAGAATTTATAATTAAACACCGAATTCTGACCCCGAAAGGGAGGAGAAGTACCAGTCGAGATTGTTGAAAGGGAAGTTTGGGGTTAACTCGTGAATAATAATTCACTTATCAAATATAGGGATAATTCGTGAGTTCCTCTCTCGTGAATTTTACGCGACTGGTAATACTTTCCGAGACCTCGAATGTCAAGGTTCCCTATATACTGGTCAGACCTACCAGGACCTTGTGAAGTGTGATTCGCACTATTTTACTCAAAGTAGGATTTTCCGGTCGAGATTCAGAGACTTCAAACTATCACTAGAGTGGTAAGAAGTACGGAGGGTCCGAGGTGTAAAGACTGAGAAAGAAGTAGGATAGTCAAGGTTTTGGACCGATAAACAGAAGACTTTATAAAAGATATAGGTAGAAAAAAAAAAGGTCCTTCTATGATAAGACACTACTTCTTTCTGTTAACTCGACACAATTTTAAATGTTCTCAGGACGGAAGAGTCAACCCTGTTTGACTCTCCCTCAATCGTATCGAGGTTCCCAGACCTCAGGTTACAACATGACCCTGTCCGAGGTATACTTCACCCAGGTTCCTATACCACAGTCCTACTTCTATGTTCTCGTGACCCCCTCCCCGGACTCTTTGTTATGGTACTTAACCCATTCATCCCTTACCAGTTTTTCCTTCATTTCGACACTGGTCCTTAAAGCCTGCTCTCTATCCCCTCCAACTCCGTACCGAGCACAACCAGGTAAACCTTCAAGAAAACCTTCGTCTCTGAGTCACAAACTAATGGACGAAATGGATTGACGGTACATAGTTTAATGACGTTTAAATCGTCGAAGTTCGTTTTAGGAAAAATAATTGAGTCAAAACGTCCAGTCTTTAGGTCCTCCGAACCGGCACAAGAAACGAGTCCCAGAGTGTTTCTATTACAGTCCATAATCGGTGGTCCCAGAATAAGGTTCCGACCCCTTTAGTCGAAAGTAAAGATATTGGGGGAAAGTCCGACAGTTTATCTCTTTTTCTGGTAGAAGTTTACTAACCTTACTAAAGAAAGAGATGGAAATAGAGGTTACACGGTAACTAAGATTGTAGTCTGTATTAGAAAGATGAAAAATAGGAGTCGAACTTGTTATCAAATTAGATGAATGAATTCTCAGGTACGAGAGACAAATACTTTTGTGTATGTCCATCTGTATCTTAAGAAAATATTCAAGCTTTTCTGATTACGAAACCCACACACACAAATAAATTTAATTTAGGAACATTGAAGTACTGGAGTGGGATGACTTTTGACTCTACAATTCTGGGTAACGGAAAAGAGTAACTAGAGTCTCAGTAGACTTTATAAATCACTTAAAGTATCCACTAGTGTAGTTATTACTTGAAAGATTAACCAAAAGTTCTTCGGAAAAGAATGATCAAATGTCTTAATAATTTTTATTTATAGAATGATAATCTGAGTATTATATGTCAACAATTTTTATTTAGAGAATGATAATTTGAGTATTATATGAAGGGTCCGAGAGAATGACTAGTGAAAAAGAGTTTTCTAAGTCCTCAAAACCATTAACATTACAAGTAAAGACTCCAATTGTACGCTTTTACTGTCGTAAAAAGTGTCCGATACACTAATATGGTTGGTTCCTTCACCTGTAAGTATTTGTGTAACGAGTCTTCTTCTTTTGTTGGGAGTTAAAAGAAAGTTTGATTGTCCCTACGACAATAGTAAAAAATTTTTATATCCTAACATCAATCATAGATAAATAAAATCCTTTTTTTTAGGGGGAATGGACAAAAATCCTAGGCTATCGAACGGACATATTTTAAACTTTTTATTATATAAACGATTATTAGTCTTAGACTAGGGCATGGAACTTTTAGTTATCTTTAGACTCTCTTCGTCATAGAATCTCGAACTCTTTTTTGGTATCGTTTATAAATGTACACAATTTTCTATTGTAAGTGTTTCCGTTTATGACAGACTAGTTTCACTCTATTGGTTTAACTGAAGACATAAAAATCCAATTATAAGGTTGAGTTTTAGGTAGACTGGATCACAACTGAAGTTGTCTATCACGGGATTTCTTTTAATAAGTGAGATTCTTGATAAAGACGAATTGGAAGATCATAAAATTGTAAGCAAAGTAAAAGAGGTCCCAAACTTAACCGTTTCTTCTTGCGACCCTACCTAAATCCGTGGACACGAAGATACCAAGGAGAGAAGAAAGGGAACCGTCTATGTCCGTCTTGTTTTGGTACGTCCTCCTTACGGACCGAAGGTCGACCACGAGTCATCCATCAAAGCCTTATGTATTTACTTACGCATTCACTTACTTCCGTCGTGTTTTCGTTCCTCCGACCCTGAAACCACCAGGTCGCTAATTCTTAGTGGAAGGTCACGTCCCCTGTATCCAAACTAGAGACCAGTCCCTTGCTTCTGGGGTGTACGAAACCTTGTTGATTCGGGGGTGTAGTCTTCACCTCTTCTACCACTGGGTTGTTTCTTGGATTACGGCGTTGATTCTAGGTCGTGTCGGTTTATTTATTTATGAAAAAATCTTTTTTCGTTCCTCCGACTTAAGTAGACGTCACAGAAAATAGGAGATATTCCGTCGTCCACTGAACGTCCTTGATTCTTGTCTTGTCGACGAAGGGTAGTGGAAGGGGGTTTGAGGTCGACACCCACAACGGCACTGGAGTCAGAGTGACCGTGAGTGACGTGTCCCTCCTGCACGTTCAAGTCTTTAGAACACTTTCTTTCAGTTCTTTTAAATGTCCTACGGACGCCCCGTCCCCCATGGCTTTTCTGGTTTACCCTCAAATACATCACTGACATGGCCATTTTTGAAGGGGACCACCGACCGACACTTCAGAGTTTAAACCGAGGAGTACAGTAGTTCTCACTGTGTACAATAATTACCGTGACGAAAGACCTTAGATGAACTAAGAACGTTTTAAGAGCGAGACAGAGAGAGGGTGAAAGGGAAAGCAAGAGGGAGGGAGGTGGAGAACGTGTGTCAGAAGGGAGAAAGGTGCCACCACTACCTGTCCACATCTCTTCCGGTGAAGTAAATCCCAGACGACGTCACCGCCAGTTCGATGAGAATGCTATCCGTGTAAGTGCTTGAGTCCCAGCAGGAGGTTCCTGTAGATTGCCACTAAGTCGTAGTCGTACTCCATGAAACCCCAAAAACCGTTAAAGATTCGATGGCCCCTCCCCCCTGTTTTTTCACCTTTACTTAGTAAAGTACATTTATTTTGAAGTTATCGTGAAAAGACCCTTTTTCTGTCTTTGTCGGGTAGTATCTTTACTGTCAGAATCACGGTTCTCCCTTCACTCGTCCCTCGTCAAACTTGTACGTGGTTAAGTGGAGGACCTCATTGGGACCAGAACGGGTACCTGTTTTTACCCTAATAAGTGTGGTCTTTTCACTCCTTCTGTTTATACACTTATTTATCGTATTACTCTTAATACTAGTTCTCTACAGTATTCCCCACTGTTTCGTCTATCCGTCCCCCTACAATTTTTAAAGGAAGGAGGACCTTGAAATCCTATTCCAACCTTTAATAACAACAACAACAGTAGTAAACATCTCTTTTAAACGTCACCGATCCTACACAAAGAACAGGGTTGTCGCGACCAAACCCAGAACTAAACAAGTCTGAGAGGAGTGAACTCGACGTAATATTCTTGTAAAGTTTACGACAGAATTGTATAAACTTTGTCTGTTCCGGGGTTCTTGGAGTGACACTCAAGAGAACCAAAGTGGTCTATTACGGGTGTGGGTCACGTTTTCCCCAGGACAGATCGATCAAGAAGGTAGTCAGTACATTCAACGTGAGGTCAGAAGTTGGATTATCCTAAACCGAAGGTCGATCAACCGGTTTGACAAGATTGTCTGGTACCCTTAGTCTTCGTAGAGTAGAACTATGATGTTTTAGACATAGGGTGTCGGGGACTAACAACTCAGACAAGAGTCCTTGTTGGGGAGACACCGGGACGGACCGTACATCACAGGAGGAGGAGGTCCAACACTCGTGTACACTGGTCATTTGACTAGACAGGGTACAGTTCCTAACGACACACAAGTCGGTAGAGTGTGGTAAATCCCAACCCATAAGTGGTGGTTGTTCCCACCGTTATATCACTAAATATTCTTTACATAGACCAAAAATATATATATATATATATATAAAGAGTACATATAAACCAGAAGGACAAGTCAAGGANTGTACACTGGTCATTTGACTAGACAGGGTACAGTTCCTAACGACACACAAGTCGGTAGAGTGTGGTAAATCCCAACCCATAAGTGGTGGTTGTTCCCACCGTTATATCACTAAATATTCTTTACATAGACCAAAAATATATATATATATATATATAAAGAGTACATATAAACCAGAAGGACATGTCAAGGACCGGGTGTCAAGGGGTATGGCAGTCTTAAAGGACTCGTTACTCTCGTAGAGAAAATTCTGATGTACCAGAGAACAGAAGTTAAGGATTTTAACGAAGTCTTGGTATTTCCACTTTAAAAGTGGAAATACTCACAGAACAATAAGTTTTGATCGAGGAAAGTGGTGTTGACCTAAAATACAATTACTCCACTAGAAACCTCTCGTGGATCCCTACCTCCGACCAGTGGTCCCGTTGGTCGGTATTTATTCCCAGTTTCAAAAGTAAGGATAGTAGAGGGGGACTGAAGACCTCCAACTTAGTTAGTGGCAACTGTTATTAATTCAGTTAGTACGGATACATTATTTCGGAGGTGTTTTTTGGTTTTCCTTTCCCAAGTCTCTCGACGGTCCAACACTTTTGTCTTACGAAGGAACACGGTGGTACGTCCCAGGTTTGAGGTGGGTCTCCTACGGTGGGTTACATAGAGAAGTAACCCGATAAATAAAGTTAGGAAGGTGTAAAGTTTAGAACTTTCTACTATGATACTTTCATGACGTGAGTTATACGGTCGTGTAAACCTTTTGAGTCGTCACCGGTATCCTGACCTTTTCCAGTCAAAAGTAAGGTTAGGGTTTCTTTCCGTTACAGTTTGTTACGAGTTTGATGTCGTGTTGACTACGTAGAGTGTGTGATGATTTCATTACGAGTTTCAAGAGGTTCGGTCGGAAGTCGTTATACACTTGGTACTTGAAGGTCTACAAGTTGGACCAAAATCTTTTCCGTCTCCTAGGTCTCCAGTTTAACGGCGACCTAGTAGTTTTTTCGTTCTCTCAAGGTCTTTTTGTAGATAAAGACGAAATAACTGATACGGTTTCGGAAACTGACACACCTAGTGTTATTTGACGTCTTTTAAGGATCTCTACCCTTATGGTCTGGTGGACTGGACGGAGAACCATTTAGACATACGTCCAGTCTTTCGTTGTCAATTTTGACATGTACCTTGTAGTCTGACCAAAGTTTATCCTTTTCCTCATACAGTTCCGATATATAACAGTGGGACGAATAAATTGAATATACGTCTCATGTAGTACTCTTTACAACCCGACCTCTTTCATGTTCATACGTCTACTGTGGT
Source organism: Capra ibex (assembly GCA_006410555.1). Taxonomy (NCBI): domain Eukaryota; kingdom Metazoa; phylum Chordata; class Mammalia; order Artiodactyla; family Bovidae; genus Capra; species Capra ibex. The sequence goes on from SJYO01049755.1 coordinate 10,263,567, forward strand.
GGGAATACCGTCTTTCACTTCTCCTCGATTTTTCGGAGAACTACTTTCACTTTCTCCTCTCACTTTTTCAACCGAATTTTGAGTTGTAAGTCTTTTGCTTCTAGTACCGTAGACCAGGGTAGTGAAGCAAGCTTTATCTACCCCTTTGTCACAGTCTGAAATAAAAAAACCCGAGGTTTTAGTGACCCCTACCACTGACGTTGGTACTTTAATTTTCTACGGATGAGGAACCTTCTTTTCAATACTGGTTGGATCTATCGTATAAGTTTTCCTTTCTTTAATGTAACGGCTGATTCAAGACAGATCAGTTCCGATACCAAAAAGGTCATCAGTACATACCTACACTCTCGACCTGACACTTCCTCCGACTCGCGGCTTCTTAACTACGAAAACTTGACACCACAACCTCTTCTGAGAACTCTCAGGGTACCTGACGTTCCTCTAGGTTGGTCAGGTAAGACTTCCTCTAGTCGGGACCCTAAAGAAACCTTCCTTACTACGATTTCGACTTTGAGGTCATGAAACCGGTGGAGTACACTTCTCAACTGAGTGACCTTTTCTGAAACTACGACCCTCCCTAATCCCCGTCCTCTTCTTCCCCTACTGTCTCCTACTCTACCGACCTACTGTAGTACCTGAGCTACCTGCACTCAGACTCACTTGAGGCCCTCGACCACTACCTGTCCCTCCGGACCCCACGACGCTAAGTACCCCAGCGTTTCTTAGTCTGTGTTGACTCACTGACTTGACTTGACTCCTCCAATAGTCTTGTACCACTACGATCACCATTTTTGGGTAGACGGTTATGTCCTCTGTATTCTCTGTGCTCAAGGTAGGGACCCAGGCCTTCTAGGGGACCTCCTCCCGTACCGTTGGGTGAGGTCGTAAGAACACACCTCTCAAGGTACGTGTCTCCTCGGATCGTCCGATATCAGGTATCCCAGTGTTTCTCGACCTGTATTGACTTCACTGAAATGTACGTGTATCCGTAATCTTGTACATGTAAGTATTGAGAACCCATAACCGGTTATGAACCGAATAGAATGCCAGTTTATACATAAGTTTAAAGACTCCTGTAGATGGACGTCTACATACTCTTCTGTTTTGTATCTCATTCCGTAGTCATTCGTGTTTTGACTGAACAACAAAAAAAAATAAGAATCTCGTTCGAAGAACTAAATCTGTAGTCCGTTTCCAGTACTCGGACTCGAATAGATTACTTTTTAACTGAGATAGAATGAAACAGAAGTGTGTTTATAAAAGAGGTACCACTTCGTGTTAGAAATTCTTAGGGTCACAAGACTTCAGTCGACAAATACAGACCCTCGATATCAAAAACAAGAGAACTAACGTAACGAATTCTACTTAATATAGTTTTGTAGTTGTACCTTTTTACTTCCTTAACAATTAATGTAATTCGATGTTAAGTCTTTGTTCCATGACCAAATCTGCGAAAGTAGAATTACATTTGTCGGTGTTATGATTCGTCTCCCATTCAACGTGACTGACGTCAATAATGACTCTCCCATTCTCCATCCTTCGGGTCTCCAGGGGGTCACCGTCCTCTTATGTTTGACGTTCGCCGTCTGAAAAAAGGGAAGAGACAAGACGAATTCTGATTGGAAAAACAAAAAAAGAAAAGAGTTCGGAACCCGACTATTACCAAGTTGTTTGGTCATAAGTACAGTTAACAATACCGGTCCCTACTGTGTGGCACACGGTAGGATAGAGTTTTTACGTATAACACCCTCTCCCCGGACGACTTTGAGGGAGTCGGAACTCCACGAAGAAAATAGACTAATCTTCGAGAGATCGTCTGTATTTTTGATCGTTGTCCCCGTGAGAAAGACAGGGGTAGATTACGGATACAGTTTTCGAAAGGGTTAGAGATTATGTGAAATTATTTTGAAACGATGTGTTTTTCGAAGTTGATTAGTTCGGAACAGAGACTGGGGTCTACCTTTAGGAGAGGAGACCTCCAGTACTTAGGACCACATACTGTGCCGAGTGTCGTCGTTAGAAAGTTAATGAAATATAAACTGATATAATAAGAGTCACAGTTTCTTATAAACCAAAAGAAAAAAAGGACATGTCTTAAAGTTTACGGTAGTTGGTTACCTTATAAAAGAAGATTGACCAGTTAAACCACCCCATTAAATAAATTTCATTCAAAAAGTTTTTTATATCAAAAGAGAAATAAAGTGTTTTACTCATTACGTTCGACCCTACACTTCGATATTTCAGTAACGTTTTTTTTTTAATATGTCTTTTTGACGATAAAAACCGAAGATTAAGGTTGGTCAAACGGTTAAACAACGTTCAATATGAATAGTTCCCTAGTATCTGAAAAAGGCAGAACAAAGTAGAACTGGGATTTTACGATTGTCTCTAGTACCTACCATAAACTAAATTAATCGATCACAACGAGAACGAACGATGTAGAGGATCGAGATTTATATAGATTTTTATTCAAAGGAAACTAAGGTCGAAAATTCACTACATTTAACATAAATGTCCCCTCTTTTCATAATGAATTCAATAGATATTATATAAACAAATATAAAGATTGACCATACGAAATAGTGTCAGACACCAAATGTAATATTTTCCTACCCAGATATTATTTAACCGAAGGGACTACCGAGTCGTCCATGTCTTAGAAGAACGTTACATTCTCTACGTTCTCTATGCACAAAGTTAGGGACCCAGTCCTTCTAGGGGACCTCCTCCTTTACCGTTGGTAAGGTCATAAGAACGGACTTTTTAGGGTACGTGTGTCCTCGGACCACCCGATGTCAGGTTTCCCAGTGTTTCTTAGTCTGTACTGACTCGTACGTATACGACGACGACGACGATTCAGTGAAGTCAGCACAAGCTGAGACACGCTGGGGTATCTGTCGTCGGGTGATCCGAGGAGACAGGGACCCTAAGAGGTCCGTTCTTATGACCTCACCCAACGGTAAAGGAAGAGGTTACGTACTTTCACTTTTCACTTTCACTTCAGACAGTCAGCACAGGCTGAGAATCGTCGGATGGTNTTCAGTGAAGTCAGCACAAGCTGAGACACGCTGGGGTATCTGTCGTCGGGTGATCCGAGGAGACAGGGACCCTAAGAGGTCCGTTCTTATGACCTCACCCAACGGTAAAGGAAGAGGTTACGTACTTTCACTTTTCACTTTCACTTCAGCCAGTCAGCACAGGCTGAGAATCGTCGGATGGTCCGAGAAGGCAGGTGCCCTAAAAGGTCCGTTCTTATAACCTCACCCAACGGTAACGGAAGAGGTTTCGTATACAATGAGGATACATTATTCAATCGTCTTTAGCGTCCGTAAGGAAACTTTATTGAGAATTACCCTTTACAAGAAATTTTTCTTATTTGAAATTTTTTACTTGAAAATTTCTTCACTAAGGTAAAAGGGTACGAGACACTTTAAACTCTGTAACTTTAATCTGTAATATTATATATCATGTGTCCACGTCAACGATAAAAAAAGTTTGTCCTCCACAAATCACTTATAGTAAACCCCAGTAACTTTACTTTGTTAAAATTGGATAAAGTATATCTTTTTCTGGAGGAGGTATTTAGATGTTTCCCATCTACATACATTTTTTATAATAAATTATCAGTTCTCAAAAATAACCGGTCTTAAGTTCCTCTACTAACGGTTTAACTCTATACTCTCACCTTGTACACCATCCGTCTTAAGATTCTACCGGAGTTTCTAAGGGAGTAGGGGTTGAGGGGTACCTGTACCGGTGTCGTCGGGACCCATACACTGAGACTCTCTAAAATGAGACACCAATCCAATCCAATGTACCGTATCAACGGGAAGTCCATCCCTCTAATAGGGAACCCGAACTGGATTGGTGTACCGAATCCAGCGTCTTCTCCTTCAGTCTCTATACTTCGTCTTCCTAAGGTGCATAACAATGATCAAATTTCTACTTTCTCCGGTTCACTGTTTTTTAATACCCGTCTCAGAGTCTCGACTTTCGGCAGAGACCGGCTATCGGTCATTCCTTTGTCCCTCGCAACAGGACGGTAACGTTTCTCAATTTGAGACAATTACTGTTCTTACTCGAACCCCCAAATGAAAAGGGAAATCGGAGGGCGGTTCTTGAGTCAGATCGGTCGTAGAACTAACACCGGTACCCTATGGGTTTCATTTCTTGTGTCGGAACGTACGGTCGGAAGATTGGATTTCTTAATACTCACTATTTACCTGTAACGAAATTTGATAACTCGAACACCATTGAACAATATATCTTTATATTTTGACTACATTTCGCATTTCAATGTAAAAGACCTTTTACATTTACCCTTTTAAATATAAATGATACGTAATAGTAAGAAGTATCTTAACCACTCTTACATCCTCCCGTATCTGAATACGAGGTTATAGAGTTTGATGAACAGCACTTCGTGACAAAACAAAGTGTCTCATGCTACTTTTACTAATTCATGTCTTTACTTTGTTATGTTTCAATATGTTTGTAATTAGGGTTTAAACGATAATGATTTAAGTTTATTTCGATGTAACAGTTTAACGTTATTTACAAACATTTGTAACTAAGAGTAAAAAAAAAAAAAAACGAAAAGTGTCTAGACGTCGTTTGTCAAGTACTCGGTTCCGACCAGACGTCTTGGTACTAAACTGATCGTAAATAAATCTAGTGTACGTTAAAGTTATAAATTCCGATTTTGTAAATGGACAAGATTCTGAGTTTTCTTTTAAATCGGTGAATACACAAGAGTCGACGAAAATTTATTGATTTCTTTGACTATAAGACCGGAACTTTGGGAAAATAGTGGTTTCTTGATTTGATTTACTTACCCCTTTTCACCAAATATACTCGAAGTGTATTTAACTGATTTTTTTACGACAGTATTTCAGACTGACACGTAGAACTCTCAGGTGTCTTACTGTGATTAGATACCTAGGAAAATTTACTTACTTTTAATAGGGAGTTCAATTGGTGAATGTCATTATACCTGACCAAGGGACAAGGGTGGACAATAAGACTTAAATTACTATACTTACCTTTCGGTGTACCCGTCTTTTAACCGTATATGTCCGTGTAACACAGGACCCTTCGTGAATAAGACAAGTGATAGTAGTAAGTCAAGTCAAGTCAAGTCAGCGAGTCAGCACAGACTGAGAAACGTTGGGGTACTTGGCGTCGTGCGGTCCGGAGGGACAGGTAGTGGTTGAGGGCCTCAAGTGGGTTTGAGTACAGGTAACTCAGCCACTACGGTAGGTTGGTAGAGTAGGAGACAACAGGGGAAGGGGAGGACGGGAGGCAAAAAGGGTAATGAGTAACTATATAAAGTGAAAAGAAAAGTTTTAGTAGTGACTAAAGAGTCCGAGAAAGTGTGACTAATAAACTGACTTGTTTTTCGTGCTCGCACTTCTTCCGTTCCCTCTGTCGTAGGACATTGAAACCCTTCAAAAATATTATATTTGACATACTGTACGATTAGTTTTGTAAAACTTCAAATTTGTTGATAAACTCTATTTACTTTCTACTAAAGACCTTACTACTTCACTACTCGAAGTATTTGCAGACGGGTTACTTTGTTGGTATTTACCTCTTCTTTTTAGTGATTTTTAAAATTAAAGAGACCCTCGATTGAATTCCTGTTTGTAAATATTCACATGAACCTACTTCGTGTAAATATAAATTACTCATTTATTTGTAAATAAGTTCTTCGACATGAAATCATTCTTGTCGTTCTCCAGATACCGCAAACTCGGTGTTGAACGAAGGAGGAAATGACGAGGGTCGAGGAGCACTACCTTCGAGATGAGGTCCTCCCATAGCGTTTCTTGTGTCCCGAAGGAGAGGGGGAGTCGAGGGGCAACTCCCGATACGATAGAGAAACGGAAGGAAAGTCAGTTTTCCGTTAGTCATTACTTCTTTCTTGAAAGAGTACCCATATTTCACCTACTTATGTAGACCGAGAAGTTTATCGTCGACACCAGAGTCACGTACCCTTATTTGTCCTGAGACCTATAAACTGGTTTCTCATCCAATGTCAGTGTACCCATATGTCACGTTACTGGTGAGCATCAAGGTACGACTTAAAGTAACGGATTTTATCTGTAAACGGTAAATAAAACTAAGAAGTAAATAAGACTAAGTCGGAGATTTGGGAATCGTTTTCCGGTTCCCCGCTAAATAAATTAGGGGGTAGGATACATAGAAACACACCTTGTTTCTGAGAGAAAATGATATCAACGATTTTTACGGTTTAAAAACGGAAAAGTCGGAAAAAAAAAAAAAAACGTCATCTTGTGATCGTGGGTCGTATAACCAGTCCCTATAGATGTAGTCTCAAACTAAGTCCTCGAGAGTTCTTCATTTCTTATCCTTGGAAGATAAATACGGACCACCGAGTCTACTATTTCTTAGACGGACGTTACACCCTCTAGGCCCAAGTTAGGGACCCAACCATTCTAGGGGACCTCTTCCCTTACTGATGGGTGAGTTCTAAAGAACGGACCTCTTAAGGTACCGATCTCCTCGGACCGTTGGATGTCAGGTACCCCGGTGTTTCTCAGTCTGTGTTGACTCCCTGGCTGTGAAGTGTGAAGTACCGTTACCCCGGTTTGTCGACTGCGACGAAGGAGTGATTTATTCCAAGATCTAAACCCCCCGAAAAGACCCCGATGAAAATCGAAGATCGAGAAGGTCATTAAGACACTCAATGGACTATAGAAGAAGTATTGAGTCTTGGATGGAGACAACGAACAGTAATTTTCGGGACTGAATACGTTGGCAGTAGTGTGTAATATATCAATTAGAGTCCGAATTAATCAGTGGTCTTCCCCGACGAAAAGACTATACATTATCATAATTTTCTTTCTTTCAGTTCGATATTAAGAGGTTTGTGTACGTTTATATTTTAAAATTATTTAATTAAATTTTAATTTATTAATTTTAAATATGTATATAATAAATATAGTCAAAGGGCTACCCCTTTAATTTTTATTATGTAATCTCCTTTTACCTCTCCCAAACTTTATTTGACGTTTTTACTTCCTTTAATTTTTTATTTCCATCCTTTTATTCTACCTCCAAAACCTCCAAACACTCGTTTTACGGGTGATACTTCAGGTGATGTAAACGATCTTTGTACGTCCACGGGACAGTACTGAGATATTGAATGACACATTTGACTCCGTGAAGATGATTATTATTAATTTCCGTCGGAACACTAATTAATCAGGTACGATTATCTACAATTGGACTAAAGAAGACCTATTCGTTCTTGTACACAAACACACACACACGGGATTAACACGGACTGAGAAACACTGGAGTAAATCGGGTGTCTGAGGAGACAGATACCCTAAAGGGTCAGTTCTTATGACCTCACCCAACGGCAAAGGAAGAGGTCCCCTAGAAAGGTTACGTCCCTAACTTGGGTGTAGAGAACGTACCACGAATTCCTGGGTAAATTATTTGAAGTGTGTGAGCACTCGTGTGTATGTACGTATCTCATGTACCTAAGGTACACGAGACCTACCGAAATACCTAAGATAACACACGAAATCTATCTTATCTAAGGTGGTAAGACAGACTTCAGGACCGTACATTGTAGTCACATGTGAGTCAATACGACATCCTTTTTCGTCAGGAATTTAGAGTCACTGAACTTTCTGTTTCCAAGTATGGTGTCACGTGCGGGTAGCTACAAGTCGACCCAGAAACGAAGAACTAGTAATAATGAGTTCTATGTCCCCCCATCTTGTCGGGAATCGATCCTATAAGAGTTAGTGACACGGTCTCCCTTTCGTTACAGAATATCGTCGTGGATCGACGTTACGGTCCTTTATGAAGGTCGGGGTTAAGTAATTCTTCTACCACCCACCAGTGTACAGGGACACATTGAAGTCCCCAGGTCTTTCCCGTTAGAAGGGGACACGAACCTCAAATTTATTGACGTTTACAAAGAAATCGTCGTAATTTTGATCGTGGCTCACAATCAAAGAAAAACAAATTTATGTGATGTAGTTGCCTTTTTTTTACACGTTGTATTCTCAACAGTCACTTCAAAATCCCCCGTTTTACTCCTGATATCGGGTCCTCGCTCGTGAAATCTATTGAGACTCCTTGACGAGGTTTCTCCAATCCCCCCTTCCAGGCAGATACACACTAAAACCACTTCCCCCTCATGTACATTGGTTCGTGTAAAAAAAAAAAAAAACGTTTTATCGGAACACTTCCAATCACAATCAGTGTTTCTCGTCTACAGTGATACTCTCTAAAATCACGAAAAGATTTATACACCTCTACGTTCTTAAATCGAGTATTTTACATGTCTCTTACAGAGAGACTTCTGAACAAGACGGTGAAAAAGTGTCTCGTCTCGTGGAGTAAGGACTAGAGGTGGGATTTGAAAGTAGTAAAAAGTCCCCCACAACTTCCAACTGTTGACGTCGTCGAGAACTAAATTAGAAACATCTCTATCTACCGTTCACGGTTAAACATCGACTCTTGACAGAAAAAAAAAAAAAATCGTTCGAAAAATGAAATCTTATCAAAATTTAAACGTCTTTTCAAGTTTCTATCATACTGGTACAGAGAAATTTATACACAGAAACATCGACTCCTTTACTACTACGAATCAGGTTTCTATGGTCCTTCCTTTTGTTTTAGTCTCGTTCTCTCGTATTTGGGAGATAAAAGATTCAGGGATGGAAAACGGTTGGTCACAACTTTTACCGTAACCAGTTAGGATCCGAACGGGACGATAAACTTCGAGAAAGTTATCGACGGAGATAATGGAAGATCGTTATCTCCTTCTTAATATAGTATAGGAATGTGATTGGGCTCTGCTTCAACGGTCCACAGTAAACCTCACTTTCGAAAGACACCGACGTCTTGGTTATTTTGACTGGATTTATTTCCTTGTCTTCCCTTTATGATCCATGTCCTTGTTTAAGGGGTTAGTTGAGGTCTTGCATTGCGTTTGGTACCCAAAGGAAAGAACTAACGTGAGACCCTCACATAGTGGTTACATCGTCACCATTCTGTACTAGAGGTACTTCCCACTGGAGTGTTTATGATACAAACGACCGACTGCGGATGTAAGAATGTCATCATACATAGAACACATCTTACCTTTAGTATAACAAAGTGTCACCCACCAACCTTACTATGAAAAATTTGAGAATTTTACTTTTTACTGATAAACGTCAAACTTTCCCCTCCATTTCGTCACTCAATATTTGGATTATTAAACAGAGGGTCTTGAGATCCCGGTACTGACCAACCGAGGTTCGTGGATTCTCACCCAGTTATTTTTACCTTTCAAGATATCGAGATGTCAACTCAGGTCTTCACAATTACTCAGGACTTTCTTTACGGAGAGGATTCAAGAGTTTCTCTTATCGGATTATATTACCTGTCGCGAGAATCGTTTATGGTATTGTTTCATGTAACTCGATAAAATAGATTTCGAGAAGCGATACACGGTAACACAATTTTGTGGTAAATTAATTTTACTTACGATAAATAAATGAATTTACCCAGAAATCCCACTGTATATCAAATAGTACGGTTTTACCCCCTAAAAACTCTCATTTTCCTCTGTGAATTAATTTGTAAATATGGGTCTGTCCTTCTCATTTGGTCCTGTCAGAGCCGTTTACCCTCCTTCTTAGTAGGATTAAAGTCGTCCGATGTCCATGTAGGAAGAAGCACTTGGGTCTTCCATAGGACCGACACTTTCAAATGGTTATAAAGATCCGTCGGTCAAAGACACCTTGGCTAGTCAGTGCAACTTCATGGTTTCTAGACCTTACCTGTATTAGTATTATATTTCCGAAAAAGCAACTAGAATTTGGAATTGGGGAATAACCGGAAAGTATATTTAGATAGGAGTCAGTCCCAGTAGGAACATTGTACAAAAAAATTGTTGAAACTTACAGACCGAGGTCGTAAGGATACTTTTACACACCTACTTATAACATACTTCGTTCGCAGAAATGGATGGTTGAAATTAAGGACTGTCACTGAACGGATGTATAAAGGTACTTCTTTAAGTTGGAAAGGATTTTAATACGATAATATTACCGTAAAATATAGATGTAGAAACTTATTAAGGAAAAATAACAACGTCTTGATTACAGGTCGTAAACTTATAGAAAAAGAGGTATAGGAGAGACCGTGAAAAACAAACATCTAAAAACTACTACCGGTAAGACTGGACACACTCCTCTATTGAGTTATATCAAAATTAAGTACAAAGAGACAACCCGTAGAAAGTACACAAATAATCGGTAGACATACTCAAGAAACCTCGTTTTTTCTTCATCAGAAGAAGTCGAATGAAAAACTAACCCAATAAACAAAAAGACCATAACTCGACGTACTCTACGAACATATAAACCCCCTATCACAAAGTAAAACAGTCAACAAAGTAAACAATAATAAAAGAGGGTAAAACTCCCAACAGAAAAGTGGCACAAATGTCAAAGGAAACGACACTTTTTCGAAAATTCAAATTAATCCAGGATAAACAAATAAAAACAAAAATAAGGGTAATTAGAATCCCCCACCCAGTATATCTGTTAGAACGACACAGTTCCTCACATGACGGATACAAAAGGAGATTCTCGAAATATCAAAAACTGAAATGTAAATTTAGAAATTAGGTAAAACTTATAATGAGTCGATATTTTTCATTACGTAAACTCAGATTACTCCACCTACTTGGATTTAATTCAGTCTTATTCTTTTTGTTTGTAACGTATAATTACGTATATATACCTTAGATCTTTCTACCACATTGGTATTCCCAATTAAAACTTAAGGATGACCTAGACGAATACCCTGAAATTGGGAACAGAACGACGAAGACAATAACATCCATATGGGTTACCGGACGGAGTCCCTCCATTGGACTCGGGTGGGTGGGTATCCCTGACACTCTTCCACTTTGCTTCTGTAGGGGGCGGAACTTCGAACGGTAAGATCTTCTATAAATGTTCTTAATTTACCAGAAGAATGAAACAAAGGAGTGGAGTAGGTGGATACTAGGTATTTTCTTTGACCGTAGGTCCGGGAAGGGTCAACCAATAATCGTCTGAGATCAGATGGCAAAAGAGTCAGCCAACCGAAAGGTATATTTCAACATAAAGAACGGAGTTGTGAAACAGAGAGTCTAAATGACCGGATAGCACGTCACTAGTCTCGTTCGAACCTGAGCATTGCTTCCATGACTACTTGGATAAACGTCCCTTCGGTACCTCTACGTCTGTGTCTCTTACCCGAACACCTGTGTCACCCCCTTCCTCTCCCACCCTACTCTTTGCTCTCATTGTGACTTCGCGTACGTAAGAGTATATACTTTATCTATCGACCGCCTTTACATGAGTCACTGTGTCCCTCGAATTTGGGTCACGAGACACTGAAGGACCTGCCTACCCTACCCCACCCTCCACCCTCCCTCCGAGTTCTCCCTCCCCTCTATACAACTGGATACCGACTAAGTACAACTACATACCGTCTTCGGTTGTGTCGTAACATTTCGTCAATAGGAAGTTAATTTTTATTTATTATTTTTTCTCATAAGGTTAAACTCAAAATTGGAAATTATTAATAATTTAAAAATACAGAAGAACTTAAAAATTTTCTAAAGTATCAGGTAGATGACTCAAGATACAATTCTATTTTATGATATGAACAGTATTGAATAAATGCGAAAATTCAAAATCGTCAGAAAACGAGTGGGGTTTAAATTAATGCATAAAAGTGAACGAATTAAACGGTACCTAAAAGTTTAGTAATGTAAATTTTTCTGTGAAACCCTAAATTACGCAAGTATTTTATTGCTAACGTTAACGAGATTTACATCGATAATTAAACTCCTCTACCGTTTAATATAAAACTTTTCTCTTAATCCAAATTTAACGGTAGAGGGACTAACTTTAAGAAGTGTTTTCCACTCTATGATATCTCTCTTGGTAAAATCGAATAATGTTCTTAGGGGTTTACTATTTTATCCTGACTGTGTGACATTGAGGGAATGGAGTACCACAACACTCCGTCCACTATTTCCCTTCCCGTAAATCTTCCCACAAATCTGTGAATTCCCCTAGAGTTCCCTGCCACCTCGGTACACATTCTCACGACAGGGTCCTCTGGTCGTTACCTCCCTCGGGTTCTAATTTGACCGGTCCAGTCTCCTCCTACGATATCTTGAAAAGTAGTAATTATACCGGGATCTTAAAAATAAAGGGGGGACCCTACACCGTTAGTTGTAGTCCCTACCATCTGGACCTTGAGTCCTTTCCTCTGCAGTCGGACCTCAACCCCTCCGATTGGGTGTATTTGTGTGTCATTTCGACCGGGGGACCCAGGAGGTCTAACCCTTCCGTCACGCGCGAGGGCCGACCGCCTCGAACCTCGTCGGTCGTCCTAGGAAACGGTTCTAAGTGTTTGGGTCTAACTTAAAGCCGACTTAAAGGTCCTTTAAACTCGGTTTGACACTTCTCTGGACGCGAGACACCTTACAGTCCACCCTCTGTACTCTTTTAGTAAATTAAGTCCTAGTAAACAAACTAAGTGTTGACGTGTCTCCTTTACCAGATTCTTTATATTTAAGTATCCTTAGGGAGGGTTTGTTTTAGAAGACTTATAGCCGAAATCGACAGTCAGATCCCGAAACGTCCCGTAGTGACAAACGTGGGAGAGTATAAGAACCCACGTTCTGCCGATGTGGGTATTCAAGTGGGGTTTTACGTTTCTGGTTGTTGTATGAAAAAAACATGAGGAACTGACGTTTCTTAACTAAAAGAACAATTTCATTGACAATCTTTCAACCTCTACCCCATCTTAAGGAGGAATCCACTAAAAAACTCTTTTTCCTTGAGAAGTGAGATTAAAGGAGTAAAAAGACAGTATCTCTGACCCTCTTCTTATTCAACTACGGTAGATCTTCATTGAAATCGGGAAAAAATTTTGATTAAAAATAAATGTAAAATGATTCGGTAATCCTTTGGTGTAAATAAATTTACAAAATGTTTATATATACGATTCAAAAATAGAAATACGAGGTTAAGATACAAAAAATTTTTTTAAATAACCTCATTTAAAATGACCTCAACTAAATGTTACAACATAATTAAAGACGACATGTCGTTTCACTCGGGTAATATATATATGCACATAGGTGATGAAAAAACTAAAAAAGGGTATATCCAGTTATGTCTCATAACTTATCTCAAAGGACACGATATATCATCCAAAAATAATCAAAAGATAAAATGTATATCATCATATATATACAATTAGAGTTAAGGGGTTTAATAAGAAGGGAAAAGGGATCCGTTGGTACTATCAAAAAGTGTAAACTTTGAGATAAAGACTAAACATTAATTCAAGTAAACATGGTAAAAATTTCTAAGGTGGATATTCGTTATAGTATCCATAAATAGGAGGGGGGAGGTCTTAAATAACAAATATCTAAAAAACTACCACCGGTAAGATTGAACACACTCCACTATGGAGTAACATCAAAATTAAAGGTAAAGAGATTATCAACCCTTACAATTCGGAAAAAGTACACGAAAACCGGTAGACATATGTCTACCGTAGTTGAAGAAACGGTGGTCACCAGCCCGTATCTGAATCTAATGACACTACAACTTACCAAACAGAACCTCTGTTTGGTTCTAATAAGACAGTAAAAACTCTAACGTGAGTTCATGACGTAAAGTCTGGGAAAACAACTGGTGCTCCCGATGAAGTAAAGAAGATTCCCTAAGAACGGGTGTCACCATCTATATTACCAGTAGTCTTAATTTAAGTGGGTAAGGGTCGGTAAAAACAGGTGACTAAAGACTCTACAGTTACAAGTGAGAACGGTAGAGGACGAACTGGTGTAGGTCAAATGGAACTAAGTACTTGGATTATAAGGTCCAAGGATACGTTATAACAAGAAGTGTCGGAGTTTGAAATGAAAGTAGAGGTCTGGGTAGGTGTCAAGTCAAGTCAAGTCAAGTCAGCGAGTCAACACAGGCTGAGAAACACTGGGGTACTGAGCGTCGTGTGGTCCGGAGGGACAGGTAGTGGTTGAAGGTCTCAAGTGGGTCTGAGTGCAGGTAGCTCAGTCACTACGGTAGGTCGGTAGAGTAGGAGCCAGCAGGGGAAGAGGAGGACGGAGGTTAGGGAGGGTCGTAGTCTCAGAAAAGGTTACTCAGTTGGGAAGCGTACTCCACCGGTTTCATGACCTCGAAGTCGAAATCGTAGCAAGGAAGGTTTCTTTAGGGTCCCGACTAGAGGAAGTCTTACCTGACCAACCTTGAGTAACGTCAGGTTCTCCGAGAGTTCTTAGAAGAGGTTGTGGTGTCAAGTTTTCGTAGTTAAGAAGTCACGAGTCGAAAGAAGCGTCAGGTTGAGAGCGTAGGTATGTACTGGTGACCTTTTTGGTATCGGAACTGATCTGCCTGGAATCAGTCGTTTCATTACAGAGACGAAAACTTATATGATAGATCAAACCAGTATTGAAAAGAAGGTTCCTCATTCACAGAAAATTAAAGTACCGACTTTAGTGGTAGATATCACTAAAACCTCGGGGGGTTTTACTTCAGACTGTGACAAAGGGGTAGATAAAGGGTACTTNCGAGTCGAAAGAAGCGTCAGGTTGAGAGCGTAGGTATGTACTGGTGACCTTTTTGGTATCGGAACTGATCTGCCTGGAATCAGTCGTTTCATTACAGAGACGAAAACTTATATGATAGATCAAACCAGTATTGAAAAGAAGGTTCCTCATTCACAGAAAATTAAAGTACCGACTTTAGTGGTAGATATCACTAAAACCTCGGGGGGTTTTATTTCAGACTGTGACAAAGGGGTAGATAAAGGGTACTTCACTACCCTGGCCTACGGTACTAGAAGCAAAAGACCTACAACTCGAAATTCGGTTGAAAAAGTGAAAGGAGAAAGTGAAAGTAGTCCTCCGGAAAATCAGGAAGAAGTGAAAGACGGTATTCCCACCACAGTAGACGTATAGACTCCAATAACTATAAAGAGGGCCGTTAGAACTAAGGTCGAGTACAAAGAAAGTCAGGTCGTAAAGAGTACTATATGAGACGTATCTTCAATTTATTCGTCCCACTGTTATATGTCGGAACTGTATGAGGAAAAGGATAAACCTTGGTCAGACAACAAGATACAGGTCAAGATTGAAAACGAGGGACTGGACGTATGTCTAAAGAGTTCTCCGTCCAGTCCACCAAACCAAAAGGGTAGGTGTTGTCTCGTAGTAAAAGTGAAATCGGGTCTACGAAGGAATAAAGACCTCGATAATCATTAACGGGAGGTAAGAAGGGGTCATTTGATAAACCTGTGGAAGACTGGACCCTAACCCGCCCCCCTGAGTAGAAACAAAGTATAGAAAAAACAGAAAGGTATGACAGGTACCCCAAGAGATCCGTTCCTATGACCTAACCTAACGGCAAAAGAGGAGGTCACCCGGTGCAAAACAGTCTTGAGAAGTGATACTGGACACGTAGAACCCACCAGGACGTACCTTTCCGAATATCGAAGGGACTCAATACGTTCGGGGAAGTGGTATTGTTCCGACACTAGGTACTTCCTCTTATAAGGTCAATCGAATACGAATAACGAAATAATAGTCACAGTTATAAAAAACGGAGACAGTGGTCTACAAATTTACGCCTTTACACATTTGGGTATGGATCTGGAATCACTGTAGTCGACTCTCATATGACTTATACACAAATACATACAGACTCAAACAAAAGGGTATCCTTCGTTTAATAGTAGAAGTTGACTCCTACACTAAGAAGTTGTTAAGTTTTCACAATGTAATCAATGGTCCATTTCACTTTACAAGAATCGACTAAATGTCGTCATATTGACGAAAGACAGAATGAGACCTCGTCGACCCAAATCTGGAAGGAATCTTTTGACAAAACATTACAATTTCTTAACACACCATATAGGGAAGTAAAAGGAGACTTTAAAGAAAACAGATAATTAGAATCAAGTTTGTTTTTTTACTTCTTTTAATATACATTACACCCTTTCTTTTCGAGATACCTTTCGTTTACGAAAGATGTTCTTTTAAGTTATACTCCAGCCTTTATCTTCAAAACGACTTGAAGTCTTTACAGGTGAAAAGAAACCTATTAATGATTAATCTTACAACCTAACTCGTTTTTTTTCGAATATTTTAAAATAAAAAGAAAGTAGTAATTTTGGTTCAGATAGATAACGACAACTTCTCTATGTAATAGGAATATTTACCAGTGTCGGCTTAAGAAGGAAAACGATGTAGACCCCAGTTTTCACAATACTTTTCTTAATTCTACTAGACCATGTTCAGGGACTAAATTACTTTTAAAATATCGGTTTCCTTTCCTAGGTATTACTTTATGGTAATGTATGTCTTATTACTGAATTTAATCTTTTAAATCCTATGGTCCATAGATCACTTTATACTTCGTTGATTTTGGTAATATGTAACGATCACTCTTATGCCTTACCGTGGTAAAACCTTTTGTGAAGTCGTTAAAGAACATTTCAAATTGTATGTAAATTGTACACTGTGTAGTTAAAATCGTCGGGATACAAAAATACGGGCGTTCTTCATTTTTAGTACAGATGTGTTAAACAAGTTTAATCGAAATAAATAATATCGGAATTTGACTTTAGTTGGGTTCACAAGTAGTTGTCCACTCGTCTATTTGGTAAGACCACGTAGAAATGTTACCTTAGGTGTCCTAATTTTTCCTACTGGATGATTAAACACGTTGTCACACCTAGTTAGAGTTGTCATACGACTTACTTTCTTCGGTCTGTCTTTTTTTTTGTATATTAAGGTAAAGATCTACCGTGTTTAGTTCAGATATCACTATCTTTCGGTTAGTCACCGGTCCCCACCTCTAACACTTCCCACGTGTCTCTTGGTGACCGACTACTTATTTAAAGTATAAAAATAACTCCACCACCAAAGTACATATATATATATATATATATATAAACAGTTTCGAGGAACTTGACGTTAGACCAACGTGTGGTCTTCGTAGGGTTTCCAACTCACCACTCTCGACAGAAGGTCCCTTCATCGCCGTTATTCCTGTACGTGTCAGACCTCTGTGAAACTTTTTTATTATTTTAACTGATTTTCGGTCGGACTAAAAATAATAGAGATCCGTAAGGTCACAAGAACGGACCTCTTAGGGTCCCTGCCCCCTCGGACCACCCGACGACAGATACCCCAGCGTGTCTCAGCCTGTGCTGACTTCGCTGAGTCGTCGTCGTCGTCGTCGTCTGTGACCGTTAGGATTGTTACAGTTACCATTCTATATGAAGATAGACTTTTTTAGAAAACAATCAAGATTTTTTAGCAACGAAAACGATAACTGAAAAATTTAGTACATATAGGGTTGAACTCCAATCGTAGGAATGAATTCCCAGAGTGATTGATACATGATCGACGATTGATACATCATCGAAGACTTCAGTCTTCGAAAGTAAAATAAAGTCAGACAGGAAGTGTAACGGTGTGGTTGTCGAGATTTTTAGAGGAGACCAACTTTTATGATAACAAAAGGAAGGGTTTTAAAACCCCTGTTGAGAGTCGATCCCTTTGTCCTTAGAAGTCAAAGACCTAGGTCACGAAAGAAAGATCTGGGAGAGATCAATGAAGAGGGTGAAACCTAAAATCATATAGAGTACCGTACCAGGAATCTAGGGGACGTGGTATTAGTGTCCGTCAATGTCTGCCATCCCTACTTCCATTGATCTAGGATGAGTTTTAGACTTCTAAATCTACCCCAAGGTTTGAGGAGTCTTATGAGGATTCGTATTATACCAAATTCAAAAAGACGAGATAGAGAGGAGTTTATGAAGGACGAAAGAACTTGGGCGTCCCATGGAAGTACAACAACAAGTCAACGAGTTAGTACAGACTGCGAAACGTTGGGGTATCTAACGTCGTACGGTCCGAAGGAACAGGAAGTTTCAGAGGGCCTCGAACGAGTTTGAGTACAGACAATTTAACCAATAGGGCAGGTTGGTAGAGTACGAGACAGTAAGGGTAGAGAACTAGGGGGTTAGAAAGGTCGTACTCCCAGAAAAGGTTACTTAGACGAGAAGTGTGGTCCGCCAGCTAAATAACCTCGAAGTTGAACTCGTAGTCAGGAAAGTTACTTATAAGTCCCAACTAAAGGAAATCCTATCTAATAAACTAGAGGAACGTCAGGTTCCTTGAGAGTCCTCAGAAGAGGTCACGGCGTCAAACTTCCGTAGTTATGAAGCCGTAAATCGGAAGAAATACCAGGTTGAGAGTGTAGGTATGTACTGATGACCTTTTTGGTATCGAACCTGATATCCCTGGAAACAACCGTTTCATTACAGAGACGAAAAATTACACGACAGATCCAACCAGTTTCGAAAAGAAGACTCCTCGTTCGAGAAAATTAAAGTACCGACGTTAGTGGTAGACGTCACTAAAACCTTGGGTTCTTTTATGTTAGTAAGTAACTAAGGTAACAAAGGGGTAGATAAACGGTACTTCACTACTCTTGTCTACGGTACAAGAATCAAAAAACTTACAACTGAAAATTCGGTCAGAAAAGTAAGAGGAGAAAGTGGAAATACGGTCCTCGAAAAAAACATCAAGAGAAGGGAGAGGTCCTTATGGGAAAGGGGTGAAAAGAAATTCTTTATTTAGAAAGGTCATAAAATTACCGGTTAGATTCACAGTGGAGGACATACCTTAAAAGAGACGAAGAGGTTATAGTAAGAGATAAGAGGATTTCGTGCAACTATGTGAACCTATCGTCGAGTGTACTGAGTCTCGACATCAATAACGTCATCAGCAATCATACTAAAGAGTTTACAAAGACCAAAGGAGATAAGGTACTATTCTAACTTAAAACCGGGATCACAAACACCAGTACACTAGTTAAGAAGGATTAATCAGCACTCATTTTCAGAAGATACGGGGAAGTTCCTTTCTTTTAAATTGTCTTGAGATGAAAATAAACGACTCCACTGAACCATTATAGGGTCTTTCACTACTACCCGGAACTAAAGTTCCCAGTCAACTAACCCACTGAAACGATGAATCGGTGTCTGTGTATAATGAATCTCTATAGTGATTACGGATAGTCATCAATTTCCTGAACAGAATCAGATAAGTCGGATGACATTATTTATGGTACCTGAACCACTGAAATTTTCGTTTGTAATATAGGGTACTAAGACTTTGGACCTTCAGGTTCTAATTCCACACCCGTCCAGACCGCCCCCTAATGAAGAACCAAG
This sequence comes from Capra ibex, assembly GCA_006410555.1. Classification (NCBI taxonomy): domain Eukaryota; kingdom Metazoa; phylum Chordata; class Mammalia; order Artiodactyla; family Bovidae; genus Capra; species Capra ibex. The sequence continues at coordinate 10,282,878 of SJYO01049755.1, forward strand.
TATCCACTGACAGAAGAGTGACACAGGAATGTACTCCCTTACCCACTACGTCAAGAGACCTCAGAGAAATTGTTCCTGTGATTAGGATAAACACTTCTGAAGGACTGGATTAAACTTACGACTGAAAATTCGGTCAGAAAAGTGAGAGGAGAAAGTGGGAAAATAGGGTTGGAGAATTATGGTAATGTGATCACTAATTCAAGTTGTATGTCTAAACCTTCACTCCCGGGTTTGTAAGTTAAGTATTGTCTGGAATATCTTGTTGAACCTAGGGTAATGAAACCACAAAAGGAGATGAGAAGCAATTTCGACCTGGTACACTTTTCGTCCCTCGTCCTATATCATAACCGATTCTCGTATCGGTATTCGAACCTAAGTTTCAAGCAAAGATGGTAAATTACCGACATATAGGTATCAGTTCAGTGAATTTGAGAGAAGTAGAGTTAGAAGAGTAAGATTTTACTTTTATTCTTAAAGATAAGATTTCCTAATACCACTCTTAGTTTATTCTATTATACACTGAGATACAATCATGAAACAACCCAGAGAGTGTCATGATAGGTACCATCAAGACCTCCCAGGGGACGGTATCCTGACATAACGGATTCCCTAAAACGAAGGACTCTGGTGTGTAGTCTTTGTACTAAGATAGTAGACTTGGATCATAAAGACCAAGTTGACCAATCAAAAGAGCTCGATACGATACGATTCAGTGAAGTCAGCACAGGCTGAGACACGTTGGGGTATCTACCGTCGGGTGGTCCGAGGGGGTAGGGACCCTAAGAGGTCCGTTCTTGCGACCTCACCCAACGATAAAGGGAGAGGTTGCGTTCTTTCCCTTTTCACTTTCACTTCAGCGAGTCAACACAGGTTGAGGGTCGCTGGGGTACCTGACGTCGGATGGTCCGAGGAGGCAGGTACCCTAAGAGGTCCGTTCTCATGACCTCACCCCACGGTACTCGTCTGTTCACGTTAATGATTAAAGTTTACCTCCTTTTTTTTACATTTACTACGGTAAATATATATTTCGACTCACAGTCTGAAATAAAACCCCCCGAGGTTTTAGTGACGTCTACCACTGACGTCGGTACTTTAATTTTCTGCGAATAAGGAACCTTCTTTTCCATACTGGTTGGATCTATCGTATAACTTTTCGTCTCTGTAATGAAACGGTTGTTTCCAGGTAAATCAGTTCCGATACCAAAAAGGTCACCAGTACATATCTACACTCTCAACCTGACACTTCTTTCGACTCACGACTTCTTAACTACGAAAACTTGATACCACAACCTCTTCTAAGGACTCTCAGGGAACCTGACGTTCCTCTAGGTTGGTCAGGTAAGACTTCCTCTAGTCGGGACCCTAAAGAAACCTCCCTTACTACGACTTCAACTTTGAGGTCATGAAACCGGTGGAGTACTCTTCTCAACTGAGTAACCTTATCTGAGACGACGACCCTCCCTAACCCCAGTCCTCCTCTTCCCCTACTGTCTCCTACTCTACCGACCTACCGTAGTGACTNGTACATATCTACACTCTCAACCTGACACTTCTTTCGACTCACGACTTCTTAACTACGAAAACTTGATACCACAACCTCTTCTAAGGACTCTCAGGGAACCTGATGTTCCTCTAGGTTGGTCAGGTAAGACTTCCTCTAGTCGGGACCCTAAAGAAACCTCCCTTACTACGACTTCAACTTTGAGGTCATGAAACCGGTGGAGTACTCTTCTAAACTGAGTAACCTTATCTGAGACGACGACCCTCCCTAACCCCAGTCCTCCTCTTCCCCTACTGTCTCCTACTCTACCGACCTACCGTAGTGACTGAGTTACCTGCACTCAGACTCACTTGAGACCCTCAACCACTACCTGTCCCTCCGTACGACGCTAAGTACCCCAGTGTTTCTCAGCCTGTGTTGACTCACTGACTTGACTTGACTTCTAGATTTTTTACCAATTTCGGAACAAGTTTGTAAAAACTTACGAAATTTATGAAATATTGAAGAGAATTGTCTCATATTATTTCCAGAGACATGTAATTCTTACAGTCAACGAGTCATCACAGACTAAGAAACGGTAGGGCACCTGACATCGGGCGGTCCGAGAAGACAGGTACCTTAAGAGGTCCGTTCTTATGACCTCACCCAACGGTACGGAAGAGGTCCCCTAGAAGGGGTGGGTCTTAGGTGACTGTAAAGTAGTGTACCTCAAGAAAATATTTTTATTAAAGATTTAAAATAACCTTCCGTCTATAAGTATAGATATAGAACTTTTCAAGATTTTCGTTAGAGGATTGTAAGAACGGAAAGAAGATGAAATAGTACGAAACATACATTGAAAAATAAAGGGTCACTCACCTCTATGACTACGATTAAATACACACAATACAGACACAACAAGACTTTTTTTTTTACAATACTTGAAATTGTTACATATAATCGTATACTTTAAAAACGAACCGGAGTCTTTGTTGATAAAACTAAAATGGAGAGAAGACAGAGGGTGGAAACCGACTTGCGTAACAAAGAATTAATCCATTCGACTTATAGTCAATAATCAAACAAGAAGTATCGTCCTCAACATCTAGGATATAACCCAAGTATCTTGTGGTGACTGTATCCTTGTTTTGTAAGTCCATTTTAATAGACCATGGACTAAGGAAGGTCAGTGGGGTAACCGAAGTTTAAGTTCGAATAGAAACGTAAATTCTATGCATATAAGAAAACTTCCAAGAGTTCTAGAGAGTTCACGTGCAGGTAATACCCTGATTACTAGTCGGGGGGTACGGAGTCCCGTAGAACGGAGGACCGTGGTCGAAGGAAAGTGGTTGGATTAGACAGGGACCACGGACAATGTAGGTTAAGATGGTGTCGAGGGTCTTGGTTTTTCTCCGTAAAGGAAAGACGACGGAGGGAAAGGGATGACACAAGTTCTAAATCTATTCACTTGCAGTGAGGGAGAATTAATGAAGGGAGTGGACGAATTCTAGACGCCCTTTACTGTAGACTCACACTTTACATACCAGGTTTCACGGGAAAGTACGTCCTTCCATCTCAAACGTGAATCAACTGAAACCTTCCGTTTGAAATAAAACCGACAACAAATTAGCCGGTGTGTTAAAATTCAAGAAAGTAGAAGGAAAGGAAAACGAAGAGACAATTTCAAGACGTGTTGGTAAAATATGTATCAATAGAGAAATGTAGAACCGTCACACATGTCCAATCCCACTTTATACCGAGACCACCCTCAACTATAAAGGAATCTATAAATCGATCCACTCCGAAGGTTCATTCTTTCGTCACGGAGAGAAGACGTACTCCTACAAATCTATTTATTAACAAGTCTAAGAGTAGACGTAGTTCCGACCAAAAAGAAGTATGAGAACTTTCAGGAAAAAAAGGGGAACCAGTGTCAGTTAAATTTGACTGGACCGTTTACTGGTCTAACAAAGATACTCCTAATACTTACTAACCACAGTGACGGAGAAGGTGACTTGTTTACCAACGACACAAAACTTATCATTGGTCTCGTCGTAAATCTGGGTTGGTCGGAAAGATTTATAGGAAATTCCTTCTCCTGGTACATGTAAACTGAAGTTCAAGACTTACAGGAGGAACCCAAAAGACTCACTTGATTGAAATAAAAACGGAAATTTGAAGGTTTAGTTATCTTTTCATTGACGGTTTCCTTTGGATTGAGTCCCTTCCGAGAGACACGTTTAAGTCGATGACAAGGGGCTCACAAAGTGGTTCTACCGGTACGAAAGGGGTGGGAACTCAGGACCCTCCCTATTTGTAAGACGATCTAAAGTCGACCCGAAAAGGGACGCTGGTTCACCGTGCTTCTAAGTAACTTTCATTGAGGGATGAGCCTAGATGTGACGATTAGAAGGTCCACAGAAGAGGACGGTTTAATACAGGAGTCGGTGACAAGAGAGAATCAATAATATGTAATAACCTTTCTTGATCACCCCGATTGATCTAAACAGTATAAGATCCGTTTTAATAAAAATCATCACTTTTCGTCTATTTATACATTATTCACCACTAAACCTGTCAGGGTTAACTCACCCCTATAGTATCTTGACTTTGACATAGAACTATGTAAATGAGTTTTTACTAGGAAATTTTACCAGATATTTGTTCCGTCTCTAGAAGCACTGACTCGAATACGAAAGACCTCGTCACTCTACATGCCTTTATTCACCAGCATGGTCTTTCATTTCACTCTTAGTGCGTAAGTCCTTACGGTCCCCACAATGTCAGTGAGAAAGAGTGGTCAAGATCAATAATACTTTCATAACGTTTCTGTAGTCTTCTAAGAATTACTTATTCTTGAACGACGGACTCTTTGATAGGAGTAAAGAAGGGATTCCACTCATCTCATAGGATTTCACACTCCCGATAAAGGAAATTTTGTGTACACTGAGTCTGTCCTCTCAGGAACCAAAGTAAGTATCAACTGTCTAACACGTTGAACTCCAACCACTGAATTGGAAGTTCAAGGAATAAAGGAAAAGAACATTTTACTTGTTTTATTAGGAACGTAGATACTCTTTAATATATTTTACTGAAATCATTATGTGAAAAATGTTTGTATGGGGTTTTAAAACGGTTTTATAAAGATAGTTAATTTTATCTGTCATTACATAACTGACATCATGTGAACTCATCAATAAACTAAGAAATCACCCCACCTAAAACAATGTTTGTGGATTTACTTTATTCCTAAATTTTCTTTTAAAATGAAGAAGATTATTACTAAGATAAAATCCAAGTCGTAATGATTATATAACACTATAACACACGTACACACTAGACCTCAGTGAGTCGGTTCTTGACCCTCTATAACAATCACTAATTCACTTTTACTTAGAGTGAAACCCTTATTTCATTTATTTATACAAACGCTTACGGAAGTTGTAAACGCACACCCAAACCTCGTCCTGACGAAACTACGACATTAGGAATTTATCCAAGATTTATTTCGTCTATTGTTTATACAGAACGTCTTACGGAAGAGTCTACTGAAAGAGAGGTTAGTGTGACCTCCTGAAATATTAAGTCATGACACAAATAGTAGGGTAACCCTGAGTCGACTCACCCTACCTCCTTCCAAGTTCCCGTCTCCCGAAAAAAAAAAAAAAAAGTAAATCTACCAAGAATACAAAGATCCTTACAATTAATCCTTCACTTTGGTAGTCGTCAACTGTCACATGTAACAATCGATGATCTCGTACCACTGTTTATCGGTACATTCTAGAAGTGAAAGAAAGCATTTGTGTTTCCATTTCTTAAACGTATTTTTTTACTATCCAACTTCTAGACGAAAAGTAGTACCAGATTGGGGTATCATTTGTTGTCTTTATTGAACGAAATTATTTCGTACCACAACTTTGTAAATAGTCGTTCAGGAAAGATGACCAGGGATTTCCATATAAACCTATTCTCTTTGGGAACCGACATTCTTGTTAGACTTTAAATTCAATGTTGTAAAAGAAGTACAACTCCAGTTCTTTGTATTCCCTCTTCAAACTGAAAATACATTAGTACTTAAATAGAGAATAATCCAACTCTATCGTGTTAATTCGTGAACAATAAACTCCCAACTACACCAACCGTCTCTCCTTTTACTGATGTTTTACAGACGAGATCTCACCGAATTACTTAAGATGATTCACGGGTGAAGGAAGAAAAAGGAAACCTATCGTCGCAAGACCTACAGTTCCCTTCTAGGAAAGGTTTATCCTTTTTGTTTGTATAACAATACTACTTTTTTTACATTGTTTTAGACCTGAGTAACACATCTTCGACCGAGTCCCCTTCACCATTTCTCTCTACGTTTCGAATTCCCTCATCCTGACTCGTCACTCATATACGATTTAGCTATGTCAGCACAGACTAAGAGACGCTGGGATACCTGACATCGAGTGGTCCGAGGAGACAGGTACCCTAAGAAGTCCGTTCTTATGACCTCACCTAACGGTACGGGAGGAAGTCCCCTAGAATTGGTTTGTGATTCACTTTATCTTTTCCCTCTTTAAATTGTATAAAGGGTAAACCCTTACTCATGACTTTCGAAGGTCCTTAATACCTCTTTGTTTATATTAAAAAAAATTAGGTCTCCTAAACAACGTCAGAGTAAAAGAGAGACGAGGAGTTCAATCCTCGTCTTGGAGGATCCTTCCAACACGTCGTGACAAGTTCCCTTGTAAAACTCTACTACCTTTTACTTGAAGACACGACGGATTCTGACCGGTCGGCCATCGGTGTACGCCGATGACTTGTGAACTTTACACCGATTACACTGACTCATTAACTTAAACTTTGAAATAAATAAATTTTTTTAAATAAAATAACTTCATATCAACTAAATGTTATAACACAATCAACGACGACATACTGTTTGACTAAGTTTAGAGAGAGAGACAGATATTTATATATATATTTGTGTGTGTATGTGTGTGTGTGTATATATATGTATAAAGAAAAAGTACAAGAAAAGGTAAAACCAAATAGTGTACTTAAAAATAAAAGAGAAAATTTGTAAAATTTTTATCCTGTTTTGTTACGTACATACCTGACTTAATACTTTTATATTCCCATAATTTTTGATTTACATTTCGAATTTCTAATATTATATTTGTATTTAAATGTGTATATTTAGAGATACATAGAAGGTTTGAGTCAGTTATGTAGAATTTTACAAAGTGGGTAATGATATGTTTTAGGTCGAGACTATAAAAAACTTCAAGTGGTCAGGTACAGAAAGACGGTTCCCACTCCGTACCTATTCTTGACGACTGAGAACGAAGAAGATAGTGTCTAACAACTTAGACCAAGGGACACACTAGGGTAACATGAAAAAACAAATAGGTAGGATATATGTGATCAAACGTAGACGATTAGAGTTTGAGGGTTAGGTAGAGGAGGTGGGTGGGAGAGAGAACCGTTGGTGTTCAGATACGAAATACAGATATTTAGGTCTTTTGAGTCGTCACCGGTGTCCTGACCTATTCAGTCAAAAGTAAGGTTAGGATTTCTTTCTGTTACGGTTTCTTATGAGTTTGATGGCATGTTAACGTAAGTAGAGTGTGTGTCATTTCATTACGAGTTTTAAGAGGTTCAGTCCGAAGTTGTCATACATTTGACACTTGAAGGTCTATAAGTTCGACCTAAATCTTTTCTGTCTCCTTGGTCTCCAGTTTAACGGTTGTAGACGACCTAGTAGCTTTCTCGTCCTCTCAAGGTCTTTTTGTAGATGAAGACGAAGTAACTGATACGGTTTCGGAAACTGACACACCTAGTGTTGTTTGAAACCCTTTAAGAATTTCTCTACCCTTATGGTCTGGTGGACTAGACGGAGGACTCTTTAGACATACGTCCAGTTCTTCGTTATCAGTCTTAACTTACACCTTGTTGTCTGACCAAAGTTTAACCCTTTCATCATGTAGTTCCGACATATAACAGTGGGACAAACAAATTAAATATACGTCTCATGTAGTACTCTTTACGACCCGACCTTCTTCGTGTTCTACCTTAGTTCTAACGGCCCTCTTTATAATCATTGGAATCTATACGTTTACTGTGGTGGGAATACCTTCTTTCACTTCTTCTAGGGTTTCTCGGAGAACTACTTTCACTTTCTCCTCTCACTTTTTCAACCGAATTTTGAGTTGTAAGTCTTTTGCTTCTAGTACCGTAGGTCAGGGTAGTGAAGTACCGTTTATCTACTCCTTTGTCACCTTTGTCAGTCTCTGATATAAAAACCCGAGGTTTTAGTGACGTCTACCACTGACATCGGTACTTTAATTTTCTACGAATGAGGAACCTTCTTTTCGATACTGGTTGGATCTGTCGTATAATTTTTCGTCTCTGTAATGAAACGGTTGTTTCCAGACAGATCGACTTTGATACCAAAAAGGTCATCCATACGTCTACAAACTCTTAACCTGGTATTTCTTTCGACTCACGACTTCTTAACTACGAAAACTCGATACCACAACCTCTTCTGAGAACTCTCAGCGAACTTGATGTTCCTCTAGGTTGGTCAGTTAGGATTTCCTTTAGTCAGGACTTGCAAGTAGCCTTCCTGACTACGACTTCGACTTTGAGGTTATGAAACTGGTGGACTACACTTCTTGACTGAGTAACCTTTTCTGAGACTACAACCCTTTCTAACTTCCACCCTCCTCTTCCCCTACTGTCTCCTACTCTACCAACCTACCGTAGTGGTTGTGCTACCTGTACTCAAACTCATCCCAGACCCTCAACCACTACCTGTCCCTTCCGACCGCACGACGTTAGGTACCCTAGTGTTTCTCAGTCTGTACTAACTCGTTGACTTGACTTGATTTGACTACTCAGACAAAGACAAAGTATCTACTCAAGTAAAGACAATATTAAATCTAAGGCGTACATTCACTATAGTATACCATAAACAGAAATAAAAAGACTGAATGAAGTGGATCATACTATTAGAGAGCCAGGTAGGTACAACGACGTTTACCGTGATAAAGCAAGAAGAAAAATTATCGACTCACCTCAAGATATCATACATCTAAACCTTTATAGTGATTCAATGGTAGGTAATACCTTGAGTTAGTGCATTACTTGGTCGTACTCTCTTAATAAAAATCACCTATGAATCTATAAACTTTCAAAAGGTATGGTAGTCATATTAAGTGAGATCAAACTGTTATAGTTGGTTTGATGGTTGAGTAGGTTGGTTGGATAGTTAAGTAGGAGGGTAGAAAAGAAACGGGAAAGGAAACAAAAGGTAAAGTCGTTGTTATTTGTACTCTCTAACTTATTAATATCGGCTTAGTCACTTCTTTCAGGATTAAAGGTAAAACAACAACGACAAGTCAGTGATTCAGAACAGAGTGAGAAACGGTGGACTACCTGACGTCGTGTGGTCCGAGGGGACAGGAAGTAATAGAGGACCTCAAACGAGTTTAAGTACAGATAACTTAGCCACTTCGATAGATTAATAGAGTAGGAGACGGTAGGTGAAGAGTGAAACTGAAGTTAGAAAGGGTCGTAGCTCCCGAAAAGGTTACTTAGCCGAGAAGCGTAGTCCACTGGTTTCATAACCTCAAAGGCGAAGTCGTAGTCGGGAAGGTTACTTATAAGTTCAACTAAAGGAAATTCTAACTGATTAAACTAAAGGAACGTCAGGTTCCTTGAGAGTTCTCAGAAAAGGTAGTGGTGTTAAGTTTTCGTAGTCAAAAATAAGTGATTTTACAAATTAATTTTAAAACGTGGTAAAAGAAGTCGGGACTACTGAATAAATTAGAAATAAGGAAATTATTACTTAACTGTTAAATGTTGAGATTAAGAGTTATAATTATATACTTCGTTTTACAATAACTTTTGTTCTTTTAACGAGACTGGAGTGATGGAACAGGAACCATATTAAGGTAGAGAGATTAGGGACAAACCTTGAGAGAAGAATGAAAAAATAATGCAAAATGAGATACTTTCCAGGAGTCACACCAAGTCTACCATTTTACAGACGAACGTTACGTCCTCTGGGTCCAAGCTAAGGACCCAACCCTTCTAGGGGGACCTCTTCCTTTACCGTTGGGAGAAATCATAAGAACGGACCTCTTAAAGTACCTACCTCCTCGGACCGCCCGATGTCAGGTACCCCAGAGTTTTCCAGTCTGTGTGACTCACTGCAGTGAAAGAAAGAAGAATGAGATACTTTCGTGCAAAATACATACGAAATAAATCACACTATAGTGGTCATGGGTCTGATACTAACCTTTTGTTAACAACGATTCATCTATAAATATTTCATAATACAGAAACTTCACATTCATAGAAAGACACAAAAGAAGACATTAGAAAACCTTAACACAAATCATCTCACTGACTGCAAAGATAGACGAGTACTTATATCGATATGAGTCCGAATTATCAGATGTGTTTAAAGATTACTTCGTAATAATTTATAACATATATTGGTTAAACTTTCTTATATGCCCTAGGATCTTCCCCTAGAATTTAATGAAGAAACGTCTCTCAAAGTGTTTTACACTGAAAGTTATAAGGAATACCCTACTAATATAGGGTATGCTAGATTCTCAGAGATCATAAGAAGTGAGGAAGGATTAAAGGTATCTTGAGGACCCCAGGTCTGTTTCCTTCGTTTGACGCAAACCATGTAATTAGCTAGTTGATTGGTTGTCCGGAACTCAAGGAGTATACATGTTCACTGATAAACTTCACTAAACTGTGACCACACGGACGGAAAGTTGGGTTCCGGTACAATGATATGTGCACATTTAGGGACATGAAGGAAAAAGTTGTGTGGATAAACCAAATTTTTGTTTATAATCTAGGTGGCAGACATCTCTTGGCTTCAAAAGAGGTGAAAAATTACCGAAGAGTTTACAGACCTCTTAAAGTATCATCATCACTTATAGTACTTTCTCTTATCCTTCAATTTTTTTTTTCCGCTCTTTTTTCTTTCAAAATGACGAAGTTTTTGTCACCGTTCAGAGGACTTCACCATTTACCTGGTAGACGTACGAGACCGTGGTCTTTTACATATTAAATAAAATTTCGTGGTCCATATATAGACAGAAAGATTTACAGATAGACTTTATTACACACATAACACATACTCTTACTTCGTCCCTTTGTCTCACCTGAAAATTTGTGTCACACGAATAAATGAAGTTTCGATAATAAAAAGGACAGTTGTTCTTGTTTTAAATAATTGAGTCCATTCATATTTCTCAGTCTGTAAAAGAACGTTATTTCTCCCATTCATCTAGTGTGGAACTTTTGGACAGACGAGGGTAAACCTTTAGTGACGGAACTTAGGATTTGTAAAATAAACTTTCAGATGTTTGTAACGACACCCTTTCCCTTTCGAAGTTAAGACCTTTGGTGAATGGGAGGGTCATCAAGATCCTAAACATAGATACCCTTGCGACTTCGGGTGCTTGTCAAATAGTGCACAAGTCATACTTTGTGTCTCAGTTCCCTTTCCTAAAAAATAAATGAGACCGATCAAGGTAAGGAAAGGGAGAAAGGTCATGATCAAATGATAAATACTCTAAATATCTTTGTGTCTTTGTTCTCTGTGGTTTAGAGATTCCTTAATGTGATGAAAGGGGGATACTGACGTTTTGACAAGCAGAGTTCTGATACACACATCTCCCCTCCTACTCTCTCGTCAATAGTCGCAACTACCTTGTGTCATCTCTAAACTCATTGTAAAATCATTTTAGGTTGGAAGACTTTAGAGAGAAGAGGGTGGGAACGAGAAGTCTATCGGACGGGAGTCATCTGTGGTAATACAAAGACGGTTCTAACAGACAGAAGAAAATCAAAAACCTTACTCAATCCCGGAAGACGTGGAGACCTGGAAGGGCAAAAGACAGGGGAGTCGGACCTTACGATAAGTCATCCGAGTAAAGAGTAAAAGTCCAGTATCAACTTCATAGAGGAGTGTCCTTAACAAACAGGAAACTGGAGTAAATGAAACAAGATTTTCTATAGACATTCTCAATCTTAAACTTCAACTTGGTTTCTCTTTAATAACAGTGAATTCTGATTTGGGTGTCTTATCGACAATTAAATAATATCAAAAAAATTTTACAGTCTAGAGACGATGTCTCACTATAAATTCTGTAATATTATAAAATTAAAAGTTCTTACCGAGAAGAAACAGGACCATAACTTAAAGAAGAATAGTAAAACACCATTATAAATGAGAAGAGGTCTCACCAGAATTAAAATTGAAACCACGATCTATATAATAGTAAATTTAACTAGTAAAAAAGAGAAAATATGTGAAGACAACATACATATTACAACATATGTTAATAGTATATATTATTTTAAAAATAATGTATTTTTTATATTTAATGTACACCTTTTCACGTACTTATATGTCTATGTCAAATTGTTGAGTATCATCTTGTCTATAGACACATTAGTACTCGGTGAAAAACTTAATTGGTAGTAGAACTCAAAAAAAAATTACAAAAGAAACGAAAAATGACAGGTCAGACTTGTTATATTGAATCAAAACTAAGAGAAACTTCAAATAAATATATCTTATTATAACGTACATAAAAAACACCGAACGAAAAAAGTAAGTTATAACATAAAAACTCTGACTAACTAACCGTAAAAACGTACCTCAACAACTAGTAAAGATTTTAAGCAAATAGATGGGATGATGATTCTTATTTTAACCCTAACGAAGGTCCACGTACAAAACCCATATATAGGACCATATGTCATGTACTTAAGAAGAACCTATATGTATGAATTAAAACAATCAATTAACTCATAACTATAGAAGTAAAAATAATTCATTACTGTTTGGCAAAACGTTTTACCAGTATGTTTACATATGAGGGTGGTCTTTTTATACTCAAGGGTAACAAGACGTAAAAGTGGTTACAAATTATAGTAATCTGAAATTTTATAAACGAGTAGTCCACTCATAGGTTGTACTGAAAATAAAAATATAGGGACTAATGTTTTCTCCACAATACGGAAAATTTGACTAATAAATGGTAAACTAACGAAAGAATAAAATTGAAAAGTAAAAAGGAAAACCAATGATTAAAAAGAATAACTAAACATACCCTAGAAATATAATATCGTACAACCCTCACCCCTCTCTGAGACACGGTACACCAATAAACCTCTAGGTCCGAGGTAGTGAGTAATCATGGAATCTCAGGGGATGAATAATAGACGTAAACGGGTCTTCTCTCTGTACACCCTCCCCCTAGTACACACATCAGTATTTTTAGTCCGGTAGGTCACAACTAATAGTCAGTAAAAACGAATGTAAGTCTACGGTCAATACATCAGGTATCCTTTGTCTCCACTCATGCTTCACACTAAAATCTCACGAGTGTTACTTTTTCTATGACCTAAACCACTTGTTTTAAGTGAAACGAACGGTATATAGAACACCAGTACGTTGTAAAAAGATATAATATAAGATTTTCGAAATGTCAAAAAAGTAACATATAATTTCACAAATTGGTTAAACCTTACCTAGAAATATATACTACACTTCTTCCTAGTAGTTTTTTCGTTCTCTCAAAGTCTTTTTGTAGATGAAGACGAAATAACTGTGATACGGTTTCGGAAACTGATAACTAGTGTTATTTGACACCTTTTAAGACTTTCTCTACCCTTATGGTCTGGTGGACTGGACGGAGAACTCTTTGGACATCCGTTCAGTCCTTCGTTGTCAATCTTGACCTGTACCTTGTTGTCTGATCAAGGTTTATCCTTTTCCTCATACAGTTCCGACATATAACAGTGGGACGAATAAATTGAAGACACGACTCATGTAGTACTCTTTGTGACCTGACCTTCTTAGTGTTCGATTTTGGTTCTAACGGCCCTCTTTATAGTTATTGGAGTCTATACGTCTACTGTGGTGGGAATACCTTCTTTCACTTCTTCTTGATTTCTCGGGGAACTACTTTCACTTTCTCCTCTTACGTTTTCAACCGAATTTCGAGTTGTAAGTCTTTTACTTCTAGTACCGTAGGCCAGGGTAGTGAAGTACCCTTTATTTACCCCTTTGTCACCTTTGTCACAGTCTGAAATAAAAAAACCCGAGGTTTTAGTGACCCCTACCACTAAAGTCGGTACTTTAATTTTCTGTGAATGAGGAACCTTCTTTTCAATACTGGTTGGATTTGTCGTATAATTCTGTAATGAAACGGTTGTTTCCAGACAGATCAGTTCCGATACCAAAAAGGTCACCAGTGTATACCTACACTCTCAACCTAACACTTCTTTCGACTCGCGACTTTTTAACTACGAAAACTTGACACCACAACCTCTTCTGAGAACTCTCAGGGAACCTGACGTCCCTCTAGGTTGGTCAGGTAGGATTTCCTCTAGTCAGGAGCCACAAGTAACCGTCCTGACTACAACTTCGACTTTGAGGTTATGAAACCGGTGGACTACACTTCTCGACTGAGTAGACTTTTCTGAGACTACGACCCTTTCTAACTCCCGTCCTCCTCTTCTCCTACTGTCTCCTACTCTACCAACCTACCGTAGTAGCTGAGTTACACGACCCTCGGTGATTCCCTCTAGGGTGGGTACTGTTCCAGTACACCTTCTCTTGACAATTCGTTCCGAAGTCTTGAGTTGCCCGAGGGATCCGAAAGAACTCGTAGATATGGTTTTGGTCTTAGACAGACAAAATGATAAAGTACTGAAAGTGGTTGAGGAGACTGTAATTGTCCCCCGATAAGGACTGGTGGAAAGAGACCTCTTTTAGTTGAATCCCGATATCTATTATTCAGAGGACCTGTACTCTCTTTATAAAGTTTAGTTTGGGGGAGACAATCGTAAGATCGAACGAACCGTCCATATAGGTCTGAGAACGTCGATGCGTACACTAATAAATGTCGGAGGGTTGACACTCTCCGTGTCTTTCGGATTTTGTATCTCGGAAAGTTTCTCAATTTTTGATAATCTCATCACGATTACATCCTAAAGTAATAACCCGGTTTCGAACAACGATTCAAGGGTATAGAGAATAGGTGACACGTGGACCCTCACGTAATCAATTGTATCAACCTTTCATTCTTTTTGTTCACATCGGAACTTTAATTGGTGTAGTCTGAAAACTCGATTAACCAAGAAAGAATATTGAGTGACGTGGAAACGAGGTACTCTTTACATTGAACAAATTATGAAAAACTCCGACTGTATCTAATCTTTATGTTCTTTTTTGTAAAGTTCCTTTTTATTCAAAAAACCAACTTGTCGGAAATAGTTTTCTCCCAGTATTTTACAAGTGTCCGGAGGTTCCGGTCTTCTATTACATGTGTTATAACAAAAACCCTTTCCAAACGTCTTTATTAGGACCAAAGCTATTTCTGTTTTGTCTACATTACAAACCCGACTGAGACATACTGAGACGTAGAAAATAAAGGGAGATACATATTCTGTTCCATATTTTCATGGAAAATTTTTATTTCGATAACCCGGAGTGAGTTTCTTCGAACCAGTGGGACACAAAAAGAAAAAAAGAAAGAAGGAAAAAAAAAAGTCCAACTAGGGAACCTCGTATCTCCGAGGGACTCAAGTGAATAGACGGGCCCAAAGATTCTGGACTTACCCTTCTACAAGACGCAGAAGTGAGGGAGCCCTCTGGCCTTTCCGTGGACACCGGAGGCACTTGGCCCGTTTGAAGAACAGAGATTCAAAATAACCGAAAGATACATTTGGTTCCTTATAGTCGGAGAAAGAAGATAAAAGAATAGATGTTGCAAGAAAGGAATAGAGAAAGATTTAGTAGGTGGTGCGACAAAAAGGAAGTCCAAAGGGACCTAGGACGCCCCCGACCTAACTCCCGTCCTCCTCTTCCCCTGCCGTCTCCTACTCTGCCAACCTACCGTAGTAGCTGAGTTACCTGTACCCAAACTCACTTGAGACCCTCAACCACTACATGTCCCTTCGGACCCCACGACGTCAAGTACCCCAGCGTTTCTCAGTCTGTACTGACTCACTGACTTGACTTGACTTGACTTCTTCCGTAGGTTAATTTTAACATTTTTAATCATACCTACGGATTTAAAAAAGATCGAAATGGGACTTTTCAAATAGGAAGAGGGACTGACCGTCACCGTGAAAAGTATCTTGTTCTGAGACATATATCCACCCAGACAAAGACCCAAGACGTAAGTTTACAAAACAATGAGATTAACAGAAAGTGTCACAGTTATGGTGTGCAAAGTGTGACATCAACATCTACTAAACATATGTTAAAAAGTTTTTCTTCAATCAGCTAAATGAAATAACAAAGACCACATATTGTATTACTAAGTTATAAAAAATTCGAATACGAGGTAAAATTCAATAATATTTTATAACCGATATAGGTGACACGACATACAATGTAGGAACATAGAATAAATATGAATCAACAAACATGGAGAATTAGAAGAAAAGAATAGAATGAGGAGGGGAGTAGAGGGGTGACCACTTATGATCAAACAAGAGGGACAATCAGGCAAAGACAAAACAATACAATTAGACAAATAAAAAATTTAAGGTGTATATTTACTTTGTATGTTATAAATAGAAAGAGAGACACTGAACGGAGTGATTCGTATGGTGGGAGGTCCAAGTAAGTACAACAATGTTTACATTTTAAAATGAAAAATAACTCCGACTTAAGATATACGTACACGCCATTCAGTGAAGTCAGTACAGGTTGAGACGTGACATCGGACGGTCCAAGGAGAGAGGTACCTTAAGAGTTCCATTCTTATGACCCACCCAAGGGTACGGGAGGAGGTCCCATAGAAGGGTCGTGTCTCTATCTTGAGTGTAGAGTACAGAGGACGTAACCGTCCACCTAAGAAATGCTAATCGTGGTGAACCCTTCGGGTCAAAATACATATATATATGTGTGTATACGACGACGACGACAACGATTCAACGAAGTTAGTACAGGCTGAGACACGCTGGGGTATCTGCCGTCGGGTGGTCCGAGGGGGCAGGGACCCTAAGAGGTCCGTTCTTGTGATGTATATATATATGTGTGTGTTTCTATATAATAATATATTATTAACGTGTAAAACATAATATATATATATGTGTATCTACATATGTATGTATATATATATATAGAGTTTCGAAATAAGTAAGTAAACAACTGTGTAACGAAAGTATAGAACGGATATTATTTATTACGATAATATTTGTAATCCCATATATATGAGAGAACTTAATGACAAAATTACAAGTGATGTAAATGTGATACTTCACCTTAACGACCTGGTATAACATCAAGACAAAGAATATAAAACTCCTTGAGAGTATGACAAAAGGTATCACCGATATAGTCAAATGTAAAGGTGGTTGTCATTTGATCCCAACGGAAAAGAGGCATATGAGAGGTTGTAAATAATATACAACAGAAAAACTGTCATCGGTAAGACTATTCACACTCCATGATAGAACACCAAAACTAAACGAAAAGGGACTACTAATCACTATGACTCGTACAAAAGTGCACGGATAACCGATAAACATGTAGAAAAACCTTTTTACAGTAAGTGTAGAAGACGGTTAAAAATTTTACCTAAAAATTTTTATATAACTCAACATACTTGAGATATATAAAACTTGTAATTGGGGTTAGTCTGTACAGTAAACGTTTATAGAAGAGGATAGGTTTTCCGACAGAAAAACAAAACAACTATCAAAAAGAAAAAAAGGATACGTTTCCGACAACAAATTAATCCGGAGTAAACAAATAAAAACAAAAACAAAGGTAACGGACTCTGAATAAGTTTTGTTTATAACGGTTCTGAATACAATTTCCCACATGACAGAAAAAAAAAGATCCTCAAAATGCCGACGACAACGACGATTCAGCGAAGTCAGTAAAGGCTAAGACACGTTGGGGTATCTACCGTCGGGTAGTCCGAGGAGACAGGGACCCTAAGAGGTCCGTTCTTATGACTCACCCAACGGTAAAGGAAGAGGTTGCGTACGTACGCACGATTTAGCGAAGTCAGTACAGGTTGAGAGACACTGGGATACCTGTCGTCGGGTGGTCCGAGGAGACGAGTACCCTAAGAGGTCCGTTCTTATGACCTCACCCAACGATAAAGGAAGAGGTTCAAAATACCGAAGGTTAGAATTTAAATTTAAAAATTAGGTAAAACTTAAATAAAAACGTATGTTATACTTTTTTTACTAGATTAAGGTAAGAGAACCGACAGATCAAAACGGTTTTGGTGAATAATTTCTCTGAGAAATGGAGTGACATATAAAAACGGAGGGAACAATATAATTAATAGGGTGTACAAGTACCCGAATAAAGACCTGAGAGATAAGACACCGTAACTAGACACTGACAAAAACACTGTTATATTAAAACAAACATAATAACATCGAAACATCGTATCAGACTTCAGTCCCTTATACTGTAGAGGTCGAGACAAGAAAGAAGAGTTCAAATGAAACTAATAAGTACCAGAAAACAGTAAATTATATTTAAAATGTCAATAAACTAGATCAAGACTTTTTTTTACAGGACCTATAAAACTATCTCTAAATTAGTTTACACATCTAACGGAACCCATCATACCTGTAAAATTGTTATAATTAAAATTGTTAGGGACTTATACCCTGTGATAAGGTAAAGAATGATAGTAGTTAAAAGGAGTTGAGGGAAACAGAGACAATCAGGTAATAATCACACATATCGTTATGTTGACCAAAGACTTATAACTAGAACATAGGACGTCGAAATGACTTAATTAAATAAACAATGTCATCGAAAAATTACCTCTAAAATCACAAGAGATATAGGTGTTTAAATCACATAGTAGACGTTTGTCATCAAAATGAGGAAGGTAAGGTTAAACCTATATAAAGAATAAAACAGACTAACGACACTGATCTTACAGGTTATATTAAATTTGTCTCTCACTCTGACACGTAAGAACAGAACAAGGACTAAAATCTCCTTTTCGAAAGTCAAAAGTGACAATTCATATTATGAACGGTACCCAAACAGTATTTACCGGAAGTAGTATAACTCCATACAACGGAGATATATTTGAGACAACTCTGAAAAATAGTATTTACCACAATTTAAAACAGTCTATGAAAAAGACGTGGATAACTCTATTAGTACTAAAAATAGGAAGTAAAACGATTACACCATAGTTTAACAATCTAAACGCATATAATTTGGTAGGAATGTAGAAACCCTATTTAGGGTGAAGTAGTACCACATACTAAGAAAAATGTATGACAACTTAAACCAAACTATTATAAAACAACTTCTAAAAACGTAAATATAAGTAACCCCTATAACCGACATTAAAAGAGAAGTAAACATCACAGAAACATACTGAAGTCCCAGTCTCTTACCATCAGAATAACTTACTTAAACCCATCGGAATAACTTACTTAAAGAAGTTAAAAAAACCTTATCAAACTTTTCCTACCCGTAATTAATATCTATAATTAATAAGAAGTCCATAATCAATAATTTTCCATAATTAATAAAAAATTTACAAACCACTATAGGCGGACATTTCGACAGACTAGTACCTGAAAACAAACTTCTAAAACGGATTACAAAGTGAAAGTTATGATCATTAACCAAACAAGTCCAATGGAAAAAAAAGGAAAAAGTCAGAACCTTCTAACATACAAAGTTCTTTAAGTAAGTAAAGAAGATCCAAAGGTTAAGTAAACAGACATTGACAAGTATCATCAGGAAATACAAACGTAAATAAAGAAACTAAAAAAACATTAATGAGAAAGTAAAAACATAAATAAACTCAGGAGAAAAATTTTTTTTTAATCAGACCTATTACCGGATAGTTAGAAAATTATAAAAATTTTCCGTCTGTGGACTAAAGTAACTATAAAAGAAGAAAACCAGACATAAAATAAATAAACCTGAAACTAGAAATAAGAAAGGAAATAAGACGACTGAAACTCGAAACGAATAAAATGAAAAAGATTAAAATTCTCATCATCCAATCCAACGAATAAACTCTAAAAGGAATAAAGAACTCCATCCGAACATAATGATATTTGAAGGGATCTTAACGAAAACGACACATGGTATCTAAACCTCTTCCTTTACCGTTGGATGAGATCATAAGAACGGACCTCTTAGAGTACCTGTCTCCTCGGACCGCCCGTTGTCAGGTACCCCAGCGTCTTCTCAGCCTGTACTGACTCTCTGATTGTGTGTTTGTATCTAAAGTTTTCAACACGAAAATAAAAAAACCAGAGCTACATAATAGTTTAAAGGAGAAACTAAAGAAACAACTGAGTAACCAAAAAATCATCGAACAACAAATCAGTGGGGTACGAACACGAAAGAGTAAAATAAAGGACGTTGACTATAAATCAAAGTATGATAACATCAAGTCCTTTCAACGAATTATGTTAAAGATAAGAGAATTTAAACAACTCTGAATAAAACGCCGGATCACACACTAGGTAGGGTCTCTTGTAAGTTAGACGGGAGTTTTTCTGACACGTAAGACAAAAAAAGTCTATCTTACAGGATATCTATAGATAATTCAGGTTAACTGGACTACACAACAAATTTCCGTGACAAAGGAATAACTAAAAGACAGATTTATTAGACAGGTAAGTACATTTACCCCGCAATTATAAGGGACGATATTAACGTAATAACAGTTAAAGAGGGAAAAATAGACAATTACAAACAAAACATATAAATCCACGAGGATATAATCTACGTAAATACAAATGTTTACAATATAGGAGAGAACATAACTAAGGAAATAGTAATATATCACAAGAAGAAACAGAAAATAATATCTTAAACAAAATTTCAAATGAGACAGACTATTCTCATAACGATAGGATCTTATAAAAAAATTTAATCAATTTTTGTAATAACTTCGTATAAACTAAATATAATCAAAGTCCGTATGTCGTATCAATAAGTCATAAAAATGTCTAATATAAAGTATAATAACGTTATATTATCGATAATGGGGTCGAAACAAAAGTGAACGTAAATGTACTTTATGAAAAAAGGTCGGTGAGTAAAAGTCAGACAGTAATTGAGACTTCACTCGGAGAACATCTCTCGTATAACTACTCAAAACAAAAGATTAGGTTAGTCGATGAATCCAGAAACCTAAACTCGTAAATTAGATAATTGTAAATCTCGTTAATAACTATCAATATGGGAATAATAGTAAAACGATAAACAAAAGACCACCAAATACATTAAAAAAACGAGAAAATTATAGAAGAGAACTCCACACTACTAAAAGTAATCACAATACAAGTAAAAAGTTCAAATATATATACATATATATATCATCAATATATATATATATATCATCAATATATCATCAAAAACTATACATCAAGAGTACCTCAAATACATACAACTGGATATTGTTGATTTAGATAAATGAAATTTGACTAAAGTAAATTCGAGTTTGTGTAAGATCCCCGAGATGTAAAAAATTTAGGAGGGAGTAATGTAAAACACAAAAAATACAGTGGAAAGACAGATAGGAAATCGACAAATAATATCATCACCATCAACTAAAATATGAAAAATAAAAAAATTATAAGTATGAACAAATAAATTCACCAACTAAATCAGAAATGATATATAAACGGAAATGGTGACCCTTAAAAGGGAATGAGATTAAAGAATGAAGAACAACTTTTGAAAAGAAAAAGTGAATTCTCAAGAAATGGTGAAGATATTCAAACCAAATCATAACTACTTGAGAATAAAAAAAGACGTTTCAAGAAATAGAGAGGAAACTAAGACTTACTATTAGAACGGATCGTCTGATAGGATTCAACACCCAAAGGGGGGTGGAAATTAGTGAGATTTATACCATACTATAAATCTACCATACTAAACCATACTATTATGGTGAGAAAAGACCGACCGTTTTAAAGACAATTTTTTAGTCGACTATCAGAACGACTCCAAAGAGAACAACACACTGAGAAAAAAGAGAAAGACTGAAATCTTAAGAGACAGAAATTGAAAACGGTAAATTTAATACTATATAGAACCGTACCCATAGAAACTCATGTAGAACAAACACTAGGGGACACCAAATACCTGGACCTATAGACAAAGGAAGAAGTCTAAACCCTTCAAAAATCGGTATGTAAATTGTTTATTTAGTAGATGAGAAAAGGGAAAGAAGAGGAAGATCAGGTAATATTACACTTACAATCATAGGGACTACAACAAGTCTTCAGGAAATTTGATAAGGGTAAAAATTTTATGTAAAAAGAAAAACTGTAAGACTAACCCACTGAAGGTAATAAGAAAGTCTAACAAATACGTAAGAAGACATAGTGAATCAACCGAAAATTATGGAAGATCACATAAAAAGTGAATTCCATAAGAAGTCGAAACTGACCAAGAAAAGATATAGGAGATATAAAACAGTTTTAAGAGTGATACAAGTAGATAAGAAAAGGAATCAAGTCAATCTTAACAAAAATGATAACGAAACTTGAGAAACAGTCTATTTAATAAATAGACAAAGTACTCCCTTAAAAATTACAAAAAATGAACAAAGAAGCAAACTTCGTATAAATGACAGAATACCAAAACAAATTGAAAGAGACAGACGTACTTTAATTCACTTAGTAAACGCATAGAGTCGGTACTTCCACACAGGAACACACCCTCGTAGGGATACATCAGACGGATCCATGTCACCGAAATTACCCTCTCTACCTAGACTTCACTCGTACCACATACAGAAGGGTCCAACTCTGTCGTCGGTGACGAAACCACCCTCAACCTTCCCGATCTCCGTCTTGACCCACATTCGGTCCCAAAGAAAATAGGAATTGCTGACAGTGACGGGATGGTCCTCATTCCAACTCCGGATTCCCCGATCTCGTCTGTAGGACTCCCTCAACTAAAGAAGATCCACACTATCGTCAGAGGGGGGAACCAAACCCTGTATCGAGACGGGTCTCCCGAAGTCAAGTCAAGTCAGTGAGTCAGCACAGACTGAGAAACACTGGGGTACTTAGTGTCGTGTGGTCCGGAGGGACAGGTAGTGGTTGAGGGCCTCAAGTGAGTTTGAGTGTAGCTAGCTCAGTCACTACGGTAGGTCGGTAGAGTAGGAGCCAGCAGGGGAAGAGGAGAACGGGGGTTAGGGAGGGTCGTAGTCTCATAAAAGGTTACTCAGTTGAGAAACGTACTCCACCGGTTTCATGACCTCGAAGTCGAAATCGTAGTAAGGAAGGTTTCTTTAGGGTCCCGACTAGAGGAAGTCTTACCTGACCAACATAGAGGAACGTCAGGTTCCCTGAGAGTTCTCAGAAGAGGTTGTGGTGTCAAGTTTTCGTAGTTAAGAAGCCGAGAGT